>JAEBUO010000021.1:0-703832 GCA_023014395.1 Amanita rimosa | reverse complement strand
CATGCTCACTGTTGTTGCCGACGCCCTCGCCACCACCACATGTTCCATCACCAACCTCTCCTCCGCCACCGACAATCTCGCCGCACTCACCCTCACCATTGACCCTCACGAAATGACCTACGAGGAACGCGATTCATTCCTACGAAACGCCCAAAACCTGCATCGCGCCGCCGAAGCGCTCAAATGGAAGGTAGAGACCTCCACAAAAGAATTGGACAATGCCGTCAAGTGGGCCGAGTCCAGAACGGACCATGGCTGGACAACGTCTGGCTGGTAGAAGTCGGTGACTTCTCGCATACAAAGGGGGTAATGTTACAATTCTCTTTTCCCTTTGTTAATGGACTACATTTTACTTGTTACAAACCCATAGTTACGCCTTGGACGTTATCTCCTTTCATAGCTACCTTCATCTTTCCTTTCTCAGATAGCTATGTGCTTTCCCCTTATATTCTTATTGTTCTCTTAACGTATATAAACCCCTCTCATGTACCATAGTTCTTTAGTTCCAACTTAGTCGAATCTTATCCATAACTTGAACGCTCTTTTGCTCGTCGCCTCTACCGCTCTCCTTGCTCTCTCTCTAGCCTTCGTCATTGTCAGACTTAGTGCCTAGAACCCTCGTCCAGTGACTGGGAACAGACCGAGACTCTGTTTGTCGCTGTAGACTTGGACGCTGAATGACGTTGTGGACATCGACCGTAACACACTCCTTGGGAGTGACACTTTCAGTGCCATGTGCTATATCAAGGTGTTTCACCTGGGAGTTCGCCTCTTGCGGGAATGTCTCAGAAGTCCTTGAGACTCCCAAGATTGTCCTTGCATCAACCCAGTCAGCGCTAGGTGCTATATCAAGGGGCTGTGCACTATCTAATCTATCTAGTACAGCATATCTATTATGAGAGTCTAGTATGGGACCTACTGACTCTCTTCCTCTTTTAAATGCTCTTCTCCTTTCTTGAAGTATTCCTTCATTTTGTCAAATGTCATAGTGTGAATATCAAGTCCTGATCTGCAGTTTCTGGAAATATGTCCGATCTTGCCACATTTGTAACATCTGAGGGGTGGTCTTTGGTTTTGATTGACATCCATTGCGTTAGGGTCTGGCCGATTTGCCATACTACTTGAACTTGCGGAGGCTCCAGCTCCCAATCGTCCCTGGTTTGCTGATCCCAATCCAAATCTCCATTGGGGTTTGGGCTGGCCAGGGGCTACTGGCTTTGCCATATCCAGGCCTTTGGATGCTCCTTCACTCCTATTGGTGGAGCTACTGGTCCACGAGGAGTAGTACTTCTCCTCAGCTTTTGCCTGTCTCCACTGGCGATCCAACTTCACTGCTTTCTGGTACCATCCTTCTATGGTTTCAGGTACCTCATTGGCCTCCATTATCCTTTTTCGGAGTCTGGTATTCAAACTATGTTTGAACTCTTCAATAAGAGCTCTTCCTAGGTATCTGGTGCCTCGTGATACCTTCTTAAACTTCTGCACATGCTCCTCACACATACTGGACCCTTGTGTCATGGTCCGCATTTCCGAGATTTTTGATGACTGCTCATCAGTGTCACCAAAGTCCTTTCTGATCTGTCTAAACAGTTGTTCCACTGTTTGTGGGATTCCTTCCTCGTCGTTGGCCATCTGCTCCAACAGGTTGTCCTTCCAATCTGCGGCAAAGCCTTCTGTCATGTATGAAATGATCAGCAAGATTCGTTCCTCCTCATCGGATTCTGGCATCTTTAACTGAATATAGAGTCAGCAAGCATTAACAAAATTGGTTACTTCCGACATCTTTCCGGAGAAGACCAGCAGTTTGGCTACATCTATTTTAGATGATCCACTGGTCCCAGGAATATTGAATACCGTCCCTGGTGGTATGTTAACAATGTTGGCAGGGGGAGGAGTGTGGGCTGCTGCAGCCGCAGTGGCCTGTGCAGCATTGGTTTGTAGCTGTGTCAGCTGGTTTTGGAGTGCTTGGATTGTCACGGCTTGTGCATTGAGGAGATTCAGCAATTCCACTGATGTCATTTCTTGGGGTGCCACCATACTGTGATAGTTTGGCAGTGGCAATATAGGTGATGGTGTAAGTGGGGGCGGAGGTGATGAAAAAGGTGGTGTGGGTTCTCCAATGAAATCGGCGTTGGAGTTGAATAGTAGGTTTGGGTTTAAGGTGGCTGGATTTGGTACTAAAATAGGAAACGGTGCTGCTTCCCACTGATGTGGTTCCTCTGTGATAGAGTTTGTGGAATGTGATGATGATGAGGAAGTAGATTCTCCTTCTGATGAACTAAAACCCGCATTGTTTGGATCAAGATCACCTGTGACAGCATCCCAAAAAGTATCATTATTTGTATCTCCTATTTTGTACTTGTATGTAAGTGAGGGAGGTCTTGGCCTGTCACTTGCTTGGGAACATATGTATGAAACATGCACTCAGGGTCTACAACCACCCCTGCAGTGCTACAATATACTTTACTGACTACTAGTTTTATTTATATTGAAAGGGTCTATCTAATCAGGGTCCAAATGGTTGTCCTGATGCCGCTACACCATACGGGTGCGGGCCTTTCTCAGAGGTGCGTGGGCAAGTGCTGGCTACCTCCAAGGAGTACGAGAAAAAGTATTTATGTAACTACGAGTATAGCCTTCAGAGGCCTAGGCCAGGGCAATTTAACGTGCTAGGGGGCTGGCGAGGCTTGTCCCTAGATACAAGTGATGTATTGTGTCACCACCCCAGCACTGGTATCCTGTGCACAGGTAACCCTATCAACCAGGTTAGGTTCTTTGGTTTGCATAGACTGGGAATGTAATGCAAAGCTAGTCAAGGGCTGCGATGCAGGGCCACTGGTGCGCAGTTTTATAGGTTCTGGCAACTAATACTGCAATTTTAACATCGGCATACGACGGAGTATTCCCCCTGATCTCTGTCCACTTATCCCTGTGGTCTGGGAGTATGCAAGCATGGGGCTGGTAAGCGAACGAGTTGAGTTCTACTGTCAGGACTCCCTCGGCATGATGTCTAAGAGCCCCTACTAGTGAACAAGACAGGAGGAGGAGAGGAGGGAGGGGAAACCCAAGAGAACTTGACTGAGGACTCTGGGTGCTGGATTGCACTCTTTATATACTATGGCAGGTGGTCTGTGCACTACCCTAAGCCCTACTCTAAATATAGCACATGTATGAGTAAGACGACTGCGCATGTAGTAATAGTAATGAGTCATCTGCGCCATGCTCTGGTATCTTATCTACTATCCTATCTAAGCACCAAGCAATAGGCACCTGCTTAGTCAGCATGTGTTTATATAATATGAAGAAAATAAATAATAAAATGGAAATGACTTAGTGAAAAAGCTGAAGCTTTTCAGTTGGTCATGACATGAAACATGTTCCAGATCCATCATTGGTCCTCCTGTTTCCTTGTCCTGTCATATCCCAAGCATTATGGCGATCCTCAGCCTTGTCATAGGCTTCTTGCATCGTTTTGATCTTCCTCTGGTCCTGTAAGATTGTCCTAGCTAGTTCTAAGGGTAATCCCTTGATGAATGTCTGCAGCTGAGTGGGTATTCCTGTGAGGCCAGATGTTCCTATGTCCATGTGGAATTTCCTAATATATTCTGGGACTGAAACGCCATTTCCAACTCTTAATTTGGATAGATTATTCAGGGCTCAAAGGGCACTGTTAACTTCTCCCCAGTCATTGATGAAATGTGTTTCAAATGCTTCATAGTTGCTCCATTTGAACATGGCTGCAGCACTGCTCCTGTTGTCATTCAACTTGCTTTGAATAATGGTTTTCCAATCATCTAGTTCTGGTCCCATGCATGCAAGAGCATACCTAACTTTCTTCTCATCTTTTCCTTCATAGTTTTGTTCATTGAGGGTAAAATAATCCTCAAGCTGTCCTAAAAATGATCTTGGTTTGATTTGTTTCCCTGTAAAAGGCCATATAGGCTGCGGTTTGATATCTCCTTTAGAGCTAGCATTGGTTTCAGATGCCATTCCTGGTTCAGGGGTGATTGGTGGTTTGGGGTTGATTGGTGGTTCTGGAGTAGGAGTTCTACTTGGGTTTTCTGTTTCGGAGATGGGGGTGGTCCTTGTTTCAAGTAATCTGTGTCAAATGGGTTTTCCTCAAGCTTGGCTTGTTCAATTTGTTGTAATTCCTCCCACTCTGCTAAAAGGCTAGCTGTGATTCCATGTCAGTTGCTGTCTCCAAAGAAGATTCTATAGAGAGTCCTTCCTGAGTCGTTTTCTGGTTCTTTAACAAGGTAGAGTGGTTCTCCTTGTACTTCACTACCCCACTCTAGGTAGATTTGATCGGGTAAATTGTATTCAAAGGCCCCTGAGTAAAAGGCTCCTGAAAAATATCTGTCTGGGACTGGTTTGTTTCATTTCCATCCTTCTGTAACAAAATACCAGGTTCATTGGTAGAGAAAAACTTCTTGTTGTCCAAGATAGTATTTCCCCTTATAGGTGACAGATCTGTTCAGGGGTCATTCCTGAGAGCTGCGGGTCTCAATGGTGTTGGCTAGGGGTGATACCCTGAGCTGGTCCTGAGTTTCAACTTATGTTATGGTCAATGTCCACAATGTCAGTCAGTGTCCAAGTCTACAGTGACAAACAGAGTCTCAGTCTGTTCCCAGCCACTGGACAAGGGTTCTAGGCACTAAGTCTGATGATGACAAAGGCTAGAGAGAGAGTGAGGAGAGTGGTTGAGATGACAAGCAAAAGTGTTAGGACTAATCCTTGACACAATCACAAGCTTCAGAGAAGAGATATATAGAGACGAAGCCTATAGACACAATAGTCTGTAACCTACAAGGAGGAAACAATCTAGAGTCTTAAGGACTCCTACCTACAGAACGCACTCCTTATATACCTGAGTCGCTGGTCTGTGCACACAGTCTGCGCAGCCACTAAGGCTATGCATGCGCAGTGACAAGACCCAGACCCATCTCCCAGACCTGTCCGGGCTCACCCAGACTCTCGGTCCCTTCCCGCGAATGCCATTTCACCCAATATCCCCTAACAGCCTTGATCATATAGCCACCCTGGGTTATATAATCCTCCTGCCATATCTGGATAGGGGTCCCATGCCATATGCTCACGTCTTGTTATATGTCCATAGGCCTCTGAATAAAATAGAGAAAAATAGAGAAAAAGTTTGTATCATAACATGACCTCCTCCTCAAGACTTCACGTCCCGGGAAGTCACACATTGGTTGTAAATCATGTCAGCACTATGCGCTATATCATGTGATGGTCTGCCTAGGGGAATCAAGCATGGGTTTAACTGGCCCACCATGCTCAAGGTCTCTTGAGAATGCCCCTTCCATGTTGGGTTCAGCATAGATGAGTTTGCGGTTGCCTTTCCACCATTGCCAATTCTGTTTTAACTTGTTGAGGTAGTCACGCTCGAATTTGCCATCTTCCCAACCAAACAACTGCTTGGGAGCCTTTGTATCCGTGTAGTTGTGCCAATTCTTAAACCATAAGTCTGTGGATGCCAGCCACCAAGGTGCACTTGGGTTTTGCCTATGGAATTTCTGAACCTCTTTTTTAGCATTAGCGAGGTTTTCTGCTGGTTCCCATGTTGATTCTTCCACAGGGTAGTTTTTCCATTTGACCAGGTACTCCAGTCTGCCACCATTTTGCCCACTGACTCTGCTGTCCATGACTTCTTCAACTTTGTATTCGTCATCCTCTGATTCTTCCACCATCTGTGCCTCTTTACATTTGGCAGCCTTTTCAATTTGATTGGGGAATTCTGGAGTGATGTATGGCTTTAGGAGTACTTCATTAAAGATGTTGTAGATCTTCCATGCAGCAGGGATCTTTAGCCAGTATGTGGACTCGCTGACCTTCTCAACCACCTCTAAGGGACCCACAAACTTGCCATTGAACTTCTTAGTTGCTCGAAGCATTGGCAAATTTTCTGTGCTGAGATACACCTTATCACCTGGTTGATAATTTTGTGCCAGTGTTCTATGAGCGTCCCACTGCTGTTTCATTGCTTTGGCGGTTTTTTCTAGCATGATGTTGGCCTTGGCATGGACATCCTCAATTTCTTTGACCAATTCCTCCATGACAACAGTTTTTGGCTGGTACAGCGGGTTCATCCCCTTGTTGGGATGTCTTCCATAATTCATGAAAAATGGCGAGAACCCTGTGGACGAATGTACCCGATCGTTATGGCAAAATTGAGCTACTGCAAGCCAATCACTCCAATTATCTTGCCGATGATTGACAAACATTGTCAGGAATTCCTTGACTTCCTGATTAACACATTCCGTCTGTCCATTGGTTTGAGGGTGGATCTGTTGGCCTGTATCCCTAAGATCCCATACAGATCGTCCATGAACTTAGATATGAATTGCGGTCCTCAGTTGCTGATAACCTTTCTTGGCAAACCATGTTCCTGGAAGATGTTGTCCCTGAACAGAACAGCTACTCCTTGTGAAGTAATTGATGACATTGTTGGAAGGAAGTATGCCTTTTTTGTAAACCAGTCTACCACAACCATGATCATATCATTGCCCTTTGAGTCTGGCAATGGTCTGATTAGATCTACCAAAATAACTTCCCATGGTGCGTCAGGAATTTCATTTGGAATTAATGGTGCTGCCCTGGGCTGTCGATTTGGCTTTGCCTTTTGACACATTTCACATCCTCATATAAAGTGCTCGATGTCCTTTCGCATTTGTGGCCACCAGAAGTTGCGGGTGAGACTTTCCAGTCTTGGCTACCCCTGAGTGTCCCCAGGAATGATGGATCTGAATCAAATCACCCCTGATCTGCGCATCCGCTGGTACATAAATCCAACCCTTCCATCCCACCAATCCCTTTTTGGTTTTAAAGTCAGGGTCTTGCTGTTCAAGGCCTTGTCGAACCTGAGTTTCCCATTGCTGAGCCGAGACCTTCTGGATCTCCTTAATGATGTCCTTGATTGCCCAATCATCATCATAGATTCTTACAAACAAATGATCCTTCAGGAGTATCACTCCTTCATTATCATTTTGTCCCTTTTCATGCCCTGCTCTTCTCGACAATAAATCTGCTTTTGAGTTAGATTTTCTAGACCGGTGTTTAATGACAAAGTTGAATTCCTGTAGATCCATGACCCATCATGCTTGCCTTCGATTTAAGTTCTGCAGCTTTTGAAAATATGTGAGGTTTTGATGATCCATTAAAACCTCAATCTGTTCCTTTGCGCCCTTAAGGTAGTGAGACCATTCATAAAACACATGCATAACCACAAGCATTTCCTTGTCATAAATCTCATAATTTCGTTCTGCCTTGTTTAATGACTTAGAAATGAAAGCCACAGGTCTCCATGTACCGTCCTTGCTCTGCTGAGACAAAATTTCACCAATCGCAAATTCAGATGCATCTACTTCAACACGAAATTGACCATCATCATTGGGAATTTTGAGGATTACCTCCCTCACCACAAGGTCTTTCAGTCCCTGAAAGGCCAAGGCTTGTTGTTCCGTCCAAAGCCATTCAACCTTGCCAGTAAGACCCATCAACGGCTTAGCAGTTTTAGCAAATCCGGGCATGAAACGCTGATAAAAGTTGACAAAGCCAAGGAACTGCTGAAGTTCACGCTTGCAGGTAGGAACCGGCCAATCCACTACAGCCTGCACTTTACCCTTCTCCATTTGGATGGAATCTTGACTAATAACCAGCCCCAGGAAATCAATCTGAGGCTGATCAAACCAACATTTCTCCGGTTTTAATGACAACTTGTGATTCTCCAGTTTTGCTAAGATGCGGTTAATATGCATCATGTGTGTGTCCTGTGACTGGGAGAACACCAAGATGTCATCCATATGGATAACAACCCATCCTTCCACAATCTCTTGCCTAAAGATATTGTTCATCATTGTCTGAAACATTGCTGGGGAATTGCAAAGGCCAAAAAACATAACCAATGGTTCAAATAAGCTGTGATGGGTTTTGAAGGCTGCCTTCCATTCATCACCTTCCTTTATTCAGATATTATTGTACCCCCACTGAATATCCATCTTAGAGAATACCTTGGCTTTTGATAACCAATCAATCAATTCTCCGATCAAGGGCAATGGGTAATGGTTCTTTCTTGTGATGTCATTCAATTTCCGGTAGTCTTGTACTGATCTCAATTTTCCATCCTTTTTCTTGACAAAGAAGAAGGGCGACGCTTGTTCCGATGTGCTTGGTCTTATCCATCCTGACTTCAGATTTTCTTGGAGGAACTTGTCCAATTGCTCCCATTCTTCTTTATTTAACATATACCTTGCAATCCATCGGTTGTCCTCCTGGAATAAATTTGATGGCATGATCCCATGGCCACCTTGGTGGTAGTTTGTCAAAGGTTTCCTTCTCGAATACCTTTCGATATTTGAGGTAATGTCTTGGTACCGTTTCTTCTAGGGACCGTTTTTTACTGGTTAGCGCCTCTTTTGCCACGATGTCTGTGGAGAGTGGTCATAGCTTTAACTCTTCCAATCCTATATGCACTGCAAGCAGACGTTCCCCATCTTCTAAGGATTCAGTTTCTTCTACCTCCTCCTCAGGTTCACTCACACTGGATTGATTCCAGCATGTTCCCAGACATTGGCTAAAAGTTACTTCCTGCTTTTTCCAGTTCATACTTGGATTATGCAGTTGTAGCCAGTCATGACCCAAGAATAAGTCTGTTTTCCCCAGTTGTGCGACACAACAATCCATGACTTCTTCATGGTCTCCAATTCGTAATTTAAACTGAACCATGTACTTGATATTTCCCATGGTGTTACAAGTCCCATCTGCATTATAAACTGGTACTGGTCTCAGGAGGCGCCATTTGTTCATCCAGTGTTTCTCCACAAACTTGTTGTTAATGCATGACCCTGTGCATCCCGAGTCAACTAGAGCTGTAACAGGAATTGTGGATCCTGTGTCCATAGTGGTTATTATCCCTTTTAGATTCATTTCCTGCTTTCCTGAGGCTTTGACAATTTGTTGTCGCAACTGTGTTAGATTCCATATTGCTTCTGGTTCTGGTTGTTGATTCAGTTCCTTTAACAATTGTGGTGTCACCTCAGATAAACGCTTCTCATGAACCCATCCTTTCAAACAATCTATAGCAACAGTTTTGTCTTGTTGCCATATCCGTCTCATCACCCACACAGGGGTCCACTGCTTAATTCTGGGTTTTGCACTCACACTTAGGTTTCGAATCCGATGAATATGAGAAGAATATTCATATAACAAGTCTTGTACATTTACACAAGAGTCATTGTCCAATTTCAAAACTCTATTAGCCAGCAGCACTGAGCGCTCGCCTACTGGCTTTCACCAAAACCCTTCTCTTTTCCAAGTTCTTTCCATTGCTCCTCGGTGAGCTCTTCTATTTTAACTTCTCTTGCCCTCCATTGAGGCTTTTTTGGTTCCAGGCATTCTCATGCAAGATGTCCTTCTTTGCCACAGTTATAGCAATTGCCATTGAACTTCTGTTGGGACTTGTCCACATCCATTGCATTGGGATCCTTGGACATGGTCAGCGTGCTATACTGAAACTGGTTTGGCTTACTATCCTTAGCAACCAGTCTTTCCTTATATGCACCCTTTTGTTTATCGGGTCCATATGCTTCTATTGCCTTGTGATATGCTCGTGCCAATTCTATTGCCTGATCCTGAATCTGTTTCAGGGTCACATCATCCCTTAGGTTTCTGTGTCTAATCAGATCTCGTCCAAGTGCTGGGTTGATGTTTTGCTTGAGCAGAGAGATCAATGCTCTGTTATCCCATCCAACTAGCAGTACCAATGCATTGAATCTGACCACATGATCCTCAATCATGGTGTTGCCTTGCCTTAACATTAAAATAGCATCTGTGGCTTTTTCCCGTGTTTCAGTGGACATGAAAAACTCATGCATTTGATTCATGAAGTCTGTCCAACTTGTAAAGGGAAATTGGTTTCTTAATGGTTCCCGGAGAACATGTCCATCCTCCATTCTTTCCCCCTGGTTTAGTTCCTCCCATGACAGACTGTCAGGCCATCCTGCATTAGTGATTTGGTCCTGGTATTCCTGATGTGCATCCTGTACTGCTTTGAGTTTTATGCCAGCCCAATCACCAGCCCTATTGTCTTTTCCTTTCCTGATTCGATAAAGACAAATAGAGATCTTTCGATCCAACTGGATTTCTGTGGCTAACAGAAAGTATGTCTGCATTTGCCGCAGCCATCCATCAACCATTCAGGGATCTCCTTCATAATAATCAGGCATCTTGGCCTTAGTAAGGGGCGTGGGTTCTTGGACTGGGTTGGTTTGATGGTACTCGTTAATTATTCCTGCTACCACCTGGCCAATTGAGGCGAGAGTTTCCTCTTGTAGCTGCTGTTGTTGATGAATGGCATCATTCTGTGCTGCCACTTGTGCCGGAGCCAATCCTGCAGGGGCTGGAGTTTCATCATCCTCCTGCCAGACCGTTTGCCATCCTGTCAAGGCATTATACAGATTTCCAAGTATAGCACCTGTCATCCTAAAGGCGCCTAGCCTTTTATTTCCAGATCCTGTTCATTCCAAAAAGAACATATATCTCCAGGCTTGGAGCCCATCCATGCAAGGTTCCACATGGTAACAGTTATTAACTCCCTGAGTGGGTCTAATGGTAATCTGCGCTCTGGTGTTTCTTAATCTGGGATCCCATGATACTAATTTGAATATCTGGGGATAAGCAGGCCAATTGTACTGATTCCAGTACTGCACTTTGATCATACTGAGATAACAGTACCCAGGGATATCAGGATGAATGGAAAAGTTGCTATATCAGCAATGAACTTCCACCATTCCTTCTATATTTCTGTTTAGAGTGTGCATCAATCGATTTCGCTCCTTTGCCATCAAAACTAGGCCATCATGTTTCAATGTGTAAATATTGAAACTGATCAACAGTAATTCAATATTGGAGGGCATATTGAATAATGCCTCCTGCACAGCCGATCCAGGCTCTAACTGATTTAGGACATCTTCAAGGGTTTTCTTTTCCCTTGCAATTTGTTGCTCCAGTTCCCTAAACTGGCACTTCTGCAGTAATTGTTCATGGCATATTTTTAAGAGTTCTTGCCATGCGTCCTCTTGTTCTCTGATGGCCGCTTCTTCAGTGCGCCATGCTGCTAATTTTTCCTGATGTCATTGTTCCTTATTGAGACACCTCTGATCTTTAACCCAGATCCTCCATGCCCATATGTGAGCATCATGTTGCCAGTTGTTGGTCAGGACTTGTACTGATTTGGATAATTTCTCTACTGCACATCCCTGTGCCCATTCAATCAAGAATGCTTTCCCGATTTGAACAAGGGTCATATTGGCCCTTGGCAATATGAATTTGAATAGCCCTGCCATTCCTATCTTTGTTTGATCTTTCTTAGATCCACAATTCCGATGATGCCTCAAGTAGAGGGATGTCGACTCTTCTTCCATAGTAGTACTTCCTAATACTACCACTGTCCGATGTGGTCAATAACGCACCCACGCTCAAATATTCAATTTAATTCCACCAGATGACCCAAGTGTGTGGTGCCTGGGGCTTCACTGAGATGTCCTTGTGCTCAGATCAATAGATCCGATACATGATTGGTATTCTCAGACTGTTCTCCTTGATACACAGCACACAAATGGATTTTCTTCAGGAGTTCCACTCCCTTTTCTGCAATACTAGTGCTGGTGCCTGCAAGACCCTGCCCAGTTGACTACAGCGTGCTCCAAGCTCTCGGCTAGTACTGTTTTGTTGCCAGTAGCCAATTGGCCATAGTCACCTTACAATGGTAAGATGAGGCTATCTGCTATCATAGTCATTGTTGCCTAGATTCCTCAAGGCTGTCTGTAGACACGTGCTGTAATGTGTACAGAGTCAGACAGTTTATTGAAAAACAAAACTCTCTTTGTCACTGTCCGCGACAATGAGCAAGACTTGCTCCGCACTATGACCAACAACAAAGGGTGTGATTAGAAGACTCTAGATTATGTTAGGACTAATCCTTGACACAATCACAAGCTTCAGAGAAGAGATATATAGAGACGAAGCCTATAGACACAATAGTCTGTAACCTACAAGGAGGAAACAATCTAGAGTCTTAAGGACTCCTACCTACAGAATGCACTCCTTATATACCTGAGTCACTGGTCTGTGCGCACAGTCTGCGCAGCCACTGAGGCTATGCACACGCAGCAACAAGACCCAGACCCATCTCCCAGACCTGTCCGGGCTCACCCAGACTCTTGGTCCCTTCCCATGAATGCCATTTCACCCAATATCCCCTAACAGCCTTGATCATATAGCCACCCTGGGTTATATAATCCTCCTGCCATATCTGGATAGGGGTCCCGCACTGTATGCTTGCATCTTGTTATATGTCCGTAGGCCTCTGAATAAAATAGAGAAAAAGTCTGTATCGTAACAAAAAGAGCATTCAAGTTGTAGATATAATTTAACTAAGTTGAAACTAAAGAACTATGGTACATGAGAGGGGATTATATATGTTTAGAGAACAATGGTGTTACAAGGTCGGTAGACCAAGTCGCACAACCAGAGGAACAAGGGAGAAAAGAAAGAGATCTCTGTAGGACTGTCTACGACAGTGACTATCAAGAGCCTGGGGGTTCTCAGGCTCCTACTACTACTATATACCCCTCGCCTCATGGTCCCCTCATGTCCGCCTCCCCTTAACCTCATGCCCTGCTGATGTAAGCTAGGGCGCTACCATGGGCGCCTGTCCGTCACACATGTCACCCGGTGTGACATGAAACCGTCGAATCGTAACATTACCCCCCCCTTAAGGGTTCGGTTCCACACGAACCATGTCGGGATCGTCATCTGGGAGAGCGTAAAGTGCCGCCCGATTGCCCTTCCACTTGCGCCATTTGCGCTCCAAGCGTTCCCGGTAGTCACGTTCGAATTTGCCGTCCTCCCATCCAAACAGTCGCTTTGGGACGTGTGTGCTGGTATGGTTTTGATACCTCCGGAATGCATCTCTTGGCAACCGTCGAGATGCAGGAGCGTTAGGATGTTTCTGATGAAACTCCTGAATTGCTTCTCCTGCGTTCTCCAAATTCTTAACCGGTTCCCATGTAGATTCTTCGACGGGGAATCCTTTCCATTTGACAAGGTATTGAATGCCTCGTCCTTGCACACGACTGTCCAAAACTTCCTCAACTTCATATTCTTCACCTTGAACCTTCGCTTCCTCCTCTGCACGCTTCGCACTCAATTCCTCATCCTTCCGCTTCTGATCTGGAAAAACCGGTTGTATGTAAGGTTTCAACAGTACTTCGTTGAACACATTGTACACCTTCCATGACTTAGGAAGATCCAGTCGGTATGCGGCGGATCCAATCTTTTCTAACACCTTGTATGGTCCATAGAACTTGCCGTCAAGCTTCTTGGATGCTCGTACATGTGGAAGATGTTCCGCATTAACGTAGACCTTGTCGCCGACCTGATACTCCCTAGCAGGGCGTTTTCCCTTGTCGTACTGTTTAGCCATTCGTTCCGCCGCTTTTTCCAGATTTTCTGCTGCCATATCGCACGCCCCACGTGCGTTCTCCACAAACTTCTCCACATCGGCTACCTTGGTGGTCAGTTTTGGGTCGCTCCATTTCCTCGGATGTTTCCCGTTGTTCAGATAGAACGGGGTAAAACCTGTGGCCGAGTTTTCTCTGTCGTTATGACAAAACTGGGCAAGCGCCAAATGCTCGCTCCAGTCATCCTGCTTGTCGTTGGTATACATTGCGAGAAACTCGCGCACTTCCTGGTTGACCCGTTCCGTCTGTCCATCGGTCTGTGGGTGATACGCTGTCGAGGGATTTCCTTCGATGTCTAGCAACCGGAACAGTTCCTTCATGAATTGGGAGACAAATTGAGATCCCCTATCGCTGATGACCTTCTGTGGGAGTCCGTGATCTCTAAACACATTATCACGGAAAAGCCTGGCCACTCCTAATGATGTGATTGTGGAATTCGTTGGCAAGAAATATGTTTTCTTGGTAAAACGATCCACAACTACCATTATCATATCGAAGCCGCGCGATTCCGGAAATGGTCCCATTAAGTCTACAGACACATCTTGCCACGGTTGACCAGGTACGCTGTTGGGTCGTAGCGGTGCTGCCCTCTTCGTCCTGTTGGGTTTGACAGTTTGGCATGTCCTACACCCTGTAACATACAGCTTGACATCCCTAGCCATGCGTGGCCACCAGTAATTCCGGGTAATGACCTCCAAGGTTTTGTCGATCCCGTAATGTCCCCACTCATGATGGATATTGAGAATGGCTTCCCGCACCCTACTGTTGGTTGGAACGTAGATTCGACCTTTCCATGTTACAATCCCTCGTTCTACCTTGAAGTCGGGATCCTCATTCTTGAGTCCTTCTACCACTTGTGACTCCCATTGCCGTTTATTAATCTTGGCAATCTTCTCCTCCAACTCCGTCAACGCATCGTCATCGTCATACAGACGAACAAAAAGGTCCTCTTTCAAAAGAATGATGCCTTCGTTATCAATCTCCTCCCCCTTATGGTCTGTCCTCCGCGACAGGAGATCGGCTTTACTGTTGGACTTGCCTGAACGATGTCGAATCACAAAATTGAACTCCTGCAAGTCCAAGATCCAACGCGCCTGCCGGCGATTGATGTTCTGCGGCTTCCGGAAGTACGTAAGATTTTGATGATCCGTTAAAACCTCGACCGGAGCAGTCGTGCCCTTCAGGTAATGTGACCATTCGTAAAAGGCATGCATAACAGCCAACATTTCCTTGTCGTAAATCTCATAATTGCGTTCTGCAGGATTAAGAGATTTAGAAATGAACGCGACAGGGCGCCACAACCCATCGGCCTGCTGTTGTGATAGGATGCCGCCTATGGCAAAATCCGATGCATCCGTCTCGACCCGGAATTGGCCCTCGTTAGATGGAATGGCCAACACCACTTCGTCAGCAATGCGCTGCTTGAGACCGTCAAATGCCTGTTGCTGGGCCAGTGTCCACTGCCACTCGTTGTTTCCCGTGAGAAGGGTCAATGGCTTCGAGATTGAGGCAAAGCCCTTCACAAAGCGGCGGTAGAAGTTGACAAATCCAAGAAACTGTTGAACATGTTTCTTGCACGTAGGGACAGGCCAATCCACGATAGCCGTGACCTTGGCTTTATCCATACTAATGGAATCATGGGAAATGATCAAGCCCAAAAATTCAATGGTAGATTTGTCAAACCAACACTTCTCCGGTTTCAACGATAGCTTGTGCTCCTGCAACTTTGCCAATATTCGATTTACATGAACCGTGTGACTCTTTTGGTCCTTGGAGAATACCAGAATGTCATCCATGTAAATTACGACCCATCCTTCCGCGATTTCTTCTCGAAAGATGTCGTTCATCATGGTCTGGAACGTTGCAGGAGAGTTGGTGAGGCCAAAGAACATGACTAAGGGCTCGAAGAGTCCCCGGTTGGTCCTAAAGGCCGCCTTGTGTTCATCACCCTCCTTGATTCGAACGTTATTGTAACCCCACCGAATGTCCATCTTAGAGAAGATCTTTGCATGTGACAATTTATCCACGAGTTCGGAGATGAGTGGTAATGGATACCGGTTCTTAATAGTCATCTCGTTGAGCTTCCGATAATCCTGCACCGGCCGAAGTGATCCGTCTTTCTTCTTAACAAAGAAGAATGGGGATGCCATCGCCGACTTGCTTGACCGAATGCGTCCCGTTTCTAAATTGTCCTTGAGGAACTTCTCGAGTTCCTCCTGCTCTATGCGGCTTAGGGGATAAATCTTGCAATCCAACATTTTGGCACCAGGTACCAATTCAATTGCATGATCCCAGGGTCGACGCGGTGGTAATTCATCAAAGGTCTGTTTCTCGAAGACCTTTCGGTAACCTAGGTAATGCTCAGGTACACTCTCCTCCAGGGTTCGGGTAACCTTATTTTCTGCGGCAATTTTGGTTGCCGTAGATTCGTACGCCCTAATCCATTCGGAGTCCACGTCTTCCCTTTGCACTGCCAGTAGTCGATCCCCCTCGCCCCAATGCACGCCGCCTACTTCTTGCTCCTCCTCAGCGTCTTCGTCCTCGGGCTCCTTGGCTTTCGAATCTGGATAGCATGCGCCTGGACAACGACTGAATCGGAGTATGTTCTTGCTCCAATCTACGTCTGGGTTATGGAATTTTAACCAGTCATGTCCCAGAAACAGATCTGTCTTTCCCAGGTTCGAGACGCCGAACTCCCAGGTCTCCTCGTGCGTGTTGATTTTCACTTTCAACTGCACCATTTCCGCTAGTCGCCCATCAACGTTTTCTGACCCATCAGCGTTGTACACAGGAATCGGGTGGGGGAGTTTTCTGGTGTTGAGGTTGTTCCGCTTCACGAAATTCCTATTCACGCACGAACCCGTACACCCCGAGTCCAGCAAAGCCGATATCGTAACGGACTGTCCCGTTGTGATATCAGTAACCGTCATGGGTATGTTTAACTGCCTTTTCCCAGTTCCTATCACCTGCTTAGGTTTATTCCTTAAGTGGTTCAAGTACCAGACCGCTTGTACCTCCGTCGCACTATTCAGACTCCGTACCAGACCTTCCGTTACCTCCTCCTTCCTGGAGTCATGACTCCAGTACCGGAGAGATTGGAGAGCTTGGGCCATGGGTCGTTCCCATAAGCGCCTCACCATCCATGGAGTCTGCCAGGGCCTCAAGCGATCTTTTCCCGTTGTAACGGGCTCATCCCTTATTTTCGTTGTTCTTAGTTCGTAGTCAATGCAGTTTAACTTAGAGGAATGGATTGCATGACTATTATTACACGTATTTGAACTAGAACTACAGGCCGTCCGGTCGGAATGATTTCCGGTTGGCCGCTTCAAAAACCCAAGGCCTCACTAATGGCCTTCTTATCGTCTTCAGTGGCATCGTCAAGCCACTCTTTCCACCCCATTTCCCGCACACGGGTTTTCCCTTTCCAATTCTTGGGACTTTTGCAGTCTCTGCTAATATGTCCCGTCTTCCCGCAATTGTAGCACACGATTGTGCTCTTCTTTCTATCTACGTCCATGGCGTTGGGGTCCCTGGCGCTTGACGTTGTTGCTGCTGCTGGTGGTGGACCTTGTGTGGTTCCACCAGTCCGAGTCGCAGGCGTTGGTGAAACCCTATTATGGGTACCCTGCGTCCTCGCTGCCAATGCCTGGGGTTGGTGCAACCCTTGCCCTGGATTCACATTATAGAATTTCTTGGCATCCCGCCAAGCCTTATTCAACTCCATCGCCTTTGTGTACCACTTTTCCAAATCCCCTGTAGTGGTCCCATCTCCCGGCGCTCCTGTTTCTACGATCCTCAGCCCTAGCTGGGGATGTAATCCTCTCCTGAACTGCGCAATGAGTGCGATCTCGTTATAGCCCGTGAGTTGAGCTAATCCTCTGAAATCTACAATGTAGTCTTCTACATTGCGTTTCCCCTGCTGTAAACCCTGGATTTTACGGATCGCGTCGTCCCGGGTTTCGGTTGTCAGGAAGAATTCCCTGGCTTCCGTATCGAATTCTTGCCAGCTTGTAAAAGGTGGCTTGTGCGTGAACGCCGCTTGTTCGACGTTCTCCACTCCATCTAGTAACGACATTATTCCGTGTCGTTCCTGCGCTAGGGTAGTTCCTGCTCTCCAAGTTCCTAACGCCTTCCGCTCTTCACGCTCCAACACATTTTCCAATATTTGTTGGAGCTTGACACCTGCCCAGTTCCCTGCACGGTTTGCTGATCCGCCCCGGATGCGTTGCAGCGCCATTGTTACTTGCCGTGAAACCGTCCTCTGTTTGGTCAACTGGAAGTAGATCGCCATACTTCTTAGCCAATTGGCGATTAATTCCGGTTGCCCTTCATAATATTCGGGCATGTCCAGCTTGACCGTGGGTGCGGTCTCCTCTCTCGTTGGGCAGAACAATGTTTCCGCAACCGTGCCTATTCCTTCTGCTAGGGGCCTGATTCGGTTCCTACGGTCATTGTCTGAGCGACCTTCCCATGTGGCATTCTCCGCCGTTGTTCTGAATACTGCGATATATGCAGTAACTATCATGAGAATTGCCGACACGAAGGCGTCGGTAACCGTAAAGCCCACTCGGCGGTGGTCCGGTCCGAACCATCTCCATACTTCGCGCGCTGGGGAACCCCACTCCTCGTCCTTTTCTACGTGGTAGATTTGCCATCGTCTATCATATGACACTGTTACATGAATGTCCTCGTTTCGCATGTCTTTCTCGTAAAGGGATATCTCAACCCAAGATGGGTTGGCCCTCCATTCGAAACTGGACCAGTACTGTGGTTTAAACAACCACAAGTAGCAATACCCTGGTGTCATTGGCGTTACTTCTAGACGTCCTCGCTGGGGGAGTGCATAGCCGTCCCATCGTCGTACACTCGACACCCAGTCTTCCACGTTGATATCATATTGGGGAACGTCATCCAGCCACCTAATGCTGAATTCATGTTCGCCCCACACCCGCTCTGTAGGTGACCTTCGTTGGATATTGACGTTGGTAACGTCCTGTAATATCCTTCGAGGATACACCACCCTCTCGTCAGGTTCTGCGCCTAAGTGCACTGTCCTCCATCCTGCACCCACGCTCCAATGCGTGAGCTCCTCGATATCCTTCCATGTATAGGTGTCAACGTCATCAACCTCCTCAGGTTGTGCCAATACTACATGGAAGATCCCTTGCTCCGGTCCGTCTTGTAGTTTGAACCATGTCGTCTCGTCCCTCATTTCGACTTCCCAGGAGGAAATGTCGTATAGCGTAGGATATTTGGGCCAGTCAAATTTGTCCCAAAATTCTCTTTTGAATAATCGCAGGTAACACCACCCGCGGATCATGTGCTTGGGGATTTTAACCGACATCCTGGCGGTTCGTCTGGTTTTCTCGAAATCCGCCTTGGTTCTTGCTGGACCAGGGAAGACTGTCTCCACTGTCTTCCTCCATTCCTTCGTACGAGTGCGCTGCTCCTTCAGCGACTCTTCTCCCATTTCCCGCAGGAACATGGTTAAGCTGAGCCCAACGGTGTTGTCGAGCTCTCCCTCTCCTTCGTACTCTTTTGGTGTCGGGGGCGGCGCCATATTGCGCGGCTTTGTCATCCTCAACGGGTCATACCGTTGAACTCGCAGGTAGTGTGCCGAGTTCTTAATGTTACCGTTGAGCGCATGAACCAGTCTGTTCATTGCTTTCTGCGACAAATGCCAATGATGGCCCACCAGTACCAGATCGCGTTGCGTGCAATCAAATGCACGTTTCACATAGCTTGCCAAAACCTGGAAATCTAACTCGATTTCGAACACCAGGTTTTGCTCGTCGTCGAATCCCTGTCCTCCAACTTTCTTCAAGTTGATGAAAGTGGACTGGGACCACTTCGATTTTTCGTCACGGATCCACTTGTTACACCTCTGCATGTGAACCCGATTGTAGAGCGACTGTTCCTGGTTGCCCAATTCAATGTGAACACCCGGCATGTGCTCTAACCGGTTGATCATTTCGTCGTACTTGGCATATACCTGCTCGTATAATGCCACTGCTGATTTACGCTTATTATCCCAGCTCGCTTTTGGGATAAACCTGCTGACAAGCTCGTCGGCTGTGTACTTGAAGTTGGGAACTGCTTTGGTCCCGCTTGGTGTCATGACTGCCGGTGTCGAAGGCTTGACCTCCACTGCCTTCTGTGATACAACCGGCCTAATTTGATGTGCCTTCCGCACCCTTTCCTGAACACATGGAGCTTGCGCCTTTTCTCTTTCGAGACGCGCCGCTTCCTCACGTTCCCTGAGTAACGCTTCCCACGCATCAGTCTGCTCGGCCCGAGCCACTCTGTCGGCCTCAGCAAGGAGACGGCGTGTCTCCTCAGCCTCGTGCCTACGGCGCTCCGCGGCCTTGTGAATGATCCACCGACACACGTGCATGTTGTTGTCGGCGGGGACTGGTTGACGCGCCAGTCGGGCAAGTCGTCGCTGTTCATATGCTTGCCATCGTGCGTAATTGGCGTTTTCTCGGGCGTGCCACTCGTCTTCAATTCGGCTCTCGATGAGCCCCTGCAATAAAAACTCCGTCTTACTCAGATCCCACACCGATCTGACGTAAGGAGCGTTCCTCTTCGTCCGCTGAGACGCCCTAACGGGGATGTCGCCAGAGGGGTTTCCACCTGTTCTCGGGGTCAATATGGCACGATCGGCCCGCACCCCCGCAGAACTCTTCGATTTCTGTCCATCAAGTGACACATGGGGATGGTGCCCGGGTCTTCGGTCAGGTGTCCTCGTGCTCAGGGAACTAGCCCCGATACGTGATTGGTGTCCTGACACTGTGCATCCTTGATACACGACACCCCCATGCGTTTTCTTCGCGTGTTTTCCCACGCTCTTCCGCTGCGCCCGCTGCCATCCCTCCTGACCCACTATCCCGGGACAGGATGGCACTCTCACGAACCGCAGTTGTGTCGCCTGAGTAGTTGCGACCTGTGAAAACTGAACTGAAAAGGAATCCATACCGATTCCTTGGACTGATGCGCTCTGCTCGGGAGCGACTTGAGATTGTGTTGCGTCGACGACGCCTTGAGGTGTAGCGCTAGTAGCGCCTGTCTTCTGAGTAGCCTGTGACGCTGGCATAGCGATCAAGTTTCGTAGTCGGTAGTCGATACCTGTACGAGGTGGTCTTGTAAGGCTCTTGATTATGTTACAAGGTCGGTAGACCAAGTCGCACAACCAGAGGAACAAGGGAGAAAAGAAAGAGATCTCTGTAGGACTGTCTACGACAGTGACTATCAAGAGCCTGGGGGTTCTCAGGCTCCTACTACTACTATATACCCCTCGCCTCATGGTCCCCTCATGTCCGCCTCCCCTTAACCTCATGCCCTGCTGATGTAAGCTAGGGCGCTACCATGGGCGCCTGTCCGTCACACATGTCACCCGGTGTGACATGAAACCGTCGAATCGTAACAAATGGGAACTAAAGGGGAAAAGGTATAGCTATCTGAGAAAGGAAAGGTGAAGGTAGCTATGAAAGGAGATAATGTCCAAAGTGTAACTAAGGATTTGTAACAAGTAGATGTAACCCATTAATAAAGGGAAAAGAGAACTGTAACAATCTCCTCTATTCCAGAGCCTGTGCCAGATGATGCCATAAATCCCGATCCTGTCCACCACATCATTCTTGCTGTCCTTACCAAGTTGATGTGCAACACATTCAACTGATGCCTTGGAAGGCTCTCTAGCCAGTTTGGTGAGCTACTGTGTCATATAGTCTGTGAGCTCTGGCAACTGTGCTCTTTTGATGGGATCTACTAGTACTCTACTGTCAAACTGGAACAAATGTAGTGTTACAATTCTCTTTTCCCTTTGTTAACGGACTACATTTATTCATCTTTTCCCTTTGTTAACGGACTACATTTATTCATTACAAACCCATAGCTACGCTTGGACATTATCTCCTTTTAGAGCTACCTTCACCTTTCCTTTCCCAGATAGCTATGCTCTTTCTCCTTTAGGTTCTATTGTTCTCTCAATGTATATAAACCCCTCTCATGTACCGTAGTTCCTTAGTTCCAACTTAGTCGAATCATATCCATAACTTGAATGCTCTTTTGCTCGTTGCCTCAACTGCTCTCCTCGTTCTCTCTCTAGCCTTCGTCATTGTCAGACTTAGTGCCTAGAACCCTCGTCCAGTGACTGGGAACAGACCGAGACTCTGTTTGTTGCTGTAGACTTGGACGCTGAACGACGTTGTGGACATTGACCGTAACATGTAGGAGTTCATGTAAAAAACTACCAGCAATGGAGTTGGAGTTGTCATGCATGTCATGAATGATGTGGGTGATGAGTTAATATCCCAAAATTCAAAGCAATATTGTATGTCAGGCATTCCTTCAGAACAAATGAATAACAAACCACAAGTTTAGAGTACCCAAAGTGGAAAACTGCCAAGCCCAAGGAAAGACAGCCTGGATGGGTGCAGGTGAGGCAGGGACGTTTATCTCAGATATATAAATCAGGCCTTTACACAGTCAATCTGGGACCTTTGGCATGATTGCTGCCATTTTCAAGAGCTGTCTCTGATGGTGCTCAACAGGAGACTTCTCATCAATCTGGATAGCATTACTGACTGATAGGGAATATGGCAAGTGAGACAAATGAGGTCTCCGGTCAGTCTGTTTATCACTCTTTTTGGGTATCTCTGACCTGATACTATCAGAACAACCAACGGGTAATCACCAAATGCTGGCCTGGTGATATGTCATTGGGACAATAGGGAAGTGGTGCCATTTGGTATCAAAAACCTGTTAAGTACCAGCGACAATGTGGGTTAGTTGAAAGTGTTGTGCATTTGGAAGGTTGCTTCATGATTAGTGATTAATAATTATGATGTTGCACATGAGATGGATTTGTTGCTCTTTGACAATATGACAATCAGCAGCCTGGTTTTAAAGATCAGATGTGATCTTCAGGTTATCTTGAAGTTAACCATGGTTTGACCCACATTGCAGCATGCATAGGAGCCGACTCGATTCTATGTAGAAGGAGAGCAGCCAAGACAAATTGTGGATTTGTACTGAATCCATGTGTGATAGCATCTTCATTGCTTCTTTCTTACCATCAGTGTGATCCTCTGATCAACCACCAGCCTGAGCACACCACCCACATAGTAGACAATCTTGGCAAGATATAGAGTCATGACGTGTAATGCATGACAAGAATGAACAACTTGTTCATGTACTGCTCTGTCAAACTAAGCATTCCACTCTGTGCCCTCTCAATCTCCAGACTTTTACAATGCCCATTTTCCTTGCAGAGAACACCTGAAGAACTGTCAGTCTTTCAACAGGATGTCAAGTCAATCAATCCCAAGATATTGGCCACTGCGATGGGAGGTTTTGACGAGCCCCCAGAGGAACCTCTACTCTCAACATTCAAGGAGGGCTTCGGATATTTTACCTCCACTGCAGTTGGACATTCACTAAAACAGTATGAGTTCATCCGCAAAGTATGCATGTGGCCTTCCCTGTCTTGAGCCCTGCTTTGATCCTTGGATCAGGTTGGTTGGCCTGCTTCCTCCTCTGTGTGGCTTGCACTGTGAGTTCCCCATAAATTCCTGCCAATATCAGTTAAATGTTTACATCAATGCAGTGACAAGTCAGTGGAGAACTGTTACGATATGGACTTTTTCTGTATTTTTCTCTATTTTATTCAGAGGCCTATGGACGTATAACAAGATGCAAGCATACAGCACGGAACCCCTATCCAGATATGGCAGGAGGATTATATAACCCAGGGTGGCTATATGATCAAGGCTATTAGGGGATATTGGGTGAAGCGGCATTCGTGGGAAGGGACCAGGAGTCTGGATAAGTCCGGACAGGTCTGGGAGATGGGTCTGGGTCTTGTTGCTGCGCATGCATAGCCTTAGCGGCTGCGCAGACTGTGCGCACAGACCAGCGACTCAGGTATATGAGGAGTGCATTATGTAGGTAGGAGTCCTTAAGACTCTAGATTGTTTCCTCCTTGTAGGTTACAGACTACTGTGTCTTAGCTTCGTCTCTATTATATTCTCTTCTCAACAAAGCTTGTGATTGTGTCAAGGATTAGTCCTAACATAATCCAGAGTCTTCTACATCACACCCTTCGTCGTTGGTCATAGCGTGGAGCAAGGTTTGCTCATCATCGCGGACAGTGACAAGGAGAGTTTCAGTTTTTCAACAACTGTCTGACTCTGTACATGTTACAGCACATGTCTACAGACAGCCTTGAGGAGTCTAAGGTGACATCGACTTCGATAACAGATAGCCTCATCTTACCATTGTAAGGTGACTACAGCCAATTGGCTACTGGCAGTAAAACAGTGCTAGATGAGAGCTTGGAGTGTGCTGTAGTCAACCAGGCAGGGCTATTCAATTTTGTATTGCCAAGGGCCGGCATGACCCTTGTACAAATCGGGGAAGTATTCTCGGTGGAATGGGCGCAGGGATGCGCAGCAGAGAAATTATCCAAAACAGTACAAGTCCGGACCGACAACCGGCAATGCAATGCTCATGTACGAGCATGGAGGCTCTGGGTTAGAGAGCAGAGGCATCTCAAAAAAGAACAAAGATGTCAAGAGAAACTAGCAGCATGGCATGCCGAAGAAGCAGCCATCAAGGAACAAGAAGACGCATGGCAGGAGCTATTAAAAATACGCCATGAGCAACTACTACAAAAGTGCCGGTTCAAGGAACTTGAGCAGCAGATAGCAAGGGAAAGGAAGACCCTGGAGGATGTCTTGAATCAGCTAGAACCAGGATCAGCAGTGCGGGAGGCATTATTCAACATGCCCTCCAATATCGAATTATTGTTAATCAGTTTCAATGTGTACATGTTGAAACATGACGGTCTGATCCTAACCGCAAAAGAGAGGAATCGGTTAATGCATGCCTTGAATGGAAACATTATGAATGCAGGGCGAGTCATGAGAAACGAAAGGCAACTCCAAAACGAGGAAAGGCTTTGAGGGGAAAGATATGATCCATATCTTTCCGCATATATCCAATGGAGGCTGCCAAGGAATTATACACCGCCCTGCATATCCCAGTATGGGGAGGACGAAATTTTCACGCCACCAGATCATGATTACTTCCTGTCCAAATTAGGAGAGGATGAGGAATTCACACAGCGCTGGGTCCAAGGAATCTCAAAGGAGAAACCAGTGTTACCTGGGTCCTATACAATGGCTATTCCAAAAACGGCACCATGGAAAGTAAACGGGTATTGTTACCTGTACTTGTTCAAAAAAGAATTCCATAATCAATTCCATTGGCCAGAATGGCCTATGCTGGAACAAATTCTTTCATGGAAGCCGGAACTGAGAGATTACTCCACTGTATTCGGATTACAAGATAATGTAAAACCAGATAAGTTTCATGTACTGGAATGGGCGGAATTAAGTCTCAAAAAGGACAAAATTTATACTTGGAAAGATCTGGAATGCCTGGAGCAGCATGGAAAATTTAACAAGCGAGCTAGATTTGGAGGACAAGGGAAGTCAAAGAAGCCGAGATCCAAATCACCTGCAACCATATCCTCATTCGTGCAAGGAATATCAAAAAACCCATCTGTTCAATCTTTGCCTGAACTAGGCCAAGTCGCGATTAAGAAATCATACTCCCAAGCCGTCATCAGTGCGTTCGGGCCAAGCAAGGTGTTGACCAGAACTCAGGGAGCAGACTGGACCTGGAACAGAGGGTCAGTTGCAAACCCGCTGGACTGGTTGAAAGAGGATCTCAATGCACCTAGCTCGTCCAATACAGAGGCACAGAAATGGGAAATTGATAATTGGAGGAGGGAAATTAAAAAGGATATTTCCACTCCCTACCCATATCCAAAACCCCAATATGACAGACATATGCTCCATCCAGACATCCCGGGATTCTGTTATTTGTTCCTGATCAAAGCACAATATTGGGACAAATACAATTGGCCAGTGTACCCACAGATTCATGAAGTAATTTCATGGGACCCTAATTTACGAAATGAACGAATCAAAATTTCAATTTGTCAAACCCATGGTCTGGAACATTGTTATCACATCAACAAGCAAATGAATGGGTATGATGGATGGGCACACCTGGATCTAATGAATAGGTCCGGCTCAGAACATAAACGGCTCGGGGCATTCCGGTTTACCACTGACATGCTCAACAATATGTATAATGCACTAACTGGATGGCGGACCATATGGCAGGAGGACACGGAGCTTCCAGCCCTGCAAGGCACCACCGCGGCGCAGATTGCAGCTCAGGAGGACATCATCCAGAGGCAGCAAATGCAGCAAGAAGAGACCATCACAGCAATTGGACAAGTAGTGGCTGGAATAGTAAATGAGTATTGACGAGCTAACCCCATACCACCGCCCACTCCTCTTACTAAAGCTGAGATGCCAGACTACTACGAGGGAGATCCTCGCATGGTAGATGGATGGTTGAGGCAGATGAGAACATATTTTATGTTGGCACAAGAAACCCAGCTGGATTGGAAGATCTCAATTTGCTTATACCGAATTTGAAAAGGAAAAGATAATTGGGCAGGAGATTGGGCAGGAGTTAAGCTCAAGGCAGTCCAAGATGCGGAGCAGGAATACCAGAATGAAGTAGTTAACTCCAGATGGCCAACCAACTTGTCATGGGTATCCCTCAACCAAGGTGTTATCGTAAATGACCACGAGATTCAACCACCCTTAAGGAATCAGTTTCCTTTTACCTCTTGGGAGGACTTTGCAACACAGATGCATGAATTCTTTATGTCAACCAAAACCCGAGAAAAGGCAATGGACACGATTCTGGCATTAAAGCAAGGAAATACAATGATCAAGGATCATGTAGTTCGGTTTAACACATTATTACCATTGGTCGGTTGGGACAATAGAGCGCTGATTGCGTTGTTCAAACAAAACATTAACCCTGCACTTGGATGAGATTTAATTAGGCACGGAAACTTAGGGGATGACGCGACCCTGAAGCAGATTCAGGATCGGGTGATAGAGTTGGCATGAGCCTATCATAAGGCAATGGAAGAATATGGGCCAGATAGACAAAAAGGCAGATACAAGGAAAAAACAGTTGCTAAGGATGTCATGACCAACTGAAAAGCTTCGGCTTTTTCACCAAGTCATTTTCTTTTTATTATTTATTTTCTTCATATTATATAAACACATGCTGACTAAGCAGGCGCCTATCACTTGGCACTTAGATAAAGCTGTAGATAAGATACCGGAGCCCGGCACTGATGACTCATTATCATTACTACATGCGCAGTCGTCTTACTCATACTGTACTATATTTAGAGTAGGGTTTAGGGTAGTGCACAGACCACCTGTTGTAGTATATAAGAAGTGCAATTCAGCACCCAGAGTCCTCAGTCAAGTTCTCTCGGGTTTCTCCCCTCTCTCCTCTCCTTCTGTCAGTTCACTGTTGGGGCTCTTAGGCATCACGCCGAGAGGTTCCTGATAGTAGAACTCAACTAGTTTGCTCAACAGCCCCACGCTTGCTACAGCCGGACCACAGGCTTAAGTGGACGAGTACAGGGGGATATATGTACACAGTCGTACGCCGACTATAAAATTGCGGTACTGGTTGCCAGACACCGTTAAAACTGTGCACCTGTGGCTCCGCATCGCAGCCCTAAACTAGCTTTGCATTACGTTCCCGGTTGACGCAAACCAAAGGACCTAACCTGGTAGATAGGGTTACCTGTGCACAGGAGACCAGTGCCGGACTTATCACACAATACCTGATATGTATCTAGGGACCAGCCTCACCAGCCCCCTAGCGCGTTAAATTGCCCTGGTCTAGGCCCTTTAAGGCTATATTTGTAGTTACATAAATACATTTTCACCCTACCCCTTGGAGATAGCCGGCACTTGCCCACATGTATCTGAGAAAGACCCGCACCCATACGGTGTAGTGGTAACTGGACAACCGTTTGGACCCAGTTTAGTTAAACTCTTCAATTAAAATAAAACCAGTAGTCAGTATCATATATTGTAGCACTGCAGGGGTGGTTGTAGACCCTGAGTGCACGTTTCGTACATACGTTCCCAAGCAAGTGACAGGCCAAGACCTCCCTCACTTATGTACAAGTACAAAATAGGAGACACAAATAACGATACTTTTTGGGACGCTGTCACAGGCAATCTTGATCCAAATGACATGGGTTTCAGTTCATCTGAAGGAGAATCTACTTCATCATCATCATCACACTCTACAAACTCTATCACAGAGGAACCACATCAGTGGGAAGCAGCACCGTTTCCCATCCTAGTACCTAATCCAGCCACATTAAATCCAAACCTACTTTTCAACTCCGACGCCAATTTCATCGGAGAACCCACACCACCATTTTCATCACCACCACCCCCGCTTACCCCATCACCTACATCGCCACTGCCAAACTATCACAGTATGGCAGTGCCCCAAGAAATGACATCAGCAGAATTGCTGAACCTCCTCAATGTGCAAGCTGCAACTATCCAAGCCCTCCAAAACCAGCTGACACAGCTACAAACAAATGCGGCACAGGCCACGGCTGCAGCAGCACACACCCCTCCCCCCACCAATATCGTTAATATACTGCCAGGGACGGTATTCAATATTCCCAGGACTGGCAATGGTGGAGCATCTAGAATAGATGTAGCCAAACCTCCGGTCTTCTCCAGAAAGATGTCTGAAGTGACAAATTTCATAAATGCATGCAGGTTGTACATTCAATTGAAGATGCCGGAATCCAAGAAGTGGGAGCAGAAGGTCCGATCAGCGGAACACTGGCGTGTTCTGGAGTATCTGTGGGAACAGGAAAAGGAATTAGACTTCGCGCACTGGCTCGAAGAAAAAGAGGAAAGTGAGAAGCATCTCACGTACATGGAACAGATGAAACACCTGGGTCAATACAAATATGGAGATAAGTACCCATTTTTGCTGGTGTTCCCATCTGCATCCGCCGGACCAAAGGCTGGATCAATGAGACATGTATGAGAATTGGCAAAACTCACAACCAAAGAAATAGTACCTGAGCAGTACCACCAATTCCTCAAAATCTTTGAAAAAGGAGCATCGGAGTGCATGCCGGCTAGGAAGCCTTGGGATCACGCAATTGATACCAAACCAGGCTATCAACCCCGGAAAGGAAAAGTCTATCCCCTATCCCCAGATGAACTTCAAGAAGTACGAAACTTTGTGGATGATCAGTTGGCAAAAGGGTATATCCGACCCTCCAAATCACCGCAAACATCACCTGTTTTCTTTGTAAGTAAAAAGGATGGAAAAAAGAGGATGGTTCAGGACTATTGATACCTGAACGAGTGGACGGTTAAAAATAATTATTCATTACCACTCATATTGGAGCTCGTAGATCAAGTGGGGAGCGCGAAATACTTCACTAAGCTAGATCTCAGGTGGGGTTATAATAACATATGGATCAAGGAAGGTGATGAATGGAAAGCCGCATTCACTACCCCTGAAGGTTCTTTTGAACCAGTAGTAATGTTCTTCAGGCTGACCAATTCACCAGCCACCTTCCAAGCAATGATGAATGACATTTTCCACAATATGATCAACGCAGGAAAAGTCATTGTATACATTGATGACATACTCATCTTTACTAAAACAAAAGAGGAGCATGACACAATCGTACAACAAGTCTTGCAACGATTGGAAGAGAATGATCTGTATGTAAAACCAGAAAAATGTGTGTGGTGCGTAGAAGAAGTTGAATTCTTGGGTGTTGTCCTAGGACCCAAGGGAATTCAAATGGATACAAAGAAGGTCAAAGCTATTATTAGCTGGCCCATCCCTTCTTGTGTCAAGGACGTACAGAGGTTCTTAGGCCTAGCCAATTACTATAGGCGCTTTGTACAGGACTTTGCTAAAATTGCACGGCCACTACATGATCTGGTCAGAAAAGAAAAAACATGGGAATGGATGGAGGTCCAAGAAAAGGCTTTCCAAAGTCTGAAAAAGATATTCACAGAGCAACCCTTACTAGTTGCCCCAGATTCAGATAGGAAGTTCAGGGTGGAGTCAGATGCATCGGATTATGCTACAGGTGGCGTCTTATCTATGCTCTGCAAAGATGATAAATGGATGCCTGTGGCCTACCTATCAAAGTCGCTCAATGATACTGAGCGCAACTATGACGTCCAGGATAAAGAAATGCTAGGCATTATGTGTTGTCTAGAAACATGGCATCATTACTTGGAGGGAGCACATGAACAGTTCGAAATCTGGACTGATCACAAAAACCTCAAGTACTTTATGAGTGCAAAAAAGTTGAATTGCAGACAGGCCAGATGGGCTTTATACCTTAGCCGGTTCAATTTTGTATTGCATCATAAGGCTGGTGTTACTATGGGGAAGGCTGATTCTCTGTCCAGGAGGCCAGACCATAAAAAGGGGGTGGATGATGACAACAAGGATGTCACGCTCCTCAAACCGGACTTTTTTAGAATTGCTGCACTACGTCATGGACATGTATTCATTCACAGCTCAGAAAAAGAATTGATAAACAAAATTTGACACTCTGAAGCATGGGATGAAGCAGTAGTAAAAGCAGTGGAAGCAATGAAAAAGGCCGGTGTTAAAACACTAAACACTCAAGAATGGGAGATGGAGCAGGGACTTATCCTCTGGCAAGAAAAAGTCTATGTACCTAAGGATGAGAAGCTGCGGATGGAGATAGTCCGCCTACACCATGACACGCCCATTGCTGGACATGGAGGACAGTGGAAGACAATTGAACTCGTCACAAGAAATTACTGGTGGCCTGGAATCACCAGATTTATTAAAAAAATACGTTAGTGGGTGTGACAAGTGCCAGCGGAATAAGAATTTCCCAGAGCCTCCCGCTGGAAAATTAATGCCAAACTCGGCACCAGCAAAGCCCTGGACACATATCTCCGCTGAATTTATCACAAAATTACCGGAATCACATGGTAACAATGCAATCTTGGTAGTTTGTGACCGAATGTCCAAAATGGCACATTTCATCCCCACATCAGAAGAAACATCGGCGCAGGGGTTAGCCACATTGTTTAGGGACCATGTTTGGAAACTTCATGGACTCCCTGAATCTATAATCTCAGATTGCAGTCCACAGTTCACCACGCAAATGATGAAGGAGCTGAATCAAATGTTGGGCATTAGCACAGATTTGTCCACAGCATTCCATCCACAAACAGATGGACAAACAGAACGAATGAATCAGGACTTAGAGCAGTACCTGAGAATTTTCGTAGATCATAGACAAGAAACATGGGCTGGATGGTTAGCCATTGCTGAATTTAGTTACAATAACAAAATTCAGGCGTCCACCAAACAGACCCCCTTCTTTGTCAACTATGGTAAACACCCCAGGATGGGAATCGAGCCAAGAAGGGAAGGTAGTCACCCGGCAGCATCAGAGTTTGCCCAAAAAATGAAGGAAATTCATGAGGAAACTCAGGCAGCCTTGCTAAAATCACAGGGCAACATGAAGCTGTATGCAGATAGACACTGATCAGATGCACCAGAGTACGAAGTTGGAGACAAAGTCTGGTTGTCAACAAAAGATTTAAAGTTGACCAGATGACCAACTAGGAAATTGGTAGAAAGATGGATTGGGCCATACCCAATCAAGAAAATAGTGTCACCAAATGCAGTGGAACTAGATCTACCCTTCTCGCAACAGATTCACCCAGTGGTAAATGTATCAAGGATACGCCCTTGGAAACGACCAATGAAAGGGCAAAAGGTGCAACCTCCACCACCAATTGAAATAGATGGTGAAAAAGAATATGAAGTGGAAGAAATAATAGATGTAAGACTAAAAAGGAACAAGGTGGAATACTTGGTTAGGTGGAAAGGATACACTGCCGAGCATAATTCCTGGGAACTGTTGGACAATCTACAAAACACAAAAAGAAAAATAAAAAACTTTTATGATAAAAACCCCGGAGCAATCAGGAGGCTTGACAAGACAACCTTTAACAGGTTGACTTTCAGACCATACAAAAACTTCACACAACCCTTGGACAAAGTAGTGTCCAAAATTGATGTTAATGCAGTAGCACCAGCTGCAAAATGGGAGCAAAACTGGCAAAAATGGAAAGAAAGAAAGGGTCTAGACACCCTTACAGAGCCAGGAGATGTGGAAGGGCCATGTCAATGTAACATGTGCCTACGTCAATCACATGATATAGCGCCTAGCGCTGAAATGATTGAAGACTTCACCCCACCATCCTGCCCACTCTCACCCATCATTGAGGAAATAGAGGAATCATCCGTGATAGAGCGCGATGCACTGAAAGATGACGAGGAAGTTTAAATTTGTCTGGAAGCCAAAACTTAAAAAGGGGGGTACTGTCATGACCAACTGAAAAGCTTCGGCTTTTTCACCAAGTCATTTTCTTTTTATTATTTATTTTCTTCATATTATATAAACACATGCTGACTAAGCAGGCGCCTATTGCTTGGCGCTTAGATAAAGCTGTAGATAAGATACTGGAGCCCGGCACTGATGACTCATTATCATTACTACATGCACAGTTGTCTTACTCATACTGTACTATATTTAGAGTAGGGTTTAGGGTAGTGCACAGACCACCTGTTGTAGTATATAAGAAGTGCAATTCAGCACCCAGAGTCCTCAGTTGAGTTCTCTCGGGTTTCTCCCCTCTCTCCTCTCCTCCTGTCAGTTCACTGTTGGGGCTCTTGGGCATCACGCCGAGGGGTTCCTGATAAAGGATACTAAACCAAACCAGTTCCAATACAGTACGCTGACAACGTCCAAAGACCCGAATGCCATGGATGTGGATAAAAGCAAGAAATAATGTGACCGGGAGCTGTTACAACTGTGGCAAAGAAGGACACTTTGCCCGAGAATGCCCGGAACCAAGGAAACCGAGGTGGAAGGATAAAGGGAAGTGGAAGGCAAGAGAAGTTAAGATAGAGGAGCTCACTGAGGAGCAGTGGAAAGAACTTGGAAAGGAGAAGGGTTTTGGCAAAAGCCAGTAGGCGAGCGCTCAGCGCTGCTGGCTGATAGAGTTTCGAAATTGAACAATGATTCCTGTGTAAATGTAGAAGGATTGCTATATGAATACTCCTCTCATATTCATCGGATTCGAAACTTAAGTGTGAGCGCAAAACCCAGAATCAAACAGTGGACCCCTGCCTGGGTAATGAGACGGATATGGCAACAAAATGAAACTGTTGCAATGGAATGTCTAAAAGGATGGGTTCATGAGAAACATTTATCTGAAGTGACACCGCAATTGCTGAAAGAACTAAACCAGCAGTCAGAATCAGAAGCAATGTGGAATCTGACACAGTTGAGGCAACAAATTGTCAAAGCTTCAGGAAAGCAAGAAATGAACCTAAAAGGAATTATAACTACTATGGATACAGGGTCCACAATTCCTGTCACAGCTTTAGTTGACTCAGGATGCACAGGATTGTGCATCAACAATGAGTTTGTAGAAAAACACTGGATGAACAAATGACGCCTTTTATGGCTGGTACCAGTCTATAACGCAGATGGAACTTGTAACACCATGGGGAATATCGAGTACATGGTCCAGTTTAAATTACGAATTGGAGACCATGAAGAAGTCATGGACTGTTGTGTTGCAAGACTCGGAAAAACAGACTTGTTCTTAGGGCATGATTGGTTGCAACTGCATAATCCAAGTATGAATTGGAAAAGACAAGAGGTGACCTTTAGCCAATGCCCAGGGACATGTTGGAACCAATCCAGTGTGAGTGAACCTGAGGAGGAGGTAGACAAAATTGAATCCTTAGAAGATGGGGAATGTCTGTTTGCTGTGCATATAGGACCAGAAGAGTTAAGGCTAAGACCACTCTCAACCAACATTGCCGCAAAAGAGGCGTTGGCTAGTAAGAAACAGTTGCTAGAAGAAACTGTACCAAAGCATTATCTCAAATATCGAAAGGTGTTTGAGAAGGAAACTTTTGACAAATTACTGCCAAGGCGGCCGTGGGACCATGCCATTGAGTTTATTCCAGGAGGACAACTGACAGATTGTAAGGTGTACCCATTGAATAAAGAGGAACGGGAACAGCTGGATGAATTTCTGGAAGAGAACCTGAAGTCGGGACGGATTAGACCAAGTACTTCTGAACAAGCATCACCATTCTTCTTTGTCAAGAAAAAAGATGGTAAACTCAGACCAGTGCAGGACTACCGGAAATTAAATGACATCACAAGGAAGAACCAGTACCCACTACCTTTGATTGGTGAATTGATCGATCGGTTATCAAAAGCCAAAGTCTTTTCAAAAATGGATATCCGATGGGGCTATAACAACATTAGAATCAAAGAAGGCGATGAGTGGAAAGCGGCTTTCAAAACTCATCAAGGCCTGTTCGAACCACTAGTGATGTTTTTTGGTCTCTGCAACTCCCCGGCAACTTTTCAGACAATGATGAACAATATCTTTAGGCAAGAGATTGCTGAAGGATGGGTTGTCATATACATGGATGATATCTTGGTGTTCTCCCAATTACAGGACACACATACAATGCATGTTAATCGCATCCTGGCAAAACTGGAGAATCACAAACTGTCATTGAAACCAGAGAAATGTTGGTTTGATCAGCCTCAAATCAATTTCTTGGGACTAGTCATCAGTCAGGACTCTATTCAGATGGAGAAGGGCAAAGTACAGGCTGTGGTTGATTGGCCTATCCCTACATGCAAGCATGAACTCCAACAGTTTTTGGGCTTCATTAACTTTTACCAGCGTTTTGTACCAGGATTCGCTAAAATGGCAAAGCCTTTAACTGGTCTTACTGGCAAGGTTGAGTGGACCTGGACAGATCAGCAGACATTGGCCTTTCAGGGACTGAAAGACCTTGTGGCAAGGGAGGTAGTCCTCAAAATTCCTGATGACAATGGTCAATTTCGTGTTGAAGTAGATGCGTCTGACTTTGCAATTGGTGGAATTTTGTCTCAGCAGAGTAAGGACGGCACATGGCGACCTGTGGCTTTTATTTCAAAGTTGTTAAACAAAGTGGAGTGGAATTATGAGATCTATGACAAGGAAATGCTTGCAGTTATGCATGTGTTCTATGAATGGTCTCATTACCTCAAAGGCGCAAAGGAACAGATCAAGGTTTTAACAGATCATCAAAACCTCACGTACTTCTGAAAACCACGAAACTTGAATAGATGGCAAGCACGATGGGTCACGGACTTGCAGGAGTTTAACTTTGTCATTAAACATCAGTCTGGAAAGTCTAACTCAAAAGCAGATTTATTGTCAAGGAGAGCAGGACACGAAAAGGGACAGAATGATAATGAAGGAGTAATACTCCTGAAGGATCATTTGTTCATCAGGGTCTATGATGATGATCAAGCAATCAAGGACATCATTAAGGAGATTCAGAAGGTCTCGGCTCGGCAGTGGGAAACTCAGGTTTGGCAAGGCATCAAACAGCAGGACCCAGACTTTAAGATCAAGAAAGGACTAGTTGAATGGAAGGGTCGGATTTACGTTCCAGCGGACATGTGGATCAGGGGTGATCTGATTCAAATTCACCACTCCTGGGGACATTCAGGGGTAGTCAAGACTGTGGAAAGTCTCACTCGCAATTTCTGGTGGCCGCAAATGCAAAAGGACATTGAGCGTTTTATATGAGGATGCGAAATGTGCCAGAAGGCAAAACCGGATCGACAGCCGAGGGCTGCACCATTAAATCCAAATGAAATCCCCAACGCACCATGGGAAATCATCTCAGTAGATCTAATCGGACCACTGCCGGACTCAAAGGGTAATGGCATGATCATGGTTGTAGTAGATCGGTTCACAAAAAAGGCTTATTTCCTCCCAACAACATCGTTGATCATGTCACAAGGAATAGCGGTTTTATTTAGAGACAATGTCTTCAGGGAACATGGTTTGCCAAAAAAGGTTATCAGCGATCAAGAACCGCAGTTTGTCTCCAAGTTCATGTTCATGGACGATCTATATGGGATCCTAGGAATACAGGCCAATAGATCTACGGCTTATCACCCACAAACCAATGGGCAGACAGAATGTGTTAATCAGGAAGTCAAAGAGTTCCTGACAATGTTTGTCAATCATTGACAGGATAACTGGAGTGACTGGCTTGCGGTGGCTCAATTCTGCCATAATGACCGAGTACATTCGGCCACAGGGTTTTCACCATTCTTCATGAACTATGGAAGACATCCCAACAAGGGGATGAATCTGATGTATCAGCCGAAAACTGTTGTCATGGAAGAACTGGTTAAAGAAATTGAGGATGTTCACACCAAAGCTAAAACTGCGCTGGAAAAAACCGCTGAAGCAATGAAAAAGCGGTGGGATGCTCACAGAACCCCAGCACGAGATTACAAACCTGGTGACAAGGTGTACCTTAGCACAGAAAATTTGCCAATGCTTCGAGCAACTAAGAAGTTAGATGGCAAGTTTGTAGGTCCCTTGGAAGTGGTTGAGAAAGTTGGCACATCTGCATACCGGTTAAAGATCCCCGCAGCCTGGAAAATCTACAACGTCTTTAATGAAGTACTCTTGAAGCCATACATCGCTCCAGAGTTCCCCAACCAAATTGAAAAGGTTGCCAAACATAAAGAGGCACAAATGGTGGAGGAATCAGAGGATGACAAGTACGAAGTTGAAGAGGTCATGGACAGTAGAGTCAGCGGACGAAACGGCGGCAGACTCAAATACTTGGTCAAATGGAAGAACTACCCTGTGGAAGAGTCGACATGGGAACCAGCAGAAAACCTCGCTAACGCTAAGAAAGAGGTTCAGAAGTTCCACAGGCAAAACCCAAGTGCACCCCGGCAACTTGTGACCACAGACCTATGGTTTAAAAATTGGCATAACTACATGGATACAAAGGCTCCCAAACAGTTGTTCGGTTGGGAAGACGGCAAATTTGAGCGTGACTACCTTGACAGATTGAAACGGAATTGGCAACGGTGGAAAGGCAACCGCAAACTCATCTATGCTGAACCCGACACGGAAGGGGCATTCTCAAGAGACCTTGAGCGCAGTGGGCCAGTTAAACCCACGCTTGATTCCCCTAAGGCAAACCATCGCATGATATAGCACTTGGCGCTGAAGCGATTTACGACCAACGTGTGACTTCCCGGGACGTGAAGTCTTAAGGAGGAGGTCATGTTACAATCTGGACTTTTTTGTATTTTTCTCTATTTTATTCAGAGGCCTATGGATGTATAACAAGATGCGAGCATACGGCGCGGGACCCCTATCCAGATATGGCAGGAGGATTATATAACCCAGGGTGGCTATACGATCAGGGCTATTAGGGGATACTGGGTGAAACGGCGTTCGCAGGAAGGGACCAAGAGTCTGGGTAAGTCCGGACAGGTCTGGGAGATGGGTCTGGGTCTTGTTGCTGCGCGTGCATAGCCTTAGCGGCTGCGCAGACTGTGCACACAGACCAACGACTCAGGTATATAAGGAGTGCATTCTGTAGGTAGGAGTCCTTAAGACTCTAGATTGTTTCCTCCTTGTAGGTTACAGACTACTGTGTCTTAGCTTCGTCTCAATTCATCTTTTCTCCTCTGAAGCTTGTGATTGTGTCAAGGATTAGTCCTAACACAGATCTAACATCAGGCACCTGCACAAAAATGCTGCAGTACCTTGAATCTCACTCTCATCCATGGCCTCAAGGGTACACAAAAGAGCTTCAAGGGTAGTTGGCTCAAATTCACCATTTGTATGAAGAAGCATGCCTAAGTGACATTAATTGAGGGGACTCAGCATGGTCAATGAATTCATACCTTTCTCATCAATGTATTTCCCCTGATCCTCACAATCTTTGAGGAATTCAGGTGGGAGTGGGCCTAAGCATTCTACTATGTACTGCAAATGAAGTTCATGCAAATAGTTGTCAACATCCTGGTAGAAAAGTGCACATTCAGTGAGAAGTTTGAACAACTACACTGCATTTAGCATCAACAGAGAGATGTAGGTAGCCAACATACAAGGCAACCGACTGTCCAGATGTTGATGGCAGACATCCAGGGATATCTGAGGGTGATTTCTGGGGCACAAATGATAGATGGTTGAGGAAGATGCTCTCTCAAGGGCTTGTTGATTGGAGTGGCTGTTTACATGTCATCAGCAAGAGTAAGTAAAAGGCAGGAGGATGGGCTCACCTTCACCATAATCCATCAGTCTCACTGACATATCCTCAAAAGATCCACCAAGGCTGAGATATCTTAGAGGTTGTGAACAAGAAAAGATGAGAGGTAAAGGTAACAATTCCAAGTTCAGGGGAGAACCATAGATGGACAGAGAATCCACCTGGATGTATTCTTCTATTCTAGAAGCTACTGGTGGAGGTATTGAAACAAGGATGTTATCGGATTTGAGATCTTAACAATGTGATCATCAGCATGGATAAGAATGGGGGCAGGGTTTGACCCTCCCAGTGTGAATATACCTGCATTCATGATGAAGGTAGTCCAGAGTGAGGAGAACCTGTTTTGTTATGTGCTTTGCAATGGGTATAGTAAACCAGTTCTGCCTGGGCTCTCAAAGGTTTGCTAGGCTTGAGCTCAAAACATCTGTCACAAAGCATATGTGGCTGCCAGCCATGCTATTGGCAGTGAAACAGTGTTGGAGGGTCAAACAGTGATTGAAACCAGGGCTGTTAGGATTGGCAGATTCAATCTTCCAGAATATGTCATATTCTGATGAAATGCCCATGACAATACATGCAGTAGCTTGCAATGTCAAGATCTTCATGGCAACAAATGTTCTGTTCTTGTTAGGACTAATCCTTGACACAATCACAAGCTTTGTTGAGAAGAGAATATAATAGAGACAAAGCTAAGACACAGTAGTCTGTAACCTACAAGGAGGAAACAATCTAGAGTCTTAAGGACTCACGCACAGCAACAAGACCCAGACCCATCTCCCAGACCTGTCCGGACTTACCCAGACTCTCCGTCTGTAAAGGATCTATGGGTTGGAACCCATAGACCCTGGTTTGGTGGTTTCTTAAGTCCTGCCGTGCGCCGTACACTGAACCAATCTTTATTGGACCTTGTACTGGTAGCGCTGTGGCAGTTACTCGTAAATAAAACTATTCTTACATAATCAGTGACACGCAACTTAAGGTTGCGTGATCACACATAAATATAATATTTATATTAATACTTATCAATGACATGCATATCTAGTATGCATGTCCATTTGAATTAATGAATCTAGAATGTAAAGGGATACATTGTCAAAGACAATGTATATCCGTTACACTCTCCCCAACTAGATTGTTCTAAGGTACAATCTAAAGACCAGCGGAAATAAAGGAGATTAATTCTCCTTGTGATTAGAAGTTGGAATCTCTGCACTCCATTTGAAGTGGTGTGCGCCCCACTAAAAGGAGGTAGGGATCCATATACAATGCATCATCCTCGCACCCTCCCCAACTAGATTGTGCCAACGGTACAATCTATAGATCCATAAAAAAAAAATTCTGGCGGATCCTCAGTATCTTTTGCTTAGAAGTAGCATATTGGCTACTTCTATTGTAATGTTGAAAGCAAGAAGGTATTGTATGATCCTTCTTTATATTTGGACCATCACGATCCACTCAAGTTTGAGAGCATGCTCTCATTGAAGACCAGTCTCTGGTCTCGAAACTGTTTATCAGTTTCACATCTAAATTAGACTCGTAGCTCGAGTCTATCAGATTATTTATCTTTGGCGCAAGTGCGCCAGTCTTGAGACAAATTCCATATTGTCTCCTTCGTCTCTTAAGGCACTTCTGTGAAAGGCCTCATGTTGTTCCTCAGCTGAGGCGTAATGCCATTCCGCTTCTAGAGTTATTTCTGGTTCTGCTAATAAGGCAGAACCATTGGTGACATTGTCATCCTGAGACGGCTCATAGTCGTCTCCTTTTTTACTCTTGAGATGCTTTCCATGGAAGGCCCTCGCTCTCTTTCATGAAGAGGTACCATATTGGTCCTCTGTAAATGACTCATAGTCATCTTGTTCGTCTCCCGAGGTGCTTCCTTGAAAGGCCTTGCTTTCATCTCATGGAGAGGCACCATATTGGTCCTCTGTAGATGACTCATAGTCATCTTGTCATCTCCTGAGGCGCTTTCTCGAAGAGGCCTCGCTATCTTCTTCGAAAGAGGGTACCTACTCTCCCCCTTTAAATTTTTCTCCGGGTTCTGAAGAAGAAATTGAGAAGCGTGTAGCTTCTCAGGGCATGCACTCTTGTTGAGCGCAGATAGGTTTGACGAACTCTCCATAAGTGGAGAGTTTGAGAGCTCCTCCAGGTAACTGGAGGAGAATTGAGAAACGCAGAGCTTCTCAAAGCGTACGCTCTGTTGAGCACAAGCAAATCAAAGGAACTCTCTGTAGATGGAGAGTTCAAGGGCTCCTCCAGGTATCTGGAGGAGAATTGAGAAGCCCAGAGCTTCTCAAAGCATGCGCTCTGTTGAGCGCAGGATAATTGCATGAACTTTCCATAGATAGAGAGTTCGAGAGCTCCTCCAGGTAACTGGAGGAGAATTGAGAAGCTTAGAGCTTCTCAAAGCGTGCACTTTATCAAGCGCAGGTAAATCAAAGGAACTCTCTGTAGATGGAGAGTTCAAGGGCTCCTCCAGGTATCTGGAGGAGAATTGAGAAGCCCAGAGCTTCTCAAAGCGTGTGCTCTGTTGAGCGCAGACTAATTAGATGAACTCTCCATAGGTAGAGAGTTCGAGAGCTCCTCCAGGTAACTGGAGGAGAATTGAGAAGCTTAGAGCTTCTCAAAGCATGCGCTCTGTTGAGCGCAGGATAATTGAATGAACTCTCCATAGATAGAGAGTTCGAGAGCTCCTCCAGGTAACTGGAGGAGAATTGAGAAGCGCAGAGCTTCTCAAAGCGTGCGCTTTATCAAGCGCAGGCAAATTGAGTGAACTCTCCATAGGTAGAGAGTTCACGAGCTTCCCCAAGTATCTGGAGGAGAATTGAGAAGCACAGAGCTTCTCAAAGCGTGCGCTTTATCAAGCGCAGGTAAAATATAGGAACTCTCCATAGGTGGAGAGTTCAAGGGCTCCTCCAGGTAACTGGAGGAGAATTGAGAAGCGCAGAGCTTCTCAAAGCGTGCGCTCTGTTGAGCGCAGGCTAATTGAATGAACTCTCCATAGGTGGAGAGTTCGAGAGCTCCTCCAGGTAACTGGAGGAGGATTGAGAAGCATAGAGCTTCTCAAAGCGTGCGCTTTATCAAGCGCAGGCAAATCATAGGAACTCTCCATAGGTGGAGAGTTCAAGGGCTCCTCCAGGTAACTGGAGGAGAATTGAGAAGCGCAGAGCTTCTCAAAGCGTGCGCTCTGTTGAGCGCAGGCTAATTGAATGAACTCTCCATAGGTGGAGAGTTCGAGAGCTCCTCCAGGTAACTGGAGGAGAATTGAGAAGCATAGAGCTTCTCAAAGCGTGCGCTCTGTTGAGCGCAGGCTAATTCAAAGGAACTCTCCATAGTTGGAGAGTTCGAGAGCTCCTCCAGGTAACTGGAGGAGGATTGAGAAGCATAGAGCTTCTCAAAGCGTGCGCTTTGTCAAGCGCAGGTAAATTGAAGGAACTCTCCATAGGTAGAGAGTTCGAGAGCTCCTCCAGGTAACTGGAGGAGAATTGAGGGGCTTATAGCTTCTCGAAGCATGCGCTCTGTTGAGCGCAGCATGATTTCTTGAACTCTCGATAAGTGGAGAGTTCCGGGATGCCTCCAGATGACTGGAGGTGTATTGAGAAGTGCAGAGCTTCTCAAAGCGTGTGCTCTGTCATTGAGCGCAGGCAGATTTCGATAAACTCTCTATAGGTGGAGAGTTTGAGGGCACATAAGTCCCTTTGGATAACTAATGAGACCACAAGGTTCTCTGTGGTCTCTAAACGTCTCTTTGACTGTAAAAACAGTCGACAAAAGGTGGTGCTTTTGTCGAGAAGCACAAGTGCTTCTCATGGTGACGTGTCACACTTCGAGAAGCTTGTAGCTTCTCCGTGCACCCGAGCTCATTGGGTGCAATCATATTTAGTCTGAACCCTCTCAAAGTGGAGGGTTCGCTGGTTTAAGCCCTTCGCATTTGCGAGGGTAATGATGCATCACACATAGAGAAGCTTGTAGCTTCTCTGCGCACTGAAATTCGTCAAGTGCGAATTTATTGGTCTGAACCCTCTCAAAGTGGAGGGTTCTCGAGTTTAACCCTTCGCATTTGCGAGGGTTTCCTCCTGGAGCCAAAGAAAAAGAGAAGACATCAAAAGATGTCTTCTTCGCGCTACTCTTCCTGATGGAAGTGTAAAAAAGTGTAAAGGATCTATGGGTTGGAACCCATAGACCCTGGTTTGGTGGTTTCTTAAGTCCTGCTGTGCGCCGTACACTGAACCAATCTTTATTGGACCTTGTACTGGTAGCGCTGTGGCAGTTACTCGTAAATAAAACTATTCTTACATAATCAGTGACACGCAACTTAAGGTTGCGTGATCACACATAAATATAATATTTATATTAATACTTATCAATGACATGCATATCTAGTATGCATGTCCATTTGAATTAATGAATCTAGAATGTAAAGGGATACATTGTCAAAGACAATGTATATCCGTTACACGGTCCCTTCCCACAAACGCCATTTCACCCAGTATCCCCTAATAGCCTTGATCGTATAGCCACCCTGGGTTATATAATCCTCCTGCCATATCTGGATAGGGGTTCTGCGCCGTATGCTTGCTCTTGTTATATGTCTGTAGGCCTCTGAATAAAATAGAGAAAAATACAGAAAAAGTCCATATTGTAACATGACCTCCTCCTTAAGACTTCACGTCCCGGGAAGTCATGTGTTGGTTGTAAATCGCTTCAGCACCAAGTGCTATATCATGCGATGGTTTGCCTTAGGGGAATTAAGCGTGGGTTTAACCAGCCCACCGTGCTCAAGGTCTCTTGAGAACGCCCCTTCCGTGTCGGGTTCAGCGTAGATGAGTTTGCGGTTGCCTTTCCACCATTGCCAATCTGTCGAGGTAGTCATGCTCGAATTTGCCATCTTCCCAACCAAACAACCGTTTGGGAGCCTTTGTATCCGTGTAGTTATGCCAATTTTTAAACCATAAGTCCGTGATTGCCAGTTGTCGGGGAGCACTTGGGTTTTGCTTGTAGAATTTCTGAACCTCTTTCTTAGCATTGGCGAGGTTCTCTGCTGGTTCCCATGTAGATTCTTCCACTGGGTAGTTTTTCCATTTGACCAAGTATTCCAACCTGCCACCGTTTCGTCCACTAACTCTACTGTCCATGACCTCTTCAACCTCGTACTCGTCGTCCTCGGATTCCTCTACCATTTGTGCCTCTTTACGTTTGGCAACCTTTTCGATTTGATTGGGGAATTCTGGAGCAGTGTAGGGTTTCAGAAGTACTTTGTTGAAGACGTTGTAGATCTTCCATGCAGCAGGGACTTTCAATCGGTATGCAGATGTGCCAACTTTCTCCACCACTTCCAGGGGACCCACAAACTTGCTGTCTAACTTCTTAGTTGCTTGAAGCGTTGGCAAATTTTCTGTACTGAGGTATACCTTATCTCCTGGTTGGTAGTTTCGTGCTGGTATTCTGTGAGCATCCCACTGCTTTTTCATTGCTTCAGCGGTTTTCTCCAGCGCGGTTTTAGCTTTGGCGTGGACATCCTCAATTTCTTTAACTAGTTCCTCCATGACCACAGTTTTCGGTTGATACAGCGGATTCATCCCCTTATTGGGATGTCTTCCATAGTTCATGAAAAATGGTGAAAACCCAGTAGACGAGTGTACTCAGTCATTATGGCAGAACTGAGCCACCGCAAGCCAATCACTCCAATTATCCTGTCGATGATTGACAAACATTGTCAGGAATTCTTTGACTTCCTGATTAACCCACTCTGTCTGTCCATTGGTTTGTGGATGATAAGCCGTAGACCTATTAGCCTGTATTCCTAGGATCCCATACAGATCGTCCATGAATTTTGAAATGAATTGCGGTCCTCGATTGCTAATGACCTTTCTTGGTAAGCCGTGTTCCCTGAAGACATTGTCTCGGAATAACACTGCTACTCCCTGTGATGTGATTGATGATGTTGTCGGAAGGAAATAGGCCTTCTTTGTGAACCGATCTACTATGACCATGATCATGTCATTACCCTTTGAGTCCGGCAATGGTCCGATTAGATCTACTGAGATGACTTCCCATGGTGTGTCAGGAATCTCATTTGGATTTAATGGCGCTGCTCTTGGCTGTCGATCTGGTTTTGCTCTCTGGCACGTTTCACATCCTCATATAAAACATTCAATGTCCTTTCGCATTTGTGGCCACCAGAAATTGCAAGTGAGACTTTCCACGGTTTTGACTACCCCTGAATGCCCCCAGGAGTGGTGAATCTGAATCAAATCACCCCTGATCCGCGCATCCGCTGGAACATAAATTCGACCCTTCCATTCAACTAGTCCTTTCTCGATTTTAAAGTCTGGGTCCTGCTGTTCGATACCTTGCCGAACCTGACTTTCCCACTGCCGAGCCGAGACCTTTTGGATCTCCTTAATGATGTCCTCAATTGCCCGATCATCATCATAGACCCTTATGAACAGATGATCTTTCAGGAGTATCACCCCTTCATTATCATTTTGTCCCTTTTCATGTCCTGCTCTTCTCAACAACAAATCCACTTTTGAGTTGGATTTCCCGGACCGGTGTTTAATGACAAAGTTGAACTCCTGCAAGTCCATGACCCATCGTGCCTGTCGTCTATTCAGGTTTTGTGGTTTTCGGAAGTATGTGAGGTTTTGATGATCCGTTAAAACCTCAATTTGTTCCTTTGCACCTTTCAGGTAATGAGACCATTCGTAAAACACATGCATGACTGCAAGCATTTCCTTATCGTAGATCTCATAATTTCGTTCAGCTTCATTTAACGACTTTGAAATAAACGCCACAGGTTGCCATGTGCTGTCCTTGCTCTGTTGAGACAAAATGCCGCCAATTGCAAAATCAGATGCATCTACTTCAACACGAAATTGACCGTCGTCGTTGGGAATTTTGAGGACTACCTCCCTTGCCACAAGGTCTTTCAGTCCCTGAAAGGCGAAGGTCTGCTGATCCGCCCAGAGCCACTCAACCTTGCCAGTAAGACCCATCAATGGCTTTGCCATTTTAGCAAATCCTGGTACAAATTGCCGATAGAAGTTAATAAAGCCCAAAAACTGCTGGAGTTCGCGTTTACATGTAGGAGTCGGCCAATCGACCACTGCCTGCACTTTGCCTTTTTCCATCTGAATGGAGTCCTGACTAATGACTAGTCCCAAAAAATTGATTTGAGGTTGATTGAACCAACATTTCTCCGGTTTTAATGACAGTTTATGATTCTCCAGTTTTGCCAAAATACAATTAACATGCATCGTGTGTGCGTCCTGTGATTGGGAGAATACCAAAATATCATCCATGTAGATGACAACCCATCCTTCAGCAATCTCTTGCCTAAAGATATCGTTCATCATCGTCTGAAACGTCGCTGGGGAGTTACAAAGACCAAAAAACATGACCAGGGGTTCAAACAGGCCTCGGTGAGTTTTGAAAGCCACTTTCCACTCATCACCTTCTTTGATCCTGATGTTGTTATAGCCCCATCTAATATCCATTTTTGAGAAGACCTTGGCTTTTGATAGTCGATCGATCAATTCCCCGATTAATGGTAATGGATATCGGTTTTTCCTCGTGATGTCATTTAACTTCCGGTAATCCTGTACTGGTCTCAGTTTTCCGTCTTTTTTCTTGACAAAGAAGAATGGTGACACTTGTTCAGAAGTACTTGGTCTTATGTGTCCAGACTTCAAGTTCTCTTCCAGGAACTCATCCAGCTGTTCTCGTTCCTCTTTATTTAACGGGTACACCTTGCAATCCGTCGGTTGTCCTCCTGGAATGAATTCGATGGCATGATCCCATGGCCACCTTGGTGGTAATTCGTCGAATGTTTCCTTCTCAAAAACTTTTCTGTACTTGAGGTAATGTCCTGGTACCGTTTCTTCTAATGATTGCTTTTTGCTAGTCAACGCCTCTTTTGCTGCAATGTCGGTTGAGAGTGGTCTTAGTTTTAACTCTTCTGGTCCTATATGTACAGCAAACAGACGTTCCCCATCCTCTAAGGATTCGGTTTCTTCTACCTCCTCCTCAGGTTTGCTCACACTGGACTGGTTCCAGCAAGTTCCCAGACAACGGCTGAAAGTTACTTCATGCTTCTTCCAATTCATACTGGGATTATGCAATTGTAACCAGTCATGACCCAAAAACAAGTCCGTTTTCCCTAGTCTTGTGACACAACAATCCATGACTTCTTCATGGTCTCTGATCCGCAGTTTGAACTGAACCATGTATTCAATATTCCCCATGGTATTACAAGTTCCATCTGCATTATAGACTGGTACCAGTCGTAAAAGGTGTCGTTTGTTCATCCGGTGTTTTTCTACAAACTCATCGTTAATGCACGATCCTGTGCATCCTGAGTCAACTAAAGCCGTAACAGGAATTGTGGATCCTGTATCCATGGTAGTTATAATTCCTTTTAGGTTCATTTCCTGCTTTCCTGAAGCTTTGACAATTTGTTGCCGCAACTGTGCCAGATTCCACATTGCTTCTGATTCTGATTGCTGATTTAGTTCCTTCAACAACTGCGGTGTCACTTCAGATAAGCGTTTCTCATGAACCCATCCTTTCAGGCAATCCATAGCAACAGTTTCCTCTTGTTGCCATATACGTCTCATTACCCAAGCAGGGGTCCATTGTTTAATCCTGGGTTTGGTGCTCACACTTAAGTTTTGAATTTGATGAATATGAGAAGAATATTCATATAACAATCCCTGTATGTTTACACAAGAGTCATTGTTTGATTTCGAAACTCTATCAGCCAGCAGCGCTGAGCGCTCGCCTACTGGCTTTTGCCAAAACCCTTCTCTTTTCTGAGTTCTTTCCATTGCTCCTCGGTGAGCTCCTCTATTTTCACTTCTCGCATTCTCCATTTTCCAGTATCCTTTCATCACGATTTCCTAGGCTCTGGGCAATCTCGTGCAAAGTGTCCTTCTTTGCTGCAGTTATAACAGCTTCCGGTGACTGGTTTCTTACTTTTATCCACATCCATGGCATTTGGGTCTTTGGACATTGTTGGCATACTGTACTGGAACTGATTTGGCTTACTATCCTTTGCAGCCGTTTTTTCTTTGTACCCGCCTTTTTGTTTATCTGGTCCATATGCTTCTGTTGCTTTGCGATAGGCTCATGCCAATTCTATTGCCCGATCCTGGATCTGTTTCAGGGTTGCATCATCCCCTAGATTTCCGTGCCTAATCAGATCTCGTCCTAATGCAGGATTGATGTTTTGCTTGAATAATGCGATTAAAGCTCTATTGTCCCACCCGACCAATGGCACCAGGGCATTGAACCTTACTACATGATCTTCGATCATTGTGTTTCCTTGTTTTAATGCAAGAATTGCATCAGTTGCCTTTTCTCTGGTCTCGGTTGACATGAAGAATTCATGCATCTGCGTTGTAAAATCTTCCCATGAAGTAAAAGGGAACTGATTTCTTAAGGGGCATCTGATTTCATGATCATTCACAATAACACCTTGGTTTAGCAATGCCCAGGACAGGTTAGTTGGCCAACCGGAGTTAACTATCTTGTTTTGGTATTCTTGGTCCACATCCTGAACTGCTTTGAGTTTCACTCCCGCCCAATCTCCCGCTCGATTATCTTTTCCTTTTTGGATCCAGTATAAACAGATTGAGATCTTTCGATCTAACTGAGTTTCTCGAGCCAGCATAAAATATGTTCTCATCTGCCTCAGCCATCCATCTACCATGCGGGGGTCTCCTTCATAATAATCTGGCATTTCTGCTTTAGTGAGAGGTGTGGGCGGTGGTATAGGGTTGGCTCGTCGGTATTCATTCACTATTCCAGCCACCACTTGTCCAATTGCGGTGATGGTTTCTTCCCGCTGCATTTGCTGTCTTTGGATAACGTCCTCCTGAGCAGCAATCTGTGCCGCTGTAGCACCTTGAGGAGCCGGTAGTTCTGTGTCCTCTGCCCATACAGTTCGCCATTTGGTTAATGCATTGTACATATGTGCCAGCATATCAGTTGTAAACCAAAATGCTCCCAACCGTTTATGTCCTGATCCTTTTTGTTCCAAAAAGAACATGTACCTCCAGGCTTGAAGCCCATCCATACAAGGCTCTACATGATAGCAATTATCAACCCCTTGTGTGGGTCTAATGATAATTCTCGCTCTGGTGTTCCTTAATTTAGGGTCCCATGACACTAATTCGAATATTTGGGGGTAGACTGGCCAATTGTATTGATTCCAATACTGCACTTTAATCATACTGAGGTAACAATATCTGGGGATATCAGGATGAATGGCAAAATTGCTATATCAGCGGTGAACTTCTACTACCCCTTTGATATTTCCATTCAAGGCATGCATTAGTTGGTTTCGTTCCTTGGTGGTTAAGACCAGACCATCATGTTTCAATGTGTAGATGTTGAAACTGATTAGTAATAGTTCAATATTTGATGGCGTATTGAACAACGCCTCCCGTATTGCCGATCCAGGTTCCAATTGATTTAAAACATCCTCCAGGGTTTTCTTTTCCCTGGCTATCTGCTGCTCGAGTTCCTTGAATCGGCGCTTCTGTAATAGTTGCTCATGGCATATTTTTAATAACTCCTGCCATGCGTCTTCTTGTTCCTTGATGGCCGCTTCTTCAGCACGCCATGCCGCTAATTTCTCCTGACGTTTCATTTCCTTTTGAAGACGTCTCTGTTCCTTTTGCCAGCGCTGCCAAGCCCTGACATGTTCATCGCGAGGTCGGTTGTCGGTCCGAACCTCCTTGATTGATATAGTGGGTGATTTCTTTGCTGCGCACCCCTGTGCCCATCCGATCGAGAAGATGATCCTGATTTCTTCAAGGGTCATACTGGCCCTTGGCAATACGTAGTTGAACAGCCCTGCCATTCCGATTGTTTTTGATCTTCCTAGATCCACGATTCCAATGATGCCTCAAGTAGAGGGATGTCGCCTCTTCTTCTGTAATAGTACTTCCTAATACTATCACTGTCCAATGCAGTCAATAACGCACCCGCACTCGAATGTTCGATTTAGTTCCACCAGATGACCCAAGTGTGTGGTGCCCAGGTCTTCACTGAGATGTCCTCGTGCTCAGATCGATAGATCTGATACGTAATTGGTATTCTCAGACTGTATCTCCTTGATACATGGCACACAAATGGATTGTCTTCAAGGGTTCTGCCCCCTTTTCCGCAATACTAGTGCTGGTGCCTGCAAGACCCTGCCCGGTCGACTACAGCGCGCTCCAAGCTCTCGTCTAGTACTGTTTGGTTGCCAGTAGCCAATTGGCCATAGTCACCTTACAACGGTAAGATGAGGCTATCTGTTGTCGAAGTCGACGTCGCCTAGAGTCCTCGAGGCTGTCTGTAGACACGTGTTGTAACGTGTACAGAGTCAGACGGTTTTACTGAAAACTGAGCTCTCTTTGTCACTGTCCGCGACAATGAGCAAGACTTGCTCCGCGCTATGACCAACGACGAAGGGTGTGATGTAGAAGACTCTAGATTATGTTAGGACTAATCCTTGACACAATCACAAGCTTCAGAGGAGAAAAGATGAATTGAGACAAAGCTAAGACACAGTAGTCTGTAACCTACAAGGAGGAAACAATCTAGAGTCTTAAGGACTCCTACCTACAGAATGCACTCCTTATATACCTGAGTCGTTGGTCTGTGCGCACAGTCTGCGCAGCCGCTAAGGCTATGCACACGCAGCAACAAGACCCAGACCCATCTCCCAGACCTGTCCAGACTTACCCAGACTCTCGGTCCCTTCCCGCGAATGCCGTTTCACCCAGTATCCCCTAATAGCCCTGATCGTATAGCCACCCTGGGTTATATAATCCTCCTGCCATATCTGGATAGGGGTTCCGCGCCGTATGCTCGCGTCTTGTTATATGTCTGTAGGCCTCTGAATAAAATAGAGAAAAATACAAAAAAGTCCAGATTGTAACAATCTGAAGATCCAACCAAGTGCACAAGAGCTACTCAAAGATAGTTGGCTGCTGTAAATTTTGAATTGTTCTGTGACATCAGTTCAATGGAGCTTCCATAGCTCTGTTTTTGCCAGCATTGTGAAGAACTGTGTTCCTGGGTTGCTCTAAATGTAGGGTAGCTTGACAAGCTCTTGTCTCCCATGTCTCATACACTTTTAGTAACTTCAGCTTCTGTGTGGTACCAAGACCCCAGATGCACCTCCAAAAGTGGGAACCAAACTCTAAAAGAGCCAGTCTAAACCCCATTTGCACAGTAAGATGTATGATTGATGATTATATGTATATGATGAGACTGTCTTCCATTGTCTGTGAAACAGGTTCATTCCTGCTTGTTTGGGTGTGCATAACTTTGTTTGTAGACTCATTGTGTAAGCCTCATGACAGATGAGATGAGTATATGATGAGGTTCTAACCCCCACACTTTTCCTATGATGATAGTCAAATAACCTTTAGGATACTCCAAGGATCAAGTGGTCATGGCTTGAGTCATTTTTTGTTGTGCCTGACTTCTCACTTATACTAATCCTCATGTGCAACTTAACTGTTACAATTCTCTTCTCCCTTTGTTAACAGACTATATTCACTTGTTACAAACCCATAGTTATGACTGGACATTATCTCCTTTTCATAGCTACCTTCATATTCCCTTTTCTAGATAGCTATGCCTTTTCTCCTTTAGTCTCTTTTGTTCTCTAAATGTATATAAACCCATCACATGTACCATAGTTCTTTAGTTCCAACTTAGTCAAATCATATCTACAACTTGAATGCTCTTTTGCTCATTGCCTCAACTGCTCTCCTCACTCTCTCTCTAGCCTTTGTCATTGTCAGACTTAGTGCCTAGAACCCTTGTCCAGTGGCTGGGAACAGACCAAGACTCTGTTTGTTGCTGTAGACTCAGATGCTGAACAACATTGTGGACATCAACCATAACATTAACCTTGTGAGATTGATATTATAGAGTTTGATGGATGCTGAAATTGATTGCCAGTGCTGGTCTATGAATATAAAGAGGGCAACATTTGGCTCACTGTCTCATCTCAAGTTCAATCATGAGCCATATTCCAAAGTGTTTTATCAGTCATGCTACCATTGTTGGCAAGATCTACACCAGCAAGAAGGGCACAATCATCAAGCAGTATCTCAAGAAGGAAGCTTTGAAAGACTGGGCTGCAAAGACCCCAGGTGTTGATGACAGGGGTGCTGAGATTGTTGAAGTTGTGTTAGTAATGGGCTTATATTCATCACCTGTTCTCCATGGCAGAGCTCCAGGTCATGATGGTGGAACTGTTGTTTCCAAGCCTTTCCACCTCAACATCATTGTCAAGGATGGGCATGGCCATGTCATCAAAGCCCATAACCCTCACATGGGCAAGCTGACAAACACATGGCATGCATACATTGGCACAAGCAAGCAAGACCTTTATGACAAGGCTGCTGCCTGGTACAAGACTATAAGTGGCAAATAAGTAGCATTGTGAGCATGTGAGCACTCAAGTACTCTCCTCCACATTCCAATTTAGCTGATTGTACAGTACGAAATGGCATTCATCACGATTCCTGATGTAGGCCATACTTTTCTTTATGTATATTAGCCTTTTCTCTTGGCTTTTGTATCAGCTGTTTTGGATGAGGGATGATGATCTAGTAAACTTTATATAAGCTTGTGTCCATTGCTCCTGATGAGAACTGAAATATGAGTCCATGCCAACTAGGAGTTAGGGCAGTGCATTGTCTGTCTAGATACAATGTACCATGTGACTAAACACAGTCCACATGTGTTGCAATGTGTTACAGTCTTTGTCAGTTGGTCTGATAGTATTAGGTTAGATACCTGAAAAGAGCAATAAACATACTCTGACAGGAGACGTTGTTCGGCTCGTCATATTCCCCATTAGCTAGTAATGCTTCAGCGCTTGAGCCAGCAGTGTTTTTGACGCTCCATTATGATATTCAACGCTATATTTCCCGTCACCAAAGTCACAATGGATAGCAAACAAAACGCAAACGTTTCCGACACACCTGATGTAAATTAAATGTTAACACCGTGGTATCTCCTCCGACTAGGACAGTGATGCATTAATGTCTGTGTTCATGAGATGGCACGCACCATACGGAAAATGAGGAGATCGTAATTGAAGATATAGAGGTGCAAATTTCTCCTGTTTGAGGGCCAATAATCAAGCGGGACGTCAGCTGAAACTTAGCCACTTAAAGTGATCCGGGCCCAAATTGGCGATTTGCTCTCGTGGACACGATATGGTGCTTCCAGCACATCGCGACCGCTTGATGACAGTCCTTGCATTAACAATCCCAATGGCTATGTGGCCTCCACATTTCCAACCGTACTAAGGGGATGACGCGTTCAACGGGGACCCATGGAGACGCGCGTTTCCGAAATTTAATTGTCGCAACGAGTCATCCTCCAGAAATGGATAGGTTTAGGAAATCCGACGCGCGTTCTCCGGCCTGGCCGACTCAGTATCAAGTTTGAATCATCCAACATCACTGTGACAGACACAGCAGCGGAAGCGCGGATTGTCTACGGAGCCGGAGCCTACAGATTGCTGTATCGCAACCCGTTTGAATGGCCTGTATTGCATATATACAGGATGGCGCGTCCTCCACCTTCTGGGGAAAGTCAAACGGACAAGTCAAACGGACGGGTCAAAGGACCCACTGGCACCCACACCATTAGGCAGGCAATTGAGCCTTCCCCTTCCCTTCCAACAAGAATACACGTCTGAAAAACAGTGTCAATGGGTGGCCAACCATGCATTCACGCGTGGCATGAGCTAACCTATTTGTGTGACGCGTGACGGTCCCGACGCAAGACCAAAAAAAGAAAATCAATCTCGGCTTTTCGGCGCGCCTGTCGTGACTCACTGTGACGAAAGCTGTGTGTGTGACTGATTGGTGAACGGAGCGGGAACGGAGCCGAAAAGGGTTTGGATATATAAAAGGTTGACAGGGAGTTTGGGACTGGTTTAGCCGCTCCTTTGCCCCGCTCTCTGTTGCTTCCGCCACTGTCGCTGTTGAACCCGTGCTGCTTCGGTGCTTGGCCGAATGGATTGTGGTCCCCTTGGTTTGGGGATATCTTGCCTATTTTGGAACGGTTCAGAAACGGCGAAAAAGTGTTCGATTAGCGCGGGCTGAATTCAAATTTCGTACAAAAGGCTACCGGACTTTGATTGAAGGCGACATGATAAAGATAACTTGCAATCCATTTAAAATTCGAAGCAGAACAAACATAATGGCATTGTGCATACGCTTGAGAAATCTACCTCGTGGCCTGCCGTCAGCGTCTAGAAAGGGATATTCTGGAAACTCGAGTAAGGGCCTGGTACCAGACTTCGCCTTGCTTTATGCTTATTCTAGGAAGAATACGGCTACGGTATGCCGCGATATCATCTTGTTATGGTGCGTAAGCCTTCGGCTCGAATCAGGAACGAGTGCGTACCTGCCGTCTCGGGGGTTACGTATCATGAATTGGTGCGAAATATACCGTAAAAGAACACTCTGCCTTGTTACTTATAATGCACCCAAATGAAAAGTTGGAAGCGCATCAACACGATGGTGATGCACGATGCGTGTCGGCTACGTGGTCCTTGTATGTTCAGGCACAGAATGGAAGTCGCGGCTCGGGGATTGAGCCAAATGGTGAACGTGTGCACTGGCGACAGGTGCTCACTCAGCATTTACGCAACATGTAGATGCTTGTCAAAGGCCACGCAAGCACTGCTGTGCAATTGGGCGTCTGACTACGGCAGAATCCGCCATGGCGCCCGCTGCGCTCTAGGCTACCCTCTGCCCAGCAAAATGATTTTCCAATAACGATTTGTCAGGCGCTTTCCCGTGATCGCCATTGTCCGCGGGTTACTAGGGAATAAGGGACTCGAGTAACCGTGCTTCTGAACACGCGTTGGTAAGATGGGCGCTACAAGACGAAAGCTGTGAATTGTGCACGAGTCAAAGCGAGTCAGGAGCGGTTCCTGTGATGTCGGGAGCGCTGGACAATGACAGTTGCCATAAAAGGAAAGTAAAATGACTTGGCTCTAGAAAACCTGGAATGCTGGGATGAGATTGAGCTGAGATTGGAATGCCAACAGAAGAGAAAAGGTTAGATTAGCACAGCAATGCAAGGGCTGTGAGTAGTTGAATGTGCTGACCAAGCAAGGCGGAAGCGGAGCGGCTGGCGGGGCGGAGTTTTAAAAAGCTGTACGCGTGCTTATAAAGCAGCTGCGATCGAGTCACAGGCGTCGCCCCCCCTTTTAACCCCAACCACCACTTCCTTTCATAAGCCCTTTGTCTGGCTTCATAAAACACGCCCCGTGAGTTATAGTTCCAATTTCATTGCTTTCGGCGCGACGTGCTTGGTCACCCAATTCACTTGAAATCATGTCTGCAATGGCCTCGTCATCGGCAGTCATCGTCGACTCCATGCTTAGTGCTGCGCAATGCGCAGAGTCATCCGTCGACCCGGAAGACCGTCTTCCCGGCGTCGCGGTAATGACTCGGAAGTCCTACTCTCCTGTCCCATGGGGCTTTGACCCTTCTGTTGAGCCATCCTCACCAATGCGCGATGGCGGCTATGACCAGTTGGATGAATTGGAACTGACCGCGAGCCATGATTCCAGACCCTCCAGGCCCCGAAACGTGCCTGAATCGTCAACGCTCTTCAGTGATCCCCTACTCCACGTAGCCATTCCAGCCGTATCGACCAGCATCAACTCCAGTATATTCGGTCAAGATGTCTCAGGCTTTGTAAATACCACAGCCTCACTCACCTCATCGTCTTCGGGTACTCGTCATTTGGTCTATCCATCTTCACAATTTGAAACATCTGTTTCAAACGTATTCAACTTCAATCAACATGGCTTAACAAAATCAACGACACGTCCTCGGACTTCCAATCAGGTTTTCAAAACCGGCGAAGAACTAGCTCACCATTATGGTATCCCCACTTGGCTTCCTCCACCACCCCAGACCACCCCTCAAATTCAACAAAACGAAACCACGTCCCCTATTTTGGAATTTGAAAATTTGCGCGCAAACTATATAAGTATGATTAGTGAGAAGCCTATTGAAGACATGGTGGTCGACAATCCTGTGCCAACACCTGCCGATTTGCTCCCGACGTCCCATATGGAGAATCCTGATGTGGCTCTGGAAGAATGGATGACAAATGTTTTGTGTACGTCTATCGTGTTCACGATGACTGAACGTGAGATTGAGTCGGAGCCGCTGCTAGCATCGCCACAGTTTCAAGAGTTCCTGACGTCGCCGGCCGCACTACAGACCCCAGCACAGGATTTCGAGTCATCTCCCAATGAAACTCCGTTTTCTGATTTTCTCAACACACCGCTTTTAGGCATCTCGGATGACGACAACCTGTTCTGCAGTCCAGTTGGTGATTATGACTTACCACTGTTCGCTGCCGAGGAGCGTTTCACAGCGTCCCCGGATAAAACCAAGTCAGAGTTACCCGAGTTACCTGAAATGTTGTACCAGATGCCGCCTCTCCCCGAGAATGACTTTGTCAATCCCGCCTCAGTATACCCATCTATGCCCCGTACTTCAACGTCTTTCTCCGCTACGACCTCCACCCTTGTATCATCCACCCCCAACGTCGAGACCTCCACTCGACGCAGTACCGCGACGGGTACCCGCAAAAATATTAGTCCTGAGAAGCTCATTCCTCTTGACGCTCCAACGCAGCCACGGCGGTATCTGAGCGAGTCTGTAACGTCGAGGAAAGATGTTCCCGCTGGATTCCAGAAGAAGCGGAAGCGGGTGGACACTGGCGGTGAAGAGGATGAACTACTGGAGCGTCTGTCACCCAATGCGACAGAAGCTCAGCAAATAGAACATAAACGACGACAGAATACGTTGGCGGCACGGAAGAGTCGACATCGTAAGCTCATGCACCAGCAGCAGCTCCAAGAAAAGAATGAGCAACTGTCTGAAGAAGTGACGCGATGGAAGACACGTTGCAATGTCATGTCCCAGATGCTGCAAAGTCATGGGATTTCTCCACCGACATTCGAGGATTGAGGACCTTTTTTTGTTTTTTTTGTTTTTCGTTATTACCCCCCCCCTGCATCACCAGTACCCCCAGTTATGTTTTTTCTATAAGTGTACCATTATCTCGACCGCTCATTGCCGCCATTTGTCTACATTTACATGCCAATTTAGCTTAGTTTTATAACCTCATAACAGAGAAGTGATTATGTGAAATCTTGTGTGAATGTGAGTTGAGTGAACTTGAACCCGGGGCTGACCCGATTCGCGTTTGGAAACGTGGCTTAGAGGCTGAGAGGCTGACGACGGCGCCGTCTGTATGATACAGCTCATTTCAGCCGTCGACGACGACGACGGAACGCAACAGTCACATTCCTCCTATTCACTTTCTGACCCCGACCAGCCTCCTTTCTCTTCCGCTACCGATACCATCACTCAGAGTGTTCGCCTACGAAAGAAATCCAGTACGCGGAGCACACCAAACTCGGACAACTCGGAGTCAATTTCAAACGGAACAGCAGGACTATCAACATCAGCTGAGAAGATGCCGCGGAGCCATCGCGATACCAATAGTAGAGGGATGTACGAGCGCCTTGAAGGCGGGTTCAGCACTCTGTCTCTCAGTGAGCCTGGGAGTGCGACTGGGATCGGGGGCATGAAGTGGGGCGGGGGAGGACTAGGAGGCGGGAGGTTTACGTGGAAGAAGTTGGCAGTGGGCGCGTTGGCGTTTATGGCCCTTGTGTGGGTCTTTGGGCCGCGTATCTCGCTCTCCGGTGCTCATTCTCCAGGTGCGTGATGAGTGGGCTTTGTGAGGTTGAGGGATGATACTGATTGATGGGGGGTTGGTGTGGTGGGATTAGGTTCGTCGTACGAGTATGAGTCGGAGCATGAGGAACACCATCCTGCGACTACTGCTGCTGCTACGGGGACGGGTGCGGGTATGGCAGCTACCAAAAGGCCGAGTGGGCCAACAAAGCCTAGTACGACGACTGTCAGCGGAGGAGGCTACTACGTCGACATTGACCAAGACCTCTCCTCATCATCATCATCATCATCATCAAATGAAAACCACCCAACCACGTACGAATCCGATCCAGACTCCTCCAAAACAACCTACTGCTTGCGACCCTCTTCTTCCACCTTACCCCTCGTCCAATACGCGCTCATGATCGACGCCGGTTCCACCGGTTCGCGGATCCATATCTACAAATTCAACAACTGCGGTTCTACCCCCGCGTTCGAGTACGAGGTCTTCAAAATGACGCAGCCCGGACTTTCCAGCTATGCCGGCGACCCATCAGGGGCTGCCAAGAGCCTCGACGTGTTGCTGGACGAGGCGGTGCGCGTCGTGCCCGAGCAGCTGAGACACTGCACGCCCGTCGCGGTCAAAGCGACCGCGGGGCTGCGTATGCTACCTGGGGCGCAGAGCACGCATATTTTAGGTGCGGTCGAGCAGCGGATTAGGAGCGAGTACCCGTTCAAGCTGGTGGAGAAGGATGGGGTGGTCGTTATGGACGGGAAGGACGAGGGCGTCTTTGCTTGGATCACGGCCAACTATCTTATGGGGACGATCAAGGAGGGCGCCGTCACTCCCACTACTACGACCACCACAGTCGTCAGCGGTGCACCTGGCAACACATCCTCCTCCTCCTCTTCCTCCCACGCCCCGTTGACGTATGCCGTGCTTGATCTTGGGGGCGCGTCGACCCAGATTGTGTTCGAGCCCGCGTTTAGTGGCGCAGAGGGTGCCAAGATGGAGGACGGCGAGCACGAATACGCGCTTAAGTTTGCAGGGCGCACACATGTGCTGTATCAGCACTCGTATCTTGACTATGGCCTTATGCGTGCACGCATGCATGTCCACCGTCTGGTAGACTTTGTGAGTTCTTCCAGAACGGGGGCAGGCGCAGGCGCGAGTACGAGTACGGGTACGGGTACCGTTTTGGATAAGGGTAAGGCGGTAGTGGTGGCGAACCCATGTTTAGCAAAAGGGATGAGGAGAAAGGTACAGATCACAGATGAGAAGAGCGACGAGAAACGGAATGTGACTATGGGCGGAGAAGATGTTGGCTCATTCGAAGGGTGCAACCGGCTCATGCAATTGGTACTCGCAAAGGATTCGTAAGTTTCCTTCCTTTTTTTTTTTTTTTTTTTTTCCCTTTTGGGCGATGTCTCACATTAACGAACTGACGAACTGGAAACAGCATTTGCGAACTTAAACCATGCTCGTTCGATGGCGTATATCAACCCTCGCTTCTTACCTCTTTCCCATCTGGGAAAGTTTTGCTCTTGTCCTACTTTTACGACCGGCTGCAGCCGCTCCTCCCGCCTGCGACGCCTGAGCCTGTCACTGTCTCCACCCTTGCCAGCACAGCACGGGACGTGTGCGAGGGTCGGCCACGCTGGCTCGAGCGCTGGGGTGCCAAGCCAGACGTGATGAAGGAGCTCGAAGACCGACCGGAGTGGTGCCTCGATCTGACATTTATGTATACCCTTCTTAGACTGGGATATGAGTTTCAGGATAGCCAAGAGATTAAGCTGGGCAAGAAGATTCAAGGGACTGAATTGGGCTGGTGTTTGGGTGCAACGATTGCTATGGTGAGTGGAGGTGAGCTTACATGTAGGGCATAGAAAAAAAAACCATTTGGGTGTGCGGTACTAGAGGATCTTTCTTTTAATAGTTCTGCATGATATATTGGCATTATATTTGTACATTTAAGCAAATTCCAATATTACAATTATTGTAAAAATGTCCCTCCAAGCGCACAGTGACACTGTTACTTTGCTTTACTTGTTCCCCCCACATACTTACCCATTGCGCTTGCCCTGGGCGCAAGACTACCGTGATATCCAACCGGGAGGCTCAGAGAATCTTGACCGGGAGCAACGACGGCTCGAGCGGAGTAGCACTTGAAACTTCCCTCTGCGCCATTCAAACTCACTTGAAGCCTAGACGTCATTAGGACGATGCGAGAGCCCGGAGAGTTTGTGTATCAATTTCAGCGATGCTGAAACTTTAGTAGAGAGCTGCCTTATCATCTGCAAAGGGTTCGGCGTCATTTGAGAGTTGCTTCCCAAAATGAATTTCATGGAGTCACTGTCACCGTCGACGCTGCGGTAAATCTTTACCTCCCGTGATCCAACGGGAGGTTCCAAAGCCTTTACGGTTGCTCAGAGGCAGCTCAGGTGATCCAGACCCTGCTATCATGGTCAAGGCTACCGTGCGCGGCTAATCTACCAGAATGCAGAACATACACTAGGTGTCGTCAAGGTCCGGATCAGAAGCGGTGTCCGTGTTCAAGCAAGTTGGAAAGGACGAGAGCGTGTTTTCCTAGATAACCAACCTCTCGTGGGGACCATCGAAAGGATCTAATTACGCTGACGCAGTGGTACTTACTGATGAGGAACACGACTTTCGCACTTGCGGAGGGAAAGAATCCCAACGCAGCACACGCGTGACTTGAAACAATTCGCGAACGATAGGCACTATACTGCAACGCATATTAAGGCCCTGCAGAGAACCATGGCGATATGATGGGGTTTTTTCCGGGTGACAGAGGTTGTAACGCGATGAAGCTGGATGCAATAGTAGGTATGCACTACAAGAACAACGTTTCCAGTCCGTGCATGCCACCACTGTCATGACGTCTGCGTTGTTAGATGTAGCCACAGCATAGTTCGCTATACATTTCGATAATGATTATGAATGCAACAAAGTTAGTAAACTGTCTACTATCCCTCCCTTGAGACTAAATCCTCCTCCTCCTCAGGATTCTGTCCCACAAGAGGGGCAGTCTACAATATTTCACGAAGCAAATATCGCAACACACCACTCTCCTTGGCACTTTCCTTTGGAAAGAACTTGGAGGTCTTTATTGTATACTCGCGTAATTTTTCTTCGGTTTCAAATATCCTGACAGGTTCGCCTGTCACTCGGGTGTCGATAAAGTCAACAAGGCTGACTTGTGTCGATTTGATGATCTGGGCCAAAAAACAGTATAGATCTGACAAAAGAACAAAAGGAACAGCTCGGCCTCACCTCTTTGCACTCGTTAATCGTGTCTGGTACAGGGTCAATGTCGAGTGCCGCACATAACGCATGCCACGCATTTAAATCTTCTTCGCTGGTCCCATAAAACGAACCAAATTGCAATCCCATGGCTTCACTAAACCCAGCCCATGCCTCTTTTCTCTTTTTCGACCTCGGCTTCCACTTGTAATGCCTGACAAGCCGGCGAAACTCGTTTGAAACGGGTGAATAGGGATCATAATCAAAATCAGGATAAGCTGCGAAAAATGTCGCAAGATGTTGCGCGTGGGCGCGGCCTCGTCGATTTCTGGGCATGAGCGCTTGAGCGTCGGTTGGAAAGAGCGGTTTGATTCAAACCAACTGTTTTGTTTCAGTCAACTTCGATCAGTGACCACATGCAGGTATCGAGATCAATTGGAGAGGCTCCACCGCTTCCCCGCAATGATTTCCGCGTGTATAAATGATGGCGCAAGCACGTTCTATGACACATGTTATGTATAAAAAGCCTGTGATGCGGAAAAGACTAGGCTCAAATGTCCCGGTTAAACCGCCCTAGATAGTAGATTGGGAATTGTCAAGTAAATAAATGAAAAATTCCTTGGGCCCAACAAAGCCGTCAAAGGGATGGTATCGAGCCTCGGGGATGTAGAAAGGGGGGTAGAATATGGCTATTTGGGCCAGTGCATGAACCCTGAACTGACAATTTCAGATCACCATCACCGAAGAAACCATCGATGGCGATCCCTCCGCGCCTGATCCCCTAATAACCATATTCCATCCACGCACACTGCCTGTAATCTTTCACAACCACAGTTACTAGCTAACCGTGACGAGATAACATGAGATAAAATCTTGTCTTCGCCATTACGAGTGGCCATGTAGACATCCAATGACAACATGTGACGTGCTAGTGGTTCTCGTTCATGATTTTCCGGGTGAATAAGCTGCTCAAAGAGAATCCCTATCCCTGTCACAAATCCAAGCTGTAACTCGAGAATTTGCGGCACATGCTTGATAATTTCAATTACTGTGGCTCCATTACTGTTCTTTATCCCAAGACGCAGGATCTTTGAGTTACAGGAAGATCTGTGTAGGAATGATAGTACGATGTCGAAGGAATCAGGATACAGAGAAGTGATCATGAGCTCCTCCAATGCAGGGACTTCTAGAAAACGTAACAATCTAGGTTCGCAATATAATGTGGTCAACTTGGGAAGAAGGGTGACACCACAAGAATCGGCGATGCCTTCCAATGTAAAATCTAAGCGGAGTCGCTCCAATTTCATCATCTGCGATATCGCGGTTGTAGCAATACAAAGATTGCTCTTTCTTACGTCAACAACCTTCAAATTGGACCAGTTGAACTTCCAACCAGCAAGGTCAGGCATATTGATGGAATTCAAGGATGGAGCATTTTCAAATACGTCATACACTTGGTCCGGTATTTTCTCTGATCGAGACCCGAAAATCCCCAGCCTGAATTCCTGTAACAAGGGAATGCGATTCTTTACGCTAAGCAATGGGAGGAGATATTGCGGGTGAGCGCTGAGAGATACAGCCTTCCAACGCATCGATTCGTTCATTAGTATCCCCAGTATCTGGAGGATGTTGTCCGCCGCAGGGGAATGCAGTTTGGCAAGAGTATCTGTCACTTCAACGTTTAAAAAAAACGATGCAGTGGGGTCGCGTTCCAGGAAGAACCGGAGAATGCTTTTCGTGTGTTTATGTATCACAGACCCGAGTAGTATCTTAATACCGTCCCAGAATTCAATTTTCATGGAGAGAAATATGTATCTCCACGAAGAACTGATATGGCCTAAGAACCAAGGAAACTGTCTGATCCCGTTGGTCCGAGTCGAAAGTGTTGTAGCAAATGGGCGAAAGATTTGCTCAACGACTTCTGTCGGGAGATCAGGTGCACAGAGGGGTGTGGGAGCGGGAAGTTGACTACCCATAATGACTCCCCAGTCGTAACGTATCCTGCGAAGTACGAGAGCGAGTCAGCGATGAGCTAGATCCGTGGATTGCTCACTGGTTGTAATAAGGTGATGGGTACGATTCGATTCGTTTGATCCCGGCAATTGCCGACTTGCGTTCTAGTCCCACGTTACCCTTGCGCCATTCATACAACGGTTTGAGGCGGTTAGGATGACCGAGCTATTCTTGAATGCTGAATGACTACAGAAATGCGCAGCATATCCATCAATTCCACATGAGGCTCGTTTTTACTGGCGGCGGACAGGCCCGCAATGCAACCGCACATCGACCTTGGATATTCTATGGATCAAGTACTTGGAACAGTCCAAGCAAGTTGGCACTGCTTGAAAACCTCTTGTCTTTGTTCAAGTTTTTTAGAATCTACCTGGGTGCCGTCTGCTTTGAATTACGATGTCATATATTTCAAGTCTTTAGCAGAACATGACATGTCACTCGGTCCATATCGTAGTAGTGGGAAATAGCTTGACATGAGAGTAGAATTCAATCACTGCGTACGTCCAACATCCAATGTTCGCTGACCGAGGTGGGACTGCCATAGAACTTTCTATTGTACTATGCTATGAATACAAGACAGACGAAGACGATTTGTGGCGAGTTCGGTCATTCAGGCGGCCCGCCGTTAATATACAAGATAGAGGCAAGGCTGTCGGTGCCCCAAAGGGTTTTATTATCGAATGCCCCTGTCTCAGGCTACTTGCAAGATTGATGGATAAGACGCAATCAACCATGCACCTTTTGTTCGGCACACAGGGTCTGCCATGATGCATGATGGTGCATTCAGGCTGTCAATTCCGCAGTCGGCTAGTTTATCCATTTCAACATCCTCCAATCGCAATTGTTAGGGTCATACTTGGGAATTCGGTTAAAGGACATCAGATCGCTAAGGACATAAGAACCGTGCAAATATCGAGTACACTTTCAACTTGGCACTCAAGGTCACAGGCTGGATTGGGAATGCTCAGTTCATCCTATGTCCGACAATGTGCGCCTGAAGTGCGAAAGTTCAGAACATTTGTTACTATCTAATCAATGCCAGGAACGTGCCTGATAACTCCAAAGGTACATCGTGAGATTCTCCCAAAGTGTATGACCCTAACATGAGAATTCGATTGTTACAGGGAGACTCTGTGTTAAAACTCCGAAGGAGAAAAAGGCGGCATCTGGCTTGCAAGCCGAATGCGCCCATTTTCTCTTCGGCACCCACGGTTGTCCGGCGAAACGTAAATCCTGCCAGTGTTAGGTCCATCATGTACAGTGACTCCAAGGACTGGCAATCGCCAAGCCAAGGCTGGCGCACGCACGGAATCTGTCAAATCGATGGGGAAGTTGTCATAGACGAAAACAAAACAATGAGCCTCGTGCAACATCTCTTTTTCTTCGTTCTCATAGGTAACGCCCAAATGGCAAGCCAAAGACTTCGGTTCTTCGGCATTGGTGACTGCGTAACTGTCATCTGATTGTTCGGCACGCTTAGAGTCGCTTCGTTTTCCCCTTGTGTACTAGCAGATATCTGGTCGTCCAACTTTGTCGAAGAGTGCGATTTGCTGACGTAAGTTTCCTTTTCCCACATGCCTGTGATCCTTCAAATCTTTGTATTATCATTATCAAGAATTGACTGCGATGGTACTATTGATTTGAGTGAATCATGAATTGGGAAGAATGGTGTGCAGGCCAAATTCCTGGGTGCTGAATAGGTGAATCACACGTTCGCTTCTCATGATGCTCATCTCACTAACCCATATCGTATTTCAGGTTGAGGGCTCTGATGGAATTTGATGTGGTGAAGATGGAAATCCCTGGGTGCCGAATAGAAGGTGTGTCTGTGCAACGACATCTTTGTACGACTCATGTAATCCATTCTTGGCATGACAAATGACATTGTACGTACGGGCAGGATGAATGTAGGTAATGCACCATTCCCAACATGGACTGTACAAACCACAACCAAAGTGTGCTCGGAACGCATAAATAGGAGCAAGTTCGCGACTCTCTCCCCATCTTCAAACCATCGAAGAACTTTTCTGAAACCAAATCAACTACTGCGGTACGTCCAATAGTACCAATGACATGAACGTTTTTACTGATCGAGACGGTGTAGAATTAGAATGACTGTCCTCGTTGGCTATATTAAATCCACTGCTGGTGGGTGGAAGTTTGAAGGAAAATTTGGCCTTCTCGGCGGCAAGCCGGAATTCTCGATAGAGGGAGGATTGAACGTGCCTATCGAGGGTCTCTCAGTTCCACGCGCTGAACTTATCAACGCTAAAGAAGGACCCTATTCTTTCCGTGGCGAAATTGGGCCCGCGTTTCTTAGCTTGCGCTCTACCTCCTTGCCCGAAGTTATTGTCGTGGGCAAGTTAGGTGAGCCGATTGAACATAAGAGTGTCGCAGGCTGGCTCCAAATTCGCCAGGTTCGTATTTCAATGCAACCGACATATTTGCAGTACTAATTTCTTTCCTTGCTAAGATTAATTAAAGTCTCGGCTCTGTTTTGCGTATATCTGTTGTAAAATTGTAGAAACCCCAAAGAAAGTGTTGTGTTTGTGTGTTAAAACGTTCATGTTCAGTACTTTCAGTCCCAATTGTGTGATTTACCTCTAGAGACTCGTGCAGGATGATATGTTATTGCCCATTGATGTAATTCCACAGGAGTAAAGTCCACTAAGTGTTCATTGTCTACTTCATAATCCATGCACATGTCCATTGAACAAACAAGATCCTTCACTTCCCAGTACAATGTCACATTTGAGTGGACGTAGGAAATAACATCAATGCAATCGTGCGCCGCACGTACTTTGCAAGATGTTAAGTGGGACACAATTGCGGGGATTTTGCAGTGGCACAACTTGGGTCTAAATGCCGCCCAGAAAGCTTTAACCTTGAAAGCGTTAGCACTTTTGAGTTTTATTTCCATTGAGTTATTCTCTCAACTAGAACACGCTTTTTCGCCCAGTCAGCGAGCAAGAAACAATCATCGATCAATATTCAAATTTCCACGGACATGAAGTGAACACTTTCTACAATTTTACAATGGATATACACAGAACAGATGCGAAAGTTTAATAAATGATCTTCGGAAGGGAAACTATTAGCCAATATGTCGGTTACATTGATATACAAACCTGCGATATTCATGGGTCTAATCGGTGTGCCTAAATCGCCTATGACAATAACTTCGGGCAAGGAGGTAGAGCGCAATCTAATAGTCATGGGCCCAATAGTGTCACGGAAAGAATAGAATCCTTCTTTAGCGTTGATAAGTTCAGCGTGCGGAATTGAGAGGCCTTCGATAGGTACGTTAAATCTTCCCTCTATCGAGAATTCCGGCTTGCTGCCTTCAGAGCCAAACTTGCCCTCAAACTTCCACCCATCTGCAGTGGATACAAAGATACAATATAGCCATAGAAGACAGTCATTGTGATTCTACATTGTCTCGGTTAGTAAAAGCAGTCATGTTATTGGTAGTATTGGACGTACCGCAGTAGTTGATTCGGTTTCAGAAAAGTTCTTCAGTGATTTGAAGATGTCGTACAAAGAGGACATTGTGCGTGACAGGGGTCGCCATCTTTATCACGCCAAATTCCATCAGAGTTCCCAACGAGCACGCCCTGAAATATGCGCTAGTGTCAGCACCCAGAAAGTTCTGCATGCACACCGTTCTTCCCATCTCATGATTCACTCAAAATCAACATTGTCTTCGCAGTCGACCACGAACGAGAGATCATAAGCATGTGAGAAAAAAGTTAGGTTGAAACTTACGTCAGCATTGACAACGCTCTTCGACACGTCACGCGTCACGTCTGACCAGACATCTAGTACGCAAGCAATCGTGAGCGTACCAGTTACGCGTCGAACTTACAAAGACAAGAACGCTAGAGTCAAACACGAAAACCTCATTGTCACCCATATCAAGGAGACGTTTACCTTCACATAGATCGTCGAATGCAGCAACCTTCTGCCAAATCATTGCTTAAATTCATCACTAGAAACGCTAATTCATTCATCGACACCGACAATGATGCATTGATGAACGGCATACTGCCCAGGCCGAAGAACGGCAGCCATAGAGATTGTTGATCAGCGAAATATCTCACTCCCCAGACAAAAGACATGAGTCGACAATGTCCCGTGGAATTCATTGCATTTCTTGAAGGTCAACGTAAATCCCTTCCTAAATTTGTCTCTGCTCATTTGCGTAATCAACGACTGCTCAGGTGCGCACTACCTTGGCATTATATAATCGGTTCTGTTTCGCGGTGATAGAAGCACTGAAGGCTTACAAGTACGGGGTTGTATCAGTCCCGGGAAGCCATTAGACGAGGCTTGGCTCAAACTGAATAAGGGTACTTAACTACGCCATCGCCTGACAGACTAACAAAAACCTAATTCCAACTATTCAATTCACAGATCGCACACGACTCATTTACTATCTCTGCTACATTGCAATCCACTATAATCATGACATGATCAAGCCGTGACAAAACGACTAATAACTACAATGTGGTATTACGCAGAATCGTAAGGCTGAAAGACTGACGCGAGGATCGAACTCGCGTCCTGTTAGCGCCGCCGAGTTAAACCTCAAAACGACATCGAATTCCAAAGATGATGACTATCATTGTAATGATAATGACGTCGTCGGGACTTGGTCGACTGGTCCCCGGCACCGTATTTAAAGTGTTCGTTGAAGACATTACTCCGCATCGCGACGAAACGGATTGATGAACATTTGAAATACATGCACAGCGGTCCCGCCGCGATGCCTGATAAGCATCGTCAAATGGTCTTGGATGGTAGAATTACTCCATATGGAGAGCGAAACCGAGGCAGAAGCCCAATTTGACGACGCAGCCTGAACTCCAATAGACCGCGTAAAGACCCCGACACGATATCCATACCTGCACCCCGAAATGAAAGCGGCATTTCTCGTGCTCTTTTACCTAGTGTCGATATCGAATACCAAACGTCAGACATGATGGCAGTCCTAGTTTGTACCAGAATGTCCGTTGAAACCGATACTTGAACTGGCCCGCGAAAAGAAGCAGATTGATGAACATTTGAAATACAGCGCACAGTGCGGGTCCCGTCGCGATAAGCATCGTCATATGGTCGTCGATGATGGGGTTACTCCATATGGAGAGCGGAGCCGAATGCAAAATAGCAAGTCCAACACGGCAACCAGCCGAAAGACAATAATACCGTCGGAAATCTCTCAATGGATCGTGTTAGAACACTCAGTTTCTTGTCCTCTGTTTCTTCCTTGTCCCGATATCGAATTCTAAACATCAGTTATAATGATAAGGGTACTCGAAGATAATGATTCGTTGCGGAACTTTGTATCCGCGTTTCCAAGGCACATCTTTTGGAGCGTTTGTTGAAAGTGCTACTTGAACTGGCCCGCATCGCGACGAAGTACTGCCGTTGATGAAATATCCACGTCGTTTAATGTCGGTCTTCCCGTAAAGAGCTACCATTTGATATATGGATGTCCACATGACCATACTTATTGCCGATATCCACCTCGGCGTGATACAAAAAATATTGGCCAACATAAGGACCATACACGACGGGACCGGGACCGCCATTACGAGAGGGCATGATAGAGTTGAGACTATAAGTATCGAAAGAAAAAAACTAACCTTGTCAACGCTGGGCACCCAAGTTGAAGGACTGGTCTAGACAACAATTCATGGCTTACGGGATGGAGAATCGAGAAGCACATTCAGTGGTCGTATTCAAAACACTAGGGGCATCGCGGAGCATTTGTACACGGCACCGATGTGTGGGGATGACGGTCTCCATGACTGGATGAAGAAAAGTTGCTCCGCATCAATACCATCCGTGAATTCATTTTCCCTAGGAACTGCGAACCAATAATCGATAATAGTTGATTGTCGCATTTGTCCCTGCACATTTCAAATTCTGAATGACTAAGCACAGTCAGACACGTATCAACACTAGTCTAGTGACTCCTGCTAGGTTTCTGCGCAGTATCATAGATCCTGTTCCGAAGAGCGGATCCGAAGACATTGATGAGGGTACTCTCCAGGTGCATATACATATGACCGCTCGCCCACGCGCTGTCGCCTGAAGTGCTGAGCCTAAGTTGACGAATACATGGTGAAAGTGGGGTACTCTCCCAGAGTCGATGCTTAGGCCATTCTTTGTTATGCCTAAAGATTGATAATGTCTCCAAAGCACATGTTTGACACATTTACGTCGTAGCTTCATTATCCGACAAAAAATCAGCGCAGGCCAACAGGAAAGAAATAAAAGTATGCGACGATCCATGAATAGCACATCTCTTCCGATAAGTCAAATTAATATTTGGATATCTTGGGCACTTTAATGGGAAATTTTGGATACATTTAAGTAACTGGTGGCGAATACATTGTACGCATCAAACAATGTGTGCGAAATATATTCTATAATACGATATTCGAAACAGCGTCAGTACTAACATAACCGAAAATCGAAAGCAATCAGGAAAGCAGATAGCATGACAGAAAGCCAGCGAAAGCATAGCACCATAGCACGATAACACGTTCAATCCATATTTTATCATTGTTACAATCCGCGACGCGCTGATTGCGCGTAGTGGTTCTTCTTCGTCGCTGCAACTTCGGTCCTCAGGTCCAGGAAAAAAAAGGCAGTGCCTTGAGAACCTTCATCCCTGTGCTCCTCAGCAGCGGGGCATGCACAAACGCGCGTCTGGCAGCAGCCGACCCCAACATCTCCATCGTGCCAGGCTTGGGATGCGTCTGCTGCGGCAGCACACGCGGTGGTTCAATCTCATCCACCTCGTATTGCGGCTCCCCTATCTTGTTATTATTCAATACTTCTCGCACTTTTTGCAGCCCATTGATCAAGATCACATCGGCTAAGCCGTTCCCCGTCCCGGAGCTCGGGCTTACATCAACATTGGTGGGCTCCGCTGGTTCGTCCTGAATCTCTCTTGGCTCCAAGGGCACATGAGGATGGAGCAAAACGAGAAAAGAGATGAGAAACATCGTTTCGTCTGTCGCCGAGCACCCCAACTCGCGCAAGATGAGGTGGCGAACACAATTCCTGCTCTTGATTGTCAACTTGGATTTTTCCGTCATACCCGTCGTCGGCACTCTGGGCCTCGCCGCGTATCTCTGGTCCGGAATCGCGTCCCCTTCCCGGTTATCCCATTTCCCGGTGCCCGAACCATTCCCACCTTGCTGGGCCTCATCCAAATCTCCTTCCATCGACGCCCCCTCCGTCGCTGCCCGCACCGACTTTGCCCACTGCTTAATAAACGCCTTCTTGCTCTGCTCCGCATTCTTCAACCTCTTCGCCGAAGACCCAGACTTGGAGTCACGCCTCGAACCCGAGCGTGCTCGTCGCCCAACTCGTCGAGCTGAAGTGCGTTGAGGCACGAGTGTGCAGTGCCGTGTGTGTGGGCGAGGATTTGCGTCCACGTGCTGCTGTGGAGGTACGTACGGGTAAGGAAGTAGAAGCGGCCATGAGCGCGCCTGCGCGCGTTGTAATCGTTGGAATGGCATGGCCGAGGGTAAGGGTGAAAGATTGATTATGAGTCTGATGAAACTCTTTATAATCGTAGTGGTGCGAAAAACATAGGCAAGGGCGCGATGGGATGTTGATGTTGATGTTGGAAAGAAATCTAACCTTCATCATGATATATGTTTGAGGTCGAGAACGCGAAGGCGGTTGAGTAACATATAACAAGCTTGGCCTTGTGCATCGCGTACCAGACACACAACCTGGTGTCTTCCAAGGCTTAGATGATAGGCGGACATGTCCAAAGCAAAGGAGCTGGTCAGAGTTGTAAGCTCATGTCTTCGGCTAATCGCCTTTAAAGAAACTGACATAGGTTTTCCATACATCCACGTCCTTGCCGCCAAATTTTTGGAATAGTCAAGCCTATGAGAAGGTGATATGAATGAAACCCTTGTATATGTCATCTTTGATCGTCGCATGCGGAACAGAGAGAGGCCCAGAACCATGTGGTTGCTCCGCTGCGACCTGGATGTCAAACGTAAGAAACTGGTCCGACCTTCCCCCATGACCTTGGCTTGCGCTCATCCTGGCACAGAAGCGTAAGCCATGAAGAAACGCTGCTAATTGGATACCAATTTATAACCATCCTCCAACGCGCTTCTGTCGTTGGTACAGAGAAAGTCTGTTTTTCGATTTTACCTGCAGGCACGAGAATCAAGGTATAAATAAGTCAGTGCTTGTACAAGTCCAAGTCACAATCGCGAGTGTCGTCACGTCGAAGGCCTGCTTACTAAGGCCCAAGCCAACCCCGGTCAACGTCAGGGTCCAGCTCGGGAGTCCGAGTCGACGACGGGTCAGGGTCTTGAAGCTTGAGCTCTTGAGCCATGACAACGTCGTACTACCGAGACTAAATTACCCCGTCATTCGTTAGGTGACCGGTGACCCCGCAGCAACGTTGTGAACCATCAGGTGTGCCAGGAGGTTGAATGACACCTCTCACCTCTTCACACGCTCAAACGTGACACAAAAAAAGTTTTTGCAACCTGCCCCAGAATTCGTACTATGCGCAATGAACACCGGAATGTAGAACGAGGCAGCATGCTTGAGTTGCAGCCAAAGTTATTATTAGCTCCGGCTAATTTAAGGGCAAAGCGCGCTCCATTGATCCATGAGCACATGAGCGCTCATGACCCGATTGTAACCCCAAATCGTCGTGTTTCGAATCCATCACAGAGATACGTGACGTGTCAGAGTGTCTTGAAATGTGATTTTACTTGCTCTGTTTCACGGAATGATGCTCAGCATCCTCGTATATACTAATCCACTAGGAGATACAAATATCGAATAATACACTCTAATATAATATAACGTTAATATGAGGTACTGCTCTGTCTTATGCTTTGGCGGAATAAATGTGTGCTTCAGCTTGTAGTGATCGAGGAAGAATAGAGCATTGAAAAGACGGTGGTATGCTAATGAAGCATGAAGGTGATCAGTCATGGCTGTTGCTGTAACCAAGTGCCCAACTTGCCTTAAAGAGACAGATGAAAACGCCTCCGTATCAATATCAATATCAACTCCATTCTCGTCCTTCGCTTTGGAAATGTCGAATGTGGATAGCACCGAGACTATCGCCATCCACAACTATGTATAAGCAAACAACAGTCCGTCAGAATTGCATGTTCACAAACAAGCGAAAAAAAACCTACCGTACTGGTAGCCAGGAATCGACCAGGGCATATCCTACCAGGAAGGCGATATATCATACACAACTAGGACAAGGGAAATACTGCATACCTGCGACCATGTCCAAAGGCATATTCAATCTTGTCATCATTCAGAGTTCCATCCGGATTGAAGAAACGGTTGGGGTTAAATGCTTCAGGATCCACGTATTTCGACTCATCCCGGCTAACGGCCCTAGAAAAAAATGTGTTTACAAACGTAGAGACTGTCTCGCTTAACCACTTACCACCCATTGGAGAAAATAATCGTGCCTAAAGGAGGATGATATAAAATTGACCAGTCCACGTACTGCAAAATGGCTCACCTTTCGGGATAAAAAAACCTTGATACACATCGTCTTCGGTCGTTGCATGTGCAACAGCGAGGGGCGCAACAAGCCTCCATCTCAATGTCTCCCTCAATACGGCATCAATGAAAGGTAGAGATGATCTGTCGTCAAACGTCGGCAACCGACCCGTCCCCACGACGCTGTCAATCTCTGCCTGTGCTCTTTTCTGCACATGAGGGTGGAGCGCCATGGCCATGAAGAAAACCGAGAGGGCTGATTTAATCTACGTTCAATCAGCTTGCTAGTAAGAGACTCTCAGGTCTCAATGTGCCTACCGTGTCGGGACCACATGCAGCTTTAGGCTGAATCAGTGAAAGTGACTTTAGAATAGGCAATACGACTCACCAAGGTAAGCGGTTGCCATTGCGGTCTTGATATTGTCTTCATCCTCAGTCTTCAGACCACCATTCACCAGGCGGTGTTGTACAAGCCTTGTCGTCGCGCACTCTTTGGGCATCTTCGTGGACTGCGACCGACGTCCAATATAGCGAATGCAAGAAAGGAAGAAAAAGCGCACCATGCTGTTCCTGGCAGACTCGAACGGGTCGTTTATGTGCGTCTTCAACGTCTTGCTGATTTCTGCTGCCCGTTTCTGCGTCGATGCGCCCGGAACCCAGGGTGGGATGTGCCTGAGAGGTGGGATGGCGTTGATGAGAGTGCTCACAGGGTGCATCAGCTCGGTCGCTGCGGCAAAGACTCGCTCTGCCAGAGAGACATAGTGATCCTTTGTCTCCCCCGCCGCGACGCTGTGGCCAAATAGGACAGACATATTGACCGCAGCGCTGAACCTGGGGAAACGGGTTACTACGGATTACCCAGATGTAAAAAGAACACTCACCATTTGCAATGGTCTTGGAACCGAGCGGAGTCTGTATGAAGCATACGGAGGAATAGTTGGACCTTGTCTCTGATCGCGGGATAGTACAGCGGTATAGCACGCTTCCCGAACCCTTCTTGGAAAAAGAATCTGTGCTTGCGCCATTGTTCGCCATACGGCATGAAAAGGCTGACTTTATCCATGCCTAATCTAAGAAAAGGATGAAAGGACGAACGTTAGGTTTGCGTGCGCGCATCGTATGAATGACGAGACATACATGTCGGTAACGGGAACCCATGGACGGCTCGAGTAGATGGTCGAGCGCCGCCCTACGAGCTCCATGATATCTTCCATCTTGTGCAGCACTACAATGTGCATGCCAAGAGCAGATAAATGTATAATGTCACCTAGAGGGGAATGTTAAAATATGAAGACGGGCGGCAAGGGAACTTTCACGCACTACCCAGCTGTTTGGTCCAGTCCCGAAAAGTGACCCAGGGCTTTTCGGATGGGATATCTAGCGCATTGCCAAAGATCAGTCTTGGAGGTGGTCCAGGAGGATAAGGAGGATTTTTCGATCGTAACCGATGCCACGCCAGCGTAAGCAAAAGCGCCGTCGAACCAACAAGAAGGAATGTGGTGAGCATTGCTTGGATCGATAGGTCCATGATAAGTATTTAAACCCATGTCCTTCATTTGAACAGGCCGAGGGCTATGGATCGGCACGGCTGGCATAGCTCACCAAGGATCTATCTTATCAATGTTTCTCTGATGCATCTGATGTATGTATTGCGTGATAGGTTCTGGCTTGGTTCGGAGTTAGTTCGGAATCTTCTTGATCGCAAGCAGACTCGGCAACAAACGAACCTGTGAGCTGAGCTTGTGAGCGGTACCGTCCCACCGCGACTGGAGTCCAGTACCGCAACTGGAGGTACCGCGACTTGGAGGTATCCGCGGGACCGATCAGGGGCTGTGCCCGCAGGCTGGGAAAATGTATAATTGGCAATGTGATGTAATTCTTAGCACTTTCGTTGCCAACGCGGCGTTCATATAACATGAGTCTTCCCAAGTTGTTATGCCGCAGTTGTCCAAGGCGAAATTCACCTCAAAACCAGGTCGAATCGAATAGACATCAGTTGCCGATTACCTGAAATACACGATACAAATTGCACGACGTCAACTTGAAGCACCTCCCTGCGACCTGCCAGCTATTTCAGGCTTTCACTCGCACTCGCTACGGGAAGTCGTGTTTCAGCTTGAACAGAGTGAGCACGGATGGACCATTCAAAAGGCTGTGGGAGGCTTTCGAGAGAAAATAGGTGACCACACGCTCAACTTGCCTTGTAGCTCCAGATATCAATCTCAACTCCGTTCTCGTCCTGTGCCTTGGCGATGTCAAGTGTCGACCATACCGATGATATCGCTACTCACAACTAAGATTAGATTAAACCGTCAGAGCTGAACACTGCCATTCGCAAACGTTTTAAGGACCGTACGGCGCCATTAGCCATGAATCTGCCCTGCAAGAAGGGGACGATCAGCAGCTTATTACACGCATAGGTGCACATACATCCAAAACGCAAAACCGACTCGATCATGATTCGTTCCATCCTAGTTCAAGAATCGCTCTGGATTAAACATTGCAGGATCCGCATATACTGATCCATCCCCATTGATCGCCCTATCGCACAATCATCTGTTTTCAAAAGTCTGCGTGCAATGCCGCTCATATCCCCCGCCAATCGAAGCCATCGTACCTGCAAAATAGGAACATGATATGGAAGAGAAACCTGTGCGCTGAAAATGACTCACCTTCGGGATAAAAGAGTCCCTGTGCATGCATGGTCGGTTTTAGTTGTCGCGTGTAGAATGCTAAGGGGTAGTATGAGCATCTCTCCGTCTGTACCTCTCCCTCAACGCGGCCTTGATCTCTGTCATCCAATGTCGGCAACCGGTCCTTGCACGAGAGCAGTGCCTGGCCAAAATTAGCTAAGAGGTTAAATCCATGCACGTCCATCTCAGCATCGCCTTGTGAGTCTCAATTTTGCTTGACCGTTTCAGTTGAGAAGAAACGATGCCAACCGAGGTAGTTATCACCTTGGCGACTTTGTCATCTGTATTTTCTCTTTGGGGCCGTCCATTACTATCAGGATGACATGCGGCGGCGTCCTATCCGTTTTGTTACACATTTCCTGGCCAAGCCCGTGAGCTGCTAAATTACACAGCAAACACAAACACGTCCGTTTTTGCATTGATACGCTCGGAGCACATTGCGGTGTACCGGAAGGTGGAATGGGGCTGAGGAGGGTGCCCTTGGGATGCATCAGCTCAGTCAGTTAGCTAAAATACGTTAGGCCAAGGTGACGCAGAGGTTCCTCGTCCCGCCCACTGCGGATTCACACAATAGTTTTTGAAGAGCCCGGGTTGCAGAGATGAAGAAACGGACGCTGGCGTAAAGATGGGGTAGTACAATGGGGTGGCACGTTTCCTAAAACCTTCTAGGTACGAGAGCTGATGCTTGCGCTGCCGTACCAGAGCAACAAGCCAAGCTATCGCTACGCACCCCGAAAAAAGGGCTCGTGCGTTAGCATCTCTCTCTTCTTTTCCAGCCGCTCGAAAAGAAGGTCTGCGCGGCTCCATGAGGTCTTGCATCCAGCACAGCACGACGGTATGCGGACAGATGGGCTATATCCCAAAACTTGGACAAAGACAAGTGTATTGCTCCAAGTACTTAATCCATGGAATATCCAAAAGAAAACAAGCGCATCCTGATAACCGGTTTTGCAGCGGATAGCCTCAGGTATATTTCCGAAGCCTTCGATGCTCCTGGCCGCTAGTCCGAGCGAGAGCCCCTGGCAGCCTAAATGAGGTAGTGACTGAGCGTGTTGTGTGATCTTTTTCCGAATGACGAGGCGGTTCTGGGTTCTGGTATTCGACGTTATGGCGCTATGGGAGGGATTCATCACCGTAAGCTCGTTTTGCCTGCAAAGGTTGACGCGTTGACGTGGCACAGACTCTAGAATCTAACACCTACAAATACCATATTGGCTATCCCGGGCCAGTACGAGTTCCGTTAGCACTCCTATAGTCTACGCATTCATCGCGAACTTCTGTTCTGATAGGATCCGCTTCTACATGACCGCACAAATACGCCATCAAGTTTGAAATAAGTGGTCGCCGTCGAAGATGGGCCTATTGACAATTAGACAACCTCAATTTACACTGGCACGTCATCTATCTATCTCGTAAGACTCTGTCACTGTTATCATAGAGTTCTAAGATGGCGTAGAACCCCTCCGCGCTTTTTTCAATGCTCCTCAGCCTAACAGAATATCCATGACATGCGGAATCATATCTTCTCGTCCAGTCCACATTACTAGAGAATTCTAATGGAATTTGTCAGACAAGAATAGCGCGGATGTGGCAGCATTCTGAGTATGGTCGTCGGACAGCACGAAGCGCATAAATACGAGCGAATGCACTACGCTCCTCCCAAAATATCTACTCGATTTAATTACTACATATGTACGGTTCATGCAACCCAAATAGCCGTTCTCTACCCTCTTTCTACGTCCCCGAGGCTCGATTTGAAAACACCCGAGTAGGATCCCATCCTTTTCGCGGCTTAGTTAGGCCCCAGAAATTCTTCATTTATTTGCTTGACGATTCCCAATCTACTATCTCGGGTGATTTAGCCAGGCCGTTTGAGCCTAGTTTGTTTCGCATCACAGGCTATTTGTATATATAGCGTGCGCTATCTTTGGTGCAAATTATTAAGTTTGACGAGGCTAATCTAATTATATGATAAGTAAGTGATATCCTTTGTGTGGGATACGTTCAAGGAAGGTTGTAAAATTACATTTCAAAAAAAACAGAAGACTTCTGTTGTTTTTGTGTTTTGCCTTCAGGCTTTGGGTCGTTCTGCTACCACCAGACCAAACCTTTCTTCTGGACGGCGCAAAATCTACGTCCCATGAACTTCACATCTCGCAAAGTAAGCGCGATGCATGACTGTACTAATGCTGTCTCCTACGTCCACTCAAATGTGACATTGTCCTGGGGAAGTGAAGGATATTGTTCGTGCCACGGACATGAAGTAGACAATGAACACTTAGTGCGGCTTGCTCCTGTGAAACTACATGGGCAATAGCATATCGTCCAGCACGAGTTACCAGAGGTTAATCACACTGAACATGAATGTTTGAACACGCAAACACAACACATTCTTTGGGTTTTCTACAATTTTACAATGGATATATGCAAAACAGAGTCGAAACTTTAATCAACAATCTTTGGAAGGAAAAGTTAATTAGTATTGCCAGTACGTCGATTTCATTGAAATACGAACCGGCCGAATTAGGAACCAGCCGTTGACACGGATAGGACGAACTGTTGCGGATAATTTGCCGTAGAGAGTAATTTGGGGCGATGAGTTAGAGTGCAAGTAAAGAATGCCAGGTCCAATATCGCCGTCGAGAGGATAGTGTCCTTCTTTAGCGTTGGAAAGTTCAGCAAACGGAACTAAGAAATCTTCGACAGGATTGGTGAATCCTCCCTGTATCGAGAATTCCGGCTTGCCGCCTCTAATAGGGCCAAACTTTCCCTCAAACTGGTACCCATCTGGAGTTGATTTAACATAGCCATAGAGGACAGTCATTATAATTCTACACCGCCTCTGTCAGTAAAATCGTCGCATGTTATTAGTAGTATTGGACGTACCGTAGTAGTTGATTCGGTTTGAAGATGGGGAGAGTCAGGTACTTGCACCTATTTATGCATTTCTAGCACGCTTTGGTTGTGCTTTGAGCCGTCCATGTTGGGAATGGCGTATTTATTACCCCTTATTCATCCTGCCCTATTTTTGCTAATGGGTTATATGAGTCGTAAAAAAGAGATCATTGTGCAACAGACACCTTCTATTCGGCACCCAGCTTCATCACGCCAAATTCCATCAGGGTCTCCAACGAGCAAGCCCTGAAATACGAAATGGGCTAGTGAAAGGAGCCACGAGAGGCGAAACTGTGATTCAAGCAGACGCTCACATTGTATTCAGCACCCAGGAAGTTCGGCCTGCACATCATCCTTCCCATTTCATGATTCACTCAAAATCAACATTGTCTTCACGGTCGAGCACGACGGCGATTTTGAAAGATCAGGGTTGGTAACTTACGTCAGCAAATAACACTAACACAGGTGCAGGGGTGGGCGACCATACTGGCATCAGAACGAAGGAAAGAGAATTTGCATTGCACGTACGAAGACCATTGGTTTGCTCTTGTCTATGACAACTTCTCCATCGATGACAGATTCCACGTATGGCCGCCTGCCTGCCTTCAAGGCCCCTTGGCGAATGCCGGTCCTTAGAGAAGGCTGTACAGTGTACACACACCGAACAGGATTTGCGTTTCACCGGACAACCGTGGGTGCCGAAGAGAAAAAGAAGATGGGCGCATTCGGCATGCCGGCTTCTCCTTCGGAGTTATGTCGAATTCTCATTGGTCATATACCTTGGGAGAATCTCATGATCCTTGCCATTGTCGATTTTTTACCTCTTGGTATAAGGCACGTTCCTGGGATTCAATAGATAGTAACAAATATTCTAAACCTTCGTTCTTCAGGCGCACATTGTCGGATAAACTGAGCATTCCCAATCCAGCCCGTGATCTTGAGTGCCAAGTGGAAAGTGTACTCGATATTTGCACGGTTCTTATGTCCTTAGCGACCTGAAGGCCTAATGTCCTCCATTCGAATTCTCAAGTGTGACCCCAACAATTCCACTCTGATGGATAAAAATAGCTGACTGCGGACTTGACAGCTTGAATGCACCATGGGCCGTGGCAGACCCTGTGCCGAACAAGAGGTGCGTGGTCGATTACGTCTTATCTATCAATCTTGCGTCTTATCTATCGATCGTACCATTATACAAGAGTTTCAACTCGACGGCGCGAATGGCGTTTTCAATAATGAATAAATTTCATCTCTTTATTTTCTCGCTTTCGTCATGGAGTCTGCATCAAGTTAGTACCTATTCCTGTTTTTTCCTGGCACGCTTCGAGGTGGTACAGTAGATAGATCCGATTTCTTCGAAGACGTTACTCTTGTCGATGAGTGATTTCCAAGCATACTTGTTGATATCAAGATTTCATATATAGTATACAGTTCACAACGATGACGATGACGAGGGTGAGGAATACCGTGATAGATGTCACATTCACTGGCCAGCGTTTTTTGATATCTTCCACGCTCAAAAAAAAAAAAACTTCACGGAATAGAGGCTACATTTATATTGTGTGCCCCAGCGCAGATCGTTGAAGATTATGAAAGAGTGTTGAATTTAGAAGGCGAAGAAGGGGATGATGACGTTTTTGGCTGTGATTATACTGGCGACACTCATCAAATTCTTCAATAACCAGAACCTAGTCATCCAGGAACACCGCGAGCATAAGAGCCAATCTCTGGCAAAGTTCTAAAACTCGTTGAGTGACAACTCGCACCTGCTCCCGGTGGTGGGCTGGATCGCGTGACGGGAAAGGCTATGACCCTTGGCACGGTATGCCTCCAAACAAATTTCCTGATGATCTAGCGGTGCAGTTGTAGAGCACGACGTATGTAGGCTATAGCTAGGCCCGTGCTGTTTCCGTGGGTGACGCAGACAATCCCATTCAATCAACGGTATGTGTGGGCATTTTTTAAGCATATTTCAATTTCTCAGTCGCCCTGTGCAGAACAGTCTTGCAGTGCCGTTCCACAACGTGGCCAAGAAATCCCTCCCTCTCAGCCCGTTTGGCGTTTCTCGTCTTGCTCCTTCGCTTCCCTTCTTCGAGTCTCTCTTTGCTACTATTTCCTGGGAACCGACAGCTGGCGAATCTTGCTCTCCTTGGTGGTGTGTAGCCGCATTTATGTTTGTGCCTCTGGACTTGTTCGTTACTGTGCTCGCTGCGTCGACATTCTTAATTTTTGGCAACGCATACTAGAGGCTTCTATTATGATGTCTCTTGGTCTGTTTCAGAACTTTTGTGGGCACTGGAACGGGCGACCGTAAACTGTGAGTCTATCCATTTTTCTTTCATTTCTCTACTTGATCTTGTTGCGGGACGTCTAGATCAGGTAATAGAAATCACCGTGCACGACCTCCCTCTCCGTCTTCCGACGTCAGGGATGATTCTCCCAACTAAAAAACACTCGGAAAATTAAGCGCGCTGGTGTATTTTTTCCATTTCTCTTTCCGTACTCATTACTTTTTATTTTCATTTATTTTCCGGGCTCGGGGCGAGATAGATCCAAGCTGCCGGTCCAAAATCAAAAAAAAAAAAAAAAAAAAACTACCGCACAACGCCTCCGTGAGAGTGATTTCTTCGGCGTGAGGCATGGCCAGGCTCGTCCGAACGGGAAGGATGTGGGTTGTGTTGAGCGTCAGTCCAGGCCAGACTGGCGCTCAATGATTCCTTGACCTTTTTTTTTTTGCTTCTGGATTGATCACTGATAGTTTCCAGGGAAGGTAGAGAGGCTCCCTTGTCGTGGGGACCTCGTGGTTGACCAAACGCACGTTAAACCCAGACATCGTACAGATGATCGGCCATCCTCTGACATCGAATACGCCAATTTATCCAGGCGACAGACCGTTTGTCTCAACATCGACATGTACGGTCCATAAACAAGGCGTTAGCGTGCGTAGTCTTTCCCTCGGCACACATACGGGGACGCCCATTGATTCACCTTCTCATTTCTTTACTGGTGGTCAAAGAAGTGGCGTAGTAGTACGGCGGAGGAGTATTTCATAAGCTGCGTGCCGTGTCGATTGTGTCCTGTGACTGATACAAGGTTGTGCTTGTAACAAGCCTTCAGCCTTTTTATCACCGCGAAACAGAACCAATAACAGTTGGTTTGTATGATCCCAAGGTAGTGCGCACCTGAGCATCCGTTGATTACGCAAATGAGCGACACAAATTTAGGAAGGGATATATATCGGCCTTCAAGGAATGCAATGTATTCCACGGGACATTGTCGACTCGTATCCCTGGTCTGGGCAGTGACATATTTTGCCGATTGAAAATCTCTATGGCTACCGTTCTACAACCTGGGCGGCATGCTGCTTATCAATGCACAATTGTCGGTGTCGATGAATGAGTTTGAGCAGCGATGTGGCAGGAGGTTGCTCCATTCTATCTACACGAAGCTGAAGATTTCCTTCGCCCCCATTGGTATGGATGACACTGACGTTTTTGTGTTTTGACTCTACTGAGCGTCCTTGTATTTGTAAGTCCGGATTTCCTGCTACTCGCGAGTGGTCGAATTCAAGAATGTTGCATTTCGTGTTCCGTTTATGGAAAGCGTAAACAGTCGCGATAGGTCTCAATTGAACAGTATCCCTCCCGTAAGGAGATTCAATATTCACTGTTCGGTATTGTTGAAGTTGTTATTTTTAAATAAGGCTTCAGTCGTGCGTGCATGGGCGGCAAGACTATGTTACAGTTTTCCGCGCCACACGTAGCGACATTATTGAATACGGAAGTCACAATACTTTGAATAGGGAAGTTTCGCAGAAACAAGGAACCTGCAAGGAAGAACTCACGGTAAAATCCGTACAGCTTACTAGTCTGCTCAATTCTTATGGCGATTGATCATTTCTTGCTCGCTGACTGGGCGAAAAAAAAACATGATTCCATTCGAGAGAATAACTCAATGGAAATAAAACTCAAAAGTGATGTTTTGAGGCTAAAGTGTTCTGGGCGGCATTCGCACTCGAGGCTCTGGGTTGTGCCACTGCACAATCTACGCATCAGCGTCCCACGTACTTCACACCTCGCAAAGTAAGCGTGATGCATGACTGTATTGATGCTGATTCTTAAATCCATTTAAATGTGATATTGGTCTGGGAAGTGAAGGATCTTGTTCGTTACAGGGACATGAATCATGAAGTAGACAATGAACACTTGGTACGCTTTACTCCTATCATAAATGAACAATACTATGTCGTTCTCTACCAGTCTCCAGAGGTTAATCGCACAGTTGGGACTGAACATGAACATTTGAACACACACACACAACACTTTCTTTGGGTTTTCTACAATTTTACAACAGATATACGCAAAACAGATTCGAAACTTTACTGGTAAATCTTAGGGAGGAAAGAAATTAGTATTGCCAATATGTCGATTGTATTGAAATACGAACCTTGCGAATTTGGAGCCAGCCTTCTACGACCGTAGGTGCAATCGGTGCAGCCAATTTGCCTAGGACAATAACTTCGGGCAAGGAGGTCGTGCGCAAGCTAACAAACGCGGGCCCAACTTCGCCACGGAAAGAAAAGGATCCTTCTTTAGCGTTGACAAGTTCAGCGAACGGAATTGAGAGGGCTTCGATAGGTACGTTCAGTCCTCCCTCTATCGAGAATTCCGGCTTGCCGCCGCGAGGGAAAAAAGTGCCCTCAAACTTCCATCCACTGGCAGTGGATGTGACAGAGCCATAGTAAACAGTCATTGTAATTCTACGTCTTCTCGGTCAGCAAAAGTGTTGCATGTCATTGGTAGTATTGGACATACCGTAGTAGTTGATTGGTCTCAGAAAAGTTCTTCAGTGGTTTGAAGATGGGGAGAGAGTCGTGAACTTGCTCCTATTTATGCGTTTTGAGCACATTTTGGTTGTGCTTTGTGCCATCCATGTTGGGAATGGTACATGCATCCGGCCCACGTACGTACAATGTCATCTATGCCAAGAATGGATTATATAAATCGTACAAAGAGATCATTGTGCAACACACCTTCTGTTCGGCACCCAGGAAGTTGCCATCTTCATCACGTCGAATTTCATCAGGGTCCCCAACGAGCTCGCCCTGAAATACGATATGGGCCGATGAGATGAGCATCATGAGAAGCGAAACCGTGATTCAAGATCCTATTCAGCACCCAGGAATTCGGCCTACACACCATTCTTCCCAACTCATGATTCACCCAAAATCAATAGTACCATCGCAGCCAATTCAACGGAGATTTGAAGGATCATAGGCGCATGAGAAAGGATAACTTACGTCAGCGACCTCTTCGACGAAGCGTTCACGTTTAACGTTCGACGTTCACGTTCAGGGGTGGGCGTCTGGATGACCAAACACCTAGTTCACAAGGGGAAAACGACTGTAAGGGTGCCGAACAATCAGATGACAGTTATGCAGTCACCAATTCCGAGGAACCATTCAGAAACGAAGTCTTTGGATTTGGGCACCACCTATCAGAACAAAGAAAAAGAAATGTTGCACTCATGCACGTGCGAAAGTCATTGTTTTGTTTTTGTCTATGACAACTTCCCCATCGATTTAACAGATTCCATGCATGCGCCAGCCTTGGCTTGGTGATTGCCGGTCCTTGGAGTCACTTTACATGCACCTAAGAGGATTTACGTTTCACCGGACAACCGTGGGTACCGAAGAGAAGATGGGCGCATTCGGCATGCAAGTCAGGTGTCAATTTCAAGTTCGGAGTTTGAACACAGAGTTACCCATTTCCCTTAAACAATCGAATTATCATCTCATGATGTATATTATCAGCATGTTCCTGGCATTGATTACTCTAAACCTTCGCTCTTCAGGCGCACATTGTCGGACATAGGATAAACTGAGCATTCCCAATCCAGCCTGCGATCTTGAGTGCCAAGTGGAAAGTGTACTCGATATTTGCACGGTTCTTATGTCCTTGGCGACCTGATGTCCTTCATTCGAATTCTCAAGCCTAACAATTTCGATTGGATGATGTTGATTCCACTCTGATGGATAAAAATAGCCGACTGCGGACTTGACAGCTTGAATACACCATCATGGCAGACCCTGTGCCGAACAAGAGGTGCGTGGTCGATTGCGTCTTATCTATCAATCTTGAGTCTTATCTATCAATCGTACCATTATACAATCACAGGCGAATGACGTTTTCAACAATGAATAAATTTCATCTTTATGGGCGTTCATGCTCTTTAACACCCCCATAATATTTATGTCAGCACCTAACCTGGTCCTTACCGTAATTTGGAGCAGTGCGAGTATTCTGATGGATTCCATCAGACGAAAATGACAGCGTGCGTATGCTTGCAGGATGAATCTGTATAGCCAATATTCCGAATATAGTTGTCAGAAAGTATGCTCGAAACGCATAAATAGGAACGAGTGCACGGCAATTCTCCATCTTCAAACCTTTCATCATCGAATCAACTACTGTGGTATGGGCAATAGCAATACCCCAATAATAACGTTTGCTGAACTAGATACTGTAGATTTACCATGTCTTTCACTGGTCGTCTTACAGGCTCAGGACAAGAGTTCTCGGGTGAATTTGGTCCTTTTACGATTGTGGGCGCATTCACTGCGTTTGTTTCCCCTTTCGAGACCTTCGAAGCCAGCATCCAAAATGCCCGTGAAGGATCGTTTGCTTACTCTGCCGGCAAAGTCGGACCCGAGGAAATTCACCTTGAATCGGCCACCTCCCACCCGCCCCCAGTCATCATCAGGGGCAAATTCATTGAACCTATTGGGGAGTATGGTGTCTCTGGCTTTTTCCAACTTAAACTGGTTTGTGTTTAATGCGAAGCGACTTGTTTGTCGAGACTGATTTAATCCCTGATCCAGAAATAAGGGTTGGATATGTTTTGCATGCAGAGTTGAAATTTGAAACGAGTGTTGTATACCTGATATTTGGAGATTCAAAGAGAAAAAAAGATTTATGTTGTAGTAGTGTGCGAATTATCATCTGCATGTAGGAAAGTGGAATTCGTATATCAATTGGCAAGGCACGACGATTAACCTAAAGCCTCGTGGATTGGATAGGTAAAACCGTCAGTCACATAATACGAGCAAACAAGGAATTTTGTGACGACCTACAAGTGCTCCCCACACTCCATTGCTCTCCTGCATACGCGCGCTGAAAAATTTACGTCGCTTCCGTGCACGGTTCCCGATATGTACAGCAATCAATTAATCGGTGCCGAAGAAAAGATGTATATCTGGCGGCATGTTCGGCTTGCTCTCCTTTGGATTTCTGACGCACAGGCCTTACAACAATGAACGTTTGAACTCTCATGCTAGGGTCATCCCTCGCCATCTTCTCTGCCCTGGTTAACCGTGGCCGCCCCTGCTCTTCTTTCTTTCCCAAACGACTCAACGAACTTCCCCTGACCGAACCTTGAGTGCCTTAAGGCATTACTCGCCCTCAACCGCACGCAGAAAACCACACATCTTCTAGTAGTCGCCTCGTCCCAGATGGTTTCCGTGCATGTACTTGAGTACGGAAACCGTGGACAGATTGCTTTTCTTGACCACTATACGGCGAGTAATTCTACTAGATCGTTCCAGGAAGCCCTGGTTGGATAGTGGGAACTACCTGATTATTTCGAACACTGTGAAGGCGAACCACAAAAAGACATGCGCGACATGATGTGAATATGGCGTGCATGTATGCGAACCCTCCCTCATCCCCTTCAGTTTGTTTTTGACCATATGGTCTTACCTGGCTGCGCAGCGTTGATCTTGGAATTGCCGTCGCACAACCGCATTTGCATTGACAGAATGAATATTACGCGACGACGTTCATCATTGTTGGTATCTAGGGACGTATTCGGTTTGCACGTTTGCATGATGTCCAATCTAGACATTTGTTCCTTGTTGGGTGGAGCGTTCCCAAGATGAATTGGATTGTACGTCCTGAATCGATTACTCCATGGACACTTTAATGACCGCTCTACGCTTTAGCTCCGACTATATATCGTCATTTACCTCAATGGGCGCATCGTGTAGATAATAAGATCTGACATAATGCAGGATTTAATACAGTGAGTGCCGACTACGAGGTGCGACAAGTAAATTCGTCAAGTGTAACTGAGTGGCGCATTTTGCAGTTGAGATAGATGTTGCCCATTATTCTCAATCTTTGGTCCGCGTGAATACGGGTTTTGTCCGGGGATTTGAGCAATATAACCGCATATAGGACGTCGGCAGGAGTATTGATGGCAACTGAGTGCCGAATGGAATACGTGATGGGGCAAAGCGGTGTTGTTTCCTTGCACCTGATTCACACGAACCTTCGAATGTTCCTGTCTTCGAGAACGTTCGTTGGGCATTCTGATGGAATTTGAGGCGGCAACCCCTGGGTACCGAATAGAAGGTGTGTATGTTGCACAACGATCTTTTTGTACGACTCATGTCATTCTTTCCTGAGCTTTGTCACAAGTTCTAGTAACCATATGTCAGGCTGCAGAATACTATGACTTGAAGCCCTTACTAGGATGCTCCCCATCTCTCCGTTCATTCGTTTTCAGCCATGGCATCATGCATCGTAATGGGGAGCATGACAGATCACATTGTACGTACATGGGCAGGATGAATGTAGGTAATGCGCTATTCCCAACATGGACGGCACAAAGCACAACCAAAGCAGCAGTGCTGGAAACGCATAAATAGGAGCAAGTGCGCTCTCCTCATCTTCAAACCTCTGAAGAGCATTTCTGAAACCGAAACAACTATTGCGGTGTGTCCAATTACTACCAATAGCATGCAACACTTTTTTTGACCGAGACGGTGTACAATTACCATGACTGTCTACTACGGCGAAATCAAAGCTCTGACGATGGGTGGACGTTTACTGGCAAGTTTGGCCCTAGAGATGGCCCTCCGAGATACGCGGTAATCGGAGGATTGCCCGAGCCTATCAAACACCTTTCCGTCCCAAAGGCTGAACTTGTCAACCCCGAAATTAAATCCTATGAATACACGGGCGAAATAGGGCCCGACCATCTTAACCTGCGCGCTATTAATACCCTACCTGAAGTCATCGTAGTGGGCCATTTAGGTGCACCGATCAAGCCGACTCATGTCAAAGGCTGGCTCCAGATTACCCCAGTTCGTCTTTCAGTTGCAAACAACCCATTTTTGAAATTAAGTTTAATCCCTTTTTTAGATTTTACGCGAATAAATGATTGACGAATTGCATATCCTATACGTTTTCGGAAATGTACTCTTGTAAACAATGTAGAAAACCCAAAGAGAGTGTTTTGTGTTTGTGTTTGTGTTCGCACGTGCGACTAGATCAGTGACAGTTGGTACATAAGAGCGCTTTTTACAGTCCCGCTTTTCAACGCACGCGAATTTTTTTTTGGGTTCACTGTGACGCTGCTGTCTTACTGATGCATTCAATCGTTGTTAAGGATTTTCTGATCGAAAGTGATCAAGTTTCGCCGGTTTCGTGAATGATTAATGATGGCAACCATTGCGTTGTTCCCAACTCGTGCAGTGGAGCATGGTATTCCAAATTGTAAGTTGGTCATTTACAAAGTGCTACGTATATCATATTCGTATTGCTAGCTCACCGATGTTCTGACAGACGTTTATTATCCTTTTGCCTTGGATTACTATAATGTCATATTTTTTCTGATCTCATGACAGCCAGGGTACTATCATATAATGGGATACGGTTGGCAGTCGTTTGTGAATCCTCTCCCGTTCGCCTTCAAATTGTTCTGGTAAAACGTTTAGTAACCCGTAATTTAAGGGTGAGGCCGGGAATAAGTGGCTTGACATGAGAGAGTGGAATCCGATCATTAGCGCAAGGGTCGTAGTGTACCATCATGATTCCCTAGATGGACAGAACCAAAGCGCACCTGAAATGCACAATCCCTTCTTTCAGATTTTAAATATGGAAAGAGATGGAAATTTCACCTTCCTTTCATTCGGTCTTCCCCCTCGGTCCGCTCTCTTTCTCTTGAGTTATGATAGCGCTTGCATATCAACGGCAACCTGCAGTCCCAAACGCGCGTCTCCTCGCTGTCAGTCCCACCTGGAACTTGGGGAGAATGCGGCGGCGACTCAATCTTTTCCACAATGTCTTCCCAATCGCCTATCTTCTCCACCTCGACTACTTTACTCATCACAACCTCTCCATCGTCATGGTGGTGGTCGTGGTGGGTCGTGATGGTGGTCGTGATCACCTTCTACATCAGACTCTCTGATCATGATCAGTGTCATCTAAATAGATTATCTGTGCTTTTTTGACCACGTCAATGGCCAGTATTTGGTTGATATCTCCTAGATCGTTCCAGGAGCACCCCAAAGGATACTGAAACCCCAGTTGAATAATGCAGACTATTACATCGCCTTGTCCTAGACGGTTTCTTTAGCTGCTACATGTACTTGAGTACGGAAACCGTGGATGGATTGCTTTTCTTCACCACATATACGGCGAGTGTTTGGGTCGTTCCAGGAACATGCGAAATGATAAACCCTAGTTGAATAGTGGAAAATTTGTCTATTTCAAACACTCTGAGCACGAACCATAAAAAAAACATGTGGAACATGTAACTCTGACGTGCACGTATGCGAACCCCTCATCTCCGTCGATTTGTTATTTACCATATGGTCGGTCTTACCTGGCTGCGCACTGGCTGCATTGATCCTGAGATTCCCACCACGCAACGTGAATGTTACACGACGACGTACATCATTTGCTGGTATGTAGGGTGGGGCGTTCCCAAGATGGATTGCATTGTACGTACTGATTTGATTACTCCATGCACACTTTAATGACCGCTTCGCGCTTTACCCCATCTATATATCATCATTTGCCTCAACAGGCGCATCATTAAGATAATAAGATCCTACACGATGCAGGATTTAACAGGTGTGTCTGTTCGTATATTCTATGACAAGTCAATTCATCAAGTAACCAAGTGGTGTATTTTGCAGTTGAGCTATATTTCCGCTCTTTGGTCCACGTGAATCAGAGTTTTTGTCTGGAGACCCTGAGCAATATGACCGCATATAGGACATCGGCGAGCCTACTGACGGCGTGCCGGATGGAATGCAAAGCGGTGTTGTCTCATTCGCACCTGATTCACACGCACCTTGGACGTCCCTGTTTTCGAAAATGTTCGTTGGGATTCTGATGGAATTTGGCGTGATAAAGACGGCAACTCCTGGATGCCAAATGGAAGGTATGTCTGTTGCACAATGACCTTCTTGGACTCATCATGAGCTTTGTCACAAGTTCGAGTAAGCATATGTCAGGCCTGCATAATACGACGATTTGAAGTCCTTATTAGAATGCTCCCCATCGCTCCGTTCATTCATTTTTAGCCATGGCGAAATCTACATCGTATTTTAAGGGTGGGGAACACATCCAAAAAAATAGCTTGGCATGACAGATCACGTTGTAGGTACATTGTCAGGATGAATGTACCATTCCCAACATGGACGGCTCAAAGCACAACCAAAGTGTGCTCGAAATGCATAAATAAGAGCAAGTGCGCGACTCTCCCCATCTTCAAACCACTGAAGGACTTTTCTGAAACCAAACCAACTACTGCGGTATGTCCAATACTACCCATGACATGCCACACTTTTTGCTGACTGAGATTGTAGAATTACCATGACTGTCTACTACGGCGAAATCAAAGGCTCTGACGATGGGTGGACGTTTACTGGCAAGTTTGGCCCTATAGGCGGCCCTCCGATATACGCGGTAGTCGGAGGATTGCCCGAACCTATCAAAAACCTTTCCGTCCCAAGGGCTGAATTGGTGAACCCCAAATATCAATCCTATGAGTACATAGGCGAAATTGGACCTGAACATCTTAACCTGCACGCTATGAAGGCCATACCCGATGTCATCTTAGCGGGCCATTTAGGTGCACCGATCAAGCCGACCCATGTCAAAGGCTGGTTCCAAATTACCCCAGTTCGTCTTTCAGTTGCAAATGACCGAGTGGCGAAACTGACTTTGATCTCTTAAGATTTTGCGCGAATAAAGTGTTTGGAATTGACGAGTTGATTCGATTGTCCAATGATGCTCTACGTTTTTGGAAATGGTTGTGTTGTGTGTAGTATTTGTAAACTGTAGAAAACCCAAAGAAAGCGTTGTTGTGTTTGTGTTCATGTTTTCCATCCTATTATAGGATGGGGTTGGACGGTCACTGGTGCTGGTGAGGTAGCAGGGAAGTGCGCTCGTTCTTCAGGGCTAAGTTTTTGCTGCTCATCTCAGCATCCAAGTTCACTTTAGTAGATTTATTACTGCATTGGCTAACAAAGTGCTCTTTTACGAAATCGATATTCTTGCTCTTCAACGCTTCAACGGGCGAATAGAGGCTTTTTTCCATTGGAATGCTGTGAGTCTGTCTCCGAGCTTCTACTACTCGTCGTCTCGCCGCCATTGCCGCTGCCAACTAAGCCCACGGCAGCCTGTTGACGACGATGACGACGACAATGGACCACACACGACGAGCATAAAAAGAAAAAGAGAAAGGAAGAAAGAGAAAGAACGTACCAGAATTCGCTGAGTCGGAACTGGAGATATGAGCGCTTGAGCGAGTGATCCGTCACCATCATCACTCGGTATCCATTTTCAGAACGAGGTACCAGCACTCGAGGGTGGGACGGGGCGTTGTTGATGCAGATGCGGCGTTTAAGGACGACTGGGTAGTTGTGCAGTTGTGGTTTCTCGGCGCTGAGGCACTGAGGAGCACTGCTCCGTCGTCAGTCATCTGCACCAGCGCTGATGTCGATAAAAATGTGCGAGGACAGATCAAAGGTTTGAATAGATTCCATTCTTTCGGAACAGCAGAAAACCACAAGCGCATGGACACCATCGCCCACTTCTCGGTCTGACCAGGACCCGACGATTTCGATGTAGCTAGTCACCATTTTATGCAGAGGCCAGTTACCTTGACGTACTCCTCCATGATAAGATTCAGATGGCCTTGATCCGTGATACTTCCCCTCCCGCGATCTGGCAAGATGCGCCGAAGAGCAGAGCCGACATTTTTGTCATCAGTACTTCATTTCAATACCACATATCCAGAATCTCACCTACGCAATTCATGAATCCTCCCATTTCACCTACACCGCGTCCGCCAGACTTTAGAACCAGCTTTGCGCTCTCGGGCACTCCAGCAGGGTCACTCTTGCACCAGTGCAATGCTGCGTTGGTCACGTCGGGCTCGAACTGCATGGTGTCTCCTCTCTACCTATCAGCGTTCTGGATGTCCGCCCTCAGCGCATGTTCAAATCCATTCTCCTTTGCTTGGCACATCTGATAGGATCAGGGCATCTGTACCGAGTAAAAAAAGGCGCCTACCATGCTCTCGCTGGCGTCCACCCCAAGGACGGTACCTCCATCTCCCTGTTTCACGATTCCCTCTAATCCACGAGGTTTTAGGTTAATATTCAGTCACATAATATGTGCGAACAGCAGAGAATCTTCCTTTCGTTCTTTGTGCCGACCTGGACTTTGTCTCCCCACTCCTCCATCTTTCTACTGTATACGCGCATCAGAAATTCACGTCGCTTGTACATACCATTCCTGGTATATACAACAATCAATTAATCATGGGTGCCGAAGAAAAGATGTATATCTAGCGGCTTATTCGGCTTGTTCTCCCTCTGATGCGCAGCTCTTACAACAATGAATTCTCATGCTAGGGCCATGCTTCGCTGTCTTCTTTGCCCTGGTTAACCGTGGCCGCCCCTGCTGAATTGTCCTTCATTCCCAAATGACTCTATGAACCTCCCCTGACCGAATATCGAGTGCCCTGAGGCGTTACTCGTTCTTCTCGACCGCACACGGAAAAGGACACATCTTCTGATTGTCACCTCATGTTAGATTGTTCCTGTAGCTGCTACATGTCCTTGGTCACGAAAACAGCCATGGTGTGATTTAATCAGATCACTATCTCCGAGATCGTTCCATGAGCACGCCAAAGAATACTGAAATCTCGTTGAATAATGAAAACTACCTGTCTATTTCAAACACTCTGAGAGGGCGAACTACAAAAAACAACAACATGTGGGACATGTAACTCTCGCGTACTTGTATGGGAACCCCTCATGTACATCGATTTATCCTTGGCCATATGGTCTTACCTTGCTGCGCATTGGCTGCATTGATCCCGGGATTCCCACCGCACTTGAATGTTACGCAACGACGTACATCATTGCATTCGCGGATATCATATTTGGTTTGCACGTTTGGGTGGGGTGTTCCCAGGATGGATTGGATGGTACGTACTGATTTAATTACTCCATGCACACTTCAATGACCGCTTCACGCTCTAGCTTTGGTGCTTTGTTATTTCCCCTGTCTGTATAGCTTGCCTCAATGGGCGCATCGTTGATACGACGCAGCATTTAGTATAGTGCCGAATACCAGGTGTGTCTGTTTGTATATTCCATGACGAGTCAATTCGTCAAGTATATCCAAGTGGTGCACTTTGCAGTCGAAACGGATGTTGCCCGTCTCGCTGTTCGGTACATGTGAATACGAGTTTTTGTCTGGGGATTCTGAGCAATTTGGCCTCATTTAGGACATCGGCAGGTGTATTGACGGCAACCGAGCGCCGAATGGAATGCGTGATGGGGCAAAGCGGCGCTGGAGTCTGCTCGCACCCGATTCACACGAACTTGGGGACGTTCCGGTTTTCGAGAATGTTCGTTACGCTAGGGACTAAAGATGGCAAGCCCTGGGTGCCGAATAGAAGGTGTGTCTGTGTTGCAAAATGACTTTTTTGTACAATTCATGTCATTTCTTCATGAGCTTTTTCACAAGTTTGAGCAACCCTATGTCAGGTCTGCAGAATACTACATTTTGAAGTCCTTAGTACTAGAATGCTCCCCATCGCTCCGTTCATTAATTTTCAGCAACGACAGAATCTGTATCATGCATCCTAATTTGAGGGTGGGAATGTGATCGCTAACGAGAGTCTCGGACGTGCGCGCTGGCAAAACGACTATGTTCATACCTAACGAGAGTCTGTACATAGGTATGTGAATGATCAATCATATCAGTATAAACAATGTCTCACCTCATCGACGCGCGTAGAAAAACCTTGGCGGTATGACGCATGTCCAGGCGGCAATGAACTGGTGACGGGGGAAAGGGTCGGACGGCTCGGATCCGTAGAGAGCTCTACGATTGATATTCCAACAGGGAAATCCATCAACAATTATAGCTTGGCATAACAGATCACATTTTACGTAGATGGGCAGGATAAATGCAAGTGATGTACCATTCCCAACATAGACGGCTCAAAGCACAACCAAAGTGTGCTCGAAACGCATAAATAGGAGCAATTATGCGACTCTCCCCATCTTCAAACCACTGAAGAACTGTTCTAATATCAAATCAACTTCTGTGGTACGTCAAATACTACCAATAGCATGCAACACTTTTTCTAACCGAGACAGTGTAGAATTACCATGTCTGTATACCACGGCTATGTTAAAGGCTCTGAAGACGGGTGGACATTTACTGGCAAGTTTGGCCCTATAGACGGCCCTCCGAAATACGCGATAATCGGAGGATTTCCCAAACCTATCAAAAACTTTTCCATCCCAAAGGGTCAACTGATCAATCCCGAATATCGATCCTATGAGTACCAGGGAGAAATTGGGCCCGATCATGTTAACCTGGTCGCTCAGCATGTCCTGCCCAAAGTCATCGTACTGGGCCATTTAGGTGCACCGATCAAGCCGGTGACCCATGTCCAAGGCTGGCTCCAGATTACCCCTGTTTGTCTTTCAGTTGCGAACGACCCATTTGTAAAATCTAAATTAAGCCTTCTTCAAGGTTGTACGCGAATAAAGTGTTTGGAATTGACGAATTGTTTTTGATGGGCCAAGTGATCCTATATGTTTTTGGAGACAGTTGTGTTGTGTGTACTCTTTTGTAAAAATGTAGAAAACCCAAAGAAACGTGTTTTTGTGTTCGTGTTCATGTTCGGACCTTCCTCCCTGCGACTTCACCACCACTGTCTAGCCACATATCACTATAGTAGGATGACTCGCGACAAACAATGGCAAAGCGCGTTCGTGTCAGATCTTGGTTAACAAAATCGCTCTCTTATGATATCCATTTTCTTGCTCTTGTATATTCCACGACAAGTCAATTCGTCAAGGATATCCGGTGGTGCATTTTGCAGTTGAAAGGTTTACAGGTCTTTGTCCGGGATTCTGAGCAATTTGACCACATATAGGACATCGGCAGGAGTATTGACGGCAACTGAGTGCCGCCGCCGAATGGAATGCGTGATGGGGCAAACATTATTCACACGAACCTTGGACGTTCCTTGTCTTTGAGAATGTTCGTTTGGGAATTTGGCGTGATAAAGATGGCAGGCCTGGGTGCCGAATAGAAGGTGTGCCTGTTGCACGATGGCCTCTTTGTATGACACATGTCGTTCATTTTCGCCATTCTAGAATTTATATCATTATCCGAGGTTGGGGAATCCATCAAAAAAGAAATAGCTTGGCATGACAGATCGCATTGTACGGGATAAAAGTAGGTAATGCAGAAAGCACGACCAAAGTGTGCTTGAAACATATAAATAGGAGCAAGTGCGTGATTCTCTCCCCATCTTCGAACCTCTGAAGAAATTTTCTGAAGCCGAATCAACTCCTGCGGTACGTACAATACTACCAATAACATGGAACGCTTTTGTTGACCGAGGCAGTGCAGAATTACTATGCCTCTCTATTTCGGCTCTATTACAGGCTCTGCTGATGGGTGGACGTTCACTGGCAAGTTTGGCCTTGAAGGCAGCCCTCCGAAATATGCGATAGTGGGAGGGTTAAATGAACCTATCCAATACCTTTCCGTCCCCAAGGCTGAACTTCTCAACCCTGAATATCAATCCTATCAGTACGAGGGCGAAATTGGACCTGAATATCTTGGCCTGCGCACCACTACCGGACCTGTAGTGACCATAATGGGCTATTTAGGTGTACCAATCAAAGAGACTCATGTCAGAGGCTGGCTCGAGATAACCCCGGTTTGTCTTTCAATTAGTATTGAAACTAAATTTAATCCCTTCTTAAGATTTTACGCGAATAAAGTGTTGGAATTGACGGATTGAATGTGCATGCTATACGTTTGAAATTGTTGTTTTTGTGTAAAACGTAGAAAACCCATTGTTGTGTGTTGTGTGTTTGTGTGATCATGTTCGGTCTTTCCAACCACATCCTGTTCGCGACTCGTTTAGCAGAACATGTCAAGTCACTCTGCCCCATATCATAATTGAAGGGTAAAGGGTGGATAAATAGCTTGACATGAGAGTGGAATTCAATGGCACAGGGGCACAATATACGGTGAATGAAGTGTTTGATATGTTTGCTGACCTTGTACGTGGATGTGAGGATTTCCAACGCTCAGCCGCTAACCTCCTCCTTCGTAGTTCACGCAAGTCAAAATCTTCATCTGCGCTACACCCTTTTAACGCTCAATTTCCAGGTCGTAATCCTTCTCACTCTTCGGTACACGAACTTATACGGGTTTTGTCCGAGGACTCTAAGCAATTTGACTATATAGGACATTGGCTGACGTATTGACGGCGTGCCGAATGAAATGCATGGTGGGGCAAAGTTTTCTCCTCGCATCTGATTCACACGAATCTTGGACACTGTTCCAGTCTTCGAGAATGTTCGTTCAAGGGGACTCCGATGGAATTTGAAGACGGCAACCCCTGGGTGCCGAATAGAAGGTATATCTGTTGCAAATTGATCGCATAGTACGGCTCATGTCATTCTTTCGCTAGCTTTGTTAGAAGCTCAAGTCACCATATATCCGGCTGCAGAATACTGGATTTTGAAATCCTCACTGAAATGCTCCCCATTTTCATTCGTTTTCAGCCATAGCAGACTTACATCGTAAGTTGAGGGTGGGGAATCCATCAAAAACAAAGAATAGCATGGCATGACAGATCACATTGTACGTACATGGGCAGAATGAATGTAGCTGGTGCACCATTCCCGATATGGATGGCACAAGAGTGTGCTCGGAGCACATGGATAGGAGCAAGTGCACGACTCTCTCCCCATCTTCAAACCACTGAAGAACTTTTCTCAAACCGAATCAACTACCGCGGTGTGTCCAATACTACTGATAGCATGCAGCATTTTCCTGACCGAGACGGTGTAGAATTACGATGACTGTCTACTACGGCTCTGTTAAAGGCTCTGAAGATGGGTGGACATTTACTGGCAAGTTTGGCCCTATAGACGGCCCTCCGAAATACGCGATAATCGGAGGATTCCCCAAACCTATCAAATACTTTTCCATCCCAAAGGTTGAACTTGTCAATTCCGAATATCGATCCAATTGGGCCCGATCATGTCAACCTGGTCGCTCAGCATGTCCTGCCCAAAGTCATCGTACTGGGCCATTTAGGTGCACCGATCACGCCGACCTTTGTCAAAGGCTGGCTCCAGGTTACCGAGGTGTTCGTCTTTCAGTTGCAAACGACACATTGGTAAACTAAATTTAATCCCTAAAGGTTTTACGCGAATAAAGTGTTTTGTGTTTGTGTTAAGTTGTGTGCTCAAACTAGTTCGCACGCGCGCAACTAGATCAGTGACAGAGCGCTTTTTACAGTTCCGCTTTTCAACGCACGCGATTCTTTTCTTTTTGACGCTGCTGGGTCCGTCCCGAAGCTTTTGTGTTACTAGTCAATCGTCTTCAAGGATTTTCTGATTGAAAATGACGGTCAACACATCTCCATTCGTTTTGCATTCACCCTCTGATTGCGGCTTGCGCCTCACCATCGTGCACGCGGGTCACCATTCCCAAAAATGAACTGGTGGATCACCTTGTTGCCCACTACGGCGGTCCCAGCATTTCGGCCATTTTTGTCCCGCCCGGCTGCCTTTCGTCGCTTTCGCCGAATGGCGGGTCTCCATTCGACAAGCATTTACATAAAAGGGTGTTTTTCGATTACACAAACATCTGCGACAGTCAACGGATCTGAGACAATTTGTTTTGCGTCCACCCTCCAATTGTGGCTTGAAGGTTGCCCGGACCAACGCCTTACCCTCGTAGTGCCCCAGCCACGCGGGTATTCCTGAAAACGAACAGATGGATCATCTCGTCACCCACTACGACGGTTCCGACATTCAGCCATTTTTGTCCCGTCTAGCTGCCTTTCGTCGCTTTCGCCGAATGGCGGTCTCCATTGTTAGGTTGGCAAGCCCAGTCTTTTCGCGGCAACAATCAATCTTCTTTGACAGGCTCACGGCGCCTCCTCAGACCAACGCTTGGTTCTGGCAAGCCTCGTTTTATTTGTAAATGCGACGATTCCTCGAACCTTCTCACGTCTTGTTTCCGGCCATATGCCGTCCACAGGTTATAAGCGCCGCTTATTCCCTGTCTCCCCATCCGAGTCTGCCCGGCCGTGAACATATCATGTGCTTGTGCCCCAGGTATATGGACCGTTCCCTCTCTTTTCGATCATTCCTGCACACTGACAATAACTACATTAGCCTTATCGCCCTCTTGAAAGCGAGCCCGTCATCTGTGACTGTTGGCGACATTGAGGTTGCCCCTTCTCCCCAACCCAACCGTGGCTTTTGTCCTCTCTTATGACGGTGGGTGGCGCCTCCAGTCATTGTTTATTTTACACCTGAACTTACTCTCCTGGAAAAGTTGGACCCGAGGAAATTCACATTGTTGGTGGCCTCCCGCCCGCACCCAGTCACCATCAGGGGCAAATTCATTAAACCTATCAGGAAGTTTGGTGCCTTTGGCTTTTTGCGACTTAAACTGGTAGATGTTTTGCGTACAGAGTTAAAGTTTGAAACGAGTGTTGTATATCTGGAATGACAAAGAAATGATTCGTAAATCAGGCACTAACCTTTTCTTAACGTGATGTCACGTGATGTTTATTTAACGTTTACCCACGAGGCTTTAGGTTAATTCCATAATATGTGCAAACAAGGCTTTCCTTTCGCCAGTAGACACACCTCCGTGTCTCTACCGCATACGCACACCAGGACACCAGAAATTTACGTCGCTTGCACATACCGTTCCTGATATATATGACAATCGATTAATTGTGGGCACTGAAGAAAACCTAGCGGCTTATTCGGCTTGTTGTCCTTCAATGGATTTCCGACGTACAAGTCCTTGCAACAATGAATTCTCATGCTAGGGTCATGCCTCACCGTCTTCTCTGCCCTGGTTAACTGTGACCATCCCTGCTAAATCGTCGTTTCCCAACAAGGAATGCAAGGAACGAATGTCCAGATCGGAAATCGTGCAAACATGCAAGCCGAATACGCCCCTAGATACCAGCAATGATGTACGTTGTCGCGTAACATGCATGTTGGGAATCCTAGGATCAATGCAGCCAGTGCGCAGCCAGGTAAGACCATATGGTCAAGAACAAATTGACGGAGATGAGGGGTTCGCATATGTGTACGCCACATATCCCGTATGTCGCCAAATACTCCCGTATACACGTGGTCAAAAAAAGCAATCCGTTTAGATCACACCGTAACCAAGTAGATGCAGCACCTACAGGATCAATCTGGCACAAGGCGAATACCAGAAGATGTGTGCTTTTCCGTGTGCGGTTGAGGAGAACGAGCAACGCCTCAAGGCATCCGAGATTCGGTCAGGGGAGATTTGTAGAGTCGTTTGAGTGGGGCTTCCCAGGACGAATTGGGTTGTACGTACTGATTCGATTACTCCATGCGCACTTTAATGACCGCTTCATGCTTCAGCTTTGGTGCTTTGTTATTAACTCCATCTATATATCGTCATTTGCCTCAATTGGCGCATCATGAATATATTAAAAGATCTGGCACGATGCAGCATTTGCTACAGTGAGTGCCGAATACGAGGTGCGACAAGTAAATTTGTCAAGTAACGAAGCGGCGGAGTTGAGATCGATGTTGCCCGATATTCTCGCTCTTTGGTACATATGAATACGGGTTTTTGTCTAGGGATTCTGGGCAATTTGACAGCATATTGGATATCGGCAGACCTACTAACGGCGTGCCGATGGGGCAAAGTGGTGTTGTCTCGTCGCACCTGATTCACACGAACCTTGAAAGCTTGAACGTTCCTGCTTTCGAGAACGTTCGTTGGGCACTCTGATGGAATTTGATCTGATAAAGACGGCAACCCCTGGGTGCCGAATAGAAGGTGTGTCTGTTGCACAATGACCTTTTTGTACGACTCATATCATTCTTTCATAAGCTCTGTCACAAGTTCGAGTAAGCATATGTCAGGCCTGCAGAATACGACGATTTGAAGTCCTTATTAGAATGCTCCTCATCGCTCCGTTCATTCATTTTCAGCCACGGCAAAACCCATATCATCATATATCGTAATTTAAGGGTAGGGAACACATCCAGAAAAAATAGCTTGGCATGACAGATCACATTGTACATTGTCAGGATGAATGTACCATTCCCAACATGGACGGCTCAAAGCACAACCAAAGTGTGCTCGAAACGCATAAATAAGAGCAAGTGCACGACTCTCCCCATCTTCAAACTACTGAAGGACTTTTCTGAAACCAAACCAACTACTGCGGTATGTCCAATACTACCAATAACATGCAACACTTTTGCTGACCGAGATTGTAGAATTACCATGACTGTCTACTACGGCGAAATCAAAAGCTCTGACGATGGGTGGACGTTTACTGGCAAGTTTGGCCTTATAGGCGGCCCTCTGAAATACGCAGTAATCGGAGGATTGCCTGAGCCTATCAAAAACCTTTCCGTCCCAAAGGCTGAACTTGTCAACCCCGAAATTAGATCCTATGCATACATAGGCGAAATAGGGCCCGCCCATCTTAGCCTGCGCACTACTACCTTACCCGAAGTCATTTTAGCGGGCCATTTAGGTGCACCGATCAAGCCGACTCATGTCAAAGGCTGGCTCCAGATTACCCCAGTTCGTCTTTCAGTTGCAAACGACCTATTTGTGAAACTAAATTTAATCTCATTTTAAGATTCTACGCGAATAAATGATTGGCGAACTGATTTACGTTTTCGGAAATTGTTGCGTTGTGTGTAGCATTTGTAAATTGTAGAAAACCCAAAGAAAGTAGTTGTGTTCGTGTTCATCTGTCCAACCCCATCCTATAGTAAGATGGCTCACGACAAACAACGGCAAAGCTCTCCCAAGTTCACGCAGTGCTCTTTCACGAAATCGATATCCTTGCTCTGCAACGCTCGCGAATAGAGGCTTTTTTTTCTCTTTTTCTGTTCATCGCAACGCTGCTGAGCCCGTCTCTGAGCCTCAGCTACTACCAGTGCGTTCGTTGTCAATAATTCTTATTGCAACTTAAAGGACCTCCCCAACCGGGGACGAACAAACGCAACCGTACGTCTCCTCGCCGCCATCGCCGCTGCCCGCCAAGCCCGCAACGGGCTGCTGCTGCTGCTGCTGTTATTCATGCTGATGCTGATGCTGTGGAACTGGGGGAGGATGCGCGTCCCGCCTAGGTCACTTTTGAGTCGCTCATCACCACCTCTTGCACTTTTCCCCTACTTCCCATCGTCGTTGCGGTGGCCGTGGTGGTGGTCATGATGGTGGTCGTGATCACCTTCTGAACTCGCTGATCATGATCACATCCGCAGGCGGCGGACTCGACATGGGGCTTCCGGACCCAGAATCCGGAATGAGATCAACCTCAATAGTCTCCGCCTACCCAATGTGGATCTGAGGCAGCAGCTGTTGCTGTAGCTGGCGTTGATAACGAGGAGGAGGAGGATGAGCCAGAGGAGGAGGGTTCGGTTACCGTAGAACGAGGGAGGAAACGAGAAACATTTTTTCGTCCGCAGCCGTTTACCCCAACTCCAAGTCACAAAGCGGCGTTGTGTCATCGCACCTGATTCACACGAACCTTGGACGTTCCTATTTTTGGGAATGTTCGTTAGGGACTCCGATGGAATTTGACGTGATAAAGACGGCAACCCCTGGGTGCCGAATAGAAGGTGTGTTCTGTTGCACAATAATCTTTTTGTGCGACTCATGTCAGTCTTTCATGAGTTTTGTCCCAAGCTCAAGTAACCCTATGTCAAGCCTGCTGAATACGTCATTTTGAAGTCCCCACTGGAATGCTTCCCATCTCTCCGTTCATTCATTTTCGGCCATGGTAAAATCTATATCACCATGCATCGTAATTTGAGGTTGGGGAATCCATCAAAATAATAATAATAATAATAACTTGACACGACAGATCACATTGTACGTACTGGGCAAGATGAATGTAGGAAACGTACCATTCCCGACATAGACGGCACAAAGCACAACCAAAGTGTATTTGAAATGCATAAATAGGAACAAGTGCGCGACACTCTCTTCCCATCTTCAACCCTTTTCTCAGACCGAATCGGTATGTCCAATGCTACCCATAATATGCAACGCTTTTGCTAACCGAGACAGTGTAGAATTACCATGACTGTCTATTTCGGCTCTATTACAGGTTCTACGGATGGGTGGACATTTACTGGCAAGTTTGGCCCTAAAGACGGCCCCCCGAAATTCGCGATAGTGGGAGGGTTGCCCGAACCTATCCAAAACCTTACCGTCCCCCAGGCTGAACTGGTCAACCCCGAAATTAAATCCTACGAGTACACGGGAGAAATTGGGCCCGAATATATTAACCTGCACAGTACTACCAAACCCGCAGTAATCATACTGGGCGAATTAGGTGTACCGGTCAGGCCGACCAAAGTCAAAGGCTGGCTCGAGGTTACCTCGGTTCGTCTTTCGGTTGTAAATGACACCCATTGGAGAAACTAAATTCAATCCCTTCTTAAGATTCTACGCGAATAAAGTGTTTGGAATTGACAAATTGATTTATGCAATGATTCGATACGTTTTTTGGAAATAGTTTGTTGTATTGTCTTGTAAAACGTAGGAAACCCAAAGAATATGCGTGTGTATTCATGGCCACTTGCGACAAACAATGGCAAAGCGCGCTCGTGCTCTTACTCAACCAAATTCGCAGCATTGGCCGCTCTTTTACAAAATCCATATTCTTGCTCTTGGACCAGTTAATTTGTCAAGGATATCCAAGTGCCAGTGCATTTTGCAGTGGGGACGGATGTTACCCGATATTTTAGCTCTTCGGTACACATGAATACGGGTCTTTGTCTGGGAATTTTGAGCAATTTGACCGCATATAGGGAGTCGGCAGGAGCGTTGACGGCAACTATGGAATGTGATGATGTGGTGTTGTCGCCTCACTCCTGACGGCACATTCACACAAAAAGATTGCAAGCCCTGGGTGCCGAATAGAAGGTGCGTTTATTGCACAATGACCTTTTTGTATGACTCATATCATTCAAAATCTATATCATTATCTAAGGGTAGGGAATCCATCAAGAAAATACCTTGGCATGACAGATAACATGTAACAGTGTACGTAAATGGGCAGGATGAATGCAACCACTCCCAACATGGATGACGCAAAGCACAACCAAAGTGTGCTCGAAACGCATAAATAGGAGCAAGTGCGCGACACACTCTTCCCATCTTCAAACCGCTGAAGAGCATTTCTGAAACCGAAACAACTACTACGTATGTCCCATACTACCGATGCCATTGCTACACTTTTGCTGACCGAGACAGTGTAGAATTACCATGACTATCTACTACGGCTATGTTAGAAGCTCTGAAGATGGGGAGACGTTTTATGGCGAGTTTGGGCCTGGAGTCACCGCCCCTCCGAAATACAAGATAGTGGGAGGATTGAATGAACCTATCCCAAACGTTTTCGTCCCCCAAGCTGAACTTGTCAACCCTGAAATTAGATCCTATGTGTACGCGGGAGAAATTGGGCCCGAATATCTTCGCCTGCGCACTTCTACCAGACCCGAAGTGATCATAATGGGCCATTTAGGTAAACCGATCAAGCCGACCCATGTCCAAGGCTGGCTCCAGGTTTCCCTGGTTCGTCTTTCAGTTGCAAACGACCCATTTGTGAAACTAAATTTAATCCCATCTTAAGATTGAATAATTGACGAATTGATTTGTATACGTTTTCGGAATCGGTTGTGTTTGTTGTACTCTCTTCTTGTCAAACGTAGAAAACCCAAAGAAAGTGTTGTGTGTTTGTGTTCATGAACGTTTAGAACATTCACGCATGTCCCACGTCCTATAGGATGACGCATGGTTCGCGACAAACAACACTCAGTGCGCTTGTTCTTTGTCAGGGCCTCTTTGCATCTCGGACTTAGTTTGCACGCACGTGCACGACTAGATCAAAGCCAGTGGCTACAGAGCGCTCAGGAATTTTTTTTTTTTTGGGGGGGGAAGATCCATCGTGACGCTGCCGAGTCCTCTCTGATCTACCAGCTACTACTGAGACAGTGCGCTCGTTGTCAAGGATTTTCTGATTGAAAGTGATCTATATCCGACAAGTTTCGGGAATTCCGTGAATGATGTGGCAACCATCGCGATGTTTCCAACTTTTGCAGTGGAGCATTGCGTTGCATTCCAACGGGTTAAGTAGGGAGTCGAGTCATCATTTAGGAATGAGCGCGATGGTGTTCTGATGACAACAGTTCATCTCAGACGACGAATTAGGATGCCATATATTTTTCAACAGCCCTTTAGCAGAACATGTCAACTGCTCGGTCCCATAAGTTAAGGGTGAGTGGGGGGGGGACATAAATAGCTGAGTTCGATCAATGACCCGGCAACTTAACGGACAGAAACCTTGAAGGTGTCCCTGAAACTCATTTGTAAATGAGAGAGCCTAGTGCAAAGCGACTCTCTCTCTCTGGCCACTCTCGCTGCGTGCGTCTAACATCCAAAGTGATCGCTGACTACGCAACGGATAGACAGGAGAAGAAGAAGAATTGTGGCGGGTTCGGCCATTAGAGGCAAGGCTCAAGTTGGGACCCCAGTGTTTTTTATCATTGAATCCACCTCGTCTACTATCCCTCCCCAGTGGTTATTTTCAAAGCTATGGTTAACCGGTTGACCCAGGAACACATCTCGCATTACCGTTATGTGGGGAAATCTTCATCTATGCCCCCCGCCCTCCTGCGGCGGATGTTGCCCAATATTCTCGCTCTTCAGTACACATAAATACGGGTTTTGTCTGGTAATTCTGAGCAATTTGACCTCATATAGGACGTCGGCAGGAGTGTTGACAGCAACCGAGCGCCGATTGGAACGCGATGATGGGACAACACTACTTTGTCCGACAAAGCAGTGTTGTCTCATCACACACGAACCTCGAACGTTCCTGTCTTCGAGCATGTTCGTCTGGGACTCTGATAGAAATTTGAATGGCTAGCCCTGGGTGCCGAATAGAAGGTGTGTCCAGTAACACAATCACCTCTCATGTCATTCGTTTTCCGCTATTCCAGAATCTATATCATTATCTGAGCGTGGGGAATCCATCGCAAAAGTAGCTTGGCATGACAGATAACAGTGTACGTAAATGGGCAGGATGAATACAACCATTCCCAACATGGATGGGGCCAAGTACAACCAAAGTGTGCTCGAAGCGCATAAATAGGAACAAGTGCACGACACACTCTCCCCAACTTCAAACCGCTGAAGAGCATTTCTGAAACCGAAACAGCTACTACGTATGTCCCATACTACCGATGCAACACTTTCGCTGACAGAGACGGTGTAGAATTACCATGAAGTGTCTACTACGGCTATGTTAGAGGCTCTGAAGATGGGTGGACATTTCATGGCGAGTTTGGGCCTGGAGGTGGCCCTCCGAAATATGAGATAGTGGGAAGATTAAATAGACCTGTCAAAGACGTTTCCGTCCCATACGCTCAACTTTTCGACCCCGAAGTTGGAGAGTCCTATCAGTATGCGGGAGAAATTGGGCCCGAAAATCTTCGCCTGCACACTTATACCAGGCCCGAAATGATCATATTGGGTAATTTAGGTATACCGATCGAGCTGACCCATGTCAGAGACTCACTCAAGATTTCCCTGGTTCGTCTCTCAGTTGCAAACGACCCACTGGTGAAACTAAATTTAATCCCATTTTAAGATTCTACGCGAATAAAGTGTTTGGAATTGACGAATTGATTTGTGCCATTATTTTATATGTTTTCGGAAATGGGTGTGTTGTGTGTGTGTGTGCTCTTTTGTGAAAACTGTTGTTGTGTTTGTGTTCATGTTCGGGCCTGGACTCTCACGTCATTCATTTTCCGAATCTATATTATTAACTGAGGGGTGGGGAATCGATCACAAAAGTAGCTTGGCATGACAGATAACAGTGTACGTAAATGGGCAGGATGAATGCAACCATTCCCAACATGGACGGCACAAAGCGCAACCAAACTGTGGTCGAAAAGCAAAGTAGGAGCAAGTGCGCTGCTCTGTCTCTCCGCATCTTCGAACCTTTGAAGAGCATTTCTGAAACTGAAATAACTACTGCGGTATGTCCCATACTACCGATAACATGCAGAACACCTTTTCTGACCGAGATGGTGTAGCTGTGAATTCCAATGACTGACATCTATTACGGCTCTATTACAAGCTCTCGAGATGGATGGACGTTTAGTGGCAAGTTTGGCCCTAAAGACGGCCCTCCGAAATACGAGATAACAGGAGGATTGCCCAAGCCTATGCATGACCTGTTAGTCCCAGAAGCAGAACTTGTCGACCCCGAAATTAAATACTGTCAGTACGAGGGAGAAATTGGGCCCGAATATTTTGCCTTGCACACTACGACCTCCGGACCTGAATTGATCATACAAGGCCTATTAGACAGATTAATCAAACCGACGCACAAAATCAACGGTGGGCTCAACATTGTCCCGGTTTGGTCATTCTTTTTCAGTGCAAACGACCCATTGGTGAGACTCATTTAATCCCTTTTGAGACAACCTGCAGATTGATTTTTTGTGCATCCTATATGTTTTTAGGAGACTGTTGTGTTTGTGTAAATTCTTTGTAACGCGTAGATACGTCGTTGTGTGGTTTGTGTACGAACTCTACATCCAGAGCCAGAGTTCTAGTATAACAGGATGATGCATGGCTCGCTCAAACTCCTCAAGCTCAACATCCCATCTGTGTGCTCAAATCAGCATGACATATGAGCGCCTTTCAACACACGCGAATAGAGTTTTTTTTTTTTTTTTTGGGGGGGGGGTGGGGGTTATTCGCATTAATTAGTAGGATCCAGTCACGATACCGATGGTCGATAATCTTTTCCAGATCGGAACGTCAAAAAAAGGTCACTCATTCGTCTCATCACTGGCCGAGAAGAGTACTAAGTAGACGGGGTGCGATTCAATGATAAAAAAAAAAAAAAAACTACACTGGGGGGGCCCAAACACCATTGCCTCTAATGGCCAAACTCCTCACAAGTCTTCTTCTTCTCCTGTCCATTCCGTCGCGTTGTAGAAAGAACTTTGGTCATTCTATGGCATGCCTGTTTCAGGAATCGATCACCTTGGATGTTGGACGTACGCAGCGGTAAGAGTGATCGGAGAGTGTCGCTTTGCACTGGGCTCTCTCATTTACTAATGAGTTTCAGGCGCGCTTTCAAGGTTCTGTCCGGTACCACGACCCCCCTGTACTATTACTCTCTCATGTCAAGCTATTTATACTCCCCACTCACCCTTAAATTACGATACTTATGGGACCGAGCAGTGACATGACATGTTCTGCTAACAGGCTGTTGAAATATATGGCATCATAAGCTAACTTGAGCAGACGAAACTTTAGTTTCGGCACCCACATCTTCATCCTCACCGTTACTAAAAATAAAAATAAAAATAAAAATAAAAATAAAAAACATCTATCAGAACACCGTCGCGCTCATTCGTAAATAATGACTCCCTACTTACCCGTTGTAATCCAACGCACAACGCAACGCTCCACTGCAAAAAGTTGGAAACACCGCGATGGTTGCATCCTTTCACGGAACTCCGCTAAACTTGTCGGATCGAGATCACTTTCAATCATGGAAATCCTTGACAACGAACGCACTGTCACACCAGTAGTAGGCCGAGACGGACTCAGCAGCGTCACGATGGAACCACCCCCCCTCCCTCCCTAGTGATGATTTAATGAAGTGCAGGTTGATAAAAAAAAAAACTAGCTTTGTATGTATGCCCGTTACTAGTCATGCATGATGGGAAGCCAAGATGAGCTCCGAGTTATCCCGGTTCACCCCCACTGGCGAGGACAGAATGTTTACAGGTTGTAATCCAGCTGAATTCCAGCCATGACGTTCAATCCAGTGGAAACAGGATCGTATCGTTGCTCGTCTACTGCCGGCCGGATCGATCCATCGGCGTTATATCGCAGTTGATGTCACATCAGTCACGCGTCCTCGGTAGCGCAAAACCATCGATCATCCGTCGGATGGATTCTGCAAGTTTCAAAAACCTTGATACTGTATATATCAGATTACAAATCTGAGTTGTTCCTACAATACACATATACTTTGAATATTTGATACCACAAAAGTTAAGAGAAAAAGAGAAGTGTGTGTTGACTAGTTGACTTGTCGACACTACCAAAAGAAAAAAACAGAAAAATTTCGAAATTCAAAAAAAAAAAAGAAAAAGGAAAAAGGAAAAAAAAGTTGTCAAGTAACACAACACACGACAAACAACAACGATCGTGATGATCGAAATCCAAATTCTTACCATTATTACAAAAAAAAAAAAACCTTCATCTATGGTCCCCGAGCCCGCCCTCCTGCGGCGGTGGAAGAGCATCGCTGGTCTTTTTCTCGTTCTCGTTCCCGTCCAACTCTGGGTGGTGGCAAATCTATCGTTCTTCATCATCCTTCTCATGGTCACCGTCAACCCTCCTCCTCACGACCCGCTCTCTCTCTCTCTCTCTCTCTCTCTCTCTCTCTCTCTCTCTCTTGAGTTATTGATGGCGCTTGCATATATCAACGGCATCGCGCGATCCTTCTCTCTTCTCTCGCTCGCTCGCTCGCTCGTTCTCTCACTAGCCTCTCTCTCTCTCTCCACCACCACCACTCCACTCCACTCCACCACTCCTTCCACAAGATTTCCAAAAAAAAAAAAAGAAATTTTCAAATCCCAAAAGCCTTGAGGACCTTCATCCCCGTACTCCTCAACCGAGCACGAACAAACGCGCGTCTCCTCGCCGCCCCCGCCGGCGCCAAACCCACAGCCGGCTGTTGTTGCTGTTGCTGTTGCTGTTGCTGTTGCTGTTGATGTGATGGTAGAACCGGAACTGGAACTGGAACTGGGGGAGGATGCGGAGGCGGCTCAATCTCCTCCACCTCGTCTTCCCAATCACCCATCTTCTTCTTCTTCTTCTCCTCCTCCTCCTCTTCCACCTTGATCACTTCACTCATCACCACTTCCTCCCCATCATCATCGTCGTTGTAACGGTACTCGTTGCGGTGATGGTGGTACTCGTTGCGGTGGTGGTCATGGTCGTCTTCACCATCAGACTCGCCGATCATGATCACATCCGCAGGCGGACTCGACGCGGCGCTTCCGGACCCAGAACTCGGAACAAGATCAATCTCGATAGGCTCTACTTGCCCAATGTGGATCCGGGCCGGCTGCTGTTGCTGTTGGTGATAATGAGAATGTGGATGATGATGCTGAGGAGAAGTAAGAGGAAGAGGAGGATTCGGTTGCCGTAGAACGAGGGAAGAGACGAGAAACATCTTTTCGTCCGCAGCCGTATACCCCGACTCGCGCAGATTGAGGTGCCGAACGCAGCTTCTTGGCCTTATAACGTTCTTGCCCATCGCCGTCGACTTGGGTTTCCCTCCTTCGGTCCCGGTCCCAATCCCAGTCACTGTCGTCGTCCCCGTTCCCATCCCCGTCATGGTCGTTATCATCGCTGTAGTCGTCGGCATCGTTTCCATTGTCGTTGCCGCCGCCATCGTCCCCGCCGCCATCGTCCCCGCCATCATCATCATCGTCGTCGTCTTCTTCTGACCCACCACCCTCACCTCATCATCCTCCCCCTCCTCCCCATCCCCCTGCCCCTCCCCCTCCTCCTCCTCGCCCCCTCCACCACCCTGTCCATCCTCCTCTCCACCACCACCACCACCACCACCACCCAACCCTACGTCACCCATCGAATCCTCCCGCGCCTCCCGTGCCGCCCACACAGACCTTACCCACTGCTTGATAAACGCCTTCTTGCTATGCTCAGCCCTCTCTAAACGCTCCACCCGTCTCTCCGCATAAAACGCAGAATGGGATCGACTGAGTTTGCTCGTGGCCCGGCTTGTGCGGCTCGAATGGGTCGCGGCGCGGGTGAGAGGAGAGGTGGAAGAAGAGGTGGAGGTGGTAGGACCTGCGGTAGCAGCAATAGCAGTTGTAGCAGTAGCAGTAGCAGTAGTAGCAGTAGTAGGAGTAGGAGTAGGAGTAGCAGCGGCGCCGGCGCCGCTGGGATGAGTGTGATGAGTGTGATGAGTGTGATAGGTTGGGGCGGGGGTAGGGGTGCGTGCGGGGGCGGTTGAGGCGAAAGTACGCGTGGGGGTGGTAGGGGCGTGAGTAGTGGTAGCAATGGTTGCAGAGTCGAATAGGGTACACGGGATGGTGTTGTTGTTGTTGTTGTTGTTGTTGTTGTAAAAGTCAAGGGAGGAAAGGGCGAGGTTTGGGTGAGAGGAGGAAGACCATTGTTGAGCAGTAGCGGTTGCTGTTGCTGAGCGATGTTTGTTGAGCTTGGATAAGAGAATCTGGCGTTTTGCAGCGTTTCTGAGTCTGGATGGACCGGGGCTGATGCTCCCGGTTGAGTGGGAACGCCTGGGAGAGGAAGACATTCGTGACGGTCGTAAGCAAAAAGGTCAGTTGCCACTTTCGGGCGATCAGGGTCACGCTCTCTCATCATCGCAGCAGAACAAACAAGACTACCATCATCCAAACCACTCCTGCTACTCGCCGTCGCATACTTTCTTCCAGTACAAGCTCCTTCACATTAATCCTCACCTTCACATCCCACGTCTCTTCTGCATCTGCAACCACCACCACCGATGGTTCCCACCATCCCTCTCCCTCCACTAGCGTGGATGAGGTGGATCTCGTGGACGAGGACGTGGACCGACAAGCCGACACCGACAACGGAGGAAGGGAAGGAGGACGAGGAGATGGAGAAGAAGGACGAGGAGAAGAAGGAGCAGCAGCAGCAGTAGCAGGCTGAGACGGGACCAATGGTAGTAGTAGTAGTAATCCACACGGCTTATCGCACATGGGACATAACCCTTTACTCTCTTCCCTCTCTAACCACTCGTCAATATGGCCACGGCAAACTACCGTATGGCAGCACCTCGTACGGACGCGCGAGATGGCTCTTTTCAGACTACAAAATTCACGTTCAGTTCCAATACATGTGTGTGTGTGAGCGTGTGTGAGGAGAGAGAGAGACACACACACACACCACATTCGACAATCCATATTCCTCGGCGCAATAGATTCTTCCTCCCCTTCCTCTTCCGCTCCCTCTCCCACTCCCGCTCCCACTCCCTCTTCCTCTCCCTCTTCTTCTTCGACAATCATCTCTGGAACACGGAGAAGAACAGACTCTATCCCCAAATAAGGGCTCTCCATCCCCAAATCGAGCTTGTACATGTTCTCCTCGTATTCCTGGGAGGCGGAGGAGGCTAGTAAGTGGGACCGGCGTGGGAGCGAGGAGAGCGAGAGGGAAAGTGGTACGAGTGTTGGTTGGAGGCGGTATGGATGGGGGTGGACGTATGGAGGTGGAGTGGTGATGGTAGAGCCAGTGGTCGAGGAGGTAGAGGAGTTGGTGGACGAGGAGGTCGAGGTGGAACGACGGCGAGCGATGAGTCGACGGGCAGAGAGAGACATGATGATTAGAGAAGTTAGGGTTTCCTCCTCCTCGGGGGGTCAAGCAACAGAGCATTTTTAAAAAGAAAAAAAGAAAAAAAAAAAAAGAAAGAAGGAAAAAAACGTACCATTGTCATTAGTTGTTCTAGTCATATAACTAGAACTGGTGATATGAGCGCCGTGACCTTGTGCATAACTAGCAGTGCCAGTCCATGCCTCTTCAAAATCGAAATATCCCCGGAAATCTTCCTCCTCGTCCGACCACCACCCCGAGCTCCACCGCCGCTGCCGCTGTCGCTGTCCCCTGCGACAGAGCGAAGGTTCCAACACTCCATCCGCCAATTCGCCCGCTGCCGCTGCTGAATGAGCCGAGTCCAGTGGGGCCCGTGTTATTGTCGACATTATTGTTGTTGCGCTTGCGGTTTTAGAGAACAATTAAAAAGAATGAATTCGGCGTAGTGTGGTGGCATCATATGCTTATGTAATTGTAACCATGTTAACTCGTGACAGTGTGACAACCATGAAAAACTGCGCGACCCGCGCATTCTGCACGGCTGGTTCCTTGAGTATCCTGAGTTATTAAATCTTGTTAAACTACCTATGGCTTATGGACGAAAACTCAAGATCTCCAGAAATATTCATGGATCCGTAACACAGCAGCCGATGTCACATTTGTGACATTGTGACATGATGTTACATGAACGTGACATACGGTAGCGTGACAGCCACTAAACTGCGCGCGCATTCTGCACGGCTGGTTCCTTTAGTGTACTGAGTTATTAAATATTGTTAACATACCTATGGCTTATGGACGAAAACTCAAGATCTCCAGAAATATTCTTGGATCCGTAACACAGCAACCCTCCTTTCCCGATGTCACATTTGTGACATTGTGATGTTATGTTACATGAACGTGACATACGGTAGCGTGACAGCCACTAAACTGCGCGCGCATTCTGCATGGCTGGTTCCTTTAGTATACTGAGTTATTAAATATTGTTAACATACCTATGGCTTATGGACGAAAACTCAAGATCTCCAGAAATATTCTTGGATCCGTAACACAGCAACCCTCCTTTCCCGATGTCACATTTGTGACATTGTGACATTATGTTACATGAACGTGACATACGGTAGCGTGACAGCCACTAAACTGCGCGCGCATTCTGCACGGCAGGTTCCTTTAGTGTACTGAGTTATTAAATATTGTTAACATACCTATGGCTTATGGACGAAAACTCAAGATCTCCAGAAATATTCTTGGATCCGTAACACAGCAACCCTCCTTTCCCGATGTCACATTTGTGACATTGTGATGTTATGTTACATGAACGTGACATACGGTAGCGTGACAGCCACTAAACTGCGCGCGCATTCTGCACGGCTGGTTCCTTTAGTATACTGAGTTATTAAATATTGTTAACATACCTATGGCTTATGGACGAAAACTCAAGATTAACTCCAGATTGCCAGAAATGGATCCGATAACTAACACTTGCAATGTCACAGTCGTGACATTGTTACGTGACTGTGACATAAAGTATTATTACCATCGGTTCGCCGGTTCAGCAAGGATCCGATCTCGTCGCCATCATCACCGTATCCATTTCTATAACAATGCCCCACCCTGAGACAGGACAGGACATAAGGGCCGCCATCATCACCGTATCCATTTCTATAACAATGCCCCACCCTGAGACAGGACAGGACATAAGGGCGCTGTGGACTGTGACGATGGTGAAGGGGAGATGGCTGCACTCAATCACTAAATGCCGGTACAGACTAGTACTACTGTGATGACTGCTGCTGCTGTGCTGCTACTATTTTCACAAAACCAACTTCCTTCCTTTCGCTGTCAAATGCAACATATTTGTCATAAAAAAATCTGTTGCTCTGTTAGTAGTAGTACTGTCTTCTCAAATGATTTGACAACTGACCCTGCTCCAAGCATAAAGTGATTATCAATGAGATCTCTGCGAGTTCGAAGGGTTCCCCGACAGTATTTCTTGTCATCTATAATGGTACTGTGGGCACTCATCAAAAAACTATATCACAATCCGTTAATTCTGAATTGTCTATGATGAGCAGTAGAACAAACTTACTCCTCTATATAATAATCCCTCTTGCCCCAAGAAAACGATACCACTGGTTTCTCATCGCAAGGGACCATCCAAGCCATGCGATTGTTGGATTGTTTCAAAAACTTGGAATTTGGTATACGATGATACACCGTAGCCACCTCTTTTGCACCACCATAAGTGTATGGGACTCCAGAATTGAGAACAGTGAAAAAAGGCACTACCCGGTCTACTTCGACCCCATGTACTTTGATAGTTGCCTTGTCAGTTGGTGTCCATAAACTACCATCAGCGACCCCATGCCACTCGATGCGATTGCTAAATTTGGGTTCAATCCCGCCATAGTCAAAATATGCCTTCCTGCCCACAGAGTAGAACGCGAAAACAGTTGGAATTTGATTGAGGACAAATTTTGTCCAACTTGTAGGGCTACGGTCGAGAGCAATAGTGCTGATATGAGAGCAGCAATTATCAGACAAGAGAGCGGGATAATACAAAAAAAAAAAAAAAAGAAATCACCTACCCATCGTATTGATCTGAGTCTGACTCTTGCCCCCCAACCCTTAAAAACTGCATCTGTGAGGTTAGTCCTTGTATGATTTTCACAGTGCTACGCTTGGATGCAACTCCATGAAGCTTATAAAATGTCAATGCTATGAATAGGTGTCCCCGTGGGTCATTGGCGGCAGAAGGCGTGGTTCGTGCCCAAGTGAAACTTGCTGCCGTGTCCAAAACGACCTTTGAAACAGGTTGGCCGCCGAAACTGACAGTTGTAGTGAAGAGGCCTCTTGAAAGGGTCAACCTGACTATTTTGGGTCCACCCGATCCAGCACGCTGATTATGATTTATTTAGTAAATAAAATCATTGAGGATGAAGACTTACTGGATTTAGGCTGTGGCCATCAAGCGCTCGTGTGTGCAATGAATTCGCGTCCGAGTCGTCGTCAGCGTTGCTTGTGTTGGAAGTTCTTGGGAACACAAATAGATCGCGATTTGATATAACAATGCCGTCGTTTGTAGGAACAACGTCCTTGCGTAGCAATCTAGTGTTGGTGTCACGGGCAGTAGTGGAAAGTGAGAGTGCGAATGTAAGGAATATGTGAACCGCACGCATATCTGTGTGGAGGCGAACAAATTACGAGGGGGGGCCATCAATTTATACTTGTCATGGATGCTTGTAACCGGCAACCTGTATCTAGCATCAGTGGCGATGCGATGCAACGGCATGGTTACTACATGTCTTTCCAGTGTAATGAACCGACATCACCGAGACCCTGAGACCCATCCCTAGAACTAGGGTCCAACATCCATCATTGATGCAGATGGCGGTTTCAATATAGTCACATTCAATGGTGGCCCCTTCCCTGCTGGCAAGTCGCCCATCATGATTTGCCTGTGATGAAATATGATGCGGTACGCTGTGGATATGGTGGACGAGCAAGAGTTGTAGGCGGCGAGAGAATCACACTGCGAGACAAAGGGGGGTTAGCCCTCTCAGATGATATTATTCCCCTCATCTATCCTGGCTTATATATGTACTACTGGCATGTCTTAGACGGAGATGAGGTGTGTCCCCTATCGTCCGGTTAGGTAGCCGATGGATTGTCGACTCCTTATAATATTTCGTCACTCCCCCTCAAGACTAGGCTAAACCTAAGCCGGAGACATGATGCTGATATGGGAAATGTGCGAGTGCTTTTGTTAAGATGTCCGCGGTCATTTCCGTTGTAGGACAGTATTGGAGATACAGTTCTCCATCGCGTACTTTGTCGCGAGTGTAATGGTAGTGTGTATTGATATGTTTGGTTCGTTTGTGGTCCTGCGGGTTTTCCGCGACTTTGATGGCGCCCTGGTTGTCGCCATACAGCAATGTTGCGCTCGTTTGAGGCAAATGTAGGTTCGCCAGTAGTTTGCGAAGCCAGGTGAGTTCTCTCGAAGCTTCTGACATAGCAATGTACTCTGCTTCAAGTGTAGACAGTGCAGTAATTGTTTGTTTATAGGATCCCCATGTTATGGCGCCACCAGCGCATTTCACAACGTATCCATTGATCGATTTCGCATCGGTCATGTTACTATGACTTGCATCAGAGTAGGCATGTAGCGCATTGTGTTTTTGAAAGTTTGGATCGCGTTGATACGTGATACCAAGGTTCTTTGTCCTCTTTAGGTACCGTAATACACGTTTTGCCGCTTCCCAGTGAATTTTCCCTGGTTTTGAGTTATAGGTGGCTAATTTGCGGACAGCGTATGCAATGTCCGGGCGAGTAGCGATGGCCAAATACATCAATGAGCCGATTAGAGACGGATATAACTCTCTAATTGGTGAATCTGCGGGTTCAGCTGGTGCGTCGTCTAAATTGGCATACGGTTCCATTGGGATAACCGTTGTATAGGCGTCCGTCATACGGTATTTCGCCAGTAAATTATCAATATATTGTGGTTGATTGATTTTCAGATATCCAGTGACAGGATCATAGTCGATCTCAATGCCAACTATTTTCTTGGGTGCGCCAATGTCTGTGACGTCCCAGATTGTATGCATTTCTTGGCGTAGATCTTCAAGGATCTTTGGGCTCGTTGCAAACATGAGTAAGTCATCTACCCATACGGTGACGATTTCAATTGAGTCTCCTGACTCTCGTAAATAGACGCATATATCCGCCTGTATACGGATAAATCCTCGGTCTTGGATTTTGGCGTCGAATTCAGAATTCCATTCTCTACCGGCTTGTTTAAGGCCATATAAGCTTTTGATGAGCTTGCATACACGGTGAGTGTTATCGTGATATCCTTCTGGTTGTTTCATATAGACTTCTTCTTGCAGGATGCCGTTTAAGTATGCGCCCTTAATATCCATTTGGGCTATGTCCCAACGGAAATTTACAGCAAGTGCGAGAAGCAAGCGAATTGTTTCTAGACGTACAACGGGTGAGAAGGTCTCATTGTAGTCCATTCCGGGTACTTGTGAGTATCCCTTTGCTACAAGACGTGCTTTATATTTCTGTAAAGTGCCGTCTTTGTTAAACTTTTTGGCAAAAACCCAACGGTTACCAATAGCTTTGCGGCCGGGAGGTAGGTCAACTAATTCCCATGTTTTCATATTCTGTAATTGTTTTAATTCTGTGTTTATACCCTTGTTCCACTCAAACCATTCTGCGGTGGCTTTGGCCTCGTGAAGAGTATTTGGAGCATTTTGTGACGTGGCCTCGGTAAATGCAAGGTACGTTTTCTCCAATTCAGTCAATTTAGGTGTATTGATTTTTTGTCTTTTCTTAAGAGGCGTCTCCTCATCATCATCATCGGTGTCACTGTTAGACTCAGTATTGTCAGAACAGGGTCGTTTAGGAATTTTTATTTTCAATGGTAATCCATTGTTTTTGCTTTGTAATTCCCATAATGACTCGTCGTCTGTTAGATTCTCCCCCTCAAAGTGAGGACGATGGGATGTCATTGGTAAAAATTGGTAGTTGCGCGAGACTTTTATTTGTCTCGTCTGTGCATCAAAGTATCGGACAGCTTTGGGTCCGTCTTCAAATCCGATGAAGGTATGTATCTCTCCACGAGCATCTAATTTGTCTCGTGTAGCCGATTCATTTAGGATAGAAATAGGTTGTCCAAATTCCTGAAAATGGTGGACGTGTGGTCTGTGACCGGACCATTTTTGAAATGGTGTGGCATTTGGAATAGTACGGGTGAATGCCCGGTTGCGTAGGTAGGTAGCATGCTTTGCTGCTGCTCCCCAAAGTGTTTTGGGAAGTTTCTGATCTAGGAGCATTGCTCTAATCATGTCTGCTAGTGTGCCATTATATCGTTCAGCTACACCGTTTTGTTGCGGTGAGTATGGTGCAGTGGTCTCGAGGATAATGCCACGTTCAGCACACCAATTCTTTAGGTTGCTGTTAATGTATTCCTTGCCATTATCAGCACGGATCCTTTTTGGTTTCTGACTGAGTTGGCGCTCAACAAAAGCCAGGTACTCTTTGATTTTTGTTGGTGCGTCTGACTTCTTTTTTAGCAATAATAAAGTGCAATGACGAGAATAGTCATCGATTAAGGTCATGAAATATTTCTCGCCATTTGGTGTATAGATACGGGCTGGTCCCCAAATATCAGTGTGAGTTAATTCACTGGTGTACGTTGTAGTAGTGTTAGAGTGAGGAGGAAAAGGTATGTGTTTCTGTTTTGCACGGATGCAGCTTTCACAGTCTGCCTCGATAGAGCTTAAGTCAACTGTGAAGCCATCGACAAGGTTTTTGTCAAGTATATGTTTTAAGCCAGATATGGCAATATGACCATAGCGTTTATGCCAGTCGGTCCAAGACGGTAAGTCATTTTTTATATTGAGAGCTTTATGTTCATTGGTTTGAACATGTAAATGATATAGTGCATTATGCCGTGTTGCAATAGCCACTAGCGTGCCTTCACGTGAATATAGTTTAGCTTGCCCCTTTTTTGCGACAAAGCTTCCACCTTTCTCTTCAAAACGGCCAAGAGAAAATAGGTTATCGGTGGCAGTTGGAATATGTAGAACGTCATGGAGAGTAAGTATATATCTCTCATTATTGACTGTTGAATGTAAATTGACTGTTCCAATCCCAAGGGCATCTACTTGGATGTTCCCTACACCTCGTACGGTTGTGCGTCGAGAATTATATGTCATGAAGACTGATTTATCTTTAGCAATGTGTGAAGTGGTGGCAGAATCAGCCAGCCAATAATAATCAAACTGAGTGCTATTGGCACTATTCGACTCATTTACAGTAGGTGTGGTAATTTCCTGGGTTGCATTTACAGCATTTACAGTCTCTCCCCTTCGACGTTGAGGAGTTTCTTTGGAACTCTGTGCGGCTTTACCTTTTTGCCGTTTATTACAATCTTTCAACCAGTGTCCGCCTCGACGGCACCAGGTACAATAGCCTGCTTTATCTTTCCATTTACAGTCCTTTGTTAAGTGATTCTGTAGATGGCAAATATGGCAATGTTCTCGGGTATCCCGAGTATTATCATTGCGTTGTGAATAGTGACGATCTTTGTTGTCACGGTATGAGTTATAATTGGTTGAATTGTAGGCTCGATTGTGTTCATCTGTTTTTCTATCACGACCTCCATCTCGGCTTCCTTCGGCTAAAATAACATTGATCAGGTGTATTGTTGATAAGCCACCACCCTGTGATCTGCCTTTTTGTAAGGCTGTAGCCATACTGCCATGAAGACCATTGATAAAATTTCTCCAGGACTTTGGTAAGGTTCCAAGAAGCATGCCATTGAAAATGTGGTCTTCTATGTGATGTCCAACATTTGCAAGACGAGTACGGATGTTGGTCATTTGGAGTATGTGAACACGCATATCAGTGTTTTCTTTTGCAACGGAAAGTGCAAGTTGGGAATAGAGATCGGAAATGACAAGACCGTCAAAAGCTTCATAAACGTCCAACAATTGCTTCCAAACAGCAGCAGCAGAGATTTCGTGATTGTGGCTTCCATTAATGTGAAGTAAGCCAGGGATCTGTACTATCTGTTTTGGGGCAATATTCTTTAAAATATAGTCGCTGACAGCTCTGTACAAAGTGAACCAAGCTTGATGCTCTGGATGAGTAACAGGTGTATCTGGTAGCTTATAGTCACCAGAGATAAAACCATTAAGATGGCTACTGGTGAAATTTCGCATGATAGAAGTCTTCCATGCCATCCAGTTATCATGTCGTAAAACTTCATCCTTTCTGAATTTGTCAGATAATGGTGTATCCTTTTTGTAGGTTCTGAGGAGTTTACGATAAAAATGACTGGTTTCTCGTTCCTGTGGTGCTGAGGTTCTAGAGCGAGAACGACGACGACAACGTTTGTGATGACGTGAACAAGAATGATGAGATGAATGAGAACTGCTAGATGAACTAGAATGATGACGACGGCGTTTGCGTTTGTAATAACGACGATGAGAGTCAGAGTGTCGGCCCGAAGTCTTAGACCTAGAGCTAGAGCTAGAAGGGCTAGAAGGCGGGCGACGATGACGAGTACGTCCACGAGCATAACCACGGACTTGATTGTCGGTTGTGCTAGTGTGTTGAATAGTGCTGGAAACTGTCGTCTCGCCGGGGATAGGGGCTGAAGATGAAATGACTGGTAGATTGACAGTGGAGTGATCTTCAGCATTTGTCCCGTTATCTGCTGGAGGTTGCGAATGCTCGGATTGACCAGCTTCAGAGAAGAGATCACTTTGATCTTCTCCAGGAGAGTGTCTGAGTCTTGACTGTGATGCCGCAGTGGTAGGATTGTTGGGCGCTGGTGCACCCTGGCCTGTGTCGGGGCCCATAACCTGATGAAATATGATGCGGTACGCTGTGGATATGGTGGACGAGCGAGAGTTGTAGGCGGCGAGAGAATCACACTGCGAGACAAAGGGGGGTTAGCCCTCTCAGATGATATTATTCCCCTCATCTATCCTGGCTTATATATGTACTACTGGCATGTCTTAGACGGAGATGAGGTGTGTCCCCTATCGTCCAGTTAGGTAGCCGATGGATTGTCGACTCCTTATAATATTTCGTCAGCCTGTATACTGCACTACCGCTCTGGACCCATTTTCCATTTCGTCCAATGACGAACCTTCGTGCCTACGAACGCCGAAAACCGTCGCTGGTCCCGCCTGCTGGACATCTACCCCGACCGCATTGTTTTTGCCAATTTCGATCACCCTCCAAAGTCCAACCAGGATCTCTTTGACCCCTGGTTCACGGGCATCTGCGAACGCCTTCAAACTTGGCGCGAGGACCCGCCGTCCGAATCATTGCCACCGACGGCTCCCTGCGCGACGGATTGCGACCAGCGGTTTCACCACCTCCGGGTTCCAGGAGGCCCGTCACACGCCAGCCACTTCCTCCTACGCTGCTGAAACCCAAGTCTTGGAAATGGCGCTTTCTGACCTGCTGGCCCAAAACCTCACTGGCCGTACTGTCCTCCTCGTTGACAACGCCGCTGCTGCTAAGGGCCTTTTCAACACTGACGTTGCTGACGGTCAACACATAGCAATCCGCTGCTGCCGTCTCCTCCGAGCATGGTTACGCGATGCGCCATCCAACTCTGTCGTCATCTCCTGGTGCCTCAGTCACGTGGGCGGACCGGCCGCTGACTCTTTGGTCTCCACATATACCGGACCCGCGTGCTCCGCATTCCGTACGCACAAAAACAGTTCCGCCGCACAGCCGGCCACCACTGACGCCTAGCTTGGCTGTCTCAAAAAACACGCGGCCACAACCTCGTCCGTCTAAATGCCAGTCACCGCGTCCTCAAGCCATCCCTCGGCCGTCAGCGCTCTAAATTCATCACGCAATACGAGGACTCCCCAATGCTGTTCTCTCGCTTCACCCGTTTCGTCACAGGACATTTGTCTTCGGCAGAATACCGCAGCCGCTTCTTCCCTCAGGCACCGACACACTGCACGGCTTGCTCGCTTCACCGCCCCTTGACCCGCGCCCACCTCACCAGCAAGTGCCCTTTTTATGCCTGTTCTTTTCCTTCCTTCCTATCTTTTCTCAGTCGCGACAATAATTATATTGGTCTCGTGGCCTTCTTGAAAGCCAACCCCACTGCGGTTACCTTCGATGGCCTTATACATCGCCCCGCTCCCGCCGACCTCGCCCGGCAATTAACATTCCGGATACGTCTCTGACTCTCTCCTACTGTACCTGTAGCTTCCGTGGCTTACCACACATGGCCCTCTATGGGTCATTCTCTGATCGGTCGTCGAACAGTACCTACCATACTTACCACAAATACACCATTATCATGCAAAAAAAAAAGAAGTCGGGTTAAGTAAACAACTCAAATAAGCAAAGTCAGGAGGTTTTTACTAGAGGCAGACAATGTTGTATGTGTATTTAATCTTGTTGAAGCTTGTCCTACATACCGGAAACGTTGTTTCAGATCATGATAATGTGATCGGCTAAAGAAACGAAGTCAGACACTTGCCAGCGCATGAGTCGTCCACCCTAACAACCAAGACACACACGCACGCCTCGGCACGCAAGAGCAAACCTATTGCACTGCTTGAGGGAGGACTAAAAGCTCTGGTACGAGCGCTAGAATTCGTCTTCCTGATCCTCTTTTATATGTTGTTTTAATGTCAGAAACCATGCATTGGGTTCGATCAAGGCGCTACTTTTCCCCCTCCCCTACTCCGACTAAGGTCGCCTTCCATATTATTATCTTTATGCACAAGACTTCTATGCAGATATGATCCTTATCTTGACCTTGCGATCTGCGATCTTACGGAGCCCCTTTAGTCCTCCAGTCGCAACTGTTCCGCCACTGTTCCTGCCACTGTTCCGACTGCCTGAGCTTATCTGCAACTTCTTTCACAGACGGCAGCGCAAGAAGGTTGGTAACAGACCTCATGTGAGGATATGGTAGCTCTGGTACTACTGATAGTGAATGTGAACGTTATGTTATCATCATTGCAATCACAAGCTTCAGGCATTTCATTTGTTTCTCCGCGCACTCATTTAGGTCCCACTATAATTCATGGTTGCAAAGATAGTAGAATTCGAGGAGTACTCTTTACATGATAGGAAACATATCTCAAAGCCGTTCTGATAGGTCTGCCATTCAATGTGTCATTAAACCTATCTCCACAAATAATGCAATGACTTACACACTGACCACTGACTATTACTCAACAGTGACTTTGTACCTCACGAAGTGCAAAGCTTCCGTCTGTCCTGGTTTGATGATAGTCGGTGGTAGTTTTACGGGGAATGGTTGGAAAATTAATGTCTGGCGTCCGATGTTGGTAATCTTAGTTTCATGCCAACGGTGCGCCTCCGAGACAGTGGCACTCTCAGGATATAGATCATGCTCCTGAGCTCTGTTAAAACAAGATCATCAAAATTCGAAAACAGACTTGCCGCAGCATTCCGTATTAGAGCAGCGGCTTTGTACTCGCCAGGGGTCAGTTCGGCTTTTCCACCTGGAGCCACTACCTGTGTTACGCCATACTGGGATTTGAATAATAGAAACTCTGGGCTCTCATTTATTACGAGGCTGGGAAACGGAAGAGTAATCAATATATGAGAATGATGGAGCAACAATGTACTTGCATTGAGACCATCGTCGATATTTGAAGAGAGCTTTTGTAGACGGAGGCTAATGTTTTCACTGCAGGTTGGACATTTATATAGACCTCCAACTTATTTTGACATTATTTGTTCGTGTAGACCTATCATCAAGAATAGACTTCGTTGCAAGACATGAGATACGTAACTGGTCTGGTGACTGGATCTAACTCTCACTTTAAAAGCTTTCGGGGTCGCAGGGAGATCGCCGTATGGCGATCGAATCACCGCATATGCTGACTATGGAAGTCACCTTTCCTAGGCATCATTTGTAAGTTGTCGTATTCCAAACAGAGGTCTACAGGGCGATCATGATAAGAAACACAAGCCTGTAAATCATATACCATTGGTAAGTCAAAAAGGTAGTTTTCCATATGACAGTGGGCGAGAACCTGCTTTGTCATCGACAGAATGGGATTGGTGCGGCAAGGGACCTTTGATGGCATCGAGTTTCCATATTGGCTGTCATGACTGTCAGCTTTGCGTGTAATTCGCCTTCCATAAATCTACGGCATGAATTCATTTGAGCTGTGCATGTGCCAGTAGATTCGGGATGACTGACAAAGGACTACGGGCACCCTCGCTGACAGGCAACCAATTGGCACACACGTCTATTTCTGGCGCATCTGTCAGACATATTTTAGAGTTATCGCCGGACGTCTTGATGGATAGATCTTAACAGTATTACCCCTGTAATTCACTGATACACTCCAGTGGGAAAGCCTACGGCATAGTTAGGTGTGGCGCTCGGCTGTAAGCGTGTTAATTTTCACAAAGGTGTGACCACTCCACAGAGGAGGGGTTCTTCGGCGTTTCAGCGTGAGAGAGATTTGTTATTCGATGCCAGTTTCTATCTGTACTAATAATTCCATGTCAATATCAAACCATAACGTGGAGGGTCACAACCGAGATTGACAACTGAGCGCAGAATGATATGGCCGTCAAAAGTTGGAATTGAGATGTTCCGAATCGGTTATTTGGTATCAACATGGTGCCAAAAGCAGACCTCGAGAAAAAATGGAAATAGAAGTGTGCGCATATAGCAATCAGTTTAGTGACATTAAGACTAAGGCGATGGCGACATGATGAGGCGATATGACCTGCGCGGTATCAATCGGACGAAAATCAACATTAGGATGCCCATTTGTATCATGTTTTGTTGTCATATCCCGCCGAAGGTCTGCAGGGAGATCACGATGAACAAATTAAGTTCGTCTAGAACGGTAGTTTTCCCAACTATGGGCCAGAATCGACCATGAGAAATAGTATTCGTGAGTGAGGGATTTTAATGGCCCCAAGCTTCTATGTTCGCTGCCATGACTATGGTTCCGGTCCAGCTTTGCGTGTAATTCGCCTTCCATAAGAGTCGCAAATTCTGTGGCGTGATCTGTCCTGGACATGTGGTGTTACAGGTGACTTGAGTAAAGACTATGGACACCCTACCAATTGGACACGCATGTCCTTATACCCGGCGTGTCTGTTGTATGTTATCCCCAGATGTCTTGATGGACAGATCGCGCTTCTTGGGGGGAAAACGAGCCGAATGGCTAATGATCATTCTCCTTTGTCTGGTCAAGCTCCACTGGGTCAGATATTACGCTAGCCTTGTGTCAAGGATCTGCATCTACCATTCATTCAAGAGATTCCAAGTCAAGACGCGCTTGGGAGAGCTTATACCTTGTGGTGAGAACCAGCATGTCTAGATGGCCTTGTCGAATGCTGTGTGTAACCGCTTCAAGTCCGCAGAGGAGAAGACCTTGTGTGAGAGATGCAGTTGGCTTCCATTCCTTAGTCGATAATATTGACGTGGGATGGCAGTTGCCACGCCAAGCCAAACACTGGTACCGTATGGCTTTGACCATACGGACAATTGGCCGTATATTCACAAGCACAATACGCAAAGAATGGTTTACTGCCCCCCCCTTCTTTGACGAAGCGATGAATTTCACGTATATGATCATATCATCGTTTCGATATATATATATGTGATACAAGATAGGGACACCGGATCGAATGAGAACTGTTGCAGTTATTCCTGCTTTCCTTTGCGTTGGCAGCAGAGAGACGAACGAGCATTTCAGCTTGACTGGAAAAGTTTTTCCGCAACCTACATGAGCATCGGGTCGGGTCGGTGACTTGGGGAATAATTTTACCTTGAAGAGACGTGAAGAAAGTGTGTTAGCGTCAATCTCAATCTCAGCTCCTTGGCTTTGGAAACATTAAACGACGATATCATAGCGGCCAATCACCAACCACAGATATTTCTAAATCGTTGACAATTCGTTCGGCGTACCTGTCAAGGTGTTACATCCCTCCCATTTCCTCAAACAGCGTGCGACGGAGAAGGCTCTCTGATTAATGCAAGTTGGGCATCAGGCACCTTTCCCAGAAACAAAGGAGAAGAGAAACACGATGTGACGAAGAGAAAGACGTACATTCAATACCTCTCTGCCACACCAAGCAAGTACCAAACTAGTTCGACCGCCGCCTTGCTGATGCCCACCTCCACGCCGGGGGACACGTCACTTCTCAGTCCCGTCCTCCTTTTTCAATGGCTGACATCTCCACGATCTTCGTCGGCCGCGATATTACCTCGTTGCCACGTCGTCCAGCTCGTACGTCCAGTTTGGCTGGGAAGGGCCCAAATGGACATCAGTGTCGAACAATATGGAATAGTTAACGGGGCTTACTGCTCAAATTGGCGCGGTCGGGGTACAAAATTTTCTCTCCCTTTCCTTATTGGACGTGGCTGGGCTGGAGTGGAACTTGCCGACGCACAGTACGGGCCGCCTTGTGGACAGCTTTATTGATGGAGAGTGACGACGACACGCTCTCATATGAGAAGTGGGGAATGCGGGTTATGCGAGATCCGACTCTAACAGGGAATGGCGCTTGGTATTCGGTGCTACAAGGGTGTCTGCTTACCTGCGGAACAACCAACAAGCGAAACGGTGAGTGTGCCTGAGCTGGCCGTCACCTTGTCCTGCAGGGTTTGTTGTTGGATCTGAATTGCATCCAGCTGGACAAGGATCTGGGTAATCACGGCGTCCGAGACGAACATGGTGGCGGTGGTGGGCCAGTGGTGGTCGCTGTTAAGTAATGACATTAATGACAGCCAGTCCTTAATATAAACTGTACTCTACCCTGCACGTAACACGGTCAAGCCTATGCCCATATAGATTGGCATCTGATGTCTACTTGACCGTAATGGTACAGGCTTGTGCCTTGTTGAATCCGGGGAATAATTCATCGCACAACATAACACTTTCTTCGAAGTAACAATACTCGACACAAACACGACAAATATCTTTTTTTAGTTTTCTTTTTCGTCAACAATATACCATGCACATCACTTCGCCACAAACTTTCAACGCAAAAAATGCAAAACATATCCGACCCTTTATTCATATAGAACCTTAGAGGGATTAAATTAGTCTTGCCAATGAGTTGTTCGCATTGAAAGACAAACCGGTGTAATCTGGAGCCAACCTCTGACATGAACCGCCTTGATTGTTGCGCCTAATTTTCCCAAGAGAATCACATCGTCCACGGTAATAGATCGAAGGTTAAGTAAGTGGGGCCCAATGTTGCCTTCGTATTCAAAGGATCCAATTTTGGGGTTGACAAGTTCGGCTTTCGGGACAGAGAGATTTTTGACGGGTTCGTTTAATCCTCCCTTTATCGCAAACGTCGCCCGGCCTTCCTTAGGGCCAAACCTGCCAGTAAAGGTCCACCCATCTTCAGAGCCTTTAACAGAGCCGTAGAGAACAGTCATGGCAATTCTACACCGCCTCGGTCACCAATCGTGTTACAGGTTATGATTTGTATTGAACGTACCGCAGATACTACTTGATTCGGTTGCAGATAGCAGAGAAGCTCTTCAGAGGTTTGAAGATAGGGAGAGTGGTGGACTCGCCGTATTTATGCATTTCTAGCACGCTCTTGTTGTGCTTTCCGGCGAAAAAGGTCCATGTTGGGAACGGTGCATTACATAAATTCGTCCTGCCAATGTACATAAACGTCAAGCTATTTTTGCCAAAAATTTCCTCACCCTCAAATTACGATATGACAAGAGTATATGAATTCTGCCAGGCTGTTGACAATGAAAATCAAGAGCGGAGAAATGGGGAGTATACTGGTCAAGGCTTCAAAATGCATTGGTGTTCTGCACCAGACAAATCGTTTTGCCTACATATGAAATAATGACATTGGTGCCATACAAAAAAATATTATTGTGCGACACATACCTTCTATTCGGAACCCAGGTGTTGTCGTCTTCATACATCACGTCAAACCAATTCCATCAGAATCCCCGGGCAACACCCTCTCAAATATCAATCGTCAATGTCATAATGACTATAAAGATCCGTGTGAACATACGAGTCTACGACACTGGAACTCACTTAGAAATACTGCCTTGTTACAGGAAAAGTATCACTGAAGGCGAAACTGAAGAGAGGTCGAAGTCTCATTAGCCGTCTATAGTACTAGCGATTATTTCAAATTCTCTGCACTACGTTCCATCAGAATCCTTGGCAAAGAACGCACCCTTTAATGGAAGATGACAAAAGCCCCTATTTCCATGGGTTGACGAGCAAAAATATGGTAAAGAGCACTTAAATGCGATCTTATTAATGCTGGAAACACGGCGCATCAGAACTGCAAAGTGAACGTCTTGGAATATCTGATCTTCCCGGCGCCATACTCTGCAGCAGTGATTGGACAAATAAAAATAAAATAGCTGTTGACCATACACACATTGTATTGTAATACGGCATCATACGATTCTTTTCTCTGGGGCCCGGGCCTTTTAGGACAAAATTACAACGATAGCATAATGACAGTGCCATAAAGCTGGTGTAAATAAAGAGTACATGGAGGAACCGATTTGATACATACATCATTGGGGGTGTCGATACCTCCATTGACATCACGGGGAATGCGTAACGCGCAACCTGTCAGGCCCAATCGTCTCTGTTGAAAAGAGCCTTGGTATCGTCACATGAATCCAAAACGTCACCCGGGCCATTGAGCATGAGTCGGTCATGTACCCTATGGGACTGCCCACCCCATATGGCACGATGTCGCAAGACTTGCCCCTCACAGGCTCCTTCACTAATATTGAAGGAGAAAGGCACCATCCGGGTAGAATATGTTGCCATCTCTGATGAATTTATCAGAAGTTGACTTGAGACTGATGTGTCCATAAGGGGCGTCGTGACAGTGTCACGGCAGAAGTAGTGCGAGTGGCGGATATGCCTGCGTGCAAGACATACGTGTCCACGAAGCCAGGTGATCTCAAATTTTGAATAGTATTTTTTCGAAATCCGCTTCTTTGATGACGAGCATGTAGTAGGATAGCGGCGGGGTGACGGAGAGTCCAAGTTCTAGTGTAGTCGGTCTCACGAATATGATCATATCGTCATCCGCAACTCATGATGCAAGACAAGTACATGATAACACCGGTTCGATTGAGAGCCACTACAATTATTTCATGCTTTCCTTGGCGTTGGCAGCTGAGAGACGAACGAGCATCTCGGCCTGACTCGACCGAGGAACGATGGAGCATCTAAATGGCCGAGGAAAACTTTTCCGCAAACGGCATGAGCATCGGGTTAGTGATTCAGGAAATAACGTTACCTTGTAAGACCCGAAGAGAAGGCGTTGGCATCGATCTCAATCTCAGCTCCATTCTCATCCTTGGCTTTGGAAACATTAAACGACCATATCACAGCGGCCATTACCATCCACAGCTGTTTAAAAATCATTGAAAATCGTTTGGCGTAACCGACAAAAACGAAACAAAACGTACCACGTCATTGGCCATATATCGACCTGGGCAAATTCTGGAAAGAGGCTACCTGTCAGAACGGGCATATATACCTGTGAAAAAAGTAACTCTTACCGGCGTCCATATCCGTAAGCAAAGTCGAGCCGATCGTCATTCAGAGTCCCATCCAAGTTAAAGAACCGGCCTGGATTAAATGACTCGGGATCTACATATATCTTTTCATCTCGGCTAATCGCCCTGAGGAAAAATCCCAAAAAGGTATCAGTAACCCATGCGCAGTGTGAGCATAGAACATGGACTCACCACCCATTCGGTACAACAAGCGTGCCTGTTACAAGTGACAATAACGACACCGCTTGAAACGATAAGATAAGATAGATAACTTGCCCTTGGGAAACAAGAATCCCTTGTACACATCATCTTTGGCAGTCACATGTGGAATAGCAAGAGGCGCGACGAGTCTCCACCGGAGTGTTTCTCTTAGCACGGCTTCGGCGTAAGGCAGCAAAGGCCTATCCTCGTACGTTGGTAACCGATCAGTCCCCACGACCCGGTCCATCTCCACCTGCGCTCGCTTTTGTACTGAAGGATGGAGTGCCATGGCCATGATGAAAACCAGCTGTGAGGCCTGGATCTGCGTGTTCAGTTAATTTCGCAATGAAAACTTTTTTTTCAAAAAAGTATTTTGATTCGCCTACCGTTTCTGTACCGGCTGTAACATGGATTTCAATGAGCCTCTCAACTGGGACTGAAAAAAATGAAAATGAAATTAAAGCACGTACCAAGGTAGATGTTTGCCAATGTATCCTTGAGTTCGTCTTCATCTTCAAGTTTTGTGTCGTTATCCTTCAGGCGACGCTGCAGGAGCCTCGTTGAGACACATTCCTTGGCTGTTCCAGCGAGCTACGAATGACTTATCCTTAGCTATACGTTGAAGAAGGCCATGTCAACAAAGAGATGTGTCACCATTCTCTCCTTCACTTCGTCAAAAGGTTCGTTCTTGTGTGCCATCGACAGCTTCTTCACCTCCGCCGCCCACCTCTGCGTCTTTGCGCCGGGAAACCAGGGAGGTATGTGTCGCAGAAACGGGATGGCGTTGATGAGGGTGCCCGACGGATGACACAGTTTCGTTGCGGCAGCCAAGATCTGCTCTGCCATAGAAACGTAATGGTCCTCTGTCCCTCCAGCAGCAACATCGTATCCAAACGTCATAGACATAGTAACTGCAGCGCTCAACCTAGAAAGTCGAAAATGAGTTTCTATTTTTATTTGGCAACGAAGAGGCAGCAGGTCGTCTAATGCATCATACCATTGACAGTGATCCTTGAACCGCTCCGGTTCGCGGAGAAGGAGGTCAATGAATATATGCACATTTTCAGTAAAAGCGCGGTAATACAGCGACATCGTCCCTTTCCCGAGACCTTCTTGGAATATGAGTCTATGCTTGCGCCATTCCTTGTCGTATGGAATAAGAGCAGTGAGGTTATCGATGCCCAATCTCAGGAAGAAAGGAGAGAAAGAGTCAGTTTTGCGATCGCTGCAATAGAACGGTCATCTCACAGCTTGGCAATGGCAATCCAAGGACGGGATGAGTAATTGGCTGAGCGCTTCTCCATGAGCTCGTTTATGTCCTCCATGCTATGCAGAACCATGATATGCGTACCCATCGCAGACAGGTGGATAATGTCACCTGAGAGAGTTCGAGATCGGCGTTGTCAATGTCAATATGATAAGTGAATTGCACGTACTGCCGAGTTTCTTGGACCACTCCCAGTAATTCAACCACGGCATATCTGCTGTGATGTCAAGTGCGTTGCCGATAATTGGTCTTGGAGGCGGGCCAGGAGGAAAAATACCCTGCGATTTCCTCCTGCGCAATGCCCATGCGAGTGTGAGGACCAATCCAACGAGAAGGGATACAAGAAGGGTCGGCGATATGTCGATGCCGGGCGCCATATAGGGTGCAGAGTGAAGTCACCTTGGTTTCAGGAAAACCGTTCTGTTGTCTTCCTAATCTGACATGAGGTTCTATTTATGTAATGAAAAGACGTACTAGGATATCCCTGACGCCAGCGCCATGATGTGCCGCAGCTATTCGGAGAGTGAGCGTTCCATGTTTCTAGGTTCGCAAGCCTTGCGGCCCGCAAGGGATTGATTCGTCGCCCAGCAGTCTGTTTGGTATGCGGAGCCTGAGTTAGCCAAATATACTGTAGAAGTCGTTCGCCTACCGCCGCCCAATGCGTTGGTGCCACACAAGTCACCAATTGCAAGATTTTTTTTTTCGCATAGAAATAGTTCATATATGAGACACGGGTATATAATAAAAACGAGTAATCTCACACAGGTATAAGTAACAAGACTGTAGCTAAAACAGAGATGTGACCGAGGGCATGTACGCGGTAGCCTTGACACAGCGACGGCCTTTTGAGAAGGGGACGATGGCAACAGACATGGTAGAGTGACTGACGTCGATAAAGGCAATGTTACGAGGGTTTTCAGGTTCTGGCAGATCTGGTTTTGTAATACCATAACTAAGGGCGATGGCGGTAGAAGACGCGGGCAGTTGAGGCTGGCGATGGACTTGGCGGCATCGAGGAGGCGCGATACTGAATGTCAGAGTACCAGTCTGGAACCCCAATGACAATGTCCGTGATGAGCTCCTGTAGTGTCACGCAGCTTGCCGAGCTACATGGGACGAGGTGGATGGAAGAAAAGGCATGACGCTGGCGACCTCTATGTCGACAACACCTTGAGAGTCGACCAGGAGGACACCGTTCTGTCTGAAGAATTTCTGTGTCAAAAGGAGTACGACTGATAAGACGTTTGAGAGAGTCTTTTTTTTTTTTTTTTTTTTTTTTTCGCATAGTAAAAGGTGTATTGCAGACAAGAGTACATAAAACAAAGAGTTATGACTGAGAGAGACACGCAATGGGTCTCGCGTGGTAAGCGGAGGTAGCTAAAAGACTAAGTAAAAAAGATCGACTAAAAGGGATTCCGTCAGTCCGGGAAGAGCGCAAGATGGGGTCGGCGGCGGGTAGGGCGATGAGCGAGAGCGTCAAAAGTGACGGCAGACGGGTTGGCTTTGAGAAAGGCAACGAGGCCGATATAATTGTTGTCCCGACGTAGGAAGCCTGGAAAGGAGGTAAAAGGAGGGGAGAAGCGGGAACACTCAAAGATGATGTGGGCGCGGGTCATGGGGACCCGGCGAGGGCAGAACGCGCAGGGTACAGGGGCGATTGAGAAAAATCGACGGCGATATTCGGCAGAGGGCAAGTGGCCCATGGCGAAGCGGACAAACTGAGAGAATAACGTTGGTGAATCGTCACACCGGAGGATAAAGCGGGAGCGGCCTCACGTTTGAGAGAGTCGATAGTGTTTTTGAAGTTTGAAGTTTTGAGTGGCGCACTGCTTTGGACCGAGAGACGGTGTGGCCCTGTTGGAGATTTCGTTATAATATCGATGCCTCGATGGCGAGCGATACCAATCTTTGATGCAGAAGCCCAAGTCGATGCCCACGACGGCCACCAGACATGTGAATCGTGCTCTTTGCAAAGCAAAGAGGATTGTTGTGACACGTGACACGTGACAACTCAAACAAAAACCTTCATGCCTGAAAGCTTTGTTGTAGCTTATTTTGCCAGAGACATAGAAAAGAAGCTTCAAGAGTCACCTGGAGTTAATGGCCATCTTCTATTTCATGGCCAGCACTGTAGTAATGAAGCCAAACATCCAACAGTCACTTTACACCATTGTTCACCCAACAGTCAATTCTTCCTGCCTTTACCCCTGACCTGCACACAGCAGGATGTCATCCTTGATGACTGTCAGCACTGCAGGCTCTCACCTGTATGTACCTAATACTCTTCAGTTCATTGTTGCTGATCTTTGCAATCTGAGACATTGTCATCAGCTATTGTCCAACCACATAGCAGCACCAGACATCCATTTGGCATGACTGGCTGGCAGATTGCCAATGACCTGAACATAGAAGGGCCTTTGGATGTTGGTTTCAGGGGGAAGGAGCTTGCAGTTCAGATAGGAAAGGTAATGATATTCATGTGATGGGATCACTACTACTACTACTTATACTTTCCAACAGTTCATTGTTCGCATCTCTTTTGAACTTGAGGGCCATTGCCTCTGGGTTCCTACAGTTGTCTATCACCAGCTTTTGGAGAACAGACAAGCATCAGATGCTTACAGTTTTGGTTCACCTTCCTCAAATCGACCAATGACAATTCAGGCAGCCATAGAGACACCAGAATGGTCAATCCTATTTATTGATTATCAAAAGTTGATTACATTTCATGTCATGCTGCTGAGGAATGATCCAAGTATAGTTCTCCATTCACAACCACATGTATGTCATATTTATACTCTCTAATGATACTATCTTGAAAATATTACAGGTTTATCAGTTTATTTGGTCTAAGACACATGGACCATCCTTGGTCAATCCAGCTGAGGAATGTGCTGCTAGGGATGAGCTGGCCAGATGGAGAATGCAAATGATGAAGACCAGGAGGGGGAAACATAAAGATATGCCTATCTTTGAAGCAATCAAGTCCTCACAAAATGCATTCAATGGATATGGAGCTCAAGAGACCTGTGACATGTTGGCACTTTATGCATTCCTGTGGCCTGGAATGCCAGCAAGGTTGGTTTGCAAGGATGATCATTTGTGGTCATGCCTCCTTGATGCTACATTTGCTTATCAATGAGATCGCATGAAGACACTGGATGAGGGCCCTTTCCCATCTGTTTCTGGAAGCAGACCTTTTCGCATGTATGGAGATGCCCATTCACGATTCCTGGCAGGAGTTCCTTGCTACAAGAGGTGTTTTGTCTATATGACTGCAGGACAGCTGAACAAGTATCACTCATTATCACTTCTGAACCCTGGTTGTGTAATTGGAGAGCATGGTAATGGAGAAAGTAAGTTACATTGTATTCTGAAGCTGCTCAATATTCATCATGAGTCAGGCCCAATAGAAGGCTGTGATTACCAATTTGTTGACACACCTAAAAGACCTCCTCTTGCTCATCCTTGATCTGGTTGTTCTTGTGTGTGTCTGAATAACTACAAAATCAAATTAATTATAGGAGCTAAGACTGTGACCACTTATTCTCCCATAATGGCTGGCATTCCATCACATTGGTCCCAAGTGATGGTGAGCAAATGTAACCTCTTTACCCTTATTGATACTATGCTACTGATACTAAGGAATGGGAACCTCTGACCACAGATGTCAGCAAGCTGAGCAGGAAGACTACAATTGGGCCATACAGCTTCCGTGAATTTGTGGACTTTCAATGGACATCATCATCACTTCCAAAGGGAAAAAGACCATTGGTTGTGATTGGGAATGCTCATGTCAAATGCCCTCTAAAGCAAGCAGCTCTGGATGATACTAAGAGAAAAAGGAAAAAAGAATCATAAAGAGTGACAGATATAATGTGAAGATAGTAGATTTAAAGGTAGCCCTCCAAATACCCCTTGAATACATTTCTATGCTTAAGGCAAGGCCATTCATATCCTTGTGTCATAGCATAATTTGAGGGTGAAGGATCTACTAACACACCAAGATCAACAACATTTCCCTCAAATGCATCCTTGACCTTTGCCTCAGTAGCCAAAAATGCAGCCCAATCTGAGGTATATGGCATGCCACCTTCAACATCTACTGTGATTGCTGCAGCATACTGAACATGCCCAATGTTGCAGCTGAGCTTGATGTTAGCCCAGTATTTCACAACTTCATCATGGAGAGCCATGAGATCAGTAATGGCTTCTTTCTCATCATCCAATTTGCATTGATTCACCAGGATATCTCTTGCAGTCTCCACATCCTGCTTCTCATTTGCCTGCATTTTGATGATCTCTCGACCGTAAAGGTCAGCGAGAATGTGATGATCAGTAATTGCCTTTGTGATTTCATCCACGCCGCGCTGGAATCCACAAATTCGGACACGTTTCATGGGTGCACTGCTCCTGTGCTCATAATCAATGGTGGTGTTCTTGCACAGGACATGGCAGTTGCTAACTCCGTACACCTTGTTGCTGGGGTTACCATCCTTGTCTTTGCTCTCATGGAACCAGAGCGTGAGAGTGCCCTGATTATCCTCCTCCTCAGTCGCTAGGGGAACGCCATGAAGCGCAGTGAAAAAGCGGCGGACATAATGGGTGGCATTACTGCTGCCAACATGACCCATAAGGGGGGATCCCGCCAGCCTATGTGGGACCGCCTCACGCCATTCCACATTAGCATCCTCGACTCCGTTATTCAGCAGAAGCGCAAGTATCTGTTGTGAGACATTGTGGGCAGTATCAGCAGAGGTGGAACCGGGAATGACACCAATCCAGATGACGACGGGACCAAGATTCCCTTTCGCCCTCTCATACTCATCTGGTTCGTACTGGGAGACAACGGTGGCATCGCTAGTAGCGATGGCAGTGGGACTGGAGATATTGGATGACATGATCGTTGTTGAAGAACAAAGCCTGTGACACAAATGTCGTTGGAACCCGGCTGTTGGGATTACGTGTTTTAGCATCGACCCACCACCACAACCGCCACCACCACCAGCATGCCCGTCTCAGACGCCGTGCTCACACAGATCCTTGCCCAGCTGGATGCAATTCAAATCCAACAGCAAACCCTGCAGGCCAAGGTGACGACCAGCTTCGATAGCCGCGCTCGCCAGTTCATTTATTGTTCCGCAGGTAGACGCCCTTGTAGCTCCGAATACCAAGCGCCATTCCCTGTTAGAGTCGGATCTCGCATCTCCCGCATCTCCCACTTCTCCTACGAGCGCGTCACCGCCCTCCATCAACAAAGCTATCCACAAGGCCGCACTGCACGTCGGCAGGTTCCACTCCAGTCCTGCCGCCTCCGATAAGGAAAGGGAGAAAGTTCTGTACCCCGGTCGCGTCAATCTGAGCAGTAAGCCCCGTTAACCCATCCCATATTGTTCTGTATGCCCATTTGGGGGGGAAATTTACTCGCAGCCTACCCTGACCAACACGGAATTGATCCGTCCCCTCTCACTTGGGGAGCACAAGACCCCCAGACGCGCGGACCCGTCATCTGCTCCCGCCTCCCGTCCTCCATCAAACACCGCAATGCCATCGGTGCCCACTCTGGCTCGTACTCCATCTACCGCGCCCTCTCTATCGCCATGGGCGCTCTCTCGCCCTCGCACAAGCCTGACTACGCCCACACTGAGCCCCCAGTCTCCATCCCGCCCCAACCGAGCTGGTCCGACGCTCACAAGATTGTCAGCTTCGACCCGTGGGGCCACCTCGTCCCACAAGTTTTCAGGGACGAGATCGAGAACAAGGGGCTGGACGTGCGTCCAAGCATTGCGGTAACGAGGGCGCACATGAAGCTGTCCGAGCTGGACGAGGCGGCGAAACGGGGCGATATCGCGGTCGACGGGAAGATCGTGCTGGACAGTCTGCCGTTGAAGAATGAGGACGGGGCCGAGAGAAGTGACGTGTCCCCTGGCGTGGAGGTGTGCGTCAGCAAGGCGGCGGTCGAACCGGTTTGGTACTTGCCTGGTGTGGCAGAGAGGTTTGGGATGTACGTCTCTCTCTCTCTCTTCACATAGTGTTTTTTTTTTCTGTTTTTGGGAAAGGTGGCTGATGCCTGAGTTGCACAGATCAGAGAGCCTTCTCCGTCGCGCGCTGTTTGAGGAAACAGGAGGGATGTACCCCGAGCTTATAACTCGCCCCGACATCAAGGTCTTCCTTCCACCCATTGGCGGTCTCACAGTGTACATATGTAAATGCAGCCTTGGATCTCTTGACAGAATGACTGATATATTGGGTAAATGCAGTCGGAAATCCCGCATATGTGAGCGATACGAGCAAAGAATTAACGCTGCGTGTTCACGATGAATGTATGTATATGCGTATAAGTTTCGCCACTTCTCGGACCTTATTCTCTCCAGGTAATGGATCTGATGTGTTCGGATCTGATATATGTACTTGCAAACCATACTTGGTGTATGCAATTGAAGAATGCATACGTTGTGCTCAGCGAGGTATGTATTCTTTTTAAAACGCACCCTTGTCCCTCTACTTCCCTTTGGATGGTATAGGCGGTGTCGGTGTCGTCGTCTACTTCCGCAAAGAAGGTCGTGCATTGGGTGAAGTCACAAAGTCAGTCTTTCTGTTCCTCCCGAGAACGATTCCCCAACTCACCACCTCCCTCTAGATATCTCGTATACAACCTCCGCAAACGCGGCGGTGACTCTGCCGACCGATACTTCAAATCGACCGAACTCGTCGCCGGTGTGAAAGATATGCGCTTCCAAGCTCTCATGCCAGACGTTCTCCATTGGCTAGGTATCACCAAAGTAGACAACCTAGTGTCCATGAGCGACATGAAGTATGACGCGATTGTGAAGAGCGGAATCGAGATCAAGAGACGGTACGATATCCCTGACCACTTGATTCCCCCAGATTCGAGGGTGGAGATTGATGCCAAGATTGCGGCCGGTTATTTCTCGACTGGAAAGAAGGTCGCTCAAGAAGACTTGGTCAAGACGGTGGGAAGAGCATGGGAGGAGACGGAACACTAGAGAAGCTTGCGCTATTGTACACCAGCCATTAGAGCCATTGTATCATTGTATGTATATTGCTATAGTATCAAACATCAATTCTCTCTTTGCCCTTTTCCTTTCTCTTCTTGGATGGACGCTTTAGCTTTCCCATGATTGCTTTATCTATGTCCACATCCCGCAAGTGGAACACTCTAATCGCTGCCTCCGCAACCGCAAACTTGACCTCTCCTTCACTAACCTTACCTCGATCTTTATCAACCGCTTTCAGCACGAAAGTTTCTCCCTCCAGCCCTCCGTTCCTCCCAGCACCATTTGGCACTCTCGAGGCGGCGACGTCGTTCAACACCGGGACCTGGTCCCTCCTCACCATCACTTCCTCCCCATCCAACAGGATCGTACACTCAACCATCCCATTACGCTTCTCTATCTTATACTTGACCTCCCTTCCCTTCTTCTTGGACCACTGCGACACCCGCGACACGGGATGCAGCACGTCCACGTCGTCCCTCACAATCCACTCCAACACCTCTAAAATCCCCAGTTTGCGTAACACCCGCTGCACAGCGCCCGCACTCGACATGTCGCCGCGCGAGTCGAGAAAGACGGCGCCGAGGATGCTCTCGATGATGTCGCTCAGGAACTTGGGCGCCTGCAGCCGCACGAGGGACGCCCAGGGGAATATCCGTCCCTGCAGGAGATCCGCCTCGATGTACGCTCGCCATTTGAGAAAGTGGTCGTAAGTGTTCCGCTGGTCCTCCAGTATGCGTGGCGAAGAGTGCATCAGGCACTGGTACAGCCGGATGTCCTGGTGGTCCGTCTCGAGCTTGACGACAGACCGCCTTGATGACCACTGGGAGCCCTCGTCCTCGCGATGGGGTTGCATGAACCGGGGCATCTGCGCATCCACACGGGTCGATGTGCGCAGACAAATGTACGCGAGCAGATGGGCGTTCACGATGGCAGATCGGCGGAGATGGATGTGTCCCGGGCTGTAGTTCTTTCCTGGAGCCCGGTACAGATAGTCTGTCACGATCATGTCGAGGACAGAGTCGCCCAGAAACTCGAGTCGCTCGTACGAAGGTGTGTTGAGCTCGTTTTCGTAGCAGGCGTGGGTTAGAGCCTCGATGAGCAACAGCTTGCGATCAAAAGTGTAGCCAATCATAGCTTCAACATTAGCCAGTTGCAGGGGCACGTCTTCCAAAGCTGGTATTCTTCCTAGAATTCCCGCGATACGCTCGTCCATGGGCGCGAGCATCATGCCAAACTTGAAGAGACTTATACACTCGAAACCTAGGCCCAGGCCGCCATGGAGGTAGGCAGCCCCAATTACGGCTTCGACAACGTCGGCAAGGACTGGGGAAAGAGGGATAAGAGAAATTTACCGGAAAAAGAAAAGATGAGTTATATACCTTTGGTGGATAGCTGCTGCGTTTTTTTGGCCTTCTTTGCTTTTCTGTCCTGCTGTTCGTCTTCGGTTTGGGGTTCTGGAGGGGGTTCCTCGATAAGGAGTGTTGATTCGTAGACAGGCTTCCATTTCTTGCTGATCAAACGGTCTGTTATCATTCAGAGAAGCCCAACAATCACCTATGATGAAAAAAGCATTACCTCTGATGATCCAACGATACAGCTTCCTCTTGAGATTTTCTTTCGCCAGAGTCGAATTTGACACAATGCGGTCTTTCTTTGCCGTTAGGTAACCCTCATGCCAATTTGGATATTCGGCGAGGAGTTGTAGGCAAGTGGTGAATTTGAGAACGGTATCGCCAAGTGTTTCTAGTCTTTGGTAGTTATCACGCTCGCCAGCAGCTGGGGCTGTCACCGCAGGCAGCAGGGACGATAGCGGAATTGCACAGAGTGGGGAGTCCGCAAAAATTGTTTTCGCAAAGGAGCCCACCGTCATGGACATGCTAACTGCGCGCAAGACCGACGGTAGGAGGAATGCAGCTTCCAGCTCATTGGGAGAAAGGAGAAGAACGCGAGTTTCCTCTGGCACTAGTAAATGGTATTTGTAAGGTTCGCCTGTCTCCAAGTCACGATTGGCTGGAACTAGGAAGTTTGTTCGCTTTGGCAATGCCTGTACGACCAAAAGCGGGAAGTTTATATCCAGATCTTCATCTCTATAGAAACGACGCATTTCTTCTTCCTCTTCCTCAGTCAAAGGTTCATCTTCCATTCGCCAGCGCACGAACTTGTACGACTTTCCATTGAAGAGACCCTTTCTTACGATGCTAATGTCGTCCGGGTATCCGAACAACTCACCGAACAAGTCTGCACGGACTGATATTTCGTCCTCGTGTGTCATCCTGATGTGACAATCAGAATCCATGACTTCTTCATAACGTTCCTGCCATGTGGAATCGGCATCGCAGGGCAGGAGCAGGTACGCAAAATCGAGGTGATCCCATTTCATGCGAGTTCCGGAGAGAAACCAAAACAAGTTTCTAGTGTACTCCCTCGCCTCAGCTATCGGCTCTGTCTGTTCACTAACCTGCTGCGAGTCGGTGAGGTATACTTTAATTTCACCTTTTGAGGGATGGTGCAGAACGAGCCATTCGTCATAGGACCATTCCTCAGGCTCGCGGCGCGTGTAAAAGTAAAATTCAACCAAATCCTCGACGGTCAACTTTGAGCACCACCACTTATTGGTCTCGTCCGCCTCCCCTTCTGCAGGCCGCCATGGATTCATCTGCAAAGAGACGTTCGCCATCCCTTCTCGTTTTTCTAAAATCTTGAGCAATTCCTTCAATTCATCATCCAAGTGAGGTTTGATAACACTTGTCAACGGTAACAAATATTCGTTGAGCAGATTTGCATCGTACAGTGCACGGTAAGCTTTAAATGCTGCGTGACGATGGGCTGACATTTTGCTAGGGTGTATGCATGGGACAGAGAATTTTCGCTCTTCGATGGGTACACATCTCGGTAGTGTCACTGTTGATCCGTAGGGAGGGCCCACAGGTCCTGGATTGGCCCGAGCCGATGGATCCAATGCATTCCAGCATTCGGGCATTTCCGGAGGATCGATATCGTACAATGGCCGGGTGTCGACATGCGCAGTGCTGGGTATCACGGAGCAGAAATGAGCCAGGTGCGGTATTGCAGAACTAAGAGTTAGTGCAGCCCTATGAATGTTTTCATCAGTTATTCGTTGACGGATGCAATGACGATGAGCGACTTACCCCGACTCTGCGCGGATTTCCATATTATCGAATTCGGTGCCATCATCGTCATCCACTTCGGCTCTGACCATCGACGTTCTTGAAGTATCATTGTATAACCGAACCATATCCTTTTCCAGCTGTTCCCACTTTTGAACAACGCTCCGTCCGTCGCCGCCCTCTGAAAACATGAGGGTGTATGTGCTGCGCTTGCGCCTCGCTCTTCCTCTGCTCTGCGCCCAGCTCGCCATGTTGGCAGGAGGGTCCCATCTGATGACGCTGCCGCAAGCCTGGATGTCAATCCCCTCCTCTGCGACCGCCGTACAGACAAGCAAGTTCAAGTCCCCAACGCGGAACTTTCTGAGTGTCTCCTGCTGGTCGTCTTTGGAGATGTACCGCGTGATGTCTAAAAGAGAATGGCGGCGACTGGTGTCGGATTGTCCCAAGAGACATCCAACATTGAATGCGTCCTTGGTAAAGGGGTGGTACTTGAGGATTTCAACCAAAGCTAGAACGGCGTCCCGCCGTTCGACAAAGATGATAACGCTGTATGCGTCATTTTGAGCCTCTTCCTCGAACTTCTGGTCAAGGAGGGAATGAATCAAGGTAGTCACTTTGGGCGCTAGTTCGTCGAGAATGTCTTCATCCGACATTGATACCTCCATTGGACGAACCTTGTCCAAGATTCTGAGAAGATACTTCTTCTCAGAGCTTTTCCAACTGGCAACGATCATATCATATGAACTAGCAGCCTTAGTAGCGGCCTTGACCACAGTGTAAACAAACCAATCGGCCGACCATGTGCCGAGGTTCTCGAGAAGATAGCGGGAAGACTGGCAGAAGTCTCTTATACCTTTATGGACAAACGTATCCTTCTTGCTTAGCGCTTTGGACAGCTTCTGATCTAACCTCTGCCATTCAGCGGAGCCACGTGGTACATGTTTTAATTGTTCTCGCAGCGAAACCACTAAAGGATCTGCCTCGATATTTAATTGCTTCGCGACTGCCTCAAGCGCAGCAAGGTTTGTAGAAAACCCGGGGACATGGTCGGCGTACGTCAAATGAGTGAAGACAGGTCTGTGAATAAAGGTAGACAGCTCGTCCCGGTGGATGATCGGAGCACGAATGGTGCTATCCAAGTTTTTCTCTATGGTTCTATGCGCGAATTGTGTATAGTTATCAGAAAAGGTAGAAACAATGTGCTTACTGAAATGCTATGAACGCGTTACCGCCATAAATTGGACTCGCTGTTAGACCCATAATCATGGGGCGAACGAGGCTAGAATCCTGTGTGTCCAGCGTGGTGCGCTTGGGAAGTAGGAAATAAAATTCTTGCATAATCATATTATACGGATGACTTCTCGAAGCATGATGCGCCTCGTCAAATACGATGAGGTTAATGTCGCGCCCCATGACGACATAGCCGTGGTGAAGTGCATCAAGCAGAACCTGCGGGGTCGAGACCATGATACGATGTGTTTGTAGCATATTCTGCCATAGTAAGGCGTCCTTCCACTGCGAAGGTTCCATCGAGCCAGAAATGTATCCTACAGAGACGGGGAGAGACTCCTTGATGACAGTTCTCTGCTGCTCGCAAAGCGTTACGGTGGGCGCAAGGAACCATGATACCTTTTCGTTTTGCGCTCGTAAAGCAGGGCAAATGTCATCAAGCAGTGCTGCACGTACTTTCCTCGCTTCTCTCTCCGCCTCTATTTTCATTCGAAGCAGCGCTATGTGCGTCTTACCTGCGCCTGTGTCGAGCGCTATGATTATGTTTGAACGCAAGCTCTCGTCCAGCATCTCCTGCTGATACCCGCGGGTCACCCGCTCGGGCTTCGCAGCCGTATCGATCATCGCAGATTTTTGAATCTGGGGAGCGACAAGGACGACGAAAGGTGGTGACATTCCGGGTATTTATACCTTGGGCTATTTTTTACGCGGAGAAAAAAAGACCCTTAAGAAGGGCCCTTTTGCTGCGGTTGGTCCGCAATAACGACACGATCTGATCCCCTCCCCTGCGCGATGCGGTGCAAACCCGCAGTTCGCTTCTTTGATTAAGATTAACGAACCTGGGGAGCTATCGTGATCTGGCCCATGGACGAGTGATTTGAAGGTGTGCCTGAGAGGTTAACTCAGTTGCATCGGAACCTGCCGTAAACACTAACGGGGATTGCCGGAGCCAGCCTCCCTGATGTCTCCTCCCCACCATGCCCAGGATAGCCTCCACCTATGAAACAACGTGAATGTTTTGTAGTTCCAAGTCCTTGGTTCATGAGCGCTCCATCAAATTAACTTGAAGTAACAAACAAAGCTATTACACGTTACAGATGTAGTTTTCCAAGTTGTTACCATATCATTCGTCACATCGCCATAGATCTAGGTTGCTCTAGCCACAGATTGCCAGTTACAACCACCCATGGACAACTATAAAGTTAAATCATGGCATTCTCCGTCATACAGACATGCGCCCGCCAGTGCTTCTATTTTTTACCATTGCTCTCTCCCTTTCCGTTATTGCTTATGGTGACTCCAAGCCACAACGCCGGGACGCTGTCCCAATGGGTGATCTATCCGTGTTCCCCAGATCTAACACGAGCGATGAAATTTCGTTGAACATGAATAGCAGGCGGGCACTGGACGACCATCCCCTAGTGGTCAGTGTTTACATTCCTCAACAGCACCTTTTCTTATAGATAATCAGCGACGTTCTGGGAATCGCAATATTCAGTTGACCCTTGACAGGGGTCGCTTCACCACTACCGTTCGCTTCAACGGCAAGTCTGTCTCGGGAGTCGTTCTTGACACCAGCTCACGCACAACTTGGGCACTATTGGAGGTTAAATCTTCTTCTGCCGCCGAAGGCTCTACTATTGACTTCAATTTTATGGACTTGGAGCTTCACGGGGACGCGACAGAGGGTACGGTGGAACTTGAGGAGGGGTTAACCTCCCACATGGAATTCGCAGCGGTGTCGCCGGGTCAGGAATTGAATGGCTATGCAGGGCAAGTGATTCCTCTCCTGTTATCCCACGTAAGTCTGATTCATATCAGTGGCCTTGGTCTAGACCGCAGTCCTATAAGTTGGCAAAACTTCGTCGACAACCATATTCCCAGAATCTTTGCGTTCTATAACTCAGGTAATAAAGCAGAATTCGATTTTGGCCAGATTGATCCCACCTATTACCATCAAATCGAATGGCACCTTGTCGATCCATCTCTGAATACATGGACACTCAACAATGCACGTATCAAAGTACATAAGGAATTCGGTATATTAAAGGACGTTTCCACTACAATCCGTACTGGAGCACGGTACATATATGGTTCTACAGATATTGTGAATGAGTTATATGGGAAGTTGAAAGGGGCACGTCAATTCAAAGGGATTTGGATGCTCCCTTGCGACAGGCCCCCAGTGGTGTCTTTCTCATGGGAGAGTGGGCGAGATTTTTGCATACAGAAGTAAGTTCATTTTGCATTTTGGGGGTTTAGATCTGACTAGGGATGGTATAGTTTCTTCTTGAGTGGTGTGGCTTCTGTAGGAGGCAAACGCTATTGTCAGGGAGCCATTCTGCCTCATAGCACACTCCCGCCTAATACATTTGACCTTGGAGCAATGTAAGTTATCCCAATTTGGAAATGCTGGTTTTACCATCTCCATTCCGTCAGATTCTTGTATGGAAAGTATGTTGCATTTCAAAGTAAGACGCCTGAGCAAGTGGGCTTTTTATCGATAGCAGAGTCACCAGTCGCGAGTCCCCAAAATTAAATCACTCTATCAGATTTGGCTAGCTATGTACCGTTGCTGCAGTTGATAAACACAATTAGATTTCCTCTGGTGCAGACCGGCGGCCAGTTTTTCTGATTTAGATCAACGAACTTGGGTGGCCGGGCCGATTGGATCAACAGATTCATCCATGCACGACGAACGCTGAAGGTGCCTGCCTGATGACTCAGTTGTGGCCATTAGCTGGCTCTGCCTCTGGGAGACCTAACGCAAGCATAAAATGGGAAATGGAAAGATTGAACCTGAGTAAGTGACCTTCATTCAATTCCTTTATCTTGTGGTACAAAAGCAGAGAATATCTTCTTGTGTTACAACCTTTCCAGTTCAGTTGTTATTAAGAAACAGCTTCGCCATCTGACCTATCTGTGGCACTCCTTTGGAAGCCACTTCAATGAAGAAATGTTACATTGTTGAATGTTTGAGCAGCGGTTGCTGTATACTTCACACCCATCTGCATCCTGCCCCAGGTTCCACCCTCTTTTCCCTGATTTAAGATTGCCCTTCCACATCCCTTCACACATGTCCCATCTACACTATGCTGTTTCTTTACACACAAACTGTATTGGTTTGTTCACCTTAGGTATATAGTTCTCCTGTGTCCCAACATTTCTTCATTCCTATGCAAAAAAAAAAAGAGCAGTGGTTGCTGCTAGCATGACAGTCACCATCATATGGTGCACTCAGATTCTTAGAAGAGACACCATGGGGGTGGAGTTGAATGCAAGCCAGGAGGTCTTGAGGGAACAAAGGCATCCCATCTGGGTGAGTGGTTGACACATGTATGAACTTCAGGAAGGAGGTAGTGGGCCAGCCAAGGTGCACAGCACCCTCAGTGTCAAAGCAGAGCATGACAGGGGTGCAGTAGAATGGGTAAAGCTGGTGAGTAAATACTCACTTGTAGCTGCAATTGATCACTTAGGTCCGCTTGTGGTGATCACCTAGTAGAGCAGAGAACTGAACTGTTACAAGCTCACACTCAACACAAACCCACAAGCCTTGCAGAGAAGGGAGGAGGATAAGAACAGAGAGAAGGAATGGTATTGAAACTACATTAGACAGAATCTAATGCCCATACAATGAGCATAAGATAAACTATCTTAAGTCTTGGGGAACCAAGACTGCCTACAGCTGGTCTTATATACTATTCTACTAAGACCCCTTGCAACCCTTCCCACTGGCACCTCTACAGCCTCAGTGACTCATACTGCTTGAGCGCTGCTTCCAGACCCTTGAGCACTGCTTCTGGACTTCATCTATCTTTAGCAATGCTGTGTGCCCTTGACAGTTCCACATGCACCCATGGCCTAGAACCTTCCCCTCAGCCTGGAGCTCCCACAGTCTCCATCTGGGCCCTATTCCATGAGGCATACTGCTCGCAGGCCTCCTGCAATCCCCAACAGGGAGTTGCTATTGCCATATTAAGCTGTCGAGCATTGCTGCTGATCTCATGCCTTATTGGGGTGATGTACTGATGTGCTGATGTGATCCACACACACTGCCACCCAGGGTTGCAATCTCCTTCCTAGTATATAGGTGGTTGGCCCAACCAACCATTGTCTTGTCTTCTAGTGAGTGCTCCCACGTGCTAACCCATGTGAAGTGTTCCTATAGTCCCTTCCATGATCCCAGATCATGTATAGATGTCCCAGAGTGGTCCCAGACCACTAGCAAGATAAAAAGAAGAAAAAGATGCGTTAGGATGGATTCCTAACATGAACTGTAGATTGACGGCTACATAGACAGGTATATATACTATCTATCTACATGCATGAGGTCATAGTAATGCGCAGTCATTGCACAGTTGTGCACATGGTGCACTTATTGTCTGAGTATGACATGTGTCAAACTCTATAATATCTGTCCAACTCTATAATATCTGTCAAAGATACTTTTTGTCCCATCACCATATTATCTACAAGGGGAATGGACTATTCTGGGACAGATAAGATAAGATCAGTTAAGATTGGAGTGATCCGAAATGTTATAACAATCTTTTCAGATCGTTTCAACACTCAGCATGGGTGCTCTCCTTGACAACACCTAGAACTGTGGCAGGATCAGCCTGAGTGATGGGATCTTTGATGGTTTTTCAGGAACCCCTCAGCATGACACCTAGGAGCCCCAACAGTGAACTGAGAAAGAGGAGGAGGGAGGGGAATGAGGGGAGAAACCCAAGAGAACTTGACTGAGGACTCTGGGTGCTAGATTGCACTCCTTATATACTATGACAGGTGGTCTGTGCCCTAACCCTAAAGGCTGTACAACCCTAAGCTAAGTATAGTACAGTATGAATCAGATGACTGCACATGTAGTAATACTGATGTGTCATCTACACTGAGCTCCAGTATCTAATCTATTTATCTAAGTGCTGACTGATAGGTGCCTGCTTAGTCAGCATATGTTTATATAATATGAAAGAAAATAAATAATAAAGGAGAAATGACTTAGTGAAAAGTAAAGCTTTTCAGTCAGTGATGACAGTACCCCCTTTTTAAGATTTGGCTTCCAGACAAATTTAAACTTCATCATCTTTCAGTGCATCACACTCTAACATGGATGATGCCTCTGTGTCTTCTATTTCTTCAATAATGGTTGGGAAGGTGGAGTGTTGTCTTTATCTCTCTAGGTACACTATAGCACTTGAAGAAAAGACCACCTTCATCTGTATACAATACCTACCCCTCTGACATCCCCTGAAAGCACTGAACCTGTCAGAGAAACTCACCAAAACTGTGTCTATGATCACATAATACTATCACACCCCTCAACTCAACAAAGACCATCAGAAGAATCCATCAGGAAGTTCCTTATCATTTCACACACTACTACCTCCCTAAATACTAAGATTTACAGTTCTCAACCTGTGACCTACCACAGTACAACTACAACCCACCAATCTATCAGATCCCTGCAGTAAATGTTACAGTTTTCTTTTCCCTTTGTCTAAATGGACTACATTTACTTGTTACAAACCCATAGTTATGCCTTGGACAATGTTTCTTTTATAGCTATCTCCATCTTTCCTTTTACAAATAGCTATGCTCTTTCCCCTTATGATTCTCTTGTTCTCCAAACATATATAAACCCCTCTCATGTATCATAGCTCTTTAGTTCCAACTTAGTCAAATCATATCTACAACTTGAATGCTCTTCTGCTCATTGTCTCAACTGCTCTCCTCACTCTCATTCTAAGCCTTCATCATCATCAGACTTAGTGCCTAGAACCCTCGTCCAGTGGCTGGGAACAGACCGAGACTCTGTTTGTTGCTGTAGACTTGGACACTGAACAACATTGTGGACATTGACCATAACATAAGTTGGAACTCAGGACTAGCTCAGGGTATCATTGTTAGGAATCCATCCTAACACTATTTTCTTCTTTTTATCTTGCTAGTGGTCTGGGACCACTCTGGGACATCTATACATGATCTGGGATCATGGAAGGGACTATAGGAACACTTTGCATGGGTTAGCACATGGGAGTGCTCATTGGTTGGACCAACCACCTACATATTAGGAAGGAGATCACAACCCTGGGTGGCAGTGCACGCGGATCACATCAGCACATCAGTACATTACCCCAATAAGGCATGGGATCAGCAGCAATGCTTGACAGCTTGATATGGCAACAGCAACTCCTTGTTGGGGATTGTGGGAGGCCTGTGAGCAGTATGCCTCATGGAATAGGGCCCAGATGGAGACTGTGGGAGCGCCAGGCTGAGGGGAAGGTTCTAGGCCATGGGCACATGTGGAACTGTCAAGGGCGCACAGTGTTGCTAAAGATAGATGAAGTCCAGAAGCAGCGCTCAAGGGTCTGGAAGCAGTGCTCAAGCAGTATGAGTCACTGAGGCTGTAGAGGTGCCAGTGGGAAGGGTTGCAAGGGGTCTTAGTAGAATAGTATATAAGACCAGCTGTAGGTAGTCTGGGTTCCCCAAGACTTAAGATAGTTTATCTTATGCTCATTGTATGGGCACTAGTGTAGTCTCAATAACATTTCCTTCTCTCATTCTTATCCTCCTCCTCTCTCTGTGAGGCTTGTGGGTTTGTGTTGAGTGTGAGCTCATAACAATCATCCCTAGCCAACACCATTGAGACCTGCAGGAACCTTTTACTCAGGAGCCTTTGAACACAATTTACCTGATCAAATCTACCTAGACTGGAGTAGTGAAGGACAAGGAGAATTGCTCTACCTTGTTTTAGAACCAGAAGATGAACTAGGAAAGACTCTTTACAGAGATTTCTTTGGAACCAGCAACCAATACAGAATCACAGCTGGACTTTTAGCTGAGTGGGAGGAATTATGACGAATTGAACAAGCCAAGCTTGAGGAAGGCCTGTTTGATACAGATTACTCAAAAAAGGAATGACCCCCATCTCCAAAACAGAAAACCCCAAGCAGAACTCCTACTCCAGAACTGAAACCAATTACCAGAACACCTACCCCTGAACCAAAAATGGCATCTGAAACCAGTGCTAGATCTAAAGGAGATATCAAACTGCAGCTTATATGCCCATTCACAGGCAAAAAAATCAAAGCAAGATTGTTTCTAGGATATCAGGACTCCCTTGGTGTGACACCTAAGAGCCCCAGACAGAGAACTTAACAGGAGGAGGAGAGTGTCATGACCAACTGAAAAGCTTCGGCTTTTTTCACCAAGTCATTTCCATTTTATTATTTATTTATTTTCTTCATATTATATAAACATGTGCTGACTAAGCAGGCGTCTATCACTTGGCGCTTAGATAAAGCCATAGATAAGATACCAGAGCTCGGCGCTGATGACTCATTACCATTACTACATGCGCAGTCATCTTACTCATACCGTACTATATTTAGAGTAGGGCTTAGGGTAGCACACAGACCACCTGTCGTAGTATATAAGGAGTGCAATTCAGCACCCAGAGTCCTCAGTCGAGTTCTCTCAGGTTTCCCCTCCCTCCTCTCCTCCTCCTGTCTTGTTCGCTAGTTGGGGCTCTTAGGCGTCGCGCCGAGGGAGTCCTGATAGTAGAACTCGACTAGTTCGCTTTACAGCCCCACGCTTGCATACTCCCAGACCACAGGGATAAGTGGACAGAGAACAGGGGGATTACTCCGTTGTACACCAATGTTAAAATTGCGGTATTAGTTGCCAGAACCTATAAAACTGCGCACCCAGTGGCCCTGCCTCGTGGCCCTCGACTAACTTGGCATTACGTTCCCGGTCTACGCAAACCGAAGTACCTAACCTGGTAGATAGGGTTACCTGTGCACAGGATACCAGTGCTGGGGTGGTGACACAATACGTCACTTGTATCTAGGGACAAGCCTCGCCAGCCCCCTAGCACGTTAAATTGCCCTGGCCTAGGCCTCTGAAGGCTATAGCTTTAGTTTACGTATCTACCCTTTCTCCGTACCCCTTGGAGGTAGCCGCCGCTTGGTCACGCGCCTCTGAGAAAGACCCGCACCCGTACGGTGTAGTGGTAACTGGACAACTGTTTGGACCCAGTTTAGATAGACCCTTCATCCATAAAATAAAAACCAGTAGTCAGTAAAGTATATTGTAGCACTGCAGGGGTGGTTGTAGACCCTGAGTGCACGTTTCGTACATACGTTCCCAAACAAGTGACAGGCCAAGACCTCCCTCACTTACGTACAAGTACAAAAATAGGAGATACAAATAACAATACTTTTTGGGACGCTGTCACAGGCAATCTTGATCCAAACGACGTGGGTTTTAGTTCCTCTGAAGGAGAATCTACATCATCATCATCATCATCATCACACTCTACAAACTCTATCACAGAGGAACCACATCAGTGGGAAGCAGCACCGTTTCCCATCCTAGTACCTAATCCAGCCACACTAAATCCAAACCTACTTTTCAACTCCGACGCTGATTTTATCGGAGAACCCGCACCACCATTTTCCTCACCACCACCCCCGCTTACACCATCACCCACATTGCCACCGCCAAACTATCACAGTATGGCGGCGCCCCAAGAAATGACATCAGCAGAATTGCTGAACCTCCTCAATGCGCAAGCTGCGACCATCCAAGCCCTCCAAAATCAGCTGACACAGCTGCAAGCAAACGCTGCACAGGCCGCTGCGGCCGCAGCAGAACACCCTCCTCCCCCCGCCAATGTCGTTAACATACCACCAGGGACGGTATTCAATATTCCCGGAACCGGAAACAGCGGAGCATCTAGAATAGATGTAGCCAAACCCCCGGTTTTCTCAGGAAAGATGTCCGAAGTGACAAATTTCATAAACGCATGCAGGTTGTACATTCAACTAAAGATGCCGGAATCTGACGAGGAGGAACGGATCTTGTTGATCATTTTGTACATGACGGAAGGCTTTGCCGCAGATTGGAAGGACAATCTGTTGGAGCAAATGGCCAACGATGAAGAAGGAATTCCGCAGATGGCGGAACAATTATTCAGGCAGATCAGAAGGGACTTTGGTGACACTGATGAACAGTCATCAAAGATCTCGGAGATGCGGACCATGACGCAAGGGTCCAGCACGTGTGAGGAACATGTACAAAAATTTAAAAAGGTATCACGAGGCACCGGATACCTAGGGAGAGCTCTTATCAAAGAGTTCAAACGCAGTTTGAATACCAGACTCCATAAAAGAATAATGGAGGCCGACGAAGTACCTGAAACCATAGAGGGATGGTATCAGAAAGCAGTAAGATTGGATCGCCAGTGGAGACAGGCAAAAGCCGAGGAGAAGTACTACTCCTTGTGGACCAGTAACTCTGCCAATAGGAGTGAAGGAGCATCCAAAGGCCCGGATACGGCGAAGCCGGTAGCCCCTGCCCAGCCAAAACCCCGATGGAGATTCGGATCGGGATCAGCGAGTCAGGGATGATTGGGAGCTGGAGCCTCCACGAGTTCAAGTAGTACGGCAAATCGGCCGGACCCTAACACAATGGACGTTGATCAGAACCAAAGACCACCACTCTGCTGTTACAAATGCGGCAAGATCGGACACATTTCCAGGAACTGCAGATCAGGACTCGATATTTGCACCATGACGTTTGACGAAATGAAGGAGTACTTCAAGAAAGGAGAAGAGCATTTAAAAGAGGAAGAGAGTCAGTAGGTCCCATACTAGACTCTCACAATAGATACACTGTACTAGATAGATTAGATAGTGCACAGCCCCTTGACATAGCGCCTAGTGCTGACCGGGTTGATGCAAGGACCATCTTGGAAGTCTCAAGGACTTCTGGGACGTCCCCGCAAGAGGTGAACTCCCAGGTGAAACACCTTGATATAGCGCACGGCGCTGAAAGTGTCACTCCCAAGGAGCGCGGCAGGGCAGTACAACCTGTGCTTAATTCCTCATTACCAAATACAGTAGTACAAGTATCTACAAAGGGACAAAAGGACTTAAAAGGAAAGCAGCGTGATATAGCACCCAGCGCTGAAACTGCTTGTCCAAAAAGAATGTTGAAAAAAGGAGAAAAAGAGTTTTTAGTTAGGTCAATAGGACGGAAGGACGAAATCTTGATCGAGATTGGGTTGGAAAGGTTGGACACGCATGAACAAACTCAGCAAACCGCGTTGCTTGATTCAGGAGCAACAGGTCTGTTCATGCATGCTGCATATGCAAAAAGGATGGGCTTCAAATTAATACCCTTGGAACACCCCGATCAAGTTCGAAATGTGGACGGAACAAATAATGAAGAAGGAATGATCACCCATGAGGTTGATCTTCTTTTATCTTACCAAGGACACAAGGAACAAGCCACCTTCGAGATATGCGAGCTAGGAAAAACCAATGTAATCATTGGATCCACATGGTTACAAAAACACAACCCTGAAATCAATTGGGAAACTGGTCAAGTCAAATTGACACGTTGTCCACAAAGCTGTGGACATAGGCAAAGGGAGTGGACCAAGAAGCGGGAGAAGAAGGTCTGATCAGCAGAACACTGGCATGTTCTAGAGTATCTGTGGGAACAAGAAAAGGAATTGGACTTCGCGCACTGGCTTGAAGAAAAAGAGGAAAGTGAGAAGCATCTCACGTACATGGAACAAATGAAACACCCAGGTCAATATAAGTATGGGGATAAATATCCATTCTTACCAATGTTTCCATCATCTGCTGGATCAAAAGCCGGATCAATGAGACATGTACGGGAATTGGCAAAACTCACAGCCAAAGAGATGGTACCTAAACAATACCATCAATACCTTAAAATCTTCGAGAAGGGAGCATCGGAATGCATGCCGGCTAGAAAGCCTTGGGATCACGCAATTGATACCAAACCAGGCTATCAACCCCGGAAAGGGAAGGTCTATCCCTTATCCCCAGATGAGCTTCAAGAAGTACGGAACTTTGTGGATGATCAACTATCAAAAGGGTATATTTGACCCTCAAAATCACCGCAGACGTCACCCATCTTCTTTGTAAGCAAAAAAGATGGAAAGAAGCGAATGGTTCAGGACTATCGATACCTGAATGAGTGGATGGTTAAAAATAACTACCCGTTACCACTCATATTGGAGCTCGTAGATTGAGCAGGGAGTGCCAAGTACTTCACTAAGCTAGATCTTAGGTGGGGTTATAATAATGTACGGATCAAGGAAGGCAATGAATGGAAAGCTGCATTCACTACCCCGGAAGGTTCCTTTGAACCAGTAGTAATGTTCTTTGGGCTAACCAACTCGCCGGCCACCTTCCAAGCAATGATGAATGACATTTTCCGCGATATGATCAACGCAGGAAAAGTCATTGTGTACATTGATGACATACTCATCTTCACTAAAACAAAAGAGGAGCATGATGCAATTGTACAACAAGTCTTGCAGCGGTTAGAAGAAAATGATCTGTATGTAAAACCAGAAAAATGCGTGTGGTGTGTAGAAGAAGTTGAATTCTTGGGCGTCATCCTAGGACCCAAAGGGATTCAAATGGATACAAAGAAGGTCGAAGCCATTATTAGCTGGCCCACCCCTTCTTGTGTCAAGGACGTACAAAGGTTCTTAGGCCTAGCAAATTACTATAGGCGCTTTGTACAGGACTTCGCCAAAATTGCACGGCCACTACATGATCTGGTTAGAAAAGAAAAAACATGGGAATGGACGGAGGTCCAAGAAAAGGCTTTCCAAAGCCTGAAAAAGATATTCACGGAGCAACCCTTACTAGTTGCCCCAGATTCAGATAGAAAGTTCAGGGTGGAATCAGATGCATCAGATTACGCTATGGGTGGCGTCTTATCTATGCTCTGCAAGGATGACAGGTGGAGGCCTGTGGCCTACCTATCAAAGTCGCTCAATGATAATGAGCGCAATTATGACGTCCATGATAAGGAAATGCTAGGCATCATGCAATGCCTGGAAACATGGCATCACTACCTAGAAGGAGTGCGTGAACAGTTCGAGATATGGACTGATCACAAAAATCTTGAGTACTTTATGAGTGCAAAAAAGTTGAATCATCGGCAAGCCAGGTGGGCTTTGTACCTCAGCCGATTTAATTTTGTGTTGCATCATAAAGCTGGTGTCACTATGGGAAAGGCCGACTCTCTGTCCAGGAGGCCAGACCATAAAAAGGGGGTGGATGATGACAACAAGGATGTCACGCTCCTCAAACTGGACTTTTTTAAAATCGCGGCACTACGCCATGGTCACGTATTTATTCATAGCTCAGAAAAAGAATTGCTAAACAAAATTCGACATTCTGAAGCATGTGACGAAGCAGTGGTAAAGGCGGTAGAAGCCATGAAAAAGGCTGGTGTTAAAACACTAAATACTCGAGAATGGGAAATGGAGCAGGGACTTATCCTCTGGCAAGGAAAAGTCTATGTACCTAAGGACGAGAAGCTGCGGATGGAGATAGTCCGCCTACACCATGACACACCTATTGCAGGACATGGAGGACAGTGGAAGATGATTGAACTCGTCACAAGAAATTACTGGTGGCCTGGAATCACCAGATTTATTAAAAAATACATTAGTGGATGTGACAAATGCCAGCGGAAGAAGAATTTCCCAGAGCCCCCTGCTGGAAAGTTAATGCCAAACTCGGCACCAGCAAAGCCCTGGACACACATCTCCGCTGACTTCATCACAAAATTACCAGAATCACATGGCCACAATGCGATTTTGGTAGTCTGTGACAGAATGTCAAAAATAGCGCATTTCATTCCCACATCGGAGGAAACATCGGCGCAGGGGTTAGCCACATTATTTAGGGACCATGTTTGGAAACTCCATGGACTCCCTGAATCTATAATCTCAGATCGTGGCCCACAGTTCGCCGCACAAATGATGAGAGAGCTAAATCAAATGTTGGGCATTAGCACAGATTTGTCCACAGCATTCCATCCACAAACGGATGGACAAACAGAACGAATGAACCAGGACTTAGAACAATACCTGAGGATTTTCGTAGATCATCAACAAGAAACGTGGTCTGGATGGTTAGCCATCGCTGAATTTAGTTATAATAACAAAATTCAGGCATCCACCAAACAAACGCCGTTCTTTGTCAATTATGGCAAACACCCCAGGATGGGAATTGAGCCCAGAAGAGAAGGAAGTCACCCGGCAGCATCGGATTTCGCTCAAAAAATGAAAGAAATCCATGAGGAAACTCAGGCAGCCTTGCTAAAATCACAGGGTGATATGAAGCTATATGCAGACAGACACCAATCTGACGCACCAGAGTATAAAGTTGGAGACAAAGTATGGCTGTCAACCAAAGATCTAAGGTTGACAGGCCGACCAACGAGAAAACTGGTGGAAAGATGGATTGGGCCATATCCAATCAAGAAAATAGTGTCGTCAAATGCAGTAGAGCTGGACCTACCTTTCTCCCAACAAATCCATCCCGTGGTAAACATCTCATGAATCCGCCCATGGAAACGACCAATGAAAGGGCAAAAAGCACAACCCCCACCGCCAATTGAGATAGACGGTGAAAAGGAATATGAAGTGGAAGAGATAATCAATGTACGATTAAAAAGAAACAAAATGGAGTACTTGGTCAGATGGAAAGGACACACCGCTGAGCACAACTCCTGGGAACCACTGGACAATCTACAAAACGCAAAAAGAAAAATAAAAAACTTTTACAATAAAAACCCTGGAGCCATTAGAAGGCTTGACAAAGCAACCTTTAATGGGTTGACTTTCAGACCGTACGAAAACTTCACCCAATCCTCGGACAAAATAGTGTCCAAAATTGATGTTAATGCAGTAGCACCAGCTGCAAAATGGGAGCAAAACTGGCAAAAATGGAAAGGAAGGAAGGGTCTAGACACCCTTACAGAGCCAGGAGATGTGGAAGGGCCATGTCAATGCAACATGTGCCTACATCAATCGCATGATATAGCGCCTCGTGCTGAAACGATTGAAGACTTCACCCCACCATCCCGCCCACTCTCACCCATCATCAAGGAAATAGAGGAATCATCCGTGATAGAGCGCAATACGCTGAAAGTGTTACAATTCTCTTTTCCCTTTGTTAACGGACTACATTTTACTTGTTACAAACCCATAACTACGTTTGGACATTATCTCCTTTGGTAGCTACCTTCATCTTTCCTTTCTCAGATAGCTACATGCTTTCCCCTTATATTCTTATTGTTCTCTTAACGTATATAAACCCCTCTCATGTACCGTAGTTCTTTAGTTCCAACTTAGTCGAATCATATCCATAACTTGAACACTCTTTTGCTCGTCGCCTCAACCGCTCTCCTCGCTCTCTCTCTAGCCTTTGTCATTGTCAGACTTAGTGCCTAGGACCCTCGTCCAGTGATTGGGAACAGACCGAGACTCTGTTTGTTGCTGTAGACTTGGACGCTGAACGACGTTGTGGACATCGACCGTAACATAAGTTGGAACTCAGGACTAGCTCAGGGTATCATCCCTAGCCGACACCATTGAGACCCACAGCTCTCAGGAACGACCCCCGAACGGATCCGTCACCTATAAGGGGAAATACTACCTTGAACGACGAGAAGTTTTTCTCTATCAACGAACCTGGTACTTTGTTACAGAAGGACGGAAATGAAACGAACCAGTCCCAAACGAATACTTTTCAGGAGACTTCTACTTAGGAGTATCTGAATTCGATTTACCCAACCAAATCTACCTAGACTGGGGTAGTGAAATACAAGGAGAACTGCTCTACCTTGTCAAGGAACCAGAAAATGAACCAGGAAGGACCCTCTACAGAAGATTCTTTAGAGACAGCAACTGACACGGAATCACAGCTAGCCTTTTAGCAGAGTGGGAGGAATTACTACAAATTGAACAAGCCAAGCTTGAGGAAAACCTGTTTGACACAGATTACTCGAGACAGAGACCACCCCCATCTCTGAGAACCAGAACCCCGAGTAGAACCCCTACTCCAGAACCGAAACCGATCACCAGAACACCTACCCCTGAACCACCGATTAACCCTGAACCACCAATCACTCCTGAACCAAGAATGGTGTCTGAAACCAGTGCAGGCTCTAAAGGAGATATCAAACCGCAGCCGATACGACCCTTTACTGGATTAGAGTTAAAACATCGGCATCACAGGAACTAGAGCATAGGCTAAAGAAAGACGAACCATCCACTGCACTACCTACAGAATATGAGCAATGGCGCACCATCTTTGACAAAAAGGCATCAGAATGCTTCCCATCCAGTCGACCATGGGATCATGCAATCAACACCAAAGAAGGCTTTGTTCCGAAGGCTAGTAAACTCTATCCTCTATCCGTCAAGGAACAAGGACTATTAGACGAATGGATTGATGAACAACTCAAGAAAGGATACATTAAACCATCTACATCACCGCAGGCATCACCATTCTTCTTTGTAGCAAAGAAAGCCATTAATCACATTATACCAACATGTTCACCTTCTTCGCCCTTGCCGCCTACTTTTTCACCCTCGCCCTTCTCACCTGCGCCCACTGGCGCATTGATGAAACCATCGCCGCCCTCTCACCCTTCCTCGCCATCCCAGACCTCCCGCTAGAGGTCTTCATTGAAAATACCACCGTCATCCACTTCAAGGATGACGATTTACATGTTCACCCAGCCGTCTTGCTCCCCCAGGAATACCCCGACGATCACCACCTTCCCCACTTCGCCCAATTTGTCAAACGGAACACTACCCTCACCGTCGTTGCAGACGCCCTCGCTGCCGCCACTTGCTCAATCACCAACCTCACTTCCGCCACCAACAACCTCGCTGCCCTCACCCTCACCATTGATCCGCATGAAATGACCTATGAGGAGCGCGATTCCTTCTTGCGAAACGCTCAAAATCTGCACTGCGCTGCTGAAGCGCTCAAATGGAAGGTAGAAACATCGACAAAAGAACTTGATAACACCGTCAAATGGGCAGAATCGAGAACGGATCATGGCTGGACAACTTCTGGTTGGTAGAAGTCGGTGACTTCTCGCATACAAAGGGGGTAATGTTACAATTCTATTTTCCCTTTGTTAACGGACTACATTTTACTTGTTACAAACCCATAACTACGTTTGGACATTATCTCCTTTGGTAGCTACCTTCATCTTTCCTTTCTTAGATAGCTACGCGCTTTCCCCTTATATTCTTATTGTTCTCTTAACGTATATAAACCCCTCTCATGTACCATAGTTCTTTAGTTCCAACTTAGTCGAATCATATCCATAACTTGAACACTCTTTTGCTCGTCGCCTCAACCGCTCTCCTCACTCTCTCTCTAGCCTTTGTCATCGTCAGACTTAGTGCCTAGGACCCTTGTCCAGTGATTGGGAACAGACCGAGACTCTGTTTGTCGCTGTAGACTTGGATGCTGAACGACGTTGTGGACATCGACCGTAACAGAAAGATGACGAAGAAGTTTAAATTTGTCTGGAAGCCAAATCTTAAAAAGGGGGTACTGTCATGACCAACTGAAAAGCTTTGGCTTTTTTCACCAAGTCATTTCCATTTTATTATTTATTTATTTTCTTCATATTATATAAACATGTGCTGACTAAGCAGGCGTCTATCACTTGGCACTTAGATAAAGCCATAGATAAGATACCAGAGCTCGGCGCTGATGACTCATTACCATTACTACATGCGCAGTCGTCTTACTCATACCGTACTATATTTAGAGTAGGGCTTAGGGTAGCGCACAGACCACCTGTCGTAGTATATAAGGAGTGCAATTCAGCACCCAGAGTCCTCAGTCGAGTTCTCTCAGGTTTCCCCTCCCTCCTCTCCTCCTCCTGTCTTGTTCGCTAGTTGGGGCTCTTAGGCGTCGCGCCGAGGGAGTCCTGATAGAGAGGAGGGAGGGGAAACCCAAGAGAACTCAACTGAGGACTCTGGGTGCTGAATTGCACTCTTTATATACTATGACAGGTGGTCTGTGCACTACCCTAAGCCCTATTCTAAATATAGTACTGTATGAGTAAGTGTTACGGTCGATGTCCACAACGTCATTCAGCGTCCAAGTCTACAGCAACAAACAGAGTCTCGGTCTGTTCCCAATCACTGGACGAGGGTTCTAGACACTAAGTCTGACGATGACAAAGGCTAGAGAGAGAGCGAGGAGAGCGGTTGAGGCGATGAGCAAAAGAGCGTTCGAGTTATGGATAAGATTCGACTAAGTTGGAACTAAAGAACTATGGTACATGAGAGGGGTTTATATACGTTAAGAGAACAATAAGAATATAAGGGGAAAGCGCATAGCTATCTGAGAAAGGAAAGATGAAGGTAGCTACCCAAGGGAATAACGTCCAAGCGTAGTTATGGGTTTGGAACAAGTAAAATGTAGTCCGTTAACAAAGGGAAAAGAGAATTGTAACATTACCCCCTTTGTATGCGAGAAGTCACCGACTTCTACCAGCCAGAAGTTGTCCAGCCATGATCCGTTCTCGATTCTGCCCATTTGACAGTGTTATCGAGTTCTTTTGCAGATGTTTCTACCTTCCATCTGAGCGCTTCAGCCGCGCGGTGCAGATTTTGAGCGTTTCGCAAGAAGGAATCGCGCTCCTCATAGGTCATTTCATGCGGGTCGATGGTGAGGGTGAGGGCAGCGAGGTTGTCGGTGGCGGAAGTGAGGTTGGTGATTGAGCAAGTGGCGGTGGCGAGGGCGTCTGCAATGACTGTGAGCGTGGTGTTCCTTTTGACGAATTGGGCAAAATGGGGAAGGTGATGGTCATCAGGGTGTACTTGGGGGAGTAGGGTGGCAGGGTGGACATGTAGATCATCGTCCTCGAAGTGGACGACAGTTGTATTTTCAATGAAGACCTCTAGCAGGAGGTCTGGGATGGTGAGGAAGGGTGAGAGGGCGGCGACGGTTTTGTCAATGCGCCAGTGGGCGCAGGTGAGAAGGGCAAGGGTGAAGAAGTAGGCGGCGAGGGCGAAGAAGGTGAACATGTTGATATGATGTGAGTGTTGATGTTAGGTGATGATTCCTGGAAATTTATACGTGTTCCAGGTCGCTGATTTCCGTGTCTGAATCCCAATTTTCTGTATTTAGTGGATCTTTGATTGCAGGGTCGGTGAGGAGTTCTCGTTCCTCTATGATGAACCTGGTCAATGAATTTAAATGTTCGATTCCTGGTGTCGTTGTTGGGGTGATTAAGAATCTTCTGATTCGCCTGATAATATCCGCTATTACCTCCGCCATTGCAGTAGACAAATAATCAAGATCGTCAAGGATGTCTTCCATGAGAATGCGGGGCCTTCCTGGTATTCTGATCCTTTGGCTAATTAACCAGATTTGTGCGCTACACTCCCGTATCTGTTTGGTGATTCCATCCATCTGCTTGTATTCTTCCGGGCATAGCAATCTTCCATGAGCACTTTTATAAACGTCACTATTTCTGATGGCTAGAAGTTGGTATGCGGGTGGATCTTTATTATAGGTGGGTAGATCGTCGGTTGCAAATTGTAGGTCGTGGTACTTGGGAAGATAGTTCTGGATGGCATTGCAAGGGAATTCTGTTGTTCCTGAAGGGTTCTTTTGGTGACGGTGATCAAGTCGAGGGATGTGATAATATCGTGTGACTAACGCCACAGTTCGGGTGAGTTTTCCTGGTGAGTTCGGTGCCCTAGGAGCGTGTTGGAAGGGAAGGTATTGTATGTGGGTATAGATGGTCTTTTCTTTAAGAGCTATAGTGTATCGGGAGAGTGTTGAGCAGTTCCGTTTTGTATAGTGGTAATTTTGTTTCAAGACGTGGCGGTTTCTGTATCGAGTCATGGTTCAGAGGTGTCGGCGTTGTTGGTATTCTGATAGGATATCCGTGGCGTTTGCAAGATTGCGAGCGGGTTCCCAAGAATTGTCATTTGGTCCATAGCCTTTCCATTTAACCAGGTAGTGGTAGCCTGCACCTCGTTTCCTATGAGCTAGAATTGCCTCTACCTCGAATTCCTCTTGTCCATTTACAAGATCAGGAGGTGGTTTCACATAGTTCAGCCCATGTGCAGTCGTTTCCCTGTACGGGGTAAGGAGTGACGTATGAAACACAGGGTGAATGCGCCATTGTTTTGGGAGTTTCAATTTGTATGTCACTGGTCCCATCACTTGCTCAATTTCAAAGGGTCCTTCTCGTTTTGGTGCTAGCTTTCTAGATTGATATGGTATGTGAAGATTTCTGTTCTCAAGCCATACTTTGGTACCCTTTTCAAATCGTATTGCTTTGTCCTTGCGTCGTCTTGCCACTAGTTGTCTTGCTAGCTCATGTGCTGCTAGCGCTTCTTCTCTGGCTTTCCTTAGGAACTGAAGGCACTCCTCTGCTGCTGGTGTGGTCATTCGCATAGTAGCTGTGGGAAGCGCAACAGGGTCCGTTCCATACATTAGTCTGAATGGAGAAGTTTTGATCGTGTCATGATGTCGGTTATTGTGAGCGAACTCGGCTATTGGGAGAAGCGGTTTCCATAGATGCGGTTTGTTGGAGCAGAACATTCGAAGGTAGACTTCTAATTCTTGGTTGACCCGTTCTGTTTCTCCATCAGTCTGAGGATGATAGGCTGTGCTCATTCTATGGTCAATTCCTAGTGCTTTCTGTATTTCCTGGAATACTTTTGCAGAGAACTGAGGTCCTTGATCCGAGATCAAAACGTCGGGTAGGCCAAACCATTTGAAAATTTCGGAGACATAGAGTTCTGCTGTGCCTAAAGCGTCGATTGTCTTCTTGCAAGGTGTGAAAATTACCCCCTTTGTAAGACCATGGTCCACCGTGACCAGGATCAAATTGAAACCATCAGAAAGGGGTAGATCGGTGATGAAATCAAGGGTTACTTGTTGAAAAGGACGGGTTGCTTTTGACGAAATCGGGTGAAGAGCTGGCACATTTGGGTGTGTGTTAATCTTCATTTGTTGACAAAGGGCGCAACCTTCTATCCATTCTCTGACATGTTTGAACATTCCAGGCCACCAGTAATCTCGTTTAAGGAGTTCAAGGGTCTTTAATCGTCCAGGATGGCCAGATGATCGCGCTTCATGTGTTTCTTTGATCAATTTGGTTCGTAATCCGTCTTGGTCAGGGATATAGGTTTTACCGAGATAGTGAACAATGCCGTTTGTATAAGACCAATCCTGTATGTTCGATTTGATCGGTGGGGCCTGGTGCGTAGTGATAACCTCAATTAGAATGCGTCCAAAATCGTCTTTTGACATTGCCTTTTGAATTTCCATGACTAGGTCTTCTGCAATGAGACGAATAAAACAATCCTCTGGTAAAACTACGATGTCTTCTGGTGATTCGCTATTTCCCATATGATCAGGGCGTCGGGATAGGGCATCCGCTTCAAACATTTTTGTGCCAGGGACATGCTCAATGCGCAGGTCAAATTCTGATAATAAGGATGACCATCTAGCTTGTCTGGGTGTTAAGCGTTGGGCCGTTCGATAGTAGGACAAATTCTTGTGGTCGCAGTGCACTATAGTAGTGTGGGGTGATCCATGCAGTAGATGTCGCCAAGTCATCAATCCCTTGATGATCGCCAAAAGTTCTCAATTGTAGATTTGGTAATTCTGTTCCGTTTGTGTTAATGTGTGTGAGATAAATCCGCAGGGATGTAGAGATCCTGTTTCATCTGCTTGTTTCAAGACTGCTCCTATTGCCTTATTTGATGCATTGGTTTGAAGGATGAAGGGTCGAGTAGGATCTGGCATTAATAATACTGGCATAGATGCAAATCGTTTCTTCAGGATTTCAAAAGTGTCGTTCCGTTCAGTGGTCCAGTTAAATGGTTCTGTTTTCTTAGTGAGGTCGGTAAGTGGTTTAGCGATGGCAGCAAAATTCCCAATGAAACGTTGGTAAAAGTTCCCAAATCCGAGGAATGATCGGACCTGTTTGACTGTGGTAGGAACTGGCCAGTCTGCGATCCCAGCTAACTTTATTGGGTCCATCTGAATGCGTCCAGGGGTGATGATCATTCCTAGGAATTTGACTTCTTGTGTGGCGAACTTGCATTTTTCAAGTTTCAGGAATAGATCGTTATCTTGTAGCCGTTGTAAAATTCGTTTTGTCCGCCCCTCTAGCTGTTCTAGTGTTTCCGCACAGATTAACATGTCATCCATGTAAATGATCAACCATCCTTCGTTGATCATGTCCCTAAAGTACTCGTTCATCATAGTTTGAAAAGTTGACGGCAAGTTGCATAGTCCAAAGAACATTACTGTCGGTTCATAAAGCCCTCAATTGGTGATAAAGGCTGCCTTCCATTCGTCTCCCTTCTTGATGCGAACATTGTTGTATCCCCATCGGAGGTCTAGTTTGGTGAAATACTTGGCACCTCGTAATTTAGTCATGAGATCGGAAACAAGGGGAAGGGGATATGCGTTTTTGACAGTCCATTCGTTCAAGTATCGGTAATCCTGACAGGGTCGGAGTGCTCCACTTTCTTTCTTTGCTACAAAGAAGAATGGTGATGCCTGCGGTGATGTAGATGGTTTAATGTATCCTTTCTTGAGTTGTTCATCAATCCATTCATCTAACAGCCCTTGTTCCTTGACTGATAGAGGGTAAAGTTTACTAGCTTTTGGAACAAAACCTTCCTTTGTGTTGATTGCGTGATCCCATGGTCGACTGGATGGGAAGCGTTCTGATGCCTTTTTGTCAAAGATGGTGCGCCATTGCTCATATTCTATAGGTAGTGTGGTGGATGGTTCGTCTTTCTTTAGCCTATGCTCTAGTTCCTGTGATGCCGATGTTTTAACTCTAATCCAGTAGTCATCTTCACCCCATTGCTGGGAGTCGAGGGCTAGCTGCCAGATTGCTTTTGACGACATGTCTAGATCTCCAATTTTCAGAGATTTCTCTCGCCAGTTGATAATCGGGTTATTTTCTTCTAACCAGGGTATTCCTAGAATCATTCGTTGATCGCCTAGCTTAGTGATCCAGAACCAATTGATAAATTGCTGTCCTTCGATCATGTAGCATATCTTGGTTCGATGTGTGATCATTCCTTTCACATTTACTGTTCCATCTGCGTTTCTGACTTTAACTGGTTTCTTAAGTCGTTCTTTCCTGAGTTCTTTTACTGCTCCTTCATCTACAAAGTTTCCTTCTGCTCCACAATTGATTAGGGCAGATGTTCCAGCAGGTAAATCGGTCAATTTGATAGTTAATGAAATGCGCTTGTCATTGTTGGATAATACTATTACAGAATCAAGCACTAACTGTTCAGATCTTGATAATAAGGAAGGGCCAACCGCTGAGTGACGCTTCCTAACTAAAAACCCTCATTTTCGAATTCATTTAAGAGGGCATTCTTCTCTTCAGTAGACATTGCTGAAAAGATGGCTCTAATTTTCTTTGCTGGTTCGTCCTCTTCCTTCTGTTGTTCCTCAGTGACGGAACGGACAGCTTTATTCTGATAAGAAGACCTGGATGAAGACGCATCGTTGCGTTTCGGGCAGTTCCTGGAAATATGTCCCTGTGTTCCACATCTGAAACACTTGCCAGTCTTTTGGTATTCCTCCTTTTGATCATCTGTCAATCGGCTAGGGGTCGTGGTATTTATAGCTCTGATTGTTCCGGATCGATTGTTGTTTCGATTGAAACGCGTTCCAGATCCATCATTGGTTCTCCTGTTTCCCTGTCCTGTCATGTCCCAAGCGTTGTGGTGATCCTTGGCCTTGTCATAGGCTTCTTGCATCGTTTTGATCTTCCTTTGGTCCTGTAAGATCGTCCTAGCAAGTTCTAAAGGTAATCCTTTGACGAATGCCTGCAACTGAGCAGGTATTCCAGTGAGTCCGGAGGTTCCTATGTCCATGCAAAATTTCCTGATGTATTCTGGGACTGAAACGCCGTTTCCAACTCTTAATTTGGATAGATTGTTCAGGGCTCGAAGGGCGCTGTTGACTTCTCCCCAGTCATTGATGAAACGTGTTTCAAATGCTTCATAGTTGCTCCATTTGAATGTGGCTGTGGTACTGCCTCTGTTGTCATTCAATTCGCTTTGGATAATAGTTTTCCAGTCGTCCAGTTCTGGTCCCATGCACGCAAGCGCATATCTGACTTTCTTCTCATCTTTTCCTTCATAGTTCTGTTTGTTGAGGGTAAAGTAATCCTCAAGCTGTCCTAAAAATGACCTTGCTTCGATTCGTTTGCCTGTAAAAGGTCGTATAGGCTGCGGTTTGATATCTCCTCTAGAGCTAGCACTGGTTTCAGATGCCATTCTTGGTTCAGGAGTGATCGGTGGTTCGGGGTTAATCGGTGGTTCAGGGGTTGGTGTTCTGGTGATTGGTTTCGGTTCTGGAGTAGGGGTTCTACTCAGGGTACTGGGTTTCGGAGATGGGGGTGGTCCTTGTTTTGAGTAATCTGTATCAAATGGGTTTTCCTCAAGCTTGGCTTGTTCAATTCGTAGTAATTCCTCCCACTCTGCTAAAAGGCTAGCTGTGATTCTGTGTTGGTTGCTTCCACTAAAGAATTTCTTATAGAGGGTCCTTCCTGGTTCGTTTTCTGGTTCCTTAACAAGGTAGAGCGGTTCTCCTTGTACTTCACTACCCCAGTCTAGGTAGATTTGATTGGGTAAATCGAATTCAAAGGCTCCTGAGTAGAAGTCTCCTGAAAAATATTTGTCTGGGACTGGTTTGTTTCGTTTCCGTCCTTCTGTAACAAAGTACCAGGTTTGTTGGTAGAGAAAAACTTCTTGTCGTCCAAGGTAGGTTTTCCCCTTATAGGTGACGGATCCGTTTGGGGGTCGTTCCTGAGAGCTGCGGGTCTCAATGGTGTCGGCTAGGGGTGATACCCTGAGCTGGTCCTGAGTTCCAACTTATGTTATGGTCGATGTCCACAACATCGTTCAGCGTCCAAGTCTACAGCGACAAACAGAGTCTCGGTCTGTTCCCAATCACTGGACAAGGGTTCTAGGCACTAAGTCTGACGATGACAAAGGCTAGAAAGAAAGCAAGGAGAGCGGTTGAGGTGACGAGCAAAAGAGCATTCAAGTTGTGGATAAGATTCGACTAAGTTGGAACTAAAGAACTACGGTACATGAGAGGGATTTATATACGTTGAGAGAACAATAGAGACTAAAGGGGAAAGAGCATAGCTATCTGAGAAAGGAAAGGTGAAGGTAGCTATAAAAGGAGATAACATCCAAGCGTAACTATGGGTTTGTACAAGTAAATGTAGTCCGTTGACAAAGGGAAAAGAGAACTGTAACAGATATCTCCTTAAAAGGTCTACTGGTTGGGGGCACTCCAGTTGGAAAAAAGTGCAAGCATGTATGATTGCTGAAGATGGATCATGACCCAGCGGACAGATTATCTTGGCAGTTATTTTGTCAGGAAGGATTTCAAGGAACAGGAATTCCTTCAGCATTTTATGGTGGAAATGCAGGCACCAGTAAAGACCACAGTGTTTGGGAGCTATTCAAAGTTAGACAGCAAATAGCAAAAGTGGCTGGGAATTTAATTGGCATAAGAAGTAGTCTGGAAACCAAGAATAGGAGCAGGACAATGCTCTCTTTTTCATAAGAGATGATATTCAATGCATCCAAGAAAAATCTGTGGAATTACAGGACTCAAGTTGCCAAGAACAGTTGCGGTCACAGGAACAGGGCAGAGACTAACTGCCAGAACAAAGTCACCAGCTGAAGGTTAAAAGCTGAAGGAGTAACCACTCAGGACCATCAGGATCAGCAGGAGTAAAAAAGTTGATCAAACAAAGGATGGGATCAGGCCTGAGGGGAAGGTTGACTCATTATTGTCAAAGATCAGAAGATCTTCAGAGTCATAAGGCAATGACACTCCCTGGTGAGGGATGTGAGGATATTATGTGATAAAATCCTGGGCAGTTGGGAAGTCCACTTAGGTTCAGACATTATGGGATGAACACATGGACAGAGAGAACGTGCCAAATATAGGATTTCTGGAGCTATACAAGATATTTAGCAGAAAAAAAAAACAGAAAGGGGTTGCCACCTTATAGCTATGGAAATACCAAAAATCATGGAATTTTTTTCCTCATGTTACTCACTCACCCTTCTCTGTGGGGGGTGGGGGGCTTTGGTAGGATAGCTGTGTTGTGGCTGTCCTCCTTGGTGTTGGCCAGCCTTCACACACCATCTGTTGAATGTGTCTGGAATCCACATTTTGAGGTGAAGGTGAAGAGGGAAAAGGAAGCAAGATGAATGGAGGCAACCCGAGGGACTCTGAGGGCTTGCTGAACAAAGTGTGAGGCAAGGCGAGGATGACCGAGGATTGCGGAATGAATGAGTTTCCATTCACCCTCTGAAATAATGGCCCTCCAAGGGCTTGCTGAATGAAGTGTGAGGCAAGGTGTTCGTTCAGCAAGCCCTTGGAGGGCCAAGGATTGTGGAATGAATGAGTTTCTTCTGTTCACCCTCTGAAATAACAGCCTGAGGGAAAATTTAATTTTTTCCACCATCTGATTTTTGGGATCCTAACCCAGTAAGGTGCTGGGTCATCAAAAGCAAGCCAAGGGAGAATGCTGAGTTACCAGGGCATTTATCATCCAGTATGCACTGGGTTACCAAAAGCAAGTTCAAGTCTATGACAATGGGAGCCTTCAGCAAAGGCACTTAGGAAAGAATGCTTAGGAAGAGCTGAGAGGATCACAGTCAGGATGATTGGATCAAGTGCCAGAGAAGCATTTGAAACACATTTCATCAATGACTGGGGAGAAGTCAACAGCGCCCTTCAAGCCCTGAACAATCTATCCAAATTAAGAGTTGGAAACGGCGTTTCAGTCCCAGAATACATTAGGAAATTTTGCATGGACATAGGAACCTCTGGGCTCACTGGAATACCCGCTCAGTTGCAGGCATTTGTCAAAGGATTACCCTTAGAACTTGCTAGGACGATCTTACAGGACCAAAGGAAGATCAAGACGATGCAAGAAGTGTTACAATTCTCTTTTCCCTTTGTTAGCGGACTACATTTACTTGTTACAAACCCATAGTTACACCTTGGACGTTATCTCCTTTCATAGCGACCTTCATCTTTCCTTTCTCAGATAGCTATGCGCTTTCCCCTTATATTCTTATTGTTCTCTTAACGTATATAAACCCCTCTCATGTACCGTAGTTCTTTAGTTCCAACTTAGTCGAATCTTATCCATAACTTGAACGCTCTTTTGCTCGTTGTCTCTACCGCTCTCCTCGCTCTCTCTCTCTAGCCTTTGTCATCGTCAGACTTAGTGCCTAGAACCCTTGTCCAGTGATTGGGAACAGACCGAGACTCTGTTTGTCGCTGTAGACTTGGACGCTGAACGACATTGTGGACATTGACCGTAACATAAGTTGGAACTCAGGACTAGCTCAGGGTATCATCCCTAGCCGACACCATTGAGACCCGCAGCTCTCAGGAACGACCCCCGAACGGATCCGTCACCTATAAGGGGAAAACCTACCTTAGACGACGAGAAGTTTTTCTCTACCAACAAACCTGGTACTTTGTTACAGAAGGACGGAAACGAAACGAACCAGTCCCAGACCAACACTTTTCAGGAGACTTTTACTCAGGAGCCTTCGAATTCGATTTACCCGATCAAATCTACCTAGACTGGGGTAGTGAAGTACAAGGAGAACCGCTCTACCTTGTAAAGGAACCAGAAAACGAGCCATTTAGGACCCTCTATAGGAAATTCCTTGGAGACAACAACCGATACGGAATCGCAGCTAATCTTTTAGCAGAGTGGGAGGAATTACTACGAATTGAACAAGCCAAGCTTGAGGAAAACCCGTTTGATACAGATTACTCGAAACAAGGACCACCCCCATCTCCGAAACCCAGAACCCCGAGTAGAATCCCTACTCCAGAACCGAAACTGATCACCAGAACACCAACCCCTGAACCACCAATTAACCCCGAACCACCAATCACTCCTGAACCAAGAATGGCGTCTGAAACCGGTGCTAGCTCTAAAGGGGATATCAAACCGCAGCCTATACGACCTTTTACAGGCAAACGAATCGAAGCAAGATCATTTTTAGGACAACTTGAGGATTACTTTACCCTCAATGAACAGAACTATGAAGGAAAAGATGAGAAGAAAGTCAGGTATGCGCTCGCGTGCATGGGACCAGAACTGGACGACTGGAAAACTATTATCCGAAGCGAATTGAATGACAATAGAGGCAGTACCACAGCCACGTTCAAATGGAGCAACTATGAAGCATTTGAAACACGTTTCATCAATGACTGGGGAGAAGTCAACAGCGCCCTTCGAGCCCTGAACAATCTATCCAAATTAAGAGTTGGAAATGGTGTTTCAGTCCCAGAATACATCAGAAAATTTTGCATGGATATAGGAACCTCTGGACTCACAGGAATACCTGCTCAGTTGCAGGCATTCGTCAAAGGACTACCATTAGAACTTGCTAGAACTATCTTACAGGACCAAAGGAAGATCAAAACGATGCAAGAAGCCTATGACAAGGCTGAGGATCACCATAACGCTTGGGACATGACAGGACAAGGAAACAGGAGAACCAATGATGGATCTGGAACACGTTTCAATCGAAACAATAACAACCGATCTGGAACAATCAGAGCTATAAATACCATGATCCCTAGCCAATTAACAGATGACCAAAAGGAGGAATACCGAAAGACTGGCAAGTGTTTCAGATGTGGAACACAGGGACACATCTCCAGGAACTGCCCGAAACGCAATGATGCGTCTTCATCCAGGTCTTCTTACCAGAATAAGGCGGTCCATTCCGTCACTGAGGAACAACAGAAGGAAGAAGACGAACCAGCAAAGAAAATTAGAGCCATCTTTTCAGCAATGTCTACTGAAGAGAAGAATGCCCTCTTAAACGAATTCGAGAACGAGGGTTTTTAGTTAGGAAGCGTCACTCAGCAGTTGGCCCTTCCTTATTATCAAGATCTGAACAGTTAGCGCTTGATTCTGTAATAGTATTATCCAACAATGACAAGCGCATTTCATTAACTATCAAATCAACCGATTTACCCGCTGGAACATCTGCCCTAATCGATTGTGGAGCAGAAGGAAACTTTGTAGATGAAGGAGCAGTAAAAGAGCTCAGAAAAGAACGACTTAAGAAACCAATCAAAGTCAGAAACGCAGACGGAACAGTAAATGTGAAAGGAATGATCACACATCGAACCAAGATATGCTACATGATCGAAGGACAGCAGTTTATCAACTGGTTCTGGATCACTAAGCTAGGCGATCAACGAATGATTTTAGGAATACCCTGGTTAGAAGAAAATAACCCAATCATCAACTGGCGAGAGAAATCTCTGAAAATTGGAGATCTGGATACGACGCCAAAAGCAATCTGGCAGCTGGCCCTCGACTCCCAGCAATGGGGTGAAGATGACTACTGGATTAGAGTTAAAACATCGGCATCACAAGAACTAGAGCATAGGCTAAAGAAGGACGAACCATCCACTACGTTACCTACAGAATATGAGCAATGGCGCACTATCTTTGACAAGAAAGCATCAGAATGCTTCCCATCCAGTCGACCATGGGATCACGCGATCAACACAAAGGAAGGTTTTGTTCCAAAAGCTAGTAAACTTTACCCTCTATCAGTCAAGGAACAAGGGCTGTTAGATGAATGGATTGATGAACAACTCAAGAAAGGATACATTAAACCATCTACGTCACCACAAGCGTCACCATTCTTCTTTGTAGCAAAGAAAGAGAGCGGAGCACTTCGACCCTGTCAGGACTACTGATACCTGAATGAATGGACTGTCAAGAATGCATATCCCCTTCCCCTTGTTTCCGATCTCATGACTAAATTACGAGGCGCCAAGTACTTCACCAAACTTGACCTCAGATGGGGATACAACAATGTTTGCATCAAGAAGGGAGACGAATGGAAAGCAGCCTTTATCACTAATCGGGGACTCTATGAACCAACAGTAATGTTCTTTGGATTATGCAACTCGCCGTCAACCTTTCAAACTATGATGAACGAATACTTTAGGGACATGATCAACGAAGGATGGCTGATCATTTACATGGACGACATGTTAATCTGCGCAGAAACATTAGAGCAACTGGAGGAGCGGACAAGACGAATTTTACAATGGCTACAAGATAACGATCTATTCCTGAAACTTGAAAAATGCAAGTTCGCCACGCAAGAAGTCAAATTCCTAGGAATGATCATCACCCCTGGACGCATTCAGATGGACCCGATAAAGCTAGCAGGGATAGCCGATTGGCCAGTCCCTACCACTGTCAAACAAGTCCGATCATTCCTCGGATTTGGGAACTTTTACCGACGTTTCATTGGAAATTTTGCTGCCATCGCTAAACCACTTACCGACCTCACTAGGAAAACAGAACCATTCGACTGGACCACTGAACGGAACAACGCTTTTGAAATTCTAAAGAAACGATTTGCATCTATGCCGGTATTATTAATGCCAGATCCTACTCGACCCTTTATCCTCCAAACCGATGCATCAAATAAGGCAATAGGAGCAGTCTTGAAACAAGCAGATGAAACAGGATCTCTACACCCCTGCGGATTTATCTCACATGCATTAACACAAACGGAGCAGAATTACCAGATCTATGATCGGGAACTCTTGGCAATTATCAAAGGATTGATGACCTGGCGACATTTGTTACACGGATCACCCCACACCACTATAGTTCATTGCGACCACAAGAATCTATCCTACTACCAAACCGCCCAACGCTTAACGCCCAGACAAGCTAGATGGTCATCCCTATTATCAGAATTTGATCTACGCATCGAGCACGTCCCTGGCACGAAAATGTTCGAAGCAGATGCCCTATCCCGACGCCCTGATCATATGGGAAATAGTGAATTACAAGAAGACGTCATAGTCCTACCAGAGGATCGCTTTATTTGTCTTATTGCGGAAGATCTAGCCACAGAGATTCAGAAAGCAATGTCAAAAGACGATTTCGGACGCATTCTAATAGAAGTTATCACCACGCACCGCGCCCCACCGATCAAATCGAACATACAAGATTGGTCTTATACCAATGGCATTATTCACTATCTTGGCAAAACCTACATCCCTGACCAAGACGGCTTACAAACCAGATTGATTAAGGAAACGCACGAAGCACGATCATCAGGTCACCCTGGACGATTAAAGACCCTTGAACTCCTTAAGCGTGATTACTGGTGGCCTGGAATGTTCAAACATGTCAGGGAATGGATAGAAGGATGCGCTCTCTGTCAGCAGATGAAGGTTAACACACATCCGAATGTACCAGCCCTTCACCCAATTTCATCGAAAGCAACCCACCCCTTTCAGCAAGTAACCCTTGATTTCATCACTGATCTACCTCTTTCCGATGGCTTTGACTCGATCCTGGTCACGGTGGACCATGGTCTTACAAAGGGGGTAATTTTCACACCGTGCAAGAAGACAATTGACGCTCTGGGCACTGCAGAACTTTACGTCTCTGAAATTTTCAAACGGTTTGGCCTACCCGACATTTTGATTTCGGATCGAGGACCACAGTTCTCTGCAAAAGTATTTCAGGAAATACGAAAAGCATTAGGAATTGATCATAGAATGAGCACAGCCTACCATCCCCAAACCGACGGAGAAACAGAACGAGTCAACCAGGAATTAGAAGTCTACCTTCAAATGTTCTGCTCCAATGAACCACATCTATGGAAACCGCTTCTCCCAATAGCCGAGTTTGCTCACAATAACCGACATCATGACACTATCAAAACTTCCCCATTCAGACTAATGTATGGAACGGACCCTGTTGCGCTTCCCACAGCTACTACACGAATGACCACGCCAGCAGCAGAAGAGCGCCTTCAGTTCCTAAGGAAAGCCAGAGAAGAAGCACTAGCAGCACATGAACTAGCAAGACAACTAGTGGCAAGACGACGCAAGGACAGAGCAATACAATTTGAAAAGGGTACCAAAGTATGGCTTGAGAACCGAAATCTTCACATACAATATCAGTCTAGAAAGCTAGCACCAAAACGAGAAGGACCCTTCGAAATCGAACAAGTGATGGGACCAGTGACATACAAATTGAAACTTCCGAAACAATGGCGCATTCACCCTGTGTTTCATGCGTCACTCCTTACCCCATACAAGGAAACGACTGCGCACGGGCCGAACTATGTGAAACCACCCCCTGATCTCGTAAATGGACAAGAGGAATTCGAGGTAGAGGCAATTCTAGCCCATAGGAAACGAGGCGCAGGCTATCATTACCTAGTTAAATGGAAAGGCTATGGATCGAATGATAATTCTTGGGAACCCGCTTGCAATCTTGCAAATGCCACTGATATCTTGTCTAAATATCAACAACGTCGACACCTCTGAACCATGACGTGATACAGAAACCGCCACATCTTGAAACAAAACTACCACTATACAAAACGGAACTGCTCAACACTCTCTCGATACACTATAGCTCTTAAAGAAAAGACCGTCTATACCCACATACAATACCTCCCTTTACAACACGCCCCTAGAGCACCGAACCCGCCAGGAAAACTTACCCGACCTGTGGCGTTAGTCACACGATACTATCGCATCCCCCGACTTGATCACCGTCACCAAAAGAACCCTTCAGGAACAACAGAGTTCCCCTGCAACAATATCCAGAATTACCTCCCCAAGTACCACGACCTACGATTTTCAGCCGACGATCTACCTCACTACAACAACGATCCACCTGCATACCAACTTCGAGCCATCAGAAACAGCGACGTTTATAAGAGTGCCCATGGAAGATTGCTATGTCCGGAAGAATACAAGCAGATGGATGAGATCACTAAACAAATACGGGAGTGTAGCGCACAAATCTGGTTAATCAGCCGACGAATCAGGATACCAGGAAGGCCTCGCATTCTCATGGAAGACATCCTCGACGAACTTGATTACTTGTCTACCGCAATGGCAGGGGTAATAGCGGATATTATTAGGCGAGTCAGAAGATTCTTAATCACCCCAACAACGACATCAGGGATTGAACATTTAAATGCATTAACCAAGTTCATCAGGGAGGAACAAGAACTCCTCACCGACCCTGCAATCGAAGATCCACTAAATACAGAAAATTGGCCTTCAGACGCGGAAATCAGCGACCTGGCATCCACATAAATTTCCAAGTGTCACCGCCCAACACCCAACCTACCTCGTAACTAGAAACCATGTTCACTGTCTTTGCCCTCGTCGCCTACTTCATCACCCTGGCCCTCATCTCCTGCGCTCACTGGCGTATCGACGAAACCACCGCCGCTCTGTCACCTTTCCTCGCCGTCCCGGACCTCCCACTGGAGGTCTTCATTGAAAACACCACTGTCGTCCACTTCGAGGACGATGAGTTACATATCCACCCAGCCGACCTTCTTCCCCAGGTATACCCTGACGATCACCACCTCCCGCACTTCGCCCAATTTGTCAAGAGGAATACCACGCTCACCGTCGTCGCTGATGCCCTCGCCGCCGCCACATGTTCCATCACCAACCTCTCCTCCGCCACTGACAATCTCGCCGCACTCACCCTCACCATTGACCCTCATGAAATGACTTATGAGGAACGCGATTCATTCCTACGAAATGCTCAAAATCTGCATCGTGCCGCCGAGGCGCTCAAATGGAAGGTGGAGACTTCTACAAAAGAATTGGACAATGCGGTCAAGTGGGCTGAGTCCAGAACGGACCATGGCTGGACTACTTCTGGCTGGTAGAAGTCGGTGACTTCTCGCATACAAAGGGGGTAATGTTACAATTCTCTTTTCCCTTTGTTAGCGGACTACATTTACTTGTTACAAACCCATAGTTACACCTTGGACGTTATCTCCTTTCATAGCGACCTTCATCTTTCCTTTCTCAGATAGCTATGCGCTTTCCCCTTATATTCTTATTGTTCTCTTAACGTATATAAACCCCTCTCATGTACCATAGTTCTTTAGTTCCAACTTAGTCGAATCTTATCCATAACTTGAACGCTCTTTTGCTCGTTGTCTCTACCGCTCTCCTCGCTCTCTCTCTCTAGCCTTTGTCATCGTCAGACTTAGTGCCTAGAACCCTTGTCCAGTGATTGGGAACAGACCGAGACTCTGTTTGTCGCTGTAGACTTGGACGCTGAACGACATTGTGGACATCGACCGTAACAAGAAGCCTATGATAAGGCTGAGGATCACCATAATGCTTGGGACATGACAGGACAGGGAAACAGGAGAACCAATGATGGATCTGGAACACGTTTCAATTGAAACAACAATTGATCCGGAACAATCAGAGCTATAAATACCATGACTCCTAGCTGATTGACAGATGATCAAAAAGAGGAATACCAAAAGACTGGCAAGTGTTTCAGATGTGGAACACAGGGACACATCTCCAGGAACTGCCCAAAACGTAACGTAACGTAACGATGCATCTTCATCCAGGTCTTCTTACCAGAATAAGGCTGTTCGCTCTGTCACTGAGGAACAACAGAAGGAAGAAGACGAACCAGCAAAGAAAATTAGAGCCATCTTTTCAGCAATGTCTACTGAGGAGAAGAATGCCCTCTTAAACAAATTCGAAAATGAGGGTTTTTAGTTAGGAAGCGTCACTCAGCGGTTGGCCCTTCCTTATTATCAAGATCTGAACAGTTAGCACTTGATTCTGTAATAGTATTATCCAACAATGACAAGCACATTTCGCTAACTATCAAATCAACCAATTTACCTGCTGGAACATCTGCCCTAATTGATTGTGGAGCAGAAGGAAACTTCGTAGATGAGGGAGCAGTGAAGGAGCTCAGGAAAGAACGACTTAAGAAACCAATTAAAGTCAGAAACGCAGATGGAACAGTAAATGTGAAAGGAATGATCACACATTGGACCAAGATATGCTACATGATCGAGGGACAGCAATTTATCAATTGGTTCTGGATCACTAAGCTAGGCAATCAATGAGTGATTTTAGGAATACCCTGGTTAGAAGAAAATAACCCAATCATCAACTGGCAAGAGAAATCTCTGAAAATTGGAGATCTGGACACATCGCCAAAAGCAATCTGGCAGCTAGCCCTCGACTCCCAGCAATGGGGCCAAGATGACTATTGGATTAGAGTTAAAACATTGGCATCACAGGAACTAGAACACAGGCTAAAGAAAGACGAACCATCTACCACTCTACCGACAGAATATGAGCAATGGTGCACCATCTTTGACAAAAAGGCATCAGAACGTTTCCCATCCAGTCGACCATGGGATCATGCAATCAACACAAAGGAAGGCTTTGTCCCGAAGGTAGTAAACTCTATCCTTTATCTGTCAAAGAACAGGGGTTGTTAGACGAATGGATTGATGAACAACTCAAGAAAGGATACATTAAACCATCTATGTCACCGCAGGCATCACCGTTCTTCTTTGTAGCAAAGAAAGAAAGTGGAGCACTCCAACCCTGTCAGGATTATCAATACCTCAACAAATGGACCATCAAAAATGCATATCCCCTTCCCTTAGTTTCCAATCTCATGACTAAACTACGAGGCGCCAAGTACTTCACCAAACTAGACCTCTGATGGGGATACAACAATGTTCGCATCAAAAAGGGAGATGAATGGAAAGCAGCTTTTATTACCAATCGAGGGCTCTATGAACCAACAGTAATGTTCTTTGGATTATGCAACTCGCCGTCAACCTTTCAAACTATGATGAACAAATACTTTAGGGACATGATCAATGAAGGATGGCTAATCATTTACATGGACAACATGTTAATCTGCGCAGAAACACTGGAACAACTGGAAGAGCGGACAAAACGAATTTTACAATGGTTAAAAGATAACGATCTATTCCTGAAATTAGAAAAATGCAAGTTCGCCACGCAGGAAGTTGAATTCTTAGGAATGATCATCACCCCTGGACGCATTCAGATGGACCCAATAAAGTTAGCAAAGATCACCGATTGGCCAGTCCCTACCACAGTCAAACAAGTCCAATCATTCCTTGGATTTGGGAACTTTTACCGACGCTTCATTGGAAACTTTGCTGCCATTGCTAAACTGCTCACTGACCTCACTAAGAAAGCTGAACCATTCAACTGGACTACTGAATGGAACAATGCCTTTGAGATTCTAAAGAAAAAATTCGCGTCCATGCCAGTATTATTAATGCCAGATCCAATTCGACCCTTTATCCTTCAAACTGACGCATCAAATAAGGCAATAGGAGCAGTGCTGAAACAAGCTGATGAAACGGGGGCTTTACACCCTTGTGGATTTATTTCACATGCATTAACACAAACAGAGCAAAACTACCAGATCTATGACTGAGAACTCTTGGCAATCATCAAGGGATTAGCGACTTGGCGACACCTGTTACATGGATCACCCCATACCACCATAGTTCATTGCGATCACAAGAATCTGTCCTACTATCGAACTGCCCAACACTTGACACCTAGACAAGCTAGATGGTCATCCCTATTATCGGAATTTGACCTATGTATTGAGCATGTCCCTGGCACAAAAATGTTTGAAGCAGATGCTCTATCTTGATGCCCTGATCATATGGGAAATAATGAATCACAAGAAGATGTCATAGTCTTACTGGAGGATTGTTTTATTTGTCTTATTGCAGAAGATCTAGTCATAAAGATTCAGAAGGCAATGTCAAAAGACGATTTTGGGCACATTCTAATCAAGGTTATCACCACGCATTGTGCCCCACCAATCAAATCGAACATACAGGACTGGTCTTATACAAACGGAATCATTCATTATCTCGGCAGAACCTACATCCCTGATCAAGACAGATTACGGACCAAATTAATTAAAGAAACACATGAAGCACGATCATCAGGCCACCCTGGATGATTGAAGACTCTTGAACTCCTTAAACGTGATTACTGGTGGCCCAGAATGTTCAAACATGTCAGGGAATGGATAGAAGGATGCGCCCTCTGTCAGCAGATGAAGATTAACACACACCCAAATGTACCAGCTCTTCACCTGATTCCGTCAAAAGCAACCCACCCCTTTCAGCAAGTAACCCTTGATTTTATCACTGATCTACCCCTTTCTGATGGCTTTGACTTGATCCTGGTCATGGTGGACCATGGTCTTATGAAGGGGGTAATTTTCACACCTTGCAAAAGACAATCGATGCTCTAGGCACAGCAGAACTTTATGTCTCTGAAATTTTCAAACGGTTTGGCCTACCTGATGTTTTAATCTCGGATTGAGGACCACAGTTCTCTGCAAAAGTATTTCAAGAAATATGAAAAGCATTAGGAATCAACCATAGAATGAGCACAGCCTATCATCCCCAGACTGATGGGAAACAGAATGAGTCAACCAGGAACTAGAAGTCTACCTCTGAATGTTCTGCTCCAATGAACCACATCTATGGAAACCGCTTCTCCCAATAGCCAAATTTGCTCACAATAACCAACATCATGACATGATCAAAACTTCCCCATTCAGACTAATGTATGGGACGGACCCGGTTGCACTTCCCAATGCTACAACACAAATGACTACACCAGCAGCAGAGGAATGCCTTCAGTTCTTAAGGCCAGAGAAGAGGCGCTAGCAGCACACGAACTAGCAAGACAATTAGTGGCAAGACAACGCCAAGATAAAGCAGTACGATTCGAAAAAGGCACCAAAGTATGGCTTGAGAACAGAAATCTTCACATACCATATCAGTCCAGAAAGCTAGCACCAAAATGAGAAGGACCCTTTGAAATTGAACAAGTAATGGGACCAGTAACATACAAATTGAAACTCCCAAAACAATGGCGCATTCACCCTGTGTTTCATACGTCACTCCTTACCCCGTATAGGGAAATGACTGCGCATGGCCCGAGCTATGTGAAACCACCCCCTGATCTCGTAAATGGACAAGAGGAATTCGAGGTAGAGGCAATTCTAGCCCACAGGAAGCAAGGTGCAGGCTACCATTACCTAGTTAAATGGAAAGGCTAGGGATTGAACAATAACTCTTGGGAACCCACGATCTTGCAAATGCCACTGATATCCTATCAGAATACCAACAACACTGACACCTCTGAACCATGACTCGATACAGAAACCGCCACGTCTTGAAACAAAACTACCATTATATGAAACGAAACTGTTCAATACTCTCTCGATACACTATAGCTCTTGAAGAAAAAACTGTCTATACCCACATACAATACCTTCCCCTCTGACACACTCCTAAGGCACCAAATCTATCAGGAAAACCCACTCGAACTGTGGCGTTGGTCACACAATATTACCGCACCCCTCGAGTTAACCATGATCATCAGAAGAGTCCATCAGGAACAATGGAGATCCCCTGCAGAGCAGTACAACGATACCTCCCTGGCTTCTATCAATTACGGTTCTCAATCAATGATCTACCGCCTTACTCGACAGACCCACCAGCCTACCAGAATCTTGCAATAAAGAAAAACAATGTCTACAACACTTGCCATGGCAGGCTCCTATGCCCAAAAGAATATGAAAAACTTGACAGACTCTCTAAAAAGATACAGGACCTTGGCACACTGGTTTGGCTATCCAATCAAGAAATCACACTCCCAGGAAGACTGATCCTATCTATGGACAATTATATTGACGACCTTCACTACTTGCTAGACAAACAGAAGGACCTGGTAATCAGAGTTGTCAAGCAGATCAAGAGATTCCTCTCCACACCTGTCACTGGTCTCCATATTTATTAGTTCATGGCTCTGGAAATTGTTATAGTTGATGTCCACAATGTCGTTCAGCGTCCAAGTCTACAGCGACAAACAGAGTCTCGGTCTGTTCCCAGTCACTGGACAAGGGTTCTAGGCACTAAGTCTGACAACGACAAAGGCTAGAGAGAGAGAGCAAGGAGAGCGGTTGAGGCGACAAGCAAAAGAGCATTCAAGTTATGGATAAGATTCGACTAAGTTGGAACTAAAGAACTATGGTACATGAGAGGGGTTTATATACATTGAGAGAACAATAGAAACTAAAGGGGAAAGAGCATAGCTATCTGAGAAAGGAAAGGTGAAGGTAGCTATAAAAAGGAGATAACGTCCAAGCGTAACTATGGGTTTGTAATGAATAAATGTAGTCTGTTAACAAAGGGAAAAGAGAACTGTAACATTACCCCCTTTGTATGCGAGAAGTCACCAACTTCTACCAGCCAGAAGTAGTCCATCCGTGATCTGTTCTAGACTCAGCCCATTTGACAGCATTGTCCAGTTCCTTCGTCGATGTCTCCACCTTCCACTTGAGAGCTTCAGCAGCTCTGTGCAAGTTTTGCGCATTTCGTAAGAAGGAGTCGCATTCCTCATAGGTCATCTCGTGTGGGTCGATGGTAAGAGTGAGGGCGGCGAGGTTATCGGTGGCAGAGGATAGGTTGGTTATAGAACAGGTGGCAGCGGCAAGGGCATCCGCAATGACGGTGAGCATGGTATTTTGTTTGACAAATTGGGCAAAGTGGGGAAGATGGTGGTCATCAGGGTGTACCTGGGGGAGCAAGGCAGCAGGGTGGATATGTAAATCATCGTCCTCGAAGTGGACGACAGTGGTATTTTCAACGAAGACCTCTAGTGGGAGGTCTGGGATGGCGAGGAAGGGTGAGAAAGCAGTGGTGGTTTCGTCAATGCGCCAATGAGCGCAGGAGAGGAGGGCCAGGGCAATGAAGTAGGCAGTGAGGGCAAAGAAGGTGAACATGGCTTTTCGATGTGGGTTTTGGCGTTAGGTGGTGACAGTCAAAGAATTTATACGTATTCCAGATTACTGATTTCCGTGTCCGAATCCGAACTTTCTATATCTAGCGGATCTTTGATTGCAGGGTCAGTAAGAAGTTCTCGTTCTTCTGTGATGAACCTGGTTAACGAATCTAGGTGTTGAATTCCTGATGTTGTTGTAGGAGTGACCAAGAATCTTCTGATTCTCCTGATAATGTCCACGATTATTTCCCTCTGTTCATCAAGCAAGTACTGAAGGTCGTCGAGGATGTCTTCTATAAGGATACGAGGTCTTCCTGGGATTCTGATTCTTCGTCCAATTAACCAAATTTGTGCACTGCACTCCTGTGTTTGTATGGTAATTTCATCAATTTGTTTATATTCTTCCGGGCATAACAATCTTCCGTGAGCGCTTTTGTAAACATCACTGTTCCTGATGGCTGGAAGTTGGTAGACTGGTGGATCTTTGTTATAGGGAGGTAAGTCGGTGCCTGCGAATTGTAGATCATGATACTTTGGGAGGTAGCTCCGGGCAATGTTACAAGGGAGCTCCATGGTTCCTGAAGGGTTCTTCCAATGGTGATGGTGAAGTCGAGGGGTGCAGTAATATCGTGTGATTAGTGCCATCATTCAGGTAAGCTTTCCAGACAGGTTCGGTGTCATAGGGGCGTGTCGGATGGGGAGGTATTGTATGCAGGTATAGATGGTTTTTTCTTTAAGAGCTATAGTATATCAAGAGAGTACTGAACAGTTTCATTTCGTGTAATGATAGTTTTGTTTCAAAATGTGGCAGTTTCTGTATTGAGTCATGGTTTAGAGATGTCGGCGTTGTTGGTATTCTGATAGGATATCTGTGGCGTTTGCAAGATTGCGAGCAGGTTCCCAAGAGTTATCATTCGATCCGTAGCCTTTCCATTTAACTAGGTAATGGTAACCTGCGCCTCACTTCCTGTGAGCTAGAATTGCCTCTACCTTGAATTCCTCTTGTCCATTTACAAGATCAGGGGGTGGTTTCACATAGTTTGGCCCATGCGCAGTCGTTTCCCTGTACGGGGTAAGGAGTGACGTATGAAACACAGGGTGAATGCGCCATTGTTTTGGGAGTTTCAATTTGTAAGTCACTGGTCCCATCACTTGTTCAATTTCAAAGGGTCCTCCTCATTTTGGTGCTAGCTTTCTGGACTGATATGGTATGTGAAGATTTCAGTTCTCAAGCCATACTTTGGTGCCCTTTTCAAATCGTGTTGCTTTGTCCTTGCATCGTCTTGCCACTAGTTGTCTTGCTAGTTCATGTGCTGCTAGCGCTTCTTCTCTGGCTTTCCTTAGGAACTGAAGGCGCTCTTCTGCTGCTGGTGTGGTCATTCGTGTGGTAGCTGTGGGAAGCGCAACAGGGTCCGTCCCATACATTAGTCTGAATGGGGAAGTTTTGATTGTGTCATGATGTTGGTTATTGTGAGCAAACTCGGCTATTGGGAGAAGTGGTTTCCATAGATGCAGTTCATTGGAGCAGAACATTTGGAGGTAGACTTCTAGTTCCTGGTTGACTTGTTCTGTTTCTCTGTTGGTTTGGGGATGATAGGCTGTGCTCATTCTATGGTCAATTCCTAGTGCTTTTCGTATTTCCTGAAATACTTTTGCGGAGAACTGTGGTCCTCAATCCGAGATTAAAATGTCAGGTAGGCCAAATCGTTTGAAAATTTCTGAGAAATAAAGTTCTGCTGTGCCTAGAGCGTCAATTGTCTTTTTGCAGGGTGTGAAAATTACCCCCTTTGTAAGGCCATGGTCCACTGTGACCAGGATTGAGTCAAAGCCATCGGAGAGGGGTAGATCAGTGATGAAATCGAGGGCTACTTGCTGAAAGGGGCGGGTTGCTTTCGACGGAATCAGGTGAAGAGCTGGTACATTTGGGTGTGTGTTAATCTTCATCTGCTGACAGAGAGCGCATCCTTCTATCCATTCCCTGACATGTTTGAACATTCCAGGCCACCAGTAGTCATGTTTAAGGAGTTCAAGGGTCTTTAATCGTCCAGGGTGACCTGATGATCATGCCTCGTGTGTTTCTTTAATCAATTTGGTTTGTAACCTGTCTTGGTCAGGGATGTAGGTCTTTCCGAGATAGTGAACAATGCCGTTGGTGTAAGACCAATCTTGTATGTTCGATTTGATCGGTGGGGCGCGGTGTGTGGTGATAACCTCGATTAGAATACGTCCGAAATCGTCTTTTGACATTGCTTTCTGAATTTCTGTAACTAGATCTTCTGCAATAAGACGAATGAAACGATCCTCTGGTAGGACTACAATGGTTTCTTGTAATTCACTGTTTCCCATATGATCAGGGCATCGGGATAGGGCATCCACTTCAAACATTTTTGTGCCAGGGACGTGTTCAATGCGTAGGTCAAATTCTGATAATAGGGATGACCATCTAGCTTGTCTGGGCGTTAAGCGTTGGGTGGTTTGATAGTAGGACAGATTCTTGTGGTCGCAGTGAACTATAGTGGTGTGGGGTGATCCGTGTAGTAAATGTTGCCAGGTCATCAATCCTTTGATAATTGCCAAGAGTTCCCGATCGTAGATCTGGTAATTCTGTTCCGTTTGTGTTAATGCGTGTGAGATAAATCTGCAGGGATGTAGAGATCCTGTTTCATCTGCTTGTTTCAAGACTGCTCCTATTGCCTTGTTCGATGCATTGGTTTGAAGGATAAAGGGTCGAGTAGGATCTGGCATTAATAATACCGGCATAGATGCAAATTGTTTCTTCAGAATTTCAAAAGCGTTGTTCCATTCAGTGGTCCAGTCAAATGGTTCTGTTTTCTTAGTGAGGTCGGTAAGTGGTTTAGCGATGGCAGCAAAATTTCCAATGAAACGTCGGTAAAAGTTCCCAAATCTGAGGAATGATTGGACTTGTTTGACTGTGGTAGGAACTGGCCAATTGGCGATCCCTGCTAACTTTATTGGGTCCATCTGAATGCGTCCAGGGGTGATGATCATTCCTAGGAATTTGACTTCCTGCGTGGCGAACTTGCATTTTTCAAGTTTCAGGAATAGATCATTATCTTGTAGCCATTGTAAAATTTGTTTTGTCTGCTCCTCTAGCTGTTCTAGTGTTTCCGCGCAGATTAACATGTCGTCCATGTAAATGATCAGCCATCCTTCATTGATCATGTCCCTGAAGTACTCGTTCATCATAGTTTGAAAGGTTGACGGCGAGTTGCATAATCCAAAGAACATTACTGTTGGTTTGTAGAGCCCTCGATTGGTGATAAAGGCTGCCTTCCATTCGTCTCCCTTCTTGATGCGAACATTGTTGTATCCCCATCGGAGGTCTAGTTTGGTGAAATACTTGGCACCTCGTAATTTAGTCATGAGATCGGAAACAAGGGGAAGGGGATATGTGTTTTTGACGGTCCATTCATTCAGGTATTGATAATCCTGACAGGGTCGGAGTGCTCCACTTTCTTTCTTTGCTACAAAGAAGAATGGTGATGCCTGCGGTGATGTAGATGGTTTAATGTATCCTTTCTTGAGTTGTTTGTCAATCCACTCGTCTAACAGTCCTTGTTCCTTGACCGATAGAGGGTAAAGTTTACTAGCTTTTGGGACAAAACCTTCCTTTGTGTTGATTGCGTGGTCCCATGGTCGACTGGATGGGAAGCATTCTGATGCTTTTTTGTCAAAGATGGTGCGCCATTGCTCATATTCTGTAGGTAGCGTGGTGGATGGTTCATCCTTCTTTAACCTATGCTCTAGTTCCTGTGATGCCAACGTTTTAACTCTAATCCAATAGTCATCCTTGCCCCATTGTTGGGAGTCAAGGGCTAGCTGCCAGATTGCTTTTGGCGACATGTCCAGGTCTCTAATTTTCAGAGATTTCTCTCACCAGTTGATGATTGGGTTATTTTCTTCTAACCAGGGTATTCCTAGAATCATTTGTTGATTGCCTAGTTTAGTGATCCAGAACCAATTGATAAACTGCTGTCCCTCGATCATGTAACATATTTTGGTCCGATGTGTGATCATTCCTTTCACATTTACTGTTCCGTCTGCGTTTCTGACTTTGATTGGTTTCTTAAGTCGTTCTTTTCTGAACTCTTTCACTGCTCCCTCATCTACAAAGTTTCCTTCTGCTCCACAACCAATTAGGGCAGATGTTCCAGCAGGTAAATCAGTCGATTTGATAAATAACAAAATGCGCTTGTCATTGTTGGATAATACTATTACAGAATCAAGTGCTGACTGTTCAGATCTCAATAATAAGGAAGGGCCAACTGCTGAGTGACGCTTCCTAACTAAAAACCCTCGTTTTCGAATTCATTTAAGAGGGCATTCTTCTCTTCAGTAGACATTGCTGAAAAGATGGCTCTAATTTTTTTTGCTGGTTCGTCTTCTTCCTTCTGTTGTTCCTCAGTGATGGAATGGACAGCCTTATTCTGATAAGAAGATCTGGATGAAGGCACATCATTGCGTTTTGGGCAGTTCCTGGAAATATGTCCCTGTGTTCCACATCTGAAACACTTGCCAGTCTTTTGGTATTCCTCTTTTTGATCATCTGTCAATCGGCTAGGAGTCATGGTATTTATAGCTCTGATTGCTCCAGATCGATTGTTGTTTCGACTGAAACGCATTCCAGATCCATCAGTGATTCTCCTGTTTCCTTGTCCTGTCATGTCCCAAGCATTATGGTGATCCTCAGCCTTATCATAGGCTTCTTGCATTGTCTTGATCTTCCTTTGGTCCTGTAAGATCGTTCTAGCAAGTTCTAAGGGTAATCCTTTGACGAATGCCTGCAGCTGAGCGGGTATTCCAGTGAGTCCAGAGGTTCCTATATCCATGCGAAATTTCCTGATGTATTCTGGGACTGAAATGCTGTTTCCAACTCTTAATTTGGATAGATTGTTCAGGGCTCGAAGGGCGCTGTTGACTTCTCCCCAGTCATTGATGAAACGTGTTTCAGATGCTTCATAGTTGCTCCATTTGAATGTGGCTGTGGTACTGCCTCTGTTGTCATTCAATTCGCTTCGGATAATAGTTTTCCAGTCGTCTAGTTCTGGTCCCATGCACGCAAGCGCATACCTGACTTTCTTCTCATCTTTTCCTTCATAGTTTTGTTCATTGAGGGTAAAGTAATCCTCAAGCTGTCCTAAAAATGACCTTGCTTCGATTCGTTTGCCTGTAAAAGGTCGTATAGGCTGCGGTTTGATATCTCCTCTAGAGCTAGCACTGGTTTCAGACGCCATTCTTGGTTCAGGAGTGATCAGTGGTTCGGGGTTAATCGGTGGTTCAGGGGTTGGTGTTCTGGTGATTGGTTTCGGTTCTGGAGTAGGGGTTCTACTCAGGGTACTGGGTTTCGGAGATGGGGGTGGTCCTTGTTTCGAGTAATCTGTATCAAACGGGTTTTCCTCAAGCTTGGCTTGTTCAATTCATAGTAATTCCTCCCACTCTGCTAAAAGGCTAGCTGTGATTCTGTGTCGGTCACTTCCACTAAAGAATTTCTTATAGAGGGTCCTTCCTGGTTCATTTTCTGGTTCCTTAACAAGGTAGAGCGGTTCTCCTTGTACTTCACTACCCCAGTCTAGGTAGATTTGATTGGGTAAATCAAATTCAAAGGCTCCTGAGTAGAAGTCTCCTGAAAAATATTTGTCTGGGACTGGTTTGTTTCGTTTCCGTCCTTCTGTAACAAAGTACCAGGTTCATTGGTAGAGAAAAACTTCTTGTCATCCAAGGTAGGTTTTCCCCTTATAGGTGATGGATCCGTTTGGGGGTCGTTCCTGAGAGCTGCGGGTCTCAATGGTGTCGGCTAGGGATGATACCCTGAGCTGGTCCTGAGTTCCAACTTATGTTATGGTTGATGTCCACAACATCGTTCAGCGTCCAAGTCTACAGCAACAAACAGAGTCTTGGTCTGTTCCCAGTCACTGGACAAGGGTTCTAGGCACTAAGTCTGACGATGACACAGGCTAGAGAGAGAGAGCGAGGAGAGCGGTTGAGGCAACAAGCAAAAGAGCGTTCAAGTTATGGATAAGATTCGACTAAGTTGGAACTAAAGAACTACGGTACATGAGAGGGGTTTATATACGTTGAGAGAACAATAGAAACTAAAGGGGAAAGAGCATAGCTATCTGAGAAAGGAAAGGTGAAGGTAGCTATAAAAAGGAGATAACGTCCAAGCGTAACTATGGGTTTGTAATGAATAAATGTAGTCTGTTAACAAAGGGAAAAGAGAACTGTAACAGAAATGTTCATCAGAGAAAACCACGAGCTTCTCACAGACCCTGACATCCTGAATCAACTAGAAGTGGACGATTCAGACCCAGATTTTGATGAAGATGACCTATAAAAAAGGAACAGTCTACCCTATACTAACAACCATCGCGACCACATCAGAAACCATGTTCACTTTCTTCGCCCTCACCACCTACTTCACCACCCTCCTCCTTCTCTCCTGCGCTCACTGGCACATTGATGAAGTCACCGCCGCCCTTTCACCCTTTATCGCCATCCCAGACCTCCCGCTTGAGGTTTTTATTGAAAATACTACCATTGTTCACTTCGAGGACAATGACCTTCACGTTCACCCAGCAGACCTCCTTCCCCAGACACACCCTGACGATCACCACCTCCCTCACTTCACTCAGTTTGTAAAAAGGAACACCACGCTCACCGTTGTTGCCGATGCCCTTGCTGCTGCCACCTGCTCCATCACCAACCTCTCCTCCACAACTGACAACCCCGCTGCACTCACCCTCACCATTGATCCTCATGAAATGACCTATGAGGAGCATGATTCATTTTTACAAAATGCTCAGAATCTGCATTGCGCCACTGAAGCACTCAAATGGAAGGTAGAGACCTCTACAAAGGAGTTGGACAACGCCGTCAAATGGGCCAAATCCAGAACGGATCATGGTTGGACTACCTCTGGCTGGTAGAAGTCAGTGACTTCTCGCATACAAAGGGGGTAATGTTACAATTCTCTTCTCTCTTTGTTAACAAACTACATTTACTTGTTACTAACTCATAGTTACGCCTGGACAATATCTCCTTTTTTCACCTTTCCTTTCCTAGATAGCTATGCTCTTTCCCCTTTAGTTTCTATTGTTCTCTTAATGTATATAAACCCCTCTCATGTACCATAGTTCTTTAGTTCCAATTTAGTCGAATCTTATCCATAACTTGAACGCTCTTTCACTCGTTGCCTCAACTGCTCACCTCGTTCTCTCTCTAGCCTTTGTCATCATCAGACTTAGTGCCTAGAATCCTTGTCTAGTGATTGGGAACAGACCGAGACTCTGTTGTCGCTGCAGACTTGGATGCTGAATGATGTTGTGGACATCAACCATAACAGTAGCCAGCACTTGCCCACACACCTCTGAGAAAGGCCCACACCTGTATGGTGTAGTGGCAGCTGGACAACTGTTTGGACCCAGTTTAGACAGACCCTTTCAATTAAAATAAAACCAGTAGTCAGTATCATAAATTGTAGCACTGCAGGGGTGATTGTAGACCCTGAGTGCATGTTTCGTACATATGTTCCCAAGCAAGTGACAGGCCAAGACCTCCCTCACTTATGTACAAGTACAAAAATAGGAGATACAAATAACAATACTTTTTGGGATGCTGTCACTGGCAATCTTGATCCAAATGACATGGGTTTTAGTTCATCAGAAGGAGAATCTACTTCATCATCATCATCACATTCAACAAATTCTATCACAGAGGAACCACATCAGTGGGAAGCAGCACCATTTCCCATATTAGTACCTAACCCAGCAACCCTAAACCCGAACCTACTATTCAACTCTGACACCAATTTCATTGGAGAACCCGCACCACCATTTTCATCACCCCTGCCCCTGCTTACACCATCACCTACATCACCACCACCACACTATCACAGTATGGCGGCGCCCCAAGAAATGACATCAGCAGAATTGCTGAACCTCCTCAATGCACAAGCCACAACCATCCAAGCCCTCCAAAACCAGCTGACACAGCTACAAACAAATGCTGCACAGGCTGCCACAGCTGCAGCAGAACATACCCCTCCTCCCACCAACATAGTCAACATACCACCAGGGATGGTATTCAATATCCCCAGGACCGGTAACAGCGGATCATCTAGAATAGATGTAGCCAAACCTCTGGTCTTCTCTGGAAAAATGTGAGAAGTAACAAATTTCATTAATGCTTGCCAACTCTACATTCAATTAAAGATGCCAGAATCTGATGAGGAGTAATGGATCTTATTGATCCTCTCATACATGATGGAAGGCTTTGCTGCAGATTGGAAGGACAATCTGTTGGAGCAGATGGCCAATGACAAAGAAGGAATTCCGCAAATGGCAGAACAGTTGTTCAGACAAATCAGAAGGGACTTTGGTGACACTGATGAGCAGTCATCAAAAATCTCGGAAATGTGGACTATGATGCAAGGGTCCAGTACGTGTGAAGAACACGTGCAAAAATTTAAAAAGGTATCATGAGGCACCAGATACCTGGGAAGAGCTCTTATTGAAGAGTTCAAACAAAGTTTGAATACTGGACTCCAAAAAAGGATCATGGAGGCTGACGAGGTACCTGAAACCATTGAAGGATGGTACCGTAAAGCAGTGAAATTAGACCACCAATGGAGACAGGCAAAAGCCGAGGAGAAGTACTACTCCTCATGGACCAGTAACTCCACCAATAGGAGTGAAGGAGCATCCAAGGGCCCAGAGACGGCAAAGCCGGTAGCCCCTGGCCACAGTGAGTCAGGGATGATTGGGAGCTGGAGCCTCCATGAGTTCAAGTAGTATGGCAAATTGGCCAGACCCTAATGCAATGGATGTCGATCAAAATCAAAGGCAGCCCCTCAGATGTTACAAATGCGGCAAGATTGGACACATTTCTAGGAACTGCAGATCAACCCCCTGATCTTGTAAATGGACAAGAGGAATTCGAGGTAGAGGCAATTCTAGCCCACAGGAAGCAAGGCACAGGCTACCATTACCTAGTTAAATGGAAAGGATATGGATTGAATGATAACTCTTGGGAACCCACTCACAATCTTACAAATGCTACTGACATCCTATCAGAATATCAACAACATCAACACCTCTGAACCATGACTTGATACAGAAACCATCATGCCTTGAAACAAAACTATCATTATACAAAACGAAATTGTTCGACACTCTCTCGATACACTATAGCTCTTAAAGAAAAGACTGTCTATACCCGCATACAATACCTTCCCGTCCAACATGCCCCTACAGCACCAAATCTATCAGAAAAACCCATTCAAACTGTGGCATTGGTTACATGATATTACCGCATCCCTCAACTTAACCGCAATCATCAGAAAAATTTGTCAGGAACAACAGAGATCCCCTGCAGAGCAGTACAACAATACCTCCCTGGATTCTATCAATTACGATTCTCAATCAATGACCTACCGCCTTACATTACAGGCACACCAGTTTATCAGAATCTTGCAATAAAGAAAACCAATGTTTATGACACTAGCCATGGCAGGCTCCTATGCCCAGAAGAATATGAAAAACTCGACAAACTCTCTAGGAAGATACAGAACCTTAGTGCACAGGTCTGGCTATCCAATCAAGGAATCACGCTCCCCGGCAGACCGATCCTATCTATGGACAATTATACTGACAACCTTTGCTACTTATTAGACAAGCGGAAGGACCTAGTACTCAATGCCGTCAGGCAGATCAGGAGATTCCTCTCCAAACCCATCACCGACCTCAGTACCTATCAGTTCATGGCTTTAGAAATGTTCATCAGGGAAGACCATGAGCTTCTCATGAACCCGGACATACTAGATCAAATAGAAATGGATGATGAGGACCTAGATCCAGATTTTGATGAAGATGACCTATAAAAGAACAGCCTACCCAATACCAGCAAGCATCTTACTTGCATCAGAAACCATGTTCACTTTCTTTGCCCTCGCCGCCTACTTCACCATCCTCCTCCTCCTCTCTTGCACTCATTGGCACATCGACGACCGCCACCCTCTTGCCCTTCATCACTGTCCCAGACCTCCCACTCGAGGTCTTCATAGAAAATACCATGGTCATCCACTTTGAGGATGACAACCTCCACATCCACCCTGCCAACTTGCTTCCCCAGGTACACCCCAACAACCACCACCTTCCCCACTTCACCCAATTTGTTAAATGAAACACTACACTCACTGTCGTTGCTGATGCCCTTGCTGCTGCCACATGCTCTATCACCAACCTGTCCTCTGCCACCAACAACCTCACTGCCCTCACCCTCACCATCAATCCACATGAAGTGACCTACGAGGAATGTGACTCTTTCCTATGCAATGCCCAGAATCTGCACCGTGCTGCTGAGGTGCTCAAATGGAAAGTAGAAGCGTCGACAAAAGAACTCAACAACGCTGTCAAATGGGCAGAGTCTAGGACAGATCATGGTTGGACTACCTCTGGCTGGTAGAAGTCGTGACTTCTTGCATACAAAGGGGGTAATGTTACAGTTCTCTTTTCCCTTTGTTAAATGGACTACATTTACTTGTTACAAACTTATAGTTATGCTTGGACATTATCTCCTTTTATAGCTACCTTCACTTTTCCTTTCCTGGATAGCTATGCTCTTTCCCCTTTAGTTTCTATTGTTCTCTTAACATATATAAACCCCTCTCATGTACCGTAGTTCTTTAGTTCCAACTTAGTTGAATCATATCCATAACTTGAATGCTCTTTTGCTCGTCGCCTCAACCACTCTCCTTGCTCTCTCTCTAGCCTTTGTCATTGTCAGACTTAGTGCCTAGAACCCTTGTCTAGCGATTGGGAACAGACTGAGACTCTGTTTGTTGCTGAAGACTTGGATGCTGAATGACATTGTGGACATTGACTGTAACATAAGTTGGAACTCAGGACCAGCTCAGGGTATCACCCCTAGCCAACACCATTGAGACCCGCAGCTCTCAGGAACGACCCCCAAATGGATCCATCACCTATAAGGGGAAATATTACCTAGGACAATGAGAAGTTTTTCTTTACCAACAAACCTGGTACTTTGTTACTGAAGGGAGGAAACAAAACAAACCAGTCCCAGACAGACACTTTTCAGGAACCTTTCACCCAGGAGCCTTTGAACACAATCTACCTGATCAACTCTACCTAGATTGGGGTAGTGAAGTACAAGGAGAATCACTCTACCTTGTCACAGAACCAGAAGACAAATTAGGAAAGTCTCTTTACAGAAGAATCTTTGGAACTAGCAACCAATACGGAGTAACAGCTAGCCTTTTAGCAGAGTGGGAGGAATTACAATGAATTGAACAAGCTAAGCTTGAGGAAAATCCATTTGATACAGATTACTCGAAACAGAAAACCCCGAGTAGAACTCCTACTCCAGAACCACCCCCATCTCCAAAACCAAGGACCCTGAGTAGAACTCCTACCCCTGAACCACCAATCAACCCCAAACCACTGATTACTCCAGAACCAGAAATGGCATCTGAAACCAGTGCTAGCTCCAAAGGAGATATCAAACTGCAGCCTATACGACCGTTTACAGGCAAACAAATCGAAGCAAGATCATTTCTAGGACAGCTTGAGGATTACTTTACTCTCAATGAACAGAATTACGAAGGAAAAGATGAAAATAAAGTCAGGTATGTGCTTGCATGCATGGGACTGGAATTAGATGATTGGAAAACCAGTATTCGAAGCAAATTAAACAACAACAGGGGCAGTACCACAGCCATGTTCAAATGGAGCAACTATGAAACATTGGAAACACGTTTCATCAATGACTGGGGAGAAGTTAACAGTGCCATTTGAGCCCTGAATAATCTATCCAAATTAAGAGTTGGAAACAGCATTTCAGTCCCAGAATACATTAGGAAATTCCACATGGACATAGGAACATTTGGCCTCACTGGAATGCCTGCTCAGCTGCAAGCATTTGTCAAAGGACTACCTTTGGAACTTGCTAGGACAATCTTACAGGACCAAATGATGGTTCTGGAACACATTTCAACTGTAACAATAATTGACCCGGAACAATCAGAGCTATTAATACCACAACTCCTGGTCAATTAACAGATGACCAAAAGAAGGAATACCAAAAGACTGGAAAGTGTTTCAGATGTGGAACACAGGGACACATCTCCAGGAACTGCCCAAAACACAATGATGCACCTTCATCCAGGTCTTCTTATCAAAATAAAGCTGTCTGTTCTGTCACCAAGGAACAACAGAAGGAAGCAGACAAACCAGCAAAAAAGATTAGAGCCATCTTTTCAGTAATGTCTACTGAAGAGAAGAACACCCTCTTAAACAAATTCAAAAATGAGGGTTTTTAGTTAGGAAGTGTCACTCAGCAGTTGGCCCTTCCTTATTATCAAGATCTGAACAGTTAGCACTTGATTCTGTAATAGTATTATCCAACAATGACAAGCACATTTTGTTAACTATCAAATCAACCAATTTACCCGCTGGAACATCTGCCCTAGTTGATTGTGGAGCAGAAGGGAACTTTGTAGATGAGGGAGCAGTAAAGGAGCTCAGAAAAGAATGACTCAAGAAACCTATTAAAGTCAGAAACGCCAATGGAATGGTAAATGCAAAAGGAATGATCACACATCACACCAAGATATGCTACATGATTGAGGAACAACAATTTGTAAATTGGTTCTGGATCACTAAGCTAGGTGATCAGCAGATGATCCTAGGAATACCTTGGCTAGAAGAAAATAACCCAATCATCAATTGGTGAGAAAAATCTCTGCAGATAGAGGATCCGGATGCATTGCCAAAGGCAATTTGGCAGCTGGCCCTAGACTCTCAGCAATGGGGCAAAGATGACTACTGGATCAGAGTAAAAACATCAGCATCACAGGAACTGGAACACAGGCTAAAGAAGAATGAACCATCTACCACACTACTGTTAAAGTATGAACAGTGGTGCACCATCTTTGACAAAAAGGCATCGGAATGCTTCCCATCTAGTCAACCATGGGATCATGCAATCAACACTAAAGAAGGTTTTGTCCCAAAAGCTAGTAAACTTTACCCCTTATCCATCAAAGAACAAAAACTGTTAGATGAATGGATTGATGGACAGCTCCAGAAAGGATATATTAAACCATCTACATCAACCCAGGCATCACCGTTCTTCTTTGTAGCAAAGAAGGAGAGTGGGACACTCCAACCCTGTCAAGATTACCAATATCTGAATGAATGGACCATCAAAAACACATATCCCCTTCCCCTTGTCTCTGATCTTATGACTAACCTGCGAAGTGCCAAGTATTTCACCAAATTAGACCTCAGATGGGGATACAATAACGTTTGCATCAAAAAGGGAGATGAATGGAAAGCAGCCTTTATTACCAATTGAGGGCTCTATGAACCAATGGTCATGTTCTTTGGATTATGCAATTCACTGTCAACCTTTCAGACTATGATGAACAAATACTTCAGAGATATGATCAATGAAGGATGGTTAATCATCTACATGGATGATATGTTAATCTGTGCAGAAATGCTGGAACAACTGGAAGAGCAGACAAGACAAGTCTTACAATGATAACAATCTGTTTTTGAAACTAGAAAAGTGCAAGTTTGCCACACAAGAAGTCAAGTTCCTAGGAATGATCATTACCCCTGGACGCATCCAGATGGACCCGATTAAGCTAGCAGGTATTGCTGATTGGCCAGTCCCCACCACAGTTAAACAAGTCTGATCATTTCTTGGATTTGGGAACTTCTATTGATGCTTCATTGGGAATTTTGCTGCCATTGCTAAACCACTCACCAATCTCACTAAGAAAACCAAACCATTTGATTGGACCACCAAACGGAATAACACCTTTGAAATTCTAAAGAAGTGATTTGCATCCATGCCAGTGCTATTGATGCCAGATCCAACTCGACCCTTTATTCTTCAAACAGATGCATCAAATAAAGCAATAGGAGCAGTCCTAAAGCAGGCAGATGAAACAGGATCCCTGCACCCCTGCGGATTTATTTCACATGCATTATTGCAAATGGAGCAGAATTACCAGATCTACAATTGAGAACTCTTGGCAATCATTAAGGGATTGATGACTTGGTGACACCTACTACATGGATCACCCCACACCACCATAGTTCATTGCGATCACAAGAATTTGTCCTATTATTGGACTGCTCAATACTTAATGCCTAGACAAGCTAGATGGTCATCCCTACTATCAGAATTTGACCTGCGCATTGAGCATGTCCCTGGCACAAAGATGTTTGAAGCAGACACCCTATCTTGGTGCCCTGATCACATGGGAAACAGCAAATTACAAGAAGATGTCATAGTCTTGCCTGAGGAACATTTCATTTGTGTTATTGCAGAAGATCTGGTCACAGATATTCAGAAAGCAATGTCAAAAGACGATTTTGGATGCATTCTAATTGAGGTTATCACCACACACTGCACCCCACTGATCAAATCAGATATACAGGATTGGTCTTACACAAACAGCATTGTTCACTATCCTGGCAAAACCTACATCCCTGACCAGGATGGATTATGGACCAAATTGATCAAAGAAACACATGAAGCACAATCATCAGGTCACCCTGAACGATTAGAGACTCTTGAACTCCTTAAATGTGATTACTGGTGGCCTGGGATGTTTAAACATGTCAGAGAATGGATTGAAGGATGCACCCTCTGTCAACAGATGAAGATTAACACACACCCAAACATACCAGCCCTTCACCCAATTCAGTCAAAAGCAACTCACCCTTTCCAATGAGTGACCCTTGATTTCATCACTGATCTACCCCTTTCCAATGGCTTTGACTCAATCCTGGTCACGGTGGACCATGGCCTTACAAAGGGGGTAATTTTCACACCTTGCAAAAGACAATCAATGCTCTAGGTACCTCAGAACTTTATGTCTCCGAAATCTTTAAATGGTTTGGTCCACCTGATGTTTTAATCTCGGACTGAGGCTGTTACAGTTCTCTTTTCCCTTTGTTTAACGGACTACATTTACTTGTTACAAAACCCATAGTTACACTTGGACGTTATCTCCTTTCATGGCTACCTTCACCTTTCCTTTCTTAGATAGCTATGCTCTTTCCCCTTTAGTTTCTATTGTTCTCTTAATGTATATAAACCCCTCTCATGTACCGTAGTTCCTTAGTTCCAACTTAGTCGAATCTTATCCATAACTTGAATGCTCTTTTGCTCGTTGCCTCAACCGCTCTCCTCGCTCTCTCTCTAGCCTTCGTCATCGTCAGACTTAGTGCCTAGAACCCTCGTCCAGTGATTGGGAACAGATCGAGACTCTGTTTGTTGCTGTAGACTTGGACGCTGAACGATGTTGTGGACATTGACTGTAACATAAGTTGGAACTCAGGACCAGCTCAGGGTATCACCCCTAGCCGACACCATTGAGACCCGCAGCTCTCAGGAACAACCCCCGAACAAATCCGTCACCTATAAGGGGAAAACCTACCTTGGACGACAAGAAGTTTTTCTCTACCAACAAACCTGGTACTTTGTTACAGAAGGACGGAAACGAAACAAACCAGTCCCAGACAAATATTTTTCAGGAGACTTCTACTCAGGAGCCTTTGAATTCGATTTACCCAATCAAATCTACCTAGACTGGGGTAGTGAAGTACAAGGAGAACCGCTCTACCTTGTTAAGGAACCAGAAAACGAACCAGGAAGGACCCTCTATAAGAAATTCTTTAGTGGAAGCAACCAACACGGAATCACAGCTAGCCTTTTAGCAGAGTGGGAGGAATTACTACGAATTGAACAAGTCAAGCTTGAGGAAAACCCGTTTGATACAGATTACTCGAAACAAGGACCACCCCCATCTCTGAAAACCAGTACCCTGAGTAGAACCCCTACTCCAGAACCGAAACCAATCACCAGAACACCAACCCCTGAACCACCGATTAACCCCAAACCACCGATCACTCCTGAACCAAGAATGGTGTCTGAAACCAGTGCTAGCTCTAAAGGAGATATCAAACCACAGCCTATACGACCTTTTACAGGCATTTGAAACACGTTTCATCAATGACTGGGGAGAAGTCAACAGCACCCTTTGAGCCCTGAACAATCTATCCAAATTAAGAGTTGGAAACAGCGTTTCAGTCCCAGAATATATCAGAAAATTTCGCATGGATATAGGAACCTCTGGACTCACTGGAATACCTGCTCAGTTGCAGGCATTTGTCAAAGGATTACCCTTAGAACTTGCTAGAACGATCTTACAGGACCAAAGGAAGATCAAAACGATGCAAGAAGCCTATGATAAGGCTGAGGATCACCATAACACTTGGGACATGACAGGACAGGGAAACAGGAGAACCACTGATGGACCTGGAATGCGTTTCAGCCGAAACAACAATCGATCTGGAGCAATCAGAGCTATAAATACTATGACTCCTAGCCGATTGACAGATGATCAAAAGGAAGAATACCGAAAGACTGGCAAGTGTTTCAGATGTGGAACACAAGGACACATCTCCAGGAACTGCCCGAAACGCAACAATGCATCTTCATCCAGGTCTTCTTATCAGAATAAGGCTGTCCGTTCCGTCACTGAGGAACAACAGAAGAAAGAAGACGAACCAGTAAAGAAAATTAGAGCCATCTTTTCAGCAATGTCTACTGAAGAGAAGAATGCCCTCTTAAACGAATTCGAAAATGAGGGTTTTTAGTTGGGAAGCATCACTCAGCGGTTGGCCCTTCCTTATTATCGAGATCTGAACAGTCAGCACTTGATTCTGTAATAGTATTATCCAACAATGACAAGCGCATTTTGTTAACTATCAAATCGACCAATTTACCCACTGGAACATCTGCCCTAATCAATTGTGGAGCAGAAGGAAACTTTGTAGATGAGGAAGCAGTGAAAGAGCTCAGGAAAGAACGACTTAAGAAACCAATCAAAGTCAGAAACGCAGATGGAACAGTAAACGTGAAAGGAATGATCACACATCGGACCAAGATATGCTACATGATCGAGGGACAGCAGTTTATCAATTGGTTCTGGATCTATGATCGGGAACTCTTGGCAATTATCAAAGGATTGATGACCTGGCGACATTTACTACACGGATCACCCCACACCACTATAGTTCATTGCGACCACAAGAATCTGTCCTACTATCAAACCGCCCAACGTTTAATGCCCAGACAGGCTAGATGGTCATCCCTATTGTCAGAATTTGACCTACGCATTGAGCACGTCCCTGGCACAAAGATGTTTGAAGTGGATGCCCTATCCCGACGCCCTGATCATATGGGAAACAGTGAATTACAAGAAGACATTGTAGTCCTACCTGAGGATCATTTCATTCGTCTTATTGCAGAGGATCTAGTCACAGAAATTCAGAAAGCAATGTCAAAAGACGATTTTGGACGCATTCTAATCGAGGTTATCACCACGCACCGCGCCCCACCAATCAAATCGAACATACAAGACTGGTCTTATACTAACGGCATTGTTCACTATCTCAGAAAGACCTATATCCCCAACCAAGACGGGTTACGAACCAAATTGATTAAGGAAATGCACGAGGCATGATCATCAGGTCACCCTGGACGATTAAAGACCCTTGAACTCCTCAGGCGTGACTACTGGTGGCCCAGAATGTTCAAACATGTCAGGGAATGGATAGAAGGATGCGCTCTCTGTCAGCAGATGAAGATTAACACACACCCAAACGTACCAGCAATTCACCCGATTCCGTCAAAAGCAACCCGCCCCTTTCAACAAGTAACCCTTGATTTCATCACTGATCTACCCCTTTCCGATGGCTTTGATTCGATCCTGGTCACGGTGGACCATGGTCTTACAAAGGTGGTAATTTTCACACCTTGCAAGAAGACAATCGATGCTTTAGGCACCGCGGAACTTTACATCTCTGAAATTTTCAAACAGTTTGGCCTACCCAATGTTTTGATCTCGGATCGAGGACCACAGTTCTCTGCAAAAGTATTTCAGGAAATACAAAAAGCATTAAAAATTGACCATAGAATGAGCACAGCCTATCATCCCCAAACCGACGGAGAAACAGAACGAGTCAACCAGGAACTAGAAGTCTACCTTCAAATGTTCTGCTCCAATGAACCACATCTATGGAAACCGCTTCTCCCAATAGCCAAGTTTGCTCACAATAACCAACATCATGACACAATCAAAACTTCCCCATTTAGACTAATGTATGGGACGAACCCTGTTGTGCTTCCCACAGCTACAACACGAATGACCACACCAGCAGCAGAAGAGCGCCTTCAGTTCCTAAGGAAGGCCAGAGAAGAAGCACTAGCAGCACATGAATTAGCAAGACAACTAGTGGCAAGCCAACGCAAGGACAAAGCAATACGATTCGAAAAAGGCACCAAAGTATGGCTTGAGAACAGGAATCTTCACATACCATATCAGTCTAGAAAGTTAGCACCAAAACGAGAAGGACCCTTCGAAATCGAACAAGTAATGGGACCAGTGACGTACAAGCTGAAACTCCCAAAACAATGGTGCATTCACCCTGTATTTCATACGTCACTCCTTACCCCATACAAGGAAACGACTGCGCATGGGCCGAACTATGTGAAACCTCCTCCTGATCTCGTAAATGGACAAGAGGAGTTCGAAGTAGAGGCAATTCTAGCTCATAGGAAGCGAGGCACAGGCTACCATTACCTAGTTAAATGGAAATGCTATGGATCGAATGACAACTCTTGGGAACCTGCTCGCAATCTTGCAAATGCCACCGATATCCTATCAGAATATCAACAATGCCGACACCTCTGAACCATGACTCGATACAGAAACCACCACGTCTTGAAACAAAATTACCACTATACAAAATGGAACTGCTCAACACTCTCTCGATACACTATAGCTCTTAAAGAAAAGACCATCTACACCCACATACAATACCTCCCCTTCCAACACGCTCCTAGAGCACCAAACACGCCAGGAAAACTCACCCGAACTGTGGCGTTAGTCACACGATACTACTGCACCCCTCGACTTGATCACCGTCACCAAAAGAACCCTTCAGGAACAACAGGGTTCCCCTGCAATGCCATCCGGAACTATCTTCCCAAGTACCATGACCTACGATTCGCAACCGATGATCTACCTACCTATAATAATGATCCACCTGCCTATCAACTTCTAGCCATCAGAAACAGTGATGTTTATAAAAGCGCTCATGGAAGATTGCTATGTCCAGAAGAATACAAACAGATGGACGAGGTCACTAAACAGATACGGGAGTGTAGCACACAAATTTGGTTAATTAGCCAAAGAATCAGAATACCAGGAAGACCTCGCATTCTCATGGAAGACATCCTTGATGATCTTCAATATTTGTCTATTGCAATGGGAGAAATAATAGCGGACATCATCAGAAGAGTCAGAAGATTCTTAGTCACCCCAACAACAACACCAGGAATCCAACATCTAGATTCACTAACCAGGTTCATCACAGAAGAACAAGAACTCCTCACTGATCCTGCAATCAAAGATCCATTGGATATAGAATGGTCAGATTCGGACTCCGACATGGAAATCAGCAATCCGGAATATGAATAAATTCTTCAGGTATCATCACCTAACGCCAAACCCACATCGTAACAAGAAATCATGTTCACCTTTTTCGCCCTCGTTGCCTACTTCACTGTCCTGGCCCTCCTCTCCTGCACTCACTGGCGCATTGATGAAACCGTTGCCGCCCTCTCACCTTTTATTGCCGTCCCAGACCTCCCTTTCGAGGTCTTTATCGAAAACACCACCACCATCCACTTCGAGGACAATGATCTTCATGTCCACCCAGCAGACCTCCTTCCCCAGGTATACCCAGATGATCGCCACCTTCCCCATTTCACCCAATTCGTCAAACAAAACACCACACTCACTGTCATCGCCAACGCCCTTGCTGCTGCCACCTGCTCCATCACTAATCTCTCCTCTGCAACCGACAACCTTGCTGCGCTCACCCTCACCATTGACCCTCATGAAATGACTTATGAGGAGCGCGACTCATTCCTACGGAATGCTCAAAACCTGCATCTGTTATGGTCGATGTCCACAACGTCATTCAGCGTCCAAGTCTACAGCGACAAACAGAGTCTCGGTCTGTTCCCAATCACTGGACAAGGATTCTAGGCACTAAGTCTGATGATGATGAAGGCTAGAGAGAGAACGAGAAGAGCGGTTGAGGCGACAAGCAAAAGAGTGTTCAAGTTATGGATATGATTTGACTAAGTTGGAACTAAAGAACTACGGTACATGAGAGGGGTTTATATATGTTAAGAGAACAATAGAAACTAAAGGGGAAAGAGCATAGCTATCTAGAAAAGGAAAGGTGAAGGTAGCTATGAAAGGAGATAACGTCCAAGCGTAACTATGGGTTTGTAACAAGTAAATGTCGTCCACTAACAAAGGGAAAAGAGAATTGTAACATTACCCCCTTTGTATGCAAGAAGTCACCGACTTCTACCAGCCAGAAGTTGTCCAACTGTGATCCGTTCTAGACTCAGCCCATTTGACAGCGTTATCTAGTTCTTTCATCGACGTTTCCACCTTCCATTTGAGAGCTTCAGCAGCTCTGTGTAAATTTTGTGCGTTCCGGAGGAAGGAATCGCACTCCTCGTAGGTCATCTCATGCGGATCAATGGTGAGGGTGAGGGCAGCGAGGTTGTCGGTGGCGGAGGAGAGATTGGTGATGGAACATGTGGCGGCGGCGAGGGCGTTGGCGACAACAGTGAGTGTGGTATTCCTTTTGACAAATTGGGCAAAATGCGGGAGGTGGTGGTCGTTGGGGTATACCTGGGGAAGCAGGGCAGCAGGATGGATGTGTAAATCGTCATCCTCGAAGTGGATGACAGTGGTATTTTCAATGAGGACCTCGAGCGGGAGGTCTGGAACAGCGAGGAAGGGCGAGAAGGTGGCAGTGGTTTCGTCGATGCACCAGTGAGCGCAGGAGAGGAGTGCCAAGGCGATGAAGTAGGCGGCGAGGGCGAAGAAGGTGAACATGGTTTCTTGTTACGAGGTAGGTTGGGTGTTAAGTAGTGATACTTGAGAAATTTATACGGATTCCAGGTCGCTGATTTCCGTGTCTGAATCCCAACTTTCTGTATCTAGTGGATCTTTGATTGCAGGGTCGGTGAGGAGTTCTTGTTCTTCTGCGATAAATCTGGTTAATGAATCTAGGTGTTGGATTCTTGGTGTCGTTGTTGGGGTAACTAAGAATCTTCTGATTCGCCTGATAATGTCCGCTATTACCCCTGTCATTGCAACGGACAGATATTGAAGCTCATCAAGGATGTCTTCTATGAGAATGCGAGGCCTCCCTGATATTCTGATTCTTCGATTAATCAGCCAAATTTGTGTGCTACACTCCCGTATCTGTTTAGTGATTTCATCCATCTGTTTATATTCTTCTGGACAAAGCAGTCTTCCATGAGCGCTTTCATAAACATTACTGTTTCTGATGGCTAGAAGTTGGTAGGCAGGTGGGTCTCTATTATAGGGAGGTAGATCATCAGCTGAGAATTGTAGATTGTGATACTTGGGAAGATAGTTCTGAATGTCATTGCAGGGGAACTCCGTTGTTCCTGAAGGGTTCTTTCGGTGATGGTGATCAAGTCGAGGGGTGCGGTAGTATTGTGTGACCAATGCCACAGTTCGGGTGAGTTTTCCCGACAGGTTCAGTGCTCTAGGAGCGTGTCGGAAGGGGAGGTATTGTATGCGGGTATAGACGGTCTTTTCTTTAAGAGCTATAGTGTATCGAGAGAGTGTTGAGCAGTTCCGTTTTGTATAGTGGTAATTTTGTTTCAAGACATGGCGGTTTCTGTATTGAGTCATGGTTCAGAGGTGTTGGCGTTGTTGGTATTCTGATAGGATATCAGTGGCATTTGCAAGATTGCGAGCGGGTTCCCAAGAGTTGTCATTCGATCCATAGCCTTTCCATTTAACTAGATAATGGTAGCTTGTGCCTTGCTTCTTGTGAGCTAGAATTGCCTCTACCTCAAATTCCTCTTGTCCATTTACGAGATCAGGGGGTGGTTTCACGTAGTTCGGGCCATGCGCAGTCATCTCTCTATATGGGGTAAGGAGTGATGTATGAAACACAGGGTGAATGTGCCATTGTTTCGGGAGTTTCAATTTATATGTCACTGGTCCCATCACTTGTTCGATTTCGAAGGGTCCTTCTCATTTTGGTGCTAGCTTTCTGGACTGATATGGTATGTTAAGATTTCAGTTCTCAAGCCATACTTTGGTACCCTTTTCAAATCGTATTGCTTTGTCTTTGCGTCGTCTTGCCACTAGTTGTCTTGCTAGTTCATGTGCTGCTAGTGCTTCTTCTCTGGCTTTCCTTAGGGACTGAAGGTGCTCCTCTGCTGCTGGTGTGGTCATTCGTGTAGTAGCTGTGGGAAGCGCAACAGGGTCCATTCCATACATTAGTCTGAATGGGGAAGTTTTGATAGTGTCGTGATGTCGGTTATTGTGAGCAAACTCGGCTATTGGGAGAAGTGGTTTCCATAGATGCGGTTCATTGGAGCAGAACATTCGAAGGTAGACTTCTAATTCCTGGTTGACTCGTTCTGTTTCTCCATCAGTCTGAGAATGATAGGCTGTGCTCATTCTATGGTCGATTCCTAACGCTTTTCGTATTTCTTGAAATACTTTTGCGGAGAACTGTGGTCCTCAATCCGAGATCAAAATGTCGGGTAGGCCAAACTGTTTGAAATTTTCGGAGATGTAAAATTCTGCAGTGCCTAGTGCATCAATTGTCTTCTTGCAAGGTGTGAAAATTACCCCCTTTGTAAGACCATGGTCCACCATGACCAGGATCGAGTCAAAGCCATCGGAAAGGGGTAGATCAGTGATGAAATCAAGGGTTACTTGCTGAAAGGGGCAGGTTGCTTTTGACGGAATCGGGTGAAGGGCTGGTACATTTGGGTGTGTGTTAATCTTCATCTGCTGACAGAGAGCGCATCCTTCTATCCATTCCCTGACATGTTTGAACATTCCGGGCCACCAGTAGTCACGCTTAAGGAGTTCAAGGGTCTTTAATCGTCCAGGGTGACCTGATGATCGTGCCTCGTGCATTTCTTTAATCAATTTGGTTCATAACCCATCTTGGTCAGGGATGTAGGTCTTTCCAAGATAGTGAACAATGCCATTGGTATAAGACCAATCTTGTATGTTTGATTTGATCGGTGGGGCACGGTGCATGGTGATAACCTCAATTAGAATGCGTCCAAAATCGTCTTTTGACATTGCTTTCTGGATTTCAGGAACTGGCCAATCGGCAATCCCTGCTAACTTTATTGGGTCCATCTGAATGCGTCCAGGGGTGATGATCATTCCTAGGAATTCAACTTCCTGCGTGGCTAACTTGCATTTTTCAAGTTTTAGGAATAGATCGTTATCTTGTAGCCGTTGTAAAATTTGTTTTGTCCACTCCTCCAGCTGTTCTAGTGTTTCCGCACAGATTAACATGTCGTCCATGTAAATGATCAGCCATCCTTCATTGATCATGTCCCTGAAGTACTCGTTCATCATAGTTTGAAAGGTTGACGGCGAGTTGCATAATCCAAAGAACATTACTGTTGGTTCGTAGAGCCCTCGATTGGTAATAAAGGCTGCTTTCCATTCATCTCCCTTCTTGATGTGAACATTGTTGTATCCCCATCGGAGGTCTAGTTTGGTGAAATACTTGGCACCTCGTAATTTAGTCATGAGATTGGAAACAAGGGGAAGGGGATATGCATTTTTGATGGTCCATTCATTCAGGTATCAGTAATCTTGACAGGGTCGGAGTGCTCCACTTTCTTTCTTTGCTACAAAGAAGAATGGTGACGCCTGTGGTGATGTGGATGGTTTAATGTAACCTTTCTTGAGTTGTTCATCAATCCATTTGTCTAACAGTCCTTGTTCCTTGACCGACAGAGGGTAAAGTTTACTAGCTTTTGGGACAAAACCCTCTTTTGTGTTGATTGCGTGATCCCATGGTTGACTGGATGGGAAGCGTTCTGATGCCTTCTTGTCAAAAATGGTGCACCATTGCTCATATTCTGTAGGTAGAGTGGTGGATGGTTCGTCTTTCTTTAGCCTATGCTCTAGTTCCTGTGATGCCGATGTTTTAACTCTAATCCAATAGTCATCCTCGCCCCATTGCTGGGAGTCAAGGGCTAGCTGCCAGATTGCTTTTAGCGATGTGTCCAGGTCTCCAATTTTCAAAGATTTCTCTCGCCAGTTGATGATCGGGTTATTTTCCTCTAACCAGGGTATTCCTAGAATCATTCGTTGATTGCCTAGCTTAGTGATCCAGAACCAATTGGTAAACTGCTGTCCCTCAATCATGTAGCATATTTTGGTCCGATGTGTGATCATTTCTTTCACATTTACTGTTCCGTCTGCGTTTCTGACTTTGATTGGTTTCTTAAGTCGTTCTTTCCTGAGCTCTTTCACTGCTCCTTCATCTACGAAGTTTCCTTCTGCTCCACAATCGATTAGGGCAGATGTTCCAGCGGGTAAATCGGTTGATTTGATAGTTAACGAAATGCGCTTGTCATTGTTGGATAATACTATTACAGAATCAAGCGCTAACTGTTCAGATCTCGATAATAAGGAAGGGCCTACCGCTGAGTGACGCTTCCTAACTAAAAACCCTCATTTTCAAATTCATTTAAGAGGGCATTCTTCTCTTCAGTAGACATTGCTGAAAAGATGGCTCTAATTTTCTTTACTGGTTCGTCTTCTTCCTTCTGTTGTTCCTCAGTGACGGAACGAACAGCCTTGTTCTGGTAAAAAGACCTGGACGAAGACGTATCATTGCGTTTCGGGCAGTTCCTGGAGATGTGTCCCTGTGTTCCACATCTGAAACACTTGCCAGTCTTTCGATATTCCTCTTTTTGATCATCTGTCAATCGGCTAGGAGTCGTGGTATTTATAGCTCTGATTGCTCTGGATCGATTGTTGTTTTGACTGAAATGCGTTCCAGATCCATCAGTGGTTCTCCTGTTCCCCTGTCCTGTCATGTCCCAAGCGTTATGATGATTCTCGGCTTTATCATAAGCTTCTTGCATCGTCTTGATCTTCCTTTGGTCCTGTAAGATTGTCCGAGCAAGTTCTAAGGGTAATCCTTTGACGAATGCCTGCAACTGAGCGGGTATTCCAGTGAGTCCAGAGGTTCCTATATCCATGCGAAATTTTCTGATATATTCTGGGACTGAAATGCCATTTCCAACTCTTAATTTGGATAGATTGTTCAGGGCTCAAAGGGCACTGTTGACTTCTCCCCAGTCATTGATGAAACGTGTTTCAAATGCTTCATAGTTGCTCCATTTGAACGTGGCTGTGGTACTGCCTCTATTGTCGTTTAATTCGCCTCGGATAATGGTCTTCCAATTGTCCAGTTCTGGTCCCATGCACGCAAGCGCATATCTGACTTTCTTCTCATCTTTTCCTTCATAGTTCTGTTTGTTGAGGGTAAAGTAATCCTCAAGCTGTCCTAAAAATGACCTTGCTTCGATTCGTTTGCCTGTAAAAGGTCGTATAGGCTGCGGTTTGATATCTCCTTTAGAGCTAACACTGGTTTCAGACACCATTCTTGGTTCAGGAGTGATCGGTGGTTCGGGGTTAATCGGTGGTTCAGGGGTTGGTGTTCTGGTGATTGGTTTCGGTTCTGGAGTAGGGGTTCTACTCAGAGTTCTGGGTTTCGGAGATGGGGGTGGTCCTTGTTTTGAGTAATCTGTATCAAACGGGTTTTCCTCAAGCTTAGCTTGTTCAATTCATAGTAATTCCTCCCACTCTGCTAAAAGGCTAGCTGTGATTCCGTATCGGTCACTGTCTCCCAGGAATTTTCTATAGAGGGTCCTTCCTGGTTCGTTTTCTGGTTCCTTAACAAGGTAGAGTGGTTCTCCTTGTACTTCACCACCCCAGTCTAGGTAGATTTGATCGGGTAAATCAAATTCAAAGGCTCCTGAGTAGAAGTCTCCTGAAAAGTATTTGTCTGGGACTGGTTTGTTTCGTTTCCGTCCTTCTGTAACAAAGTACCAGGTCCATTGGTAGAGAAAAACTTCTCGTCGTCCAAGGTAGGTTTTCCCCTTATAGGTGATGGATCCGTTTGGGGGTTGTTCCTGAGAGCTGCGGGTCTCAATGGTGTCAGCTAGGGGTGATACCCTGAGCTGGTCCTGAGTTCCAACTTATGTTACGGTCGATGTCCACAACGTTGTTCAGCGTCCAAGTCTACAGTGACAAACAGAGTCTCGGTCTGTTCCCAATCACTGGACAAGGATTCTAGGCACTAAGTCTGACGATGACAAAGGCTAGAGAGAGAACGAGAAGAGCGGTTGAGGCGACAAGCGAAAGAGCGTTCAAGTTATGGATATGATTTGACTAAGTTGGAACTAAAGAACTACGGTACATGAGAGGGGTTTATATATGTTAAGAGAACAATAGAAACTAAAGGGGAAAGAGCATAGCTATCTAGAAAAGGAAAGGTGAAGGTAGCTATGAAAGGAGATAACGTCCAAGCATAACTATGGGTTTGTAACAAGTAAATGTAGTCCGCTGATATCCTACTCCACCGGCTAAAGACAGGGAGCATGTTGCGTGAGTCCCAAGAGGAGTCCCGTCAAATTGTCTGTTGGACTGCGATTAGCGCACGGGTATGCAAGTATGGATAATTGGACATGTGAACGGATAATGCGGAACCTCGGATAATAGGAGCACAGATAAAACAGATAATCGAAGTGCGGAAGTGCGGATAATAGGATAATTAAGCCCGTCGCGGCATGTAGCGACTTGTATGGTATGCGCGGAACGCAGTGCACAGCGTCAAAGGTGACTTTGAGCGCGTCAATGACAAGGGCAATGCGTCGAACGCGACTGTGGACTTGAACAGGTCAAAGAAAGGGAGAGAACAAGGAACAAGAATGGAGAGACTAAGAGACGAGACGCGACTGATGAGACTTGGACTGAGGGGGAACTTCTTCTTATTTTTACTGAGGAAAACGAACACTTTATATACTTTTTGTACTCTACTGAGACGAAACGACTCTGCAATTTCTACTCCTTCGTCCAAATCCGTGTTTGAAAGGTAATCCTCAATGTAGCCTAGACGCTTGGAAAATCCTTCATTTGCTGCCGTCGTATGGCTTCGTAGCGCGACCCTGGTATGTCTCTGATGTGCGCAGGGCACTAGCGTCAAACGCCGCTCTGGTGACCTGTAAAAACTGCTTGTGCCGCTATCTCTTTCTTTGGCAGTCGCGTTCCTGCATTTTGGACGCGATCCCGTTATCCGATATAGGTCCTTGCTTGTTGCTCCCTAGTGACCGTCATACATAGTCGATCATAAGCCATTTTCCTGGGCGGAAAATAGTCTTCTTGTGATTGATCGTTGATGAACCGAGTGATCGGTATTGTGACTGATGCAATGATGTATCCCGATCCGGCAGTGGCTATATGTCCGTCCTTCCTGTTATGGTCATGCTGAGTCAGCCAGCTGCACTGCGGGGAGGCAGACTGTGGTGTACAGGCAGTGGTAATGGGAGGCGGCTTGCAGAATAGACCTGCACTGTGTGACTGTTGGATCTTGTCGGATAATCTGAACCTGGCCTTATCGGGTGAATGACTGTTGCACGGAAAAGAGCGTTGGATAATCGGATGTTGTCGACAACCTTGGCAAGTACAAATGTTAGTGAAGGGGTCAGCGCATGTGTGGGATCCCTAGCATTCCGAAGGTAAGGCTTTTGAAGAAGCCCTACACGGTTGTAGCTGGACACAGCTCATCATCTCCCCCCCACTTAAAAATCTGACCGCCCTCGGTCATCGCACTTACATTCCAATTTTAATAGCGGGGCAACGGGCTTGGGGCTGTAATACGGGTTTGCCGGCAATGCAACGGTGATCTAATGGTTATTATGATGCTAGTATCATCATATTAGTCCAAGCCACAGGCTTCTATGCGGATCCTTTTGCGCGTTCAAAGCTGCCATGCCGTTGTTACATGATTGTGGCCACTCTGAGTGTTCCGGGGGGCGCGTCTTCCAGGTCTCTGGTGTTCCTTGTGGGATTTTCCTCTTCCTTTCATTCTTTCCTTCCCCCATGTCATCCGCCCACCAAAACTCGCCTGATTTCTCCTCCGATGACAAAATTGCGCAGATGGAGGCGCAATTGGCCCGCAAGAAGGCGGAGAAAGCGGAAAAGGCGCGGTTGGCAAGGGAAGCGGCTGAGCGGAAGGCGCGGGAAGAGGAGGAGCGTCGTAAGGCTGAGGAGGCGGCAAAGTTGGCTGAAGAGTGTCGTAAGGCGGAACAGGCTGCACAAGTGGCTGAAGAACGTCGTCAGGCGGAAGAAGCAGCGCGGGTAGCTGAAGAACATCGTCAAGCGGAAGAGGCTCGTTTGGCAGAGGAACGTCGTCGAGCAGAGGAAGCGGCACGAGCGCGGGTTGGTCGGCCCAAGCCTTGACCTAGAAGCAAGGCCATGATGCGGGAGCCTTCTCCCATTGACTTACGTGGGGCGCTGGCTGCAGCAGAAGCAGCAGAAGCACAGATGTTGGTCGAGGACGGGGAGACGCTGGCGAGCATGGTCGTCGACAATGAGCGGGAGGCTCGTTTGGCAGAGGAACATCGTCGAGCAGAGGAAGCGGCACGAGCGTGGGTTGGTCGGCCCAAGCCTTGACCTAGAAGCAAGGCCATGATGCGGGAGCCTTCTCCCGTCGACTTACGTGGGGCGCTGGCTGCAGCAGAAGCAGCAGAAGCACAGATGTTGGTCGAGGACGGGGAGATGCTGGCAAGCATGGTCGTCGACAATGAGCGGGAGGCAGCACAGGTAAAGGGGAAAGGTCGTTCCAAGCGACCGAGGCGGATGAGCGCAAATGCGGAGGCCAGACCATCAAAATGGTCCAAGTCAAACATGCCGAATGAGAGGGCGTGTGATAGGTACGTCAGTACTGCCTTTTGTAACCAGCCTAATTGAGTTTGTAGGTGCGTCAAAAATGGCACAAAATGCGTTCCGTCGATGGGGCCCAAAAGCAAGGTGTGCGCGGAATGTCAACGCGTCCGGCAGGTGTGCAAGGTAAATGGGAAGTCCGTTTCCGGTCGCGTATCGAAGAGAAGTGGCAACATCAAGGAGATACTGGAAGTTTCCAATGACAAACTGGAAGATGACGAGGACGCGGGTGAGGAAGAGCCATCAGGCATTGAAGACATGCTCATCCAGCAAGACATGACAAATTCCCTCCTCTGCACACAAAATGCCTTACTCGAGGCCCTCCTTCAAGAATTCCGACGCATCGCCTCCCTTCAGCATGCCACCTTGGTCGCGGTTACCCGAGAACGGAGCGAGCGTCTCGGATTATTGACAGTGGGTGTTCTGATGGCCGCGGATGACGTGGGATTTGGTATGGCGACGTCGGGACTTTTTTCAAACGAGGTTGTGTTGGTCCAGACAGGAGACGGGGCGCGTATCGTGGTGACGAAGGGATCGGGGTTGGAGTCAGAGTCCGACTCTGAGTCTGCTTCATCAAACGCGGAGTAACGGCTCGTTTTCCCCTTTGCATCGTCCTTGTTTGCCATTTAGTTTATTTTTGTACTTTGGACTTTATACTACAAGTGAATTTGGTGTGTGTGCTGTCGGAACAGTGAGATATAATGAAATGAAATAAGCAGTGTGGTAAATGGTGTGCGATAAATAAGAAAACATAACCCGAGCAGCAGTATTTGTGTCAGCTGCTGCTATTTTAGACGTCATCCGGGTCACCATCGGGTTCTGGGTCTGGCAATCCTTCCTCCAATTCTTCTTCTTCCTCTACTTCCGCATTCGCCTGCACAGAATTGTCGCCTTGTGAATTGCCGTTGGCCATATTTTCGAGCTCCTCTTCAGAGGCATCTAATGCACTGTTGGGTATGATTAAATGCCATCTTGCAAAATACGGAATAACGCGGAATGCGGCATAGGGTCTGTCGAGTACTGTACCATCCAATTCGCAAAGCCGGTACGCGCCTCCCTTATTCCGCAACAACACCACATAAGGACCAATGTATTGTGGGCGCATCTTCCGGTTAAGGGATTTTTCGATAGCGGTATTGCGGACCAAAACTAACGCACCCCGCTTGAAGTCGAAGTTCCATATCACCGTCGGATGCTCCTGCTCAAATCGTTTAGCCGCTGCTACTCGTGCTGCATAAACCTTATCCTTCAATGCCTCTGTCTGAGCATGTTGCTTTTGTAGCTCGGTAGCACGACGGGCAATTAATTCCGTGGTGGATAAAAATGTTGCTGGCAGTGGCAATAGGTAGGTGGCTTCTACAATATCCAGCGGAAGTAGCGGCTGTGTCCCGGTGACTGCGAAGTAGGGAGAGATTCCCATTTGTTGCCTTGCTGTGACATGTTCGGACCAGAATACGGAATGGAGAGCGGAAGCCCAAATGGCGCTTTGTCCATCGCTAGCTTTGTATAGTGCCTGTCTAACGTTGTAATGGCTCCGTTCTACTATCCCGTTAGCGCGCGAGTTGTAACCCGAGATGCAGATGTGATGGATGTGGTATTTCTTAGCTAGATGCGCCACAGCCTGGATAATCGGTGCTCCATTATCCGTAACAATCTCCACTAAGCTTCCCCAGTGACAAATAAGGTCCTCAAATATCCAATCCCCAATGGCGTTGGCAGTTTCTCAACGCAAAGCGCGATATTCCGGGTAGTGAGTGAGAGAACAACGAGCTTGAATGATATATTTGTACTGGTTCGACGGCGGTAGGTGCATAGTGTCCATGTAGACTTTAGCAAAGATGGGAGCGGGTTCTGCAACGACAGGCGGAATTCAGAATAGCTGTAATTGGCGCTCTTGACATGTATGACATGACCTGATGTACCACTTGATGTCATTGTGTATTTGCGGCCACCAAAAGCGTTCCGCAACAGTGGAGCGGGTTGCATAAATCCGCGATGGCCTAATTCATCATGACAACCCACCAGCACATGCAGTCTTTTTGATGGCTCCAAGACTATCTTGTGGGCACCATGCTGATCCTTAAGCCACAGTTTCCCATCCTTAAGGAAGTACCATGTGCAGAAACGCGCAAACCGTGCCCATTCCTCATCTGATAACTCTTCCACCTGTCCCGGCTCTGTCAAAAAGCGCTTGGCCATGCATAACCATTCTTCATCTTTGGCAGATAGTTCGGCCCTCCAGGGAAACACCTCTCCATAGGTCATTCCTTCGACTGTCGTAGGCGGTGGTGTGACCTCTTTCGTTTCTGGTGTCTCGTTCTCAAGTAAGAAGGTGGAAACGGTTAAACCCGGACACTTATGGTCCATCCCATGGGCAAGGTTGTCAAGCGCATGGCTCCATACGGTGTCTGGAATGTGGTTAAGTCTCTCAAATCCTCTGCAAGTGGACGCTCATCATATCCGACGAATAAATCCAACATTCCACCACAGGCACGTCCCGTGAAATTCTCTGCAAGGTGCTCCGGAATAGGGGTGACTCCTGAGTGTTGGATTGTGACTGCATTCAAAGGTTCCAATGAGTGAACCAGGCGTAGCTTGCCTGTTTTCTTTATGACACAGAACCAACGTGACCTGTACGACGAGTTAGACGGCTCATACACACCCGCATCAATCTTTGTCCGGATTATTTCGCAGATTTGGTCATATAATCCGGGCGGAATAGGGATGTTCCGTTGTATCCAAGGCATGTGCGGAACCGTAGGGATGTCAACGGGTGGAAAGAACTCCGTTTTGAACCACCCTCTCTCGCTATCATCCCATGCAAACGCTTCTTCATGCTCCATCATGAAGTGGTTCATCAACTTCTTCTCCTCAGGCCACAGGAACTCCTTGTCCTGTTCCTCATTCAATGCTCTCATCCGCTCCTCTGTGTAACGCCCCGTGTTACGGTCAATGTCCACAATGTCGTTCAGCGTCCAAGTCTACAGCGACAAACAGAGTCTTGGTCTGTTCCCAATCACTGGACGAGGGTTCTAGGCACTAAGTCTGACGATGACAAAGGCTAGAGAGAGAGCAAGGAGAGCGGTTGAGGCGACAAGCGAAAGAGCATTCAAGTTATGGATATGATTCGACTAAGTTGGAACTAAAGAACTACGGTACATGAGAGGGGTTTATATACGTTAAGAGAACAATAAGAATATAAGGGGAAAGCGCATAGCTATCTGAGAAAGGAAAGATGAAGGTAGCTACCCAAGGGAATAACGTCCCAAGTGTAGTTATGGGTTTGTAACAAGTAAAATGTAGTCCGTTAACAAAGGGAAAAGAGAATTGTAACATTACCCCCTTTGTATGCGAGAAGTCACTGACTTCTACCAGCCAGAAGTTGTCCAGCCATGATCCATTCTCGATTCTGCCCATTTGACAGCGTTATCGAGTTCTTTTGCAGATGTTTCTACCTTCCATCTGAGTGCTTCAGCCGCGCGGTGCAGATTTTGAGCGTTTCGCAAGAAGGAATCGCGCTCCTCATAGGTCATTTCATGCGGGTCGATGGTGAGGGTGAGGGCAGCGAGGTTGTCGGTGGTGGAAGTGAGGTTGGTGATTGAGCAAGTGGCGGCGGCGAGGGCGTCTGCAACGACTGTGAGCGTGGTGTTCCTTTTGACGAATTGGGCAAAATGGGGAAGGTGATGGTCGTCAGGGTGTACTTGGGGGAGTAGGGCGGCAGGGTGGACATGTAGATCATTGTCCTCGAAGTGGACGACAGTTGTATTTTCAATGAAGACCTCTAGCGGGAGGTCTGGGATGGCGAGGAAGGGTGAGAGGGCGGCGACGGTTTTGTCAATGCGCCAGTGGGCGCAGGTGAGAAGGGCGAGGGTGAAGAAGTAGGCAGCGAGGGCAAAGAAGGTGAACATATTGATATGATGTGAGTGTTGATGTTAGGTGATGATTCCTGGAAATTTATACGTGTTCCAGGTCGCTGATTTCCGTGTCTGAATCCCAAATTTTCTGTATTTAGTGGATCTTCGATTGCAGGGTCAGTGAGGAGTTCTCATTCCTCTATGATGAACCTGGTCAATGAATTTAAATGTTCGATTCCTGGTGTCATTGTTGGGGTGATTAAGAATCTTCTGATTCGCCTGATAATATCCGCTATTACCTCCACCATTGCAGTAGACAAATAATCAAGATCGTCAAGGATGTCTTCCATGAGAATGCGGGGCCTTCCTGGTATTCTGATCCTTTGGCTAATTAACCAGATTTGTGCGCTACACTCCCGTATCTGTTTGGTGATTCCATCCATCTGCTTGTATTCTTCCGGGCATAGCAATCTTCCATGAGCACTTTTATAAACGTCACTATTTCTGATGGCTAGAAGTTGGTATGTGGGTGGATCTTTATTATAGGTGGGTAGATCGTCGGTTGCAAATTGTAGGTCGTGGTACTTGGGAAGATAGTTCTGGATGGCATTGCAAGGGAATTCTGTTGTTCCTGAAGGGTTCTTTTGGTGATGGTGATCAAGTCGAGGGATGCAATAATATCATGTGACTAACGCCACAGTTCGGGTGAGTTTTCCTGGTGAGTTCGGTGCCCTAGGAGCGTGTTGGAAGGGGAGGTATTGTATGTGGGTATAGACGGTCTTTTCTTTAAGAGCTATAGTGTATCGGGAGAGTGTTGAGCAGTTCCGTTTTGTATAGTGGTAATTTTGTTTCAAGACGTGGCAGTTTCTGTATCGAGTCATGGTTCAGAGGTGTCGGCGTTGTTGGTATTCTGATAGGATATCCGTGGCGTTTGCAAGATTGCGAGCGGGTTCCCAAGAATTGTCATTTGGTCCATAGCCTTTCCATTTAACCAGGTAGTGGTAGCCTGCGCCTCGTTTCCTATGAGCTAGAATTGCCTCTACCTCGAATTCCTCTTGTCCATTTACGAGATCAGGAGGTGGTTTCACATAGTTCGGCCCATGCGCAGTTGTTTCCCTGTACAGGGTAAGGAGTGACGTATGAAACACAGGGTGAATGCGCCATTGTTTTGGGAGTTTCAATTTGTATGTCACTGGTCCCATCACTTGCTCGATTTCGAAGGGTCCTTCTCGTTTTGGTGCTAGCTTTCTAGATTGATATGGTATGTGAAGATTTCTGTTCTCAAGCCATACTTTGGTACCCTTTTCAAATCGTATTGCTTTGTCCTTGCGTCGTCTTGCCACTAGTTGTCTTGCTAGCTCATGTGCTGCTAGCGCTCCTTCTCTGGCTTTCCTTAGGAACTGAAGGCGCTCCTCTGCTGCTGGTGTGGTCATTCGCGTAGTAGCTGTGGGAAGCGCAACAGGGTCCGTTCCATACATTAGTCTGAATGGAGAAGTTTTGATCGTGTCATGATGTCGGTTATTGTGAGCAAACTCGGCTATTGGGAGAAGCAGTTTCCATAGATGCGGTTCGTTGGAGCAGAACATTTGAAGGTAGACTTCTAATTCTTGGTTGACCCGTTCTGTTTCTCCATCAGTCTGAGGATGATAGGCTGTGCTCATTCTATGGTCAATTCCTAGTGCTTTCCGTATTTCCTGGAATACTTTTGCAGAGAACTGAGGTCCTTGATCCGAGATCAAAACGTCGGGTAGGCCAAACCGTTTGAAAATTTTGGAGACATAGAGTTCTGCTGTGCCTAAAGCGTCAATTGTCTTCTTGCAAGGTGTGAAAATTACCCCCTTTGTAAGACCATGGTCCACCGTGACCAGGATCAAGTCGAAACCATCAGAAAGGGGTAGATCGGTGATGAAATCAAGGGTTACTTGTTGAAAAGGACGGGTTGCTTTCGATGAAATCGGGTGAAGGGCTGGCACATTTGGGTGTGTGTTAATCTTCATTTGTTGACAAAGGGCGCAGCCTTCTATCCATTCTCTGACATGTTTGAACATTCCGGGCCACCAGTAATCTCATTTAAGGAGTTCAAGGGTCTTTAATCGTCCAGGATGGCCAGATGATCGCGCTTCATGTGTTTCTTTGATCAATTTGGTTCGTAATCCGTCTTGGTCAGGGATATAGGTTTTACTGAGATAGTGAACAATGCTGTTTGTATAAGACCAATCCTGTATGTTCGATTTGATCGGTGGGGCCTGGTGCGTAGTGATAACCTCAATTAGAATGCGTCCAAAATCGTCTTTTGACATTGCCTTTTGAATTTCCATGACTAGGTCTTCTGCAATGAGACAAATAAAACAATCCTCTGGTAAAACTACGACGTCTTCTGGTGATTCGCTATTTCCCATATGATCAGGGTGTCGGGATAGGGCATCCGCTTCAAACATTTTCGTGCCAGGGACATGCTCAATGCGCAGGTCAAATTCTGATAATAAGGATGACCATCTAGCTTGTCTGGGCGTTAAGCGTTGGGCCGTTCGATAGTAGGACAAATTCTTGTGGTCGCAGTGCACTATAGTAGTGTGGGGTGATCCATGCAGTAGATGTCGCCAAGTCATCAATCCCTTGATGATCACCAAAAGTTCTCGATCGTATATTTGGTAATTCTGTTCCGTTTGTGTTAATGCGTGTGAGATAAATCCGCAGGGATGTAGAGATCCTGTTTCATCTGCTTGTTTCAAGACTGCTCCTATTGCCTTATTTGATGCATCGGTTTGAAGGATGAAGGGTCGAGTAGGATCTGGCATTAATAATACTGGCATAGATGCAAATCGTTTCTTCAGGATTTCAAAAGCGTCGTTCCGTTCAGTGGTCCAGTCAAATGGTTCTGTTTTCTTAGTGAGGTCAGTAAGTGGTTTAGCGATGGCAGCAAAATTCCCAATGAAACGTCGGTAAAAGTTCCCAAATCCGAGGAATGATCGGACCTGTTTGACTGTGGTAGGAACTGGCCAGTCTGCGATCCCAGCTAACTTTATTGGGTCCATCTGAATGCGTCCAGGGGTGATGATCATTCCTAGGAATTCGACTTCTTGCATGGCAAACTTGCATTTTTCAAGTTTCAGGAATAGATTGTTATCTTGTAGCCATTGTAAAATTTGTTTTGTCCGCTCCTCTAGCTGTTCTAGTGTTTCTGCACAGATTAACATGTCATCCATGTAAATGATCAGCCATCCTTCGTTGATCATGTCTCTAAAGTACTCGTTCATCATAGTTTGAAAAGTTGACAGCGAGTTGCATAGTCCAAAGAACATTACTGTCGGTTCATAAAGCCCTCGATTGGTGATAAAGGCTGCCTTCCATTCGTCTCCCTTCTTGATGTGAACATTGTTGTATCCCCATCGGAGGTCTAGTTTGGTGAAATACTTGGCACCTTGTAATTTAGTCATGAGATCGGAAACAAGGGGAAGGGGATATGCATTTTTGACAGTCCATTCGTTCAAGTATCGGTAATCCTGACAGGGTCGGAGTGCTCCACTTTCTTTCTTTGCTACAAAGAAGAACGGTGACGCATGCAGTGATGTAGATGGTTTAATGTATCCTTTCTTGAGTTGTTCATCAATCCATTCATCTAACAGCCCTTGTTCCTTGACCGATAGAGGGTAAAGTTTACTAGCTTTTGGAACAAAACCTTCCTTTGTGTTGATTGCGTGATCCCATGGTCGACTGGATGGGAAGCGTTCTGATGCCTTTTTGTCAAAGATGGTGCGCCATTGCTCATATTCTATAGGTAGTGTGGTGGATGGTTCGTCTTTCTTTAGCCTATGCTCTAGTTCCTGTGATGCCGATGTTTTAACTCTAATCCAGTAGTCATCTTCACCCCATTGCTGGGAGTCGAGGGCTAGCTGCCAGATTGCTTTTGACGACATGTCTAGATCTCCAATTTTCAGAGATTTCTCTCGCCAGTTGATGATTGGGTTATTTTCTTCTAACCAGGGTATTCCTAGAATCATTCGTTGATCGCCTAGCTTAGTGATCCAGAACCAATTGATAAATTGCTGTCCTTCGATCATGTAGCATATCTTGGTTTGATGTGTGATCATTCCTTTCACATTTACTGTTCCATCTGCGTTTCTGACTTTAACTGGTTTCTTAAGTCGTTCTTTCCTGAGTTCTTTTACTGCTCCTTCATCTACAAAGTTTCCTTCTGCTCCACAATCGATTAGGGCAGATGTTCCAGCGGGTAAATCGGTTGATTTGATAGTTAATGAAATGCGCTTGTCATTGTTGGATAATACTATTACAGAATCAAGCGCTAACTGTTCAGATCTCGATAATAAGGAAGGGCCAACCGCTGAGTGACGCTTCCTAACTAAAAACCCTCGTTTTCGAATTCATTTAAGAGGGCATTCTTCTCTTCAGTAGACATTGCTGAAAAGATGGCTCTAATTTTCTTTGCTGGTTCGTCCTCTTCCTTCTGTTGTTCCTCAGTGACGGAACGGACAGCCTTATTCTGATAAGAAGACCTGGATGAAGACGCATCGTTGCGTTTCGGGCAGTTCCTGGAGATGTGTCCCTGTGTTCCACATCTGAAACACTTGCCAGTCTTTCGGTATTCCTCCTTTTGATCATCTGTCAATCGGCTAGGGGTCGTGGTATTTATAGCTCTGATTGTTCCGGATCGATTGTTGTTTCGATTGAAACGCGTTCCAGATCCATCATTGGTTCTCCTGTTTCCCTGTCCTGTCATGTCCCAAGCATTGTGGTGATCCTCAGCCTTGTCATAGGCTTCTTGCATCGTTTTGATCTTCCTTTGGTCCTGTAAGATCGTCCTAGCAAGTTCTAAAGGTAATCCTTTGACGAATGCCTGCAACTGAGCGGGTATTCCAGTGAGTCCGGAGGTTCCTATGTCCATGCGAAATTTTCTGATGTATTCTGGGACTGAAACGCTGTTTCCAACTCTTAATTTGGATAGATTGTTCAGGGCTCGAAGGGCGCTGTTGACTTCTCCCCAGTCATTGATGAAACGTGTTTCAAATGCTTCATAGTTGCTCCATTTGAACGTGGCTGTGGTACTGCCTCTGTTGTCATTCAGTTCGCTTCGGATGATAGTTTTCCAGTCGTCTAGTTCTGGTCCCATGCATGCAAGTGCATATCTGACCTTTTTCTCATCTTTTCCTTCATAGTTCTGTTTGTTGAGGGTAAAGTAATCCTCAAGCTGTCCTAAAAATGACCTTGCTTCGATTCGTTTGCCTGTAAAGGGTCGTATCGGCTGCGGTTTGATATCTCCTTTAGAGCCTGCACTGGTTTCAGACACCATTCTTGGTTCAGGAGTGATTGGTGGTTCGGGGTTAATCGGTGGTTCAGGGGTAGGTGTTCTGGTGATCGGTTTTGGTTCTGGAGTAGGGGTTCTACTCAGGGTTCTGGTTCTCGGAGATGGGGGTGGTCTCTGTCTCGAGTAATCTGTATCAAACGGGTTTTCCTCAAGCTTGACTTGTTCGATTTGTAGTAATTCCTCCCACTCTGCTAAAAGGCTAGCTGTGATTCCGTGTTGGTTGCTGTCTCTAAAGAATCTTCTGTAGAGGGTCCTTCCTGGTTCGTTTTCTGGTTCCTTGACAAGGTAGAGCGGTTCTCCTTGTATTTCACTACCCCAGTCTAGGTAGATTTGGTCGGGTAAATCGAATTCAGATACTCCTGAGTAGAAGTCTCCTGAAAAGTATTCGTTTGGGACTGGTTCGTTTCGTTTCCGTCCTTCTGTAACAAAGTACCAGGTTCGTTGGTAGAGAAAAACTTCTCGTCGTTCAAGGTAGTATTTCCCCTTATAGGTGATGGATCCGTTCGGGGGTCATTCCTGAGAGCTGCGGGTCTCAATGGTGTCAGCTAGGGATGATACCCTGAGCTAGTCCTGAGTTCCAACTTATGTTACAGTCGATGTCCACAACGTCATTCAGCGTCCAAGTCTACAGCGACAAACAGAGTCTCGGTCTGTTCCCAATCACTGGACGAGGGTTCTAGGCACTAAGTCTGACGATGACAAAGGCTAGAGAGAGAGCGAGGAGAGCGGTTGAGGCGACGAGCAAAAGAGCGTTCAAGTTATGGATAAGATTCGACTAAGTTGGAACTAAAGAACTACGGTACATGAGAGGGGTTTATATACGTTAAGAGAACAATAAGAATATAAGGGGAAAGCGCATAGCTATCTGAGAAAGGAAAGATGAAGGTAGCTACCCAAGGGAATAACGTCCAAGCGTAGTTATGGGTTTGTAACAAGTAAAATGTAGTCCGTTAACAAAGGGAAAAGAGAATTGTAACACCCCATTGGCGTAAATTCCGGCGGTTTCGTGCTTAACTTGGGTATATTGGCCAGCAGGTCACCTTTGATTTCCCTTACTATTCGGAATTCCTTCGGTAACTGACTGATGACTGGCCTAACTTTCTTATCGACTGGTTTATATTTCTTCTTTTGCGCTGATAGAAAAACGGAAGAAACATTGTCACGATGCGGGTTTGCAGACTTGGGTATACATAACGCGGGGGTATCGGGTTTAGGGGTGTTGTTAGGTTGGAGAATCATATCGTTTAGATATGCCCTGGTGAGCGGGTCACATTCCGTAGCAGCGAGTTCGTTTAGGCTTAGCGCGGCACCAATATAGAGTCTAGCAATATTATTTTTGCAGGAGTTGGTGTTATGGTCGATGTCCACAACGTCGTTCAGCGTCCAAGTCTACAGCGACAAACAGAGCCTCGGTCTGCTCCCAATCACTGGACAAGGGTTCTAGGCACTAAGTCTGGCAATGACGAAGGCTAGAGAGAGAGCGAGGAGAGAGGTTGAGGCGACGAGCAAAAGAGCGTTCAAGTTATGGATAAGATTCGACTAAGTTGGAACTAAAGAACTACGGTACATGAGAGGGGTTTATATATGTCAAGAGAACAATAAGAATATAAGGGGAAAGAGCATAGCTATCTAAGAAAGGAAAGGTGAAGGTAGCTATAAAAGGAGATAGCATCCAAGCGTAACTATGGGTTTGTAACAAGTAAACGTAGTCCGTTAACAAAGGGAAAAGAGAACTGTAACATTACCCCCTTTGTATGCGAGAAGTCACCGACTTCTACCAGCCAGAAGTCGTCCAGCCATGATCCGTTCTCGATTCTGCCCACTTGACGGCGTTATCGAGTTCTTTTGTAGATGTTTCTACCTTCCATTTGAGCGCTTCAGCAGCGCAGTGCAGATTTTGGGTGTTTTGCAGGAAGGAGTCGCGTTCCTCGTAGGTCATTTCGTGTGGGTCAATGGTGAGGGTGAGGGCAGCGAGGTTATCCGTGGCGGAGGAAAGATTGGTGATAGAGCAAGTGGCAGCAGCGAGGGCGTCGGCGACGACGGTGAGCGTAGTGTTTCTTTTTACAAATTGGGCGAAGTGAGGGAGATGGTGGTCGTCGGGATGTACCTGAGGGAGTAGGTTGGCGGGATGGATGTGGAGGTCATCGTCCTCGAAGTGGACAACTGTCGTATTTTCAATGAAGACCTCTAGTGGGAGGTCCGGGACGGCGAGGAAGGGTGAGAAGGCGGCGGTGGTTTCGTCAATGCGCCAATGGGCACAGGAGAGGAGGGCCAAAGCAGTGAAGTAGGCGGCAAGGGCGAAGAACGTGAACATGGTGATATAATGCGATTTGCTGGTGCTAGGTGATGATATCTGGAGATTTTATACTTATTCCAAATCGCTGATTTCCGTGTCGGAGGGCCAATTTTCTGTGTTCAATGGGTCTTTGATTGCAGGGTCAGTGAGGAGTTCTCGTTCTTCCCTCATGAATATGGTTAGTGAATTTAAATGTTCAATCCCTGGTGCCGTTGTCGGTGTAATTCGGAATTTTCTGATTCGCCTGACAATATCCACTATTACCTGTACCATTGCAAGAGATAGATAATCAAGTTCGTCGAAGATGTCTTCCATGAAAAGGCGAGGTCTTCCTGGTATTCTGATTCCTCGGCTAATTTGCCAGATTTGCATGCTACACTCCCGTGTCTGTTTAGTGATTTCATCCATCTGTTTATATTCTTCTGGGCAAAGCAGTCTTCCATGAGCACTTTTATAAACATCACTGCATTTGACGGCTAAAAGTTGGTAGGCAGGTGGATTCTCATTGTAGAGAGGTAGATCATCGGTTGAAAATTGTAGGTCGTGGTACTTGGGAAGATAATTCTGGGCATCATTGCAGGGGAATTCCGTTATCCCTGAAGGGTTCTTTTGGTGACAGTGATCGAGACGAGGGGTGCGATAATATCGTGTGACTAACGCCATAGTTTGGGTAAGTTTTCCTGGCGGGGTTGGTGCTCTAAGAGCGTGTTGGAAGGGGAGGTATTGTATGTGGGTGTAGACAGTCTTTTCTTTAAGGGCTATAGTATATCGAGAGATTGTAGAGCAGTTCCGTTTTGTATAGTGGTAGTTTTGTTTCAAGACGTGGCGGTTCCTATATCGCGTCATGGTTCAGAGGCGTCGACGTTGTTGATATTCTGAGAGGATATCAGTGGCGTTTGCAAGATTGCGAGCGGGTTCCCAAGAGTTATCGTTCGATCCGTAGCCTTTCCATTTAACTAGATAATGGTAGCCTGCGCCTTGTTTCTTGTGGGCTAGAATTGCCTCTACCTCGAATTCCTCTTGTCCATTTACGAGATCAGGAGGTGGTTTCATATAATTTGGGCCATGCGCAGTCGTTTCCTTGTACAGGGTAAGAAGTGACGCATGAAACACAGGGTGAATGCGCCATTGTTTCGGGAGTTTCAATTTGTACGTTACTGGTCCCATTACTTGTTCGATTTCGAAGGGTCCTTCTCGTTTTGGTGCTAGCTTTCTGGATGGATATGGTATGTGAAGATTTCGGTTCTCAAGCCAAACTTTGGTACCCTTTTCAAATCGTATTGCTTTGTCCTTGCGTCGTGTTGCCACTAGTTGTCTTGCTAGTTCATGTGCTGCTAGTGCTTCTTCTCTGGCTTTTCTTAGGAACTGAAGGCACTTGTTACAAGGTCAATAGACCAAGTCGCACAACCAGAGGAAGCAAGAGAAAGAAAGGAAACTCTGTAGTTCTGTCTACGACAGTGACTATCAAGAGCCTGGGGGTTCTCAGGCTCTGACTACAACTATATACCCCTCGCCTCAGGGCCCCCTCATGCCTGCCTCCCCTCATCCTCGTGCCCTGCTGATATAAGCTAGGGCGCTACCATGGGCGCCTGTCCATCATGCATGTCACCCGTCATGACATGAAATCGTCGAATCGTAACATTACCCCCCTCTTAAGGGTTCGGTTCCACACGAACCATGTCCGGATCGTCATCTGGGAGAGCGTAGAGGGCTGCTCGATCGCCCTTCCACTTCCGCCATTTGCGTTCCAAGCGTTCGCGGTAGTCACGTTCAAACTTGCCGTCTTCCCATCCAAAAAGCCGTTTTGGAACATTCGCGCTAGTGTGATTTTGATACCTTCGGAATGTGTCTCTGGGTAATCGTCGAGAAGCAGGAGCGTTAGGATGTTTCTGATGAAAGTCCTGAATCGCCTCGCCAGAGTTCTCCAAATTCTTGAGTGGTTCCCAGGTGGACTCTTCAACGGGAAATCCTTTCCACTTGACGAGGTAGACGCCTTCGTTGTCAATCGCCTCCCCCTTATGGTCTGTCCTCCGGGACAGAAGATCTGCCTTACTATTGGATTTGCCTGGACGGTGTTTAATCACAAAATTGAACTCCTGCAAGTCCAAGATCCAACGCGCCTGTCAGCGATTGATATTTTGCGGCTTCCGGAAGTACGTGAGATTCTGATGATCCGTTAAGACCTCAACCGGAACAGCCGTGCCTTTCAGGTAGTGAGACCATTCGTAAAAGGCGTGCATGACTGCCAGCATCTCTTTATCATAAATCTCGTAGTTGCGTTCCGCTGGATTAAGAGATTTGGAGATGAAAGCAATGGGGCGCCACAGGCCATCCGACTGTTGTTGTGACAGGATGCCACCGATGGCAAAGTCGGATGCATCAGTCTCGATCCGGAATTGTCCTTTATCTGCCGGAATGGCCAAGACGACTTCTTCAGCGATGTGCTGCTTAAGACCGACAAACGCTCGCTGTTGATCGGATGTCCACTGCCACTCATTGTTGCCGGTGAGAAGGGTCAATGGTTTGGAGATTGATGCGAAGCCCTTCACGAAGCGTCGGTAGAAGTTAACAAAGCCAAGAAACTGTTGAACGTGTTTTTTGCAAGTAGGGATAGGCCAGTTGACAATGGCCTTGACCTTGGCTTTATCCATACTGATTGAATCATGGGAAATGATCAATCCCAGAAACTCAATGGTGGCCTTATCAAACCAACACTTCTCGGGCTTCAATGACAACTTGTGTTCCTGCAACTTGGCCAATATTCGGTTTACATGAACTGTGTGGCTCTTTTGATCCTTAGAGAACACAAGAATATTGTCCATGTAAATCACCACCCATCCTTTGGCAATTTCTTCTCTGAAGATATCATTCATCATGGTCTGGAATGTCGCGGGGGAGTTGGTGAGACCAAAGAACATGACCAAGGGTTCGAAGAGGCCTCTATTTGTTCGAAAGGCAGCTTTATGTTCATCGCCATCCTTGATACGAACATTATTATATCCCCATCGGATATCCATTTTCAAGAAAATCTTTGCGTGGGATAGTTTATCTACAAGCTCAGAGATGAGCGGTAGGGGATACCGATTTTTTATAGTCATCTCATTGAGTTTGCAATAATCTTGTACTGGCCGAAGTGAACCATCTTTCTTTTTAACAAAGAAGAAGGGGGACGCCATTGCCGATTTGCTTGAACAAATGCGTCCTGTCTCCAAGTTGTCTTTGAGAAACTTTTTGAGTTCCTCCTGTTCGACATGACTTAGGGGATAGATCTTGCAATCTAACATCTTGGCACCAGGTACCAATTCAATTGCATGATCCCAGGGTCGGCGTGGTGGTAGTTCATCAAAGGTCTGTTTCTCGAAGACCTTCCGGTAACCTAGGTAATGTTTAGGTACGACTTCCTCCAGGGTCCGGGTAATCTTATTGTCTGCTGCGATTTTGGTTGCCGTAGACTCATAAACCCTGATCCATTCAGAGTCGACATCTTCTCTTTGTACTGCCAACAGCCGATCCCCTTCATCCCAATGCACGCCGCTTACTTCCTGCTCTTCCTCAGCGTCTTCGTCCTCGGGCTCCTGGGCTTTCGAATCTGGATAGCATGCACCTGGGCAACAACTGAATCGGAGTATGTTCTTATTCCAATCGACATCTGGATTGTGGAATTTTAACCAGTCGTGTCCCAGGAATAGATCTGTCTTTCCAAGGTTTGAGACACCAAATTCCCAAGTCTCCTCATGTGTGTTGATTTTTACTCTCAACTGCACCATTTCTGACAATCGCCCATCGACGTTCTCTGAACCATCCGCATTGTAGACAGGAATCGGATGGGGGAGTTTTCTCGTGTTGAGATTATTCCGCTTCACGAAATTCCTGTTCACGCACGAACCCGTACACCCCGAGTCCAACAAAGCCGATATCGTAATGGACTGTCCCGTTGTGACATCAGTAACCGTCATGGGTACGTTTAATTGTCACTTTCCAGTTCCTACTACCTGCTTAGGCTTGTTCCTTAAGTGGTTTAAGTACCAGGCCGCTTGCGTCTCCGTCGCGCTATTCAGACTCTGTACCAGATCTTCCGTTACCTCTTCTGTCCTGGAGTCGTGACTCCAGGATCGAAGAGATTGAAGGGCTTGACCAATGGGTTGTTCCCATATACATCTCACCATCCATGGGGTCTGCCAGGGCCTCAAGCGATCTTTTCCCGTTGTAATGGGTTCATCCCTTAGTTTTGTTGTTCTTAGTTCATAATCAATGCAATTTAACTTAGTAAATTCGATTGCATGACTAGTATTACAGGAGGTCGAACTAGAACTACAGGCCTTCCGGTCGGAATGATTTCTGGTTGGCCGCTTCAAAAACCCAAGGCCTCACTAATGGCCTTTTTGTCATCTTCCGTGGCGTCATCCAACCACTCTTTCCATCCCATTTCCCGTACACGGGTCTTTCCTTTCCAATTCTTGGGACTTTTGCAATCTCTACTAATATGTCCCGTTTTTCCGCAGTTGTAGCACACAATGGTGCTCTTCTTTCTATCTACATCCATGGCGTTGGGGTCCCGGGTGCTCGACGTCGTTGCTGCTGCTGGTGGTGGACCTTGCGTTGCTCCACCAGTCCGAGTCGCAGGCGTTGGTGAAACCCTGTTATGGGTACCCTGTGTCCTCGCTGTCGATACCTGGGGTTGGTGCGACCCTTGTCCTGGATTCATATTATAGAATTTCTTGGCATCCCACCAAGCCTTATTCAACTCCATCGCCTTCGTGTACCATTTCTCCAAATCCCCTGTAATGGTCCCATCTCCCGGCGCTCCTGTTTCCACGATCCTCAGTCCTAGCTGAGGATGTAGTCCTCTCCTGAATTGCGCAATGAGCGCAATCTTGTTGTAGCCCGTAAGTTGGGCTAATCCCCTGAAGTCAACAATGTAATCTTCTACATTGCGCTTCCCCTGTTGTAAACCCTGAATTTTGCGAATCGCATCGTCCCGGGTTTCTGTTGTTAGGAAGAACTCGCGTGCTTCCGTATCGAACTCCTGCCAACTTGTGAAAGGTGGTTTGTGTATGAACGCCGCTTGCTCGACGTTCTCTACTCCATCTAGTAATGACACTACCCCATGTCGTTCTTGCGCTAGAGTGGTTCCTGTCCTCCAGGTTCCTAGCGTCTTTCGCTCTTCTCGCTCCAATACGTTTTCCAGTATTTGTTGGAGCTTAACACCTGCCCAGTTCCCTGCGCAATTTGCTGATCCGCCCCGGATGCGCTGGAGTGCCATCGTCACCTGTCGCGACACCGTCTTTTGCTTGGTTAACTGGAAGTAGATTGCCATGCTTCTTAACCAGTTGGCAATCAATTCCGGTTGCCCTTCATAATACTCGGGCATGTCCAACTTGACGGTGGGTGCAGTCTCTTCTCTTGGCGGGCGGAACAGTGTTTCTGCTACCGTGCCTATTCCTTCCGCTAGTGGTCTAATCCGGTTCCTACGGTCGTTTTCTGAACATCCTTCCCATGTGGCATTCTCTGCTGTTGTTCCGAATACCGCGATGTAAGCAGTTACTAGCATGAGAATTGCCGACACAAAGGCGTCGGTAACCGTAAAACCCACTCGTCGGTGGTCAGGCCCAAACCATCTCCATACTTCACGCGCTGGGGAACCCCACTCCTCATCTTTCTCTACGTGGTAGATCTGACGTCGTCGATCATACGACACCGTCACCTGGATCTCTTCGTTCCGCATATCTTTTTCATAAAGGGATATTTCAACCCAAGATGGGTTTGCCTTCCATGCGAAACTTGACCAGTACTGCGGCTTAAATAACCATAAATAACAGTACCCTGGTGTCTCTGGCGTTACGTTCAAATGTCCCCGTTGGGGGAGCGCGTAACCGTTCCATTGTTGTACTCAACTGACCCAGTCTTCCACGTTAATCTCGTATCGGGGAACATCGTCCAGCCACCTGATGCTGAATTCGTGTTCTCCCCACACCTGCTCTACAGGTGACCTCCCTTGAATACTGACGTTAGTAACGTCCTGTAGTATTCTCCGGGGGTACACCACTCTTTCTTCGGGTTCCGCTCCTAAGCGCACTGTTCTCCATCCGGCACCCACGCTCCAGTGAGTAAGCTCTTCGATATCTTTCCACGTGTAGGTGTCGACGTCATCAACCTCCTCGGGTTGCGCAAACACTACGTGAAAGATCCCCTGCTCTGGTCCATCTTGTAATTTGAACCATGTCGTCTCATCCCTCATTTCGACTTCCCAAGAGGAAATGTCATATAGTGTAGGGTATTTGGGCCAATCGAATTTGTCCCAAAACTCCCTTTTAAATAGTCGCAGGTAACACCACCCACGGATCATGTGTTTGGGAATTTTGACCGACATCCTAGCGGTTCGTTTTGTTTTTGCAAAATCCGCCTTGGTTTTTGCTGGACCAGGGAAGACCGTCTCCACTGTCTTCCTCCATTCTCTTGTACGAGCGTGCTGCTCCTTCAATGACTCTTCTCCCATTTCCCGCAGGAACATGGTTAAGCTGAGCCCAACTGTGCCGTCAAGCTCTCCTTTTCCTTCATACTCCTTTGGTGTCGGGGGGGGCACCATAGTGCGTGGCTTGGTCATTCTCAACGGGTCATACCATTGAACTCATAAGTAATGTGCCGAGTTCTTTATATTTCTGTTGAGTGCATGAACCAGTCTGTTCATGGCCTTTTGCGATAGGTGCCAATGTCGGCCCACCAGTACCAAATCTCTTTGCGTGCAATAGAATGCGCGCCTCACGTAGCTAGCTAAAACCTGGAAATCCAGTTCGATTTCAAATACCAGGTTTTGCTTGTCGTCGAATCCCTGTCCTCCGACTTTCTTCAAATTGATGAAAGTGGACTGGGACCACTTCGACTTTTCGTCGCGGATCCACTTGTTACTTCTTTGCATGTGAACCCAGTTGTAAAGCGATTCCTCCTGATCGCCCAACTCAATGTGAACACCCGGCATGTTTTCTAACCGGTTGATCATTTCGTCGTACTTGGCGTAGACTTGCTCGTACAACGCCACTGCTGATTTACGTTTGTTATCCCAACTTGCTTTTGGGATAAACCTGCCAACTAACTCGTCGGCCGTGTATTTGAATTTTGGAACCGTCTTGGTCCCCATCGGTGTCGCGACTGCCGGTGTCGAAGGCTTAACCTCCACTGCCTTTTTTGTATCCGGCCTTGTCTGATGCGCCTTCTGCGCCCTTTCCTGAATACGTGAAGCTTGCGCCTTTTCCCTTTCGAGACGCGCCGCCTCACGTTCCTTGCGCTCCTTAAGTAACGCTTTCCACGCTTCGGCTTGTTCAGCCCGAGCCACTCTGTTGGCCTCAGCAAGGAGACGGTGTGTCTCTTCTGCCTCATGCCTACAGCGCTCCGCGGCCTTGTGAATGATCCACTGACACACGTGCATATTGTGGTCGGCAGGGACTGGCTGACGTGCCAGCCGTGCAAGTCGTCATTGTTCGTAGGCTTGCCACCGTGCGTAGTTTGCGTTTTCACGAGCGCGCCACTCGTCCTCGATACGGCTCTCGATGAGCCCCTGTAATAAAAACTCCGTCTTGCTCAGATCCCACACCGATCTGACATAAGGAGCGTTCCTTTTCGTCCGCTGAGACGCCCTAACGGGGATGTTGCCAGAGGGGTTTCCACCGGTTCTCGGGGTCAATTTGGCACGATCGGCCCGCACCCCCGCAGAACTCTTCGATTTCAATCCACCATGTGACGCAGGGAGGTGGTGCCCGGGTCTTCGGTCAGGTGTCCTCGTGCTCAGGGAACTAGCCCCGATATGTGATTGGTATCCTGACACTGTGCATCCTTGATACACGGCACCCCCCTGCGTTGTCTTCGGGTGTTTTCCCACCCTCTTCCACTGCGCCAGCTGCCATTCCCCCCGACCCACTATCCCGGGGCAGGATGGCACTCACACTGAGCGCAGTTTTGTAGCCTGAGATGCTACCTGTGTGAACGAAATGGAAATGGAACTCATACCGGTTCCGGATACCGATGCGCTCTGCTGAGCGACTTGAGTGTGTGTTGCGTCGACGACGCCCTGAGTAATTGCGCTGTTAGCACTGAGAATCAATGTTGCCTGTGACGCTGGCATAGCGGTTGTGTTTCACAGTCGGTAGGTGATACCTATGCAAGGTGGTCTTGTAAGGCTCTTGATTATGTTACAAGGTCGATAGACCAAGTCGCACAACCAGAGGAAGCAAGAGAAAGAAAGGAAACTCTGTAGTTCTGTCTACGACAGTGACTATCAAGAGCCTGGGGGTTCTCAGGCTCTGACTACAACTATATACCCCTCGCCTCAGGGCCCCCTCATGCCTGCCTCCCCTCATCCTCGTGCCCTGCTGATATAAGCTAGGGCGCTACCATGGGCGCCTGTCCATCATGCATGTCACCCGTCGTGACATGAAATCGTCGAATCGTAACAGCACTCTTCCGCTGCTGGCGTGGTCATTCACGTAGTAGCTGTGGGAAGCGCAACAGGGTCCGTTCCATACATTAATCTGAATGGAGAAGTTTTGATCGTGTCGTGATGTCGGTTATTGTGAGCGAACTCGGCTATTGGGAGAAGCGGTTTCCATAGATGTGGTTCATTAGAACAGAACATTCGGAGATAGACTTCTAGTTCCTGGTTGACTCGTTCTGTTTCTCCATCAGTCTGAGGATGATAGGCTGTGCTCATTCTATGGTCGATTCCTAGTGCTTTTCGTATTTCTTGAAATACTTTTGCAGAGAACTGTGGTCCTCGATCTGAAATTAAGACATCTGGTAGGCCAAACCGTTTGAAAATTTCGGAGACATAGAGTTCTGCTGTGCCTAAAGCGTCGATTGTCTTCTTGCAAGGTGTGAAAATTACCCCCTTTGTAAGACCGTGGTCCACCGTGACCAGGATTGAGTCAAAACCATCAGAAAGGGGTAGGTCGGTAATGAAATCAAGGGTTACTTGTTGAAATGGGCGGGTAGCTTTCGATGGAATTGGGTGAAGGGCTGGTACGTTTGGGTGTGTGTTAATTTTCATCTGTTGGCAGAGGGCGCATCCTTCTATCCATTCTCTGACATGTTTGAACATTCCGGGCCACCAGTAGTCACGCTTAAGGAGTTCAAGAGTCTTTAATCGTCTGGGGTGACCAGATGATCGTGCTTCATGTGTTTCTTTAATCAATCTGGTTTGTAATCCGTCCTGATTGGGGATATAGGTTTTCCCAAGATAGTGAACAATGCCATTTGTATAAGACCAATCCTGTATGTTCGATTTGATTGGTGGAGCGCGATGTGCGGTGATAACCTCAATTAGAATTTGTCCAAAATCATCTTTTGACATTGCCTCCTGAATTTCCATGGCCAGATCTTCTGCAATAAGACGAATAAAACGATCATCTGGTAGGACTATGACATCCTCTTGTAATTCACTGTTTCCCATGTGATCAGGGCGTCGGGATAGGGCATCCGCTTCAAACATTTTCGTGCCGGGGACGTGTTCAATACGTAGGTCAAATTCTGATAATAGGGATGACCATCTAGCTTGTCTGGGTGTTAAGCGTTGGGCCGTTCGATAATAAGACAAATTCTTATGGTCGCAGTGCACTATAGTAGTGTGGGGTGATCCGTGCAGTAGATGTCGCCAAGTCATCAATCCTTTGATAATTGCCAAGAGTTCTCGATCATAGATCTGGTAATTCTGTTCCGTTTGTGTCAATGCGTGTGAAATAAATCCACAGGGATGTAGAGATCCTGTTTCATTGGCTTGTTTCAAGACTGCTCCTATTGCCTTATTTGATGCGTCGGTTTGGAGGATAAAGGGTCGAGTAGGATCTGGCATTAATAATACTGGCATAGATGCAAATCGTTTCTTTAGAATTTCAAAAGCGTCGTTCCGTTCAATGGTCCAGTCAAATGGTTCTGTTTTCTTAGTGAGGTCGGTAAGTGGTTTAGCGATGGGAGCAAAGTTCCCAATGAAACGTCGGTAGAAGTTCCCAAATCCGAGGAATGATCAGACCTGTTTGACAGTGGTAGGGACTGGCCAATCTGCGATCCCGGCTAGCTTTATTGGGTCCATCTGAATGCGTCCAGGGGTGATGATCATTCCTAGGAATTCGACTTCCTGCGTGGCGAACTTGCATTTTTCAAGTTTCAGGAATAGATCGTTATCTTGTAGCCGTTGTAAAATTCGTTTTGTCCGTTCTTCTAGCTGTTCTAGTGTTTCCGCACAGATTAACATATCATCCATGTAAATGATCAGCCATCCTTCGTTGATCATGTCTCTAAAGTACTCGTTCATCATAGTTTGAAAGGTTGACGGCGAGTTGCATAGTCCAAAGAACATTACTGTTGGTTCGTAAAGCCCTCGATTGGTGATAAAGGCTGCCTTCCATTCGTCTCCCTTCTTGATGTGAACATTGTTGTATCCCCATCTGAGGTCAAGTTTGGTGAAGTACTTGGCGCCTCATAATTTAGTCATGAGATCGGAAACAAGGGGAAGGGGATATGCGTTCTTGACAGTCCATTCATTCAGGTATCGGTAGTCCTGACAGGGTCGAAGTGCTCCGCTCTCTTTTTTTGCTACAAAGAAGAATGGTGATGCTTGTGGTGACGTTGATGGTTTAATGTATCCTTTCTTGAGTTGTTCATCAATCCATTTGTCTAACAGCCCTTGTTCCTTGACCGATAGAGGGTAAAGTTTACTAGCTTTTGGAACAAAACCTTCCTTTGTGTTGATCGCGTGATCCCATGGTCGACTGGATGGGAAGCGTTCTGATGCTTTCTTGTTGAAGATAGTGCACCATTGCTCATATTCTGTAGGTAACGTAGTGGATGGTTCGTCCTTCTTTAGCCTATGCTCTAGTTCTTGTGATGCCGATGTTTTAACTCTAATCCAGTAGTCGTCTTCACCCCATTGCTGGGAGTCTAGGGCTAGCTGCCAGATTGCTTTTGGCGTCGTGTCCAGATCTCCAATTTTCAGAGATTTCTCTCACCAGTTGATGATCGGGTTATTTTCTTCTAACCAGGGTATTCCTAAAATCATTCGTTGATCGCCTAGCTTAGTGATCCAGAACCAGTTGATAAACTGCTGTCCTCCGATCATGTAGCATATCTTGGTTCGATGTGTGATCATTCCTTTCACATTTACTGTTCCGTCTGCATTTCTGACTTTGATTGGTTTTTTAAGTCGTTCTTTCCTGAGCTCCTTTACTGCTCCTTCATCTACAAAGTTTCCTTCTGCTCCACAATCGATTAGGGCAGATGTTCCAGCGGGTAAATCGGTTGATTTGATAGTTAGTGAAATGCGCTTGTCATTGTTGGATAATACTATTACAGAATCAAGCGCTAACTGTTCAGATCTCGATAATAAGGAAGGGCCAACCGCTGAGTGACGCTTCCTAACTAAAAACCCTTGTTCTCGAATTCGTTTAAGAGGGCGTTCTTCTCTTCAGTAGACATTGCTGAAAAGATGGCTCTAATTTTCTTTGCTGGTTCGTCTTCTTCCTTCTGTTGTTCCTCAGTGACGGAACGGACAGCCTTATTCTGGTAAGAAGACCTGGATGAAGACGCATCATTGCGTTTTGGGCAGTTCCTGGAGATGTGTCCCTGTGTTCCACACCTGAAACACTTGCCAGTTTTTCGGTATTCCTCCTTTTGATCATCTGTCAATCGGCTAGGGATCGTGGTATTTATAGCTCTGATTGTTCCGGATCGGTTGTTATTGTTCCGATTGAAACGTGTTCCAGATCCATCATTGGTTCTCCTGTTTCCTTGTCCTGTCATGTCCCAAGCGTTATGGTGATCCTCAGCCTTGTCATAGGCTTCCTGCATCGTCTTGATCTTCCTTTGGTCCTGTAAGATCGTTCTAGCAAGTTCTAATGGTAGTCCTTTGACGAATGCCTGCAACTGAGCGGGTATTCCTGTGAGTCCAGAGGTTCCTATGTCCATGCAAAATTTTCTGATGTATTCTGGGACTGAAACGCCGTTTCCAACTCTTAATTTGGATAAATTGTTCAGGGCTCGAAGGGCGCTGTTGACTTCTCCCCAGTCATTGATGAAACGTGTTTCAAATGCGTCGTAATTGCTCCATTTGAACATGGCTGTGGTGCTGCCTCTGTTGTCATTTAATTCGCTTCGGATAATAGTTTTCCAGTCGTCCAGTTCTGGTCCCATGCACGCGAGCGCATACCTGACTTTCTTCTCATCTTTTCCTTCATAGTTCTGTTCATTGAGGGTAAAGTAATCCTCAAGTTGTCCTAAAAATGATCTTGCTTCGATTCGTTTGCCTGTAAAAGGTTGTATAGGCTGCGGTTTGATATCCCCTTTAGAGCTAGCACTGGTTTCAGACGCCATTCTTGGTTCAGGAGTGATCGGTGGTTCGGGGTTAATTGGTGGTTCAGGGGTTGGTGTTCTGGTGATCAGTTTCGGTTCTGGAGTAGGGATTCTACTCGGGGTTCTGGGTTTCGGAGATGGGGGTGGTCCTTGTTTCGAGTAATCTGTATCAAACGGGTTTTCCTCAAGCTTGGCTTGTTCAATTCGTAGTAATTCCTCCCACTCTGCTAAAAGATTAGCTGCGATTCCGTATCGGTTGTTGTCTCCAAGGAATTTCCTATAGAGGGTCCTAAATGGCTCGTTTTCTGGTTCCTTTACAAGGTAGAGCGGTTCTCCTTGTACTTCACTACCCCAGTCTAGGTAGATTTGATCGGGTAAATCGAATTCGAAGGCTCCTGAGTAAAAGTCTCCTGAAAAGTGTTGGTCTGGGACTGGTTCGTTTCGTTTCCGTCCTTCTGTAACAAAGTACCAGGTTTGTTGGTAGAGAAAAACTTCTCGTCGTCTAAGGTAGGTTTTCCCCTTATAGGTGACGGATCCGTTCGGGGGTCGTTCCTGAGAGCTGCGGGTCTCAATGGTGTCGGCTAGGGATGATACCCTGAGCTAGTCCTTAGTTCCAACTTATGTTACGGTTGATGTCCACAACGTCGTTCAGCGTCCAAGTCTACAGCGACAAACAGAGCCTCGGTCTGTTCCCAATCACTGGACAAGGGTTCTAGGCACTAAGTCTGGCAATGACGAAGGCTAGAGAGAGAGCGAGGAGAGAGGTTGAGGCAACGAGCAAAAGAGCGTTCAAGTTATGGATAAGATTCGACTAAGTTGGAACTAAAGAACTACGGTACATGAGAGGGGTTTATATATGTCAAGAGAACAATAAGAATATAAGGGGAAAGAGCATAGCTATCTAAGAAAGGAAAGGTGAAGGTAGCTATAAAAGGAGATAGCATCCAAGCGTAACTATGGGTTTGTAACAAGTAAACGTAGTCCGTTAACAAAGGGAAAAGAGAACTGTAACAGTTGGTATCGGAGTTGGTATGTACATGGTGAGGGGCCTGTAACAAAGGAGTAGCTGCTATGGCCTCGATATCTATAGGTGTTCAAGTAGTAGTATTAAATGATATTATGCAGGCCACCTCTCCTTGATTTTTAGTCAGTTCCTCGAGGTCATCTGAAAATCTGCCTGATCCTCACGTTTTCTGACGTATTTTGGCAACCCACAGGGTATCGTCAGAATTGTGGTGACGGTGTTGCTGTTGGGGTCGTGGATGGTGATGGTCTGCTCCTCGTTTTTATAGTTGGTGACCACGGACTCGGTGAGGGCCGGAGCTGGGGGCGGCGAGATGACAACCTTGGGAATACTATGTCACGGCACGTAAAACATGGCGGGACGAACTGCTCCTTGCTCGCTACTGCGGCGCTGATACTCATCAAGGTTCTCCTTGATTGTATTAGCCGGGATATAACGCGGTATGAAGCTACTGGTAGGTAGCGTAATCCGGCCTTCTATGTTTTTGACAATTTTCCCACTCGCCAGGTACTGCTCTACATCCGGGCATCTGCTCATGAAATGCGCTAGGTCACTGCAAAAGTTGCACCTGTACGAATTTGCTCGTGGCGCTGGCTGTGCGCTCCCTATAGGGATAGCATTCGAGCCTGTTGCGGGTGTCGCATAATTGCGGTATTGCAGAGCGGCAGGTGGAGCGCGGGTTGCGGCAAGAGACTGGCTGAGAGTCTGCATCATTGTTTGTCCGAATTTCTCGAACATAGCTGTCATGTCCTCCTGTTTGACAAATTGGGTGGAGGGCGGCTCTGACCTAGCGGGTGGCAACAACTCAGATTTCATCGGATGTGACAGAGTAGTGGCTTTACTAATCATTTTGTCGTAAAATGATTGTCCCTGTATGACCTCCTGTGCTGCAGCTAGGGTTTGCGTGAGTGAGAACAGATCTCCTCGGTGCACTGCGGGGTACTGGGTGCGCATCCATCGGTACATCTCTGTCGCGACATCCAGCTGGAAACCCTTGAAGAAGTACTCACTCTGTTGTCTTATGGACAACCGGTCGTTACTGACGAGGTACTTTGTGATGACTAAGAACCGCTGATAGTAGCTGCATAGCTCCTCTGCGGTTCTAATGCCAAGTTGTAGGGTTTCCTCGACGAGTCTGTCAAGGTGGTTTTGCATATGCTGGCGCTCATTGATTACTCCGCTATATAACTCCTGAATGGAGACTTTGAACTGCTCATACGTCGCCGGTGCGTCAAATGTGTCCACTGTTCCCCATAGTTCATATTCCGTATCCACTAAGTAGCGCAGAGAATAAGTTTTCTGCTGCTGATTATCCGTAATCCCGGCTTCCTGGAATAGAAGCTCGAGTTCCGCAAAATAGCGTGGCAACCACCGCGGCTGCAACGAGTCAAAACGCGGAGCAGCAGTGGCATACTGCGCTGGCATCGACTTGTTGGCCATTGATAATATAGGTGCGGGATTTGGTGGAATTGGGATGGGAATGGTAGATGGGATAGGTGCGGGATTGATAGGTGGCAACGGAACTATTGTCATGGGTAAAGCGGGCTGTGGTTCAATAGTGGGAATAGGATTTTTGTTAGGCAAGGCTATGGAAGGCTGTGGACTTGTTGTCAGGGATGAGCTGCTAGACTCGTTGCTACTCGGCAGGAGATCTGTTTGTGTTGCCTCGAAGGACTGGAAGATCTCCGGATCAGAAGTATCTGCGGGAGCGGGAGAGTGCGGGGTAGCGGCGGGAGTGAAAGTACTTCCTTGACTGCTAACTCTATTGATGTTATCGATTTGTTGAAACTCAGGTGCAAGTCCGAGTTGACAACGGGATTGGCGAAGCAGTGTTCCTGACTCTCTGAAGATTTCCGCGAAGGCCTCTGCTGGATCTCTCTGTAGTAATTGGGCAGCTACTGTCGCTTGTGTTCTGAGTGACCTATAAAAATCTGTGACTAGACTTGGCCCTGGCGATTCTGTAAGAGATCTCGGAAAATGAGGGCTGATAGGGGACTCTGGAGGGGTTGACGGCGAAATCCTTTTGAAAGCCTCACTGGGGCAGCCAATATGATATCCTACTCCACCGGCTAAAGACGGGGAGCATGTTGCGTGAGTCCCAAGAGGAGTCCTGTCAAATTGTCTGTTGGACTGCGATTAGCGCGCGGGTATGCAAGTACGGATAATTGGACGTGTGAACGGATAACGCAGAACCTCGGATAATAGGAGCATGGATAAAACGGATAATCGAAGTGCGGAAGTGCGGATAATAGGATAATTAAGCCCATCACGGCGTGTAGCAACTTGTATGGTATGCACGGAACACAGTGCACAGCGTCAAAGGTGACTTTGAGCGTGTCGATGACAAGGGCAACGCATCAAACGTGACTGTGGACTTGAACAGGTCAAAGAAAGGGAGAGAACGAGGAACAAGAATGGAGAGACTAAGAGACGAGACGCGACTGATGAGACTTGGACTGAGGGGGAACTTCTTATTTTTACTGAGGAAAACGAACACTTTATATACTTTTTGTACTCTACTGAGACGAAACGACTCTGCAATTTCTACTCCTTCGTCCAAATCTGTGTTTGAAAGGTAATCCTCAATGTAGCCTAGACGCTTGGAAAATCCTTCATTTGCTGCCGTCGTATGGCTTCGTAGCTCGACCCTGGTATGTCTCTGATGTGCGCAGGGCACTAGCGTCAAACGCCGCTCCAGTGACCTGTAAAAACTGCTTGTGCCGCTATCTCTTTCTTTGGCAGTCGCGTTCCTGCATTTTGGACGTGATCCCATTATCCGATATAGGTCCTTGCTTGTTGCTCCCTAGTGACTGTCATACATAGTTGATCGTAAGCCATTTTCCTGGGCGGAAAATAGTCTTCTTGTGATCAATTGTTGATGAACCGAGTGATCGGTATTGTGACTGATGCAACGATGTATCCCAATCCGGCAGTGGCTATACGTCCGTCCTTCCTGTTATGGTTGTGCTGAGTCAGCCGGCTGCACTGCGGGGAGGCAGACTGTGGTGTACAGGCGGTGGTAATGGGAGGCGGCTTGCGGAATAGACCTGCGCTGTGTGACTGTCGGATCTTGTCGGATAATCTGAACCTGGCCTTATTGGGTGAATGACTGTCGCACGGAAAAGAGCGTTGGATAATCGGATGTTGTCGACAACCTTGGCAAGTACAAATGTTAGTGAAGGGGTCAGCGCATGTGTGGGATCCCTAGCATTCCAAAGGCAAGGCTTTTGAAGAAGCCCTACACGGTCGTAGCTGGACACAGCTCATCACCACTAACAAAGGGAAAAGAGAATTGTAACAGCATTGTGCCACCGAAGCGCTCAAGTGGAAGGTGGAGACCTCAACAAAAGAACTGGACAACACTGTCAAGTGGGCTGAATCCAGAACGGACCATGGCTGGACAACTTCTAGCTGGTAGAAGTCAGTGACTTCTCGCATACAAAGGGGGTAATGTTACAGTTCTCTTTTCCCTTTGTTTAACAGACTACATTTACTTGTTACAAAACCCATAGTTATGCTTGGACGTTATCTCCTTTCATAGCTACCTTCACCTTTCCTTTCTTAGATAGCTATGCTCTTTCCCCTTTAGTTTCTATTGTTCTCTTAATGTATATAAACCCCTCTCATGTACTGTAGTTCCTTAGTTCCAACTTAGTCGAATCTTATCCATAACTTGAACGCTCTCTCTCTAGCCTTCATCATGGTCAGACTCAGTGCCTAGAACCCTCGTCCAGTGATTGGGAACAGATCAAGACTCTGTTTGTCACTGTAGACTTGGACGCTGAACGACGTTGTGGACATCGACCGTAACACATTATAAATGTATTTTACTTAATACTCATCTGCTTCACTTCTTATCTTACCTTATCTTATCTCGTCTAATCAATATCTTATCAGTATATTATATGATCGTTGATTGGAGATTAGATAACAATTAACGGATTAGATATGAGCAAGATAATGGATTAATAGTGAATAATTAGTGTGTTTCATATTTAACTGTTATTATATTCATGGTCTAGAACATCTATTGATAGAGATGACATCATAAGGCATGATATGATATCATCAGGTACATAATGAAGTCATACTGACATCATTGAGATAACTATCAGTAGATAATGAAGTCATAAAGAACTTTATGATATCATATAAGAACATATTAGAAGGAATATAATAAGATAAGGTACAGAATGACCTTATCCACAGCAATGCTCAGTCATCTGCTGTGCAAAGTACAGCAATTGCACTGCATTTGGATAGTTCTTACACAGCAATAGCTGTGTGTACATAGCCTTGTAGTTACTCCATTCATAGTATAATGTGTATGTAAGCTAGGGTTCCAAAATGCATATGAGGGCATTCTGGACAACTGTCCCTTAGTTCCAAAAACTAACAAGTCACTTCTAAGGCTAACAGTACTAAAAATGTAAGTAGTTGAATCCTTACTTAGTCACTAGTTGTTACGATATGGACTTTTTCTGTATTTTTCTGTATTTTATTCAGAGGCCTATGGACGTATAACAAGACGCAAGCATACAGTGCGGGACCCCTATCCAGATATGGCAGGAGGATTATATAACCCAGGGTGGCTATACAATCAAGGCTATTAGGGGATATTGGGTGAAACAGCATTTGCAGGAAGGGACCAGAAGTCTGGGTAAGTCTGGACAGGTCTGGGAGATGGGTTTGGGTCTTGTTGCTGCGGGTGCATAGCCTTAGTGGCTGCGCAGACTGTGTGCACAGACCAGCGACTCAGGTATATAAGGAGTGCGTTCTGTAGGTAGGAGTCCTTATGACTCTAGATTGTTTCCTTCTCATAGGTCACAGACTATTGTGTCTTAATCTCGTCTCTAATCTATTTCTCTTTCTACGAGGCTTGTGATTGTGTGGGGATTAGTCCTAACATAATCTAGAGTCTTCTACATCACACCCTTCATCATTGGTCATAGCACGGAGCAAGTCTTGCTCATCATCGCAGACAGTGACAAAGAGAACTTTGCTTGTCAACAAACCGTCTGACTCTGTACACGTTACAGCACATGCCTACAGACAGCCTTGAGGAATCTAGGCAACATCGATTTCAACAACAGATAGCCTCATCTTACCATTGTAAGGTGACTACAGCCAATTGGCTACTGGCAGTAAAACAGTGCTAGATGAGAGCTTGGAGCATGCTGTAGTCGACCAGGCAGGGTCTTGCAGGCACCAGCACTAGCATTGTGGAAAAGGGAGTGGAACTCTCGAAGACAATCCATTTGTGTGTCGTGTATCAAGGAGATACAGTCTGAGAATACCAATCACGTATTGGATCTATTGATCTGAGCACGAGGACATCTCAGTGAAAACCCGGGCACCACACATCTGGGTCATCTGGTGGAATAAAATCAAACATTCGAGTGCGGGTGCATTATTGACCACATTGGACAGTGGTAGTATTAGGAAGTACTACTACAGAGGAAGAGGCGACATCCCTCTACTTGAGGTGCCATTGGAATCGTGGATCTAGGAAGATCAAAAACACAAATCGGAATGGCAGGGCTATTCAATTTTGTATTACCAAGGGCCGGCATGACCCTTGTTCAGATCAGGAAAGTATTCTCAATGGAATGGGCGCAGGGATGCGCAGAAGAGAAATCATCCAAAATAGTACAAGTCTGGACCAATAACCGGCAACATGACACTCACGTGCGAGCATGGAGGCTCTGGGTTAAAGAGCAGAGACATCTTCAAAAGGAAATGAAACATCAGGAGAAATTAGTGGCATGGCGTGCTGAAGAAGCGGCCATCAAGGAACAGGAGGATGTGTGGCAAGAATTACTAAAAATACACCATGAACAATTAATACAAAAGTGTTGGTTCAAGGAGCTGGAACAGCAGATCACCAGAGAAAGGAAAACGCTGGAAGACGTCTTAAACCAGCTAGAGCCCGGATTGGCAGTCAGGGAGGCCCTATTCAACACGCCTTCCAATATCAAATTACTATTGATCAGTTTCAATGCCTATACATTGAAACATGATCGTCTGTGTTACGAGCTCACGCTCAACACACAAACCCACAAGCCTCGCAGAGAAGGGAGGAGGATAAGAACATAGAGAAGGAATGTAATTGAGACTACATTAGACAGAATCTAATGCCCATACAATGAGCGTAAGATAAACTATCTTAAGTCTTGGGGAACCAAGACTACCTACAGCTGGTCTTATATACTATTCTACTAAGACCCCTTGTGACCCTTCCCACTGGCACCTCTACAGCCTCAGTGACTCATACTGCTTGAGTGCTGCTTCCAGACCCTTGAGCGCTGCTTCTGGACTTCATCTATCTTTAGCGATGCTGTGCGCCCTTGACAGTTCCACATGCGCCCATGGCCTAGAACCTTCCCCTCAGCCTGGCGCTCCCACAGTCTCCGTCTGGGCCCTATTCCATGAGGCATACTGCTCACAGGCCTCCCGCGATCCCCAACAGGGAATTACTGTTGCCATATCAAGCTGTTGAGCATTGCCGCTGATCCCATGCCTTATTGGGGTGATGTACTGATGCGCTGATGTGATCCGCGCGCACTGCCACCCAGGGTTGCAATCTCTTTCCTAGTATGTAGGTGGTTGGCCCAACCAACCATCGTCTCGTCTTCTAGTGAGCACTCCCATGCGCTAACCCACGCGAAGTGTTCCTATAGTCCCTTCCATGATCCCAGATCATGTATAGATGTCCCAGAGTGGTCCCAGACCACTAGCAAGATAAAAGGAAGAAAAAGATGTGTTAGGATGGATTCCTAACTGTTGGGATGATAGCCGGACAATGAGAAAGTCGTACAATACCTATGGACTGATCTACGTAGATTAGATATTGTAGAATATCCTAGAAGCATAAGCGCGAGTATATATACTGTAGTATATACCGTAGAATATCATCGGTTTTACCCCTCCGGTCGACGAGCATATAGCACTGCTGCTAATAGGTTATGGGCCCCGAGCTACATTAAACCTAGAAGGAAGTATTGTTTAAACTTATAAGCATACATTATTGATTTATTGGATAAAGGTTAGGATAAAATGTCTGAGACCGTTACAATTGGAAGTTTCAAGATTGAGACTCTAAAAGGCCATGAAAATTGGCTGGCATGGAAGCAAAGGATCATCGGGATCCTTGAAGAACTCAAACTCGAAGAACATATTGACGAAAAAGCTGCAGCACCCAAACCAAAAGTTGAGGATGCACCAACAGATGAAGAAGAGAAAAAACTAAAGACTTGGATTAAGAACAACAAGAAAACAATGACCAGGTTAAAACTTACTATTGCTGACTCTGAACTGATATATGCGTCAGGAGCCAGAACTGCTAGAGAAATGTGGAAACAGCTATGTGCCGTTTACGAATCAAAAGGACGACTAGGAATACTTGCAGCATGACGGGAATTTTACTGAATGCAAGCAGCCGATGACTTTGACATGAGGCAACATATTGCCCAGTTGCGAATATTACAAGATACACTACATTCAATGGGGAGTGTCATTACTGATGAAGATTTCACTATGGTACTGATTACATCCTTACCAGAAGCATGGGACGTATACACGTCAGCTTATTTAGGAGCATTGGGTGATAAACCCACGATAACATCATTCAAACTAATAGCAATATTAATCACAGAAGATAACCGTAGAAAAGGAAGGGACGGACCTTCAGGAACCACAATGCAATCTAGGAATAGGAATACACGGGGATATGGAAACTATAATGGACGGCGTGAAGGCCGAAAGGATATAGAATGCTACAATTGCAAGAAAAAAGGTCACATGTTACATGACTGCTGGGCACCCGGTGGTGCAAAACATGGGCACAGCTCAAATGGTAAAGGACGAGGCAAAACTAACCAAACACAGGATAATCAGGGAGACAACAATATGAATGATTCATTAAATGACTTAGCTTATGTCATTTGCGCAGCCGAGGGACAAGATTTTGCAAAGAAAGATTGGATTTTTGATTCAGCAACAATGTCGCACATATGCCCAATACGAGAAGTATTCACTGAATATACAGAAATCAGCTCATCTATTTTAGGAATAGGAAATGCAGCCATACAGGTTAAAGGATGTGGATCAGTTATAGTTGATTTTAATGTTGATGGAAAAATAATTCCACACACACTAACAAATGTCTTGCATGTTCCAGATGCAACAAATTGTTTAATTTCAGTTAGCCGATATGACAAATCACGTGGCGCTACTGAATTTAAGGATGGACAATGCACACTAAAGGATCGAAATGGGAGAATTGTTGGTAAAGGTGTTTTAAAGAACAAATTATACTTACTACTAGCACGCGCACGAACCGTCAAAGGGACCGTGCTACAATCTTCAGTTGAAGATGAAGTCGAACGAGCAATGGCGACAAACGGCAAAAACGAATCATGGCTTGAATGGCACAAGCGGTATGGACACGTCAATACAACAGCACTGCAGAAATTGGCACGAGAAAATATGGTCACAGGATTATTTGTTGATCAAAAAGCAAGTACAAACATAAACTGCACAGCCTGCATCGAGGCAAAGCAAGCACAACAACCATACCCCAAAGAAGCATCACACCGATCACAAACGCCAGGTGAACGCACTGTAACAGACGTATGGGGACCAGCTAGGACCTGATCAATCGGCCGATGGCACTACTATATTTCATTTACGGATGATTGCACGCGATTGTGCAATGTTTTATTCTTAAAAACTAAAGATGAGGCTTTCGATAGAATCAAACATCATATACTACTAATAGAACGAAAATTTAACAGGAAACCGGTATCTATTCGAATGGACAATGGCAAAGAACTCATAAACAAGCGACTCAAGAACTGGACAGCAGAAAACGGTATCACCATCGAACCAACAGCACCATATTCACCATCTCAAAACGGAATAGCAGAATGGTTCAATAGAACCTTACTGGAACTAGCACGTGTGATGCTAATTGCGAAAAAACTACCTACCTTCCTATGGGATGAAGCTGTCGCTCACGCCGTTTACCTCAGAAACCGTGCGCCAACAAAAGCGCTTAATGGAAAAACACCATATGAAGCTTGGTATGGCATCAAACCGGATGTATCCCACCTACGAGAATTTGGAAGTGAAGTATGGGTACTAGATGAATCGCAGAATCAATCTAAGCTAAGTCCTAAATCAAAGAAAATGATATTAACTGGATTCATAGATGGATCTAAATCTATTCGATATTATGACGCCAATACAAAAACAATTAAGGTAACTAGAAATTTTATTTTTACTAATACCGCCATAGAAACTCGGAAAACGGCAACAGTTAGTGGTTTCTGAGCCGAGGGGGAGTCAGAATCATTTGGCTCACAAACCCAAAGTCCTGACCAGCCAGGACAACCACTTTCACTACGACCGGGGGAAATCGAACCGGAATCGATACCGCTACCTTCATCGCCCCCACAGTCAGAGTTGCAAACACCTACCGACACACCAACATCAACCCCAGGAGAAAAACTCACCATCAAGATACCAAACCCATTTTTCCGCCAAACCAAGCCATCTGACGAATGCCCAAAGCGACCAAATGTAAAAGATATTGATTACAGACTCGCAAACAACCCAGATGCGCGAAAACCATCAGAACAATTTTCACGAGCAAACCTCGCGAGAGAAGTTGCATGCGACATCATTGACACGGCGCTAAAAACTACTTTAACAGATGATGTACCAACTACTGTAAAAGAAGCCCAAAATGATGCTGACGCAGAGAAATGGGAAAAGGTGATGGAAGAAGAATTGACAACGCTGAAGATGATGAAAACCTGGGAGCTCACAAACTTACCACATGGACGGAATGTTGTAGGATGCAAATGGGTGTACACGAAAAAGCAAGACGAGAACGGCTACATCCAGCGCTACAAAGCGCGCCTCGTAGCACAAGGGTATTCTCAACGCCCTGGCATTGACTACAACAACACTGGAACTTTCGCACCAGTAATGCGCTTCGAAAGCCTCCAGACTCAGCTAGCACTAGCTGCTGCCAACGACTGGGAGATACGACAGTACAATGTCAAAAGTGCATATCTAAATGGTTGGTTGGAGGAGGAGATCTATATGAGCCAACCACCTGGTTTTGACGATGGAACGGGATGCGTATGTCGATTATACCGCTCCATTTATGGACTCAAACAGGCCGGAAATACATGGAACCGAGAATTCACGAACGCTATGGGTAAGTTAAAATACACACAGTTAAAATCAGATTACTGCGTATTTTACAGAGAACATGGCGACATCTTCTCCATTCTACTACTATGGGTAGATGATATCATAGGGATATCAAACTCTAACGATGAAGCGGTGCATGTCGGAAAAGAGTTGACAGAGAAGTTTGAAATAAAGAGCTTGGGCGAGCCCAAACTCATACTCGGAATCCAAGTAAAACGAAATCGAGAGGCTGGTACCATCGCCATCAATCAATCCAACTACATCAACAACCTACTATCACGCTTCGGACTCACAGACGCAAACCCAGTCCTGACGCCAATGGATCCCAACGTGAAACTCGACTACGAGCCCAACGAGGGCTCAGCGGAAACTGCATCACATGAAGCGATGCACCCATATGCAACACTCATAGGTTCCCTAATATACCTAGCTATCGCAACCCAACCCGACATAGCATTTGCAACACAACGCCTTGCACAATTCACAAGAAATCCAAGGGAGCGTCATTGGACGGCAGTCAAGCGGATATTCTGCTACCTAAAAGGCACAAGAAATGTCGGAATCAAATACGGAGGAAACGAGGGACCAACAATGGAAATTTTCGCAGACGCAGATTGGGCAAACCATGCAGACAGGAAATCGGTTAGCGGATACGTTGTAAAAGTTGCAGGGGGAGCTGTCGCATGGAGTTCAAAGAAACAGAGCAATGTTGCTCTATCGACAGCTGAGGCAGAGTATGTGGCAACGGTTCACGCAACAAAACAGGTGATATGGTTTAATCACCTATTTTCTGAGCTGAGCTACTCGTTTTCAGGAGTACCAACTATCATGAGTGACAATCAAGCTGCTATTGCCATATGCCATCACCCGGAATATCATGCACGCACAAAACACATCGATATCGCGCATCATTTTGTCCGAAACCTTGTACAAGAAAAGGAACTAGAAATAAAATATGTTCCTACAGAAGAAAACACAGCAGACATCCTAACGAAAGGACTGCACCGCCCTGCACATGAATATTTGACGAAGAAACTTGGATTGTCCAACTAAGGGGGAGTGTTGGGATGATAGCCGGACAATGAGAAAGTCGTACAATACCTATGGACTGATCTACGTAGATTAGATATCGTAGAATATCCTAGAAGCATAAGCGCGAGTATATATACTGTAGTATATACCGTAGAATATCATCGGTTTTACCCCTCCGGTCGACAAGCGTATAGCACTGCTGCTAATACTAACATCACCTTCTCCTCAAGGCTTCTTGTCCCAAGAAGCCAGCGTGCAACTTGTCCTGTTGCCCCACTGCTTAACTATTGTTCTTTAAAGACCTTTGGACGTTGGTCTATTGGCTTTCTTGATTTCCATAGAAGAATCCATATCCCAATATTCAGATTCCTGCTATTGTTCACCAAGTGCGTCTTAACTGAGTTTTGATACTCCAGCCCCCTACTGGATGTCGTATGGCTTTTGACAAATTCCTGGTCTGCTCCTCTGGCTCTTGATCCAATCATCCTGACTGCGATCCTCTCGGCTCTTCCTAAGCAACCTTTCCTAAGTGCCTTCGCTTAAGGCTCCCACTGTCATAGACTTTGACTTGCTTTTGTTAACCCAGCGCATACTGGATGACAAATGCCCTGGTAACTCGGCACTTCTCCTTGACTTGCTTTTGATGACCCAGCGCCTTACTGGGTTTTGGATCCCAAAAATCAAATGGCGGAAAAAATTAAATTTTCCCTCGGGCCGTTATTTCGGAGGGTGAACGGAGACTCATTCATTCCGCAATCCTCAGTCCTCCTCGTCTTGCCTCACACTTTGTTCAGCAAGCCCTCAGAGTCCCTCGGGTTGCCTCCATTCATCTCGTCTCCTTTTCCCTCTTCACCTTCACCTCAAAATGTGGATTCCAGACACATTCGACGGATGGTGTGTGAAGGCTGGCCGACACCAAGGAGGACAGCCACAACACAGCCATCCTACCAAAACCCCCCGCCCCCCACCGAGAAGGGTGAGCGAGTAACATTGAGGAAAGGAAAAAAAATTCCACAATTTTCGGTATTTCCATAGCTATAAGGTGGCAACCCCTTTCTGTTTTCCTGCTAAATTTCCTGTATAGCTCCAGCAATCCTCTGCTGACAATTTCTTTTTGTCCATGTATTCTTTCCTGAGTTCTTGGTCTGTGCATACAGCCACTGGTGTAGGTGTAGCAACAAAACCTTTTTCCTCATCGATTGAACCTAAGTGGACTTCCAAAATGCCCAGGATTTTATCACATAAATCATCCCACCCTTAATCAAGGGGTGTCATCGCTTTATGACTCTGATAATCTTCTGATCTTTGACAATAATGAGTCAACCTTCCCCTCAGGCCTGATCCCATCCCTTACTTGATCAACTTTTACTCCTGTCGATCCTGATGGACCTGAGTGGTTACTCCTTCAGCTTTTAACCTTCAGCTGGCGACTTTGTTCTGGCAGTTAGTCTCTGCCCTGTTCCTGTGACTGCAACTGTTCCCGGCAACTCTAGTCCTGTAATTCCGCAGATTTTTCTTGGATGCATTGAATATCATCTCTTATGAAAAAGAGAGCATTGTCCTGCTCCTATCCTTGGTTTCCAGACTATTTCTTATGCCAATTAAATTGCCCGCCACTTTTGCTATTCACTTTCTAACTTTGAATAGCTCTCAAACACTGCGGCCTTTTACTGGCGCCTGCATTTCCATCACAAAACACTGAAAGGATTTCTGTTCCTTGAAATCCTTCCTGACGAGATAACTGCCAAGATAATCTGTCCGCTGGGTTGTGATCCATCTCTGGCAATCATTCATGCTTGCACTTTTTTCCAACTGGAGTGTTCCCAACCAGTAGACCTTTTAAGGAGATATCCAGCTCCATGTTGAGACACAATAGTCAATAGCCTACAAAGAGGCTACCATCTAGAATCTCGAATTGCCCAAAGTCGATGTTGATCTGACCAGTTTGGCTAACTCCTCCCTGATGGCACACAATCGACCCGTTTGATAGTAGACTCGACAATTTGAGTTATTCATACATAACATGTAAGTTACTGTCCATTGCCAAGTTGAAAAGAGAACAATGCTTTTGATATCCCAGCGCCTTACTGGGGTTTCTTGCGACTGTGACCCACACGCTGGTATGGTGTCCTGGTCCTTGTTCTAGAGTCTATCTTTAATGTCGTACTCCTAACAACAGTGATCATAGACAACCTTCCCCTCAGGTTGTTCCTTAACTATAAGATCCTGGACAACCTTCCCCTCAGGTTGCCCCTTCAGGGTTCTCTTGACTTTTAATACCCTGGTTTCTAGGATAGTCTTTTACTGGCACTATCATTCCTTGGCTGATGATCCTGATGCTGATCTATTCAACCCTCCTTGATGGTTTCTTATCCAGGGCCATCTCCCTGATGAAATGACATATGCCCCATTTGTTCGGCAGGTGGCTTCTGCATTCTGCAATTGACTGTTGCGTGGTGATGTTCTTTTCTCTGGCATCCATCTTTCCATTGGTCCGAAATAATCCAAGTGCTCAACCAATATTGCCCAAGTGATCCATTATTACACTCATCACCATATCGCTCTACTGCGTGAGGAGCAGTGTGTGACTCTTGTGTTCCTGGATATTGCAACAACTACTGGGGCTGCATCGGATCCTTTCCTTTCCACTAAATGATTGTGGTGACTAGAACTATGTCCATTTGTTACAGCAGTTGACATCTGCTTTCCTTCATCTTCAATTGATCCTGGGCGCTCCACCAGCAATCAATCTCTTCCTTCGGCTTATCCTGAAACGTAGTGACGCCTCCTAGACAGGAGGGATGCTGCCTCTTCATCAGTGATTGTGCTTCCTAACACAACCACAGCTCAATGTGGTCAATAACGCACCCACACTTGAGTCTTTGATTTACTTCCAACAACTGACCAGATGACATGATGCCTGGGACTTCACTAGAGTGTCCTCGTGCTCAGATCAATAGATCTGATACGTGATTGGTATCTCTAGACTGTACACCCTTGATACATGGCATGCCAAATGGTTTTCTTCAACAGTTCCACTGTCTTTTCCGTAGTACTGATGCTGGTGCCTGCAAGACCCTGCCCGGTCAACTACAGCGCGCTCCAAGCTCTCGTTCAATACTATTTTGTTGCCAGTAACCATAAATGGTAGTAGTCACTTGACAACGGTCAAATGAGTCTATCTGTTGTTGGTGTCGAAGTCGCCTAGATCCTTGAGGCTGCCCACAGGCACATGGTGCGATGTGTGTGAGGTCAGGTGATAGGTTTTGAAGCAGGTTTTAACTCTTTGTCACTGTGATCTGCAATGAGGGGGATGGGCTCATCGCTGTGACTCATGATGAGGGGTGTGGCACAAAGACTTAAGATTATGTTACGAGCTCACGCTCAACACACAAACCCACAAGCCTCGCAGAGAAGGGAGGAGGATAAGAACATAGAGAAGGAATGTAATTGAGACTACATTAGACAGAATCTAATGCCCATACAATGAGCGTAAGATAAACTATCTTAAGTCTTGGGGAACCAAGACTACCTACAGCTGGTCTTATATACTATTCTACTAAGACCCCTTGCGACCCTTCCCACTGGCACCTCTACAGCCTCAGTGACTCATACTGCTTGAGCACTGCTTCCAGACCCTTGAGCGCTGCTTCTGGACTTCATCTATCTTTAGCGATGCTGTGCGCCCTTGACAGTTCCACATGCGCCCATGGCCTAGAACCTTCCCCTCAGCCTGGTGCTCCCACAGTCTCCGTCTGGGCCCTATTCCATGAGGCATACTGCTCACAGGCCTCCCACGATCCCCAACAGGGAATTACTGTTGCCATATCAAGCTGTTGAGCATTGCCGCTGATCCCATGCCTTATTGGGGTGATGTACTGATGCGCTGATGTGATCCACGCGCACTGCCACCCAGGGTTGCGATCTCTTTCCTAGTATGTAGGTGGTTGGCCCAACCAACCATCGTCTCATCTTCTAGTGAGCGCTCCCATGCGCTAACCCACGCAAAGTGTTCCTATAGTCCCTTCCATGATCCCAGATCATGTATAGATGTCCCAGAGTGGTCCCAGACCACTAGCAAGATAAAAGGAAGAAAAAGATGCGTTAGGATGGATTCCTAACAGATTCAACGCAATACCTTACATAGAACTGCGCGAACCACTCAGTGCTCCAAAACGCGCCCCGCCCCTAATATCCACCTCCTGGACTAATAGAGTCCCTGCTCAATGCTCCACCTGCCCCTTTGCCACCTGGCCTGAGAACCGCATAAGTACCACCGTTCCAGTAGCCGAGTCCACTTTGTAGGTGTAGCTAGTTAGCACTCCCCTTCCTGTAATACTGGTATGTCTACTCCTGGTTGAATAAACCTTTTTATATATGCGAAAAAAAAATAAATAAATAAAAAAATACGCAGTCACGCTGAATGTGACTGTTCTGATTCTTTCCTTTCTTTTTTTTTTTGAATAGAAAGTAGATAGAAGACAAAAAGACAAACTAACTGGGGAGGTAGGGGAATGGCTAATATACAAAAATGAGTCAGTGGGACATAAGAACGGCTAGAACTATGTGATATGACAAAAGAGGTCAACGGAATTTTACCAACCAACCGAATCCCTTTTATACTTTTCCATACAACCATATCTGAGGTCATCCTTGGCACCATCTTTCCTGCTGTAGGGTTCTTCAGACCTGTTAACTGTGCTGTACTCGTCAGACAACATCCCTGCGCGACTCCAGGACCCGGACAACGGCCGAGTCGGGTTCCCGTCATCAACAAATGTATCCTGAACCTGCCGCTGTCGACGCGAGGTCGCGTCGGATGGCTCTACTCCCTCAGAAATGGTCTTGCGTCGTATTGATGTTTGGGATACAACCACCTCGGGTTCGCATCCTGCCATTCCAGGCAGGATGTCTGATACTTCCCCTGATTCACAAGCTACTTCTCGTGTGGCATTTAAATTCTGGCCATGTACCGGACGGCAGAGCGTCCAAGTAATGTTATAAGCACGACGCACGTATGGCAGAGAGAACTGGCTCCTTACACCATGCATGGCGGTGGGAAGCTGATGTCATTTGGTCCATGACGTCAGTGATATCATTATAACTTGAAATATAGCAACAAATAGAAATCTACACAGGTAAATAAAAGCAAATAATTATGCGCCAAAGTTCCATCCTTTATAAAGCGTAGTCGTTCATGCATCATGTCGTGTTTTCCTTTCCTGCGAGCACCTCCCTCGCCGATACCTGCCTTTCGGTGGCCCCATAGTCGAAGCTAACATCGTAAGGCTGCTCGGGTATCTGCTCCATCATCAGTTCTTGCTGTCCTTTCCATTCTATCTTGATTGGCGAGCAGTCCCCAACTATCTCGAGCTCGCTGCTGTTGGCATTCTCCTTCCCGTTCTCCTTGTCCAACTGCTTCTTCTTCCGATCGGCGAAAGGACTTGTCTTGTTAGGAGTGTTAGACTTTGCCTGTGCCCTAAGGGCACTAGGCGACATTGTCGAGACACAAGACGGAGGCAATGTCAAACCCAAACCCAGGGAATCAAATTTGCTGACAAACGCGGCCAACGCCCGACGCTCATCTTCTAGTTTCGTGCGCACTTTTCGTTCCCGGTCTAGTTGTCGCACCACTTCTTCAGCCCATCTCTCCTTCTCCTCCCGCTTCTTTACCTCTTCTTCCAGTCTGTTAACCCATTCCTGCTCTACGTCCTCTTTGACCTTTCTCAGAGGCTCGCCTAGGCTATCCTCATATCCTCTAACGGCGATCTCTAACTCTCTAATGGTCTTGGCCTGTAACGCGATCAGGCAATCTTTCTCATCCTCCGTTGCTGATGGAGGCAATGGGGGTCTTGCCAACAACGCAGCTTCAAGCGATAAAATCTGAGTCTCCTGCAATTCGATCTGAGTCTTGGCCACAAGTAGCTCTTGTTGAAGTTGATAGGGAGACATGTCGAAATCCACTTTGGCAGGACTGACAGGACGTGAATCATCTGCCTTGCCATCATCCACAGATTGGCTGGTTAAGATTAGCTTAGTAAGTTGTTGTATGCGCGCATTCAAGTCCTTCATAGCTTTGGATTCGTCGGCTTTCTGTTTCTCTCTGTCAATATCCTGACTTCTAGATCAACATGGGTCCGAACCTCTTTAGTTGAAAGCCTTCTAGAATGAGCTTCCACTTCCGCCTCCTTCTCACGCTCTGTGAGTCGTTGCTTGAGCTCTTCAATCTCTTTCTTATACCGCTCAATGAGAGCATTCGTGTCAACAACTTCCTTCTTTTGCGCGTTTAGCTAAAATGTCTGGATAAGTATCGACTTTGGATGAAGAGCGGTAGCGACTACTTTGACTGTCTTGATCCTCTTAGCAAAAAGAAGTGTGCTCGTACTTTCGGCGACAGCACTTGGGTCAGGATTAATAGTGCATATAACGCTAATGCGCGCGTTTCCTGACAGAGATGGCTGGAGCATTCGAGTAAGCTTGGAATTCCGGTACGGTACATGGTCCCTGGCAATGGTGATGATAATACATCCAAGAAATTTCAAACACTTACGTTTTCCTCTTAGTTGCATTGTCTCCGAGCGTTCCTATCACAGCCCCAAGGGTGAGCAAACTACAGCAACAGTAAGCGAGGCTACATTCGTCGACCACGGAGATCAAACCTTGTGTTGATATATTTGCCTTCCCTCGTGCGTTCCTTGTCGGATGTCGCCCTCTCAGAACCAGCCAAGTCAATAAGGCTCTACAGGACTATTAAATATATCTGTGATAACTTGAAAAACGAAGAATTTACCAGGACAGACGTTCTAACGCTCTTCCCTCCGCGGGACTGCAATCTTGGGCCATTAAATCCGAGCCCTGGTGTTTGTCTTCCGTTAAATCCTGGTGTCCTGCGACCATTTGTACTCGTACTCGAAAGAGTTGCTGCAACGGATTCGTCTTCTTGTTCGTCCCTTTGCCTAGCTTCAATGCTCTCGTCCTTTTCTCTGCTTTCGATTACCATCCTGAAAACACTGTGACTCCGACTACTTCGTTCGTTCCAATCGGTGCATGCTGTCCTTCGATTTGCTTCACCTCGTCTAAGCACCTCCTTCACTGCTTTGAAGCTGGTAACAACTTCCTCTCTGAGCGGGGATAGAATGATGTCATTTCCTACTCCTTGAATCTGTACGGGGCTGGCTGCGGCTACTCCAGGAGGAGCCAACAAATCATAGATGGTCTCGTTGTAAATCTCAATGTAGGAACAACGCAAAAGATATTCTCGATCAGGCGTTCGTTTAATGCAGGCGAAAACTTCTTTCATGGATCGGGGGATGATACCAGGTTCTTCGCCGGCGCTATCACCTGAAAGTGTGTAGGTCTTGCCTGATGCTGTTTGTCCATAGGCAAAAATGACCGCGTTGTACCCATCCATAGCGGCTTGCACGTGCGCGCGTGCACTGGTCGTGTATATGGGCTTGTTGGCAGATCCAGTCAGGATAGCATCGTAGTTGAACGAATGGTTGCTCAATGCGTTGGCGTTGGGAGTCCCAGTGACGGAACTTGGAGGATGCTTAGCGAAGGCTGGGTCCAACTTGATAGTATTTAAGCCTGCAGTATAAGTCCATGCTGAGTGATTTTCCGAGGGTCGAATTCTGGCTTCATCGTCAAGGGGCAGGACATGGCGATAACATAAACACGACCTACCTAATAGAAACCATTACCTTGTCATGGGATCCTTGGTCGGCAAATATATCTTCAGGGTCGAAGTCACCCGAAACGTCTGCTGGTTCAACTGTTTTTGAATCAACGAGGGCTTCTTCAGGATCCACGTTGGACACGTCCATTTCGCTGAACGGGCCTGGCACGGGTGTCATACTTCTGCCCCACACTGTACTGGTTGTGCCGCAGACACTATCTGGACGTCTTTGTTTGGCAGAGTTGGGCGTAGCGGGTGTCCTCGGTCTGCTCACGGGCGTTCCAGACCGGCTTTTCGAGCCATCTTCAGATTTACCAGAGGGCGAAGCTGGAACGGTGGGTAGGGGAGTCTTGGTTCGAGTCAAGTTGCGCGGCTTGGACTCGCTCGAGAGGGGCGCTTTGTACTTTTTGGCCGTACCCAGGAGGCTGGAGCCGGCTGGTGTTGATGGAATGGCGGAAGCAGTAGACGGGATGCTGGAATGGCTGATGCTACTACTAAGTCTTTGACCAGAAGACTGGGACCTTGAATGGGTAACAGGTGCGACAGGTGTTGTGAGTGCTGATGAGAGTGGGTTGGAGGACAGACTGCGACGGGGTGTGGTGAAGGAGGGTCTTGCTATGCGAGAGGTGTGGGGAGTTGCGGATGAGATGGCCATGAGCGCTTGAGCTCCAATGTTCTTGAACGGGATTCAACCGTGGAATAAAAGACTTGAGCGCGTTTGTCACGTGACCGTGATCATCACTTCAGCTTTATTACATAATCAATTTTTTTTATCAATACAAAATTGTGTCCTAGATAGCTATCTAGCTTCATCAGTCCATTTCTTCATCAACGACTGCATTCGAATCAGCACGAAAAAATGCGTCAGATGATGGTGATACCAACCTGCACTTGATCCTTTGTCCATCGCGTCCTTGTCGCATCAGGCGCCCGGTTCTTTAATAAGCTATCATCACTGTCCACGAACACTGTGCCCTTGCCAAGAGTAACACGGGTGCCAGCATCTTCAAGTCTTTTCACAACATCTCGATCGACACTGCGACACTCCTCCAGCTCAACGCCACGCAATGGTTGACTCTGCTTCGCACGTAACTGGACATGATCTGTCAACCATCCCTCAATCCCACCATTAAAATGAACATGGTCAAAGCGAATGCACTCCAACATGGGAAGCAGGTCCGAATTCAGTGCAGAGTGTGACATGGATGCCAACAAGGCTCCAGCGCCGCCCATACATGTCAATTTCTTCACGTCCCTAAAGTGATACAAGGCCTGTGTGACGACGTGATGGAGTTTCCTGTTATCATAGTCGAACAGGCCCACACTCAATTCTAACTCTTCACACCCGATGGTCAGCGGGCCCCCTGCCGCGGATGATGGATGTATAACGATGTCAAAGTTTGGCTGCGACTCTAGTGGGTGGAGAAGGAGGTTCAACAACGATGACAGCATGTTCATCCGTCGTTGGCCGACGACTGGCACAGAGGCTTGGTTCCAGTACATTGCAAGCTGCAGAACGGTCGGAGTGGTATCATCGCTGCTACTGCATTTATGTCTCGTTGAGCGATTATGGACTATGATCCCGTCTGGCTGTATTGAGATGAATAGATGCCGATTAGGCACGGTCGCGTCCCAACTGCTGATCAGCCACATTCGCATCACAGTGCAGAACAACTGAAACTCTTCGTCCCCGTCGTCGTCGCTGTCGCTATCGTAGCGTACGTCGGTGCATGTGAATTGCAAGGATCTTGGCTGGGCTGAGAAGTTGGAGAGAAACAAGGCACAGGCTGGCGTACATCGGTTGATTCGAAGTTCGATCAGCTGGCTGAGCAGTGGTAACTTGGCGAGCCTCGGATCCTCGTTGAAGTTTGGGTCAAAGACAGGATCCCAGACCATCGCTCCGTCGATCTCTAAATATTTGAGATGGGGCATGGCGCGTACTACGAAGGACCAGCCTTGAACAGAATGGTGACACTCGATCGGAATGTGCGATATTTCAAGCCGTTCGAGGTTCGGGTAGAGTGACAACCGGGAGACGAAGCAATTGATGAGAGAAAGATGGCGCAAATGGGGAGAGTCCTCCTCGAGGTTCAATTTATACGGTTTACCGAAGAACGGGAGGTTGGGAAGATGTTGTGCGTTGACGCTCGCAATATAATCTCCAAATTGTACGCTATCGTCCGGCGTTGGTATGTCCTGCTGCCTGGCAGTACCAGAGTCACCGATGCAAATCTGCAACTTTTCGAGGCCTGACGCCCATCCCCGATATGATGATTGTAGCTTTTGTACCAGTTCATAATTCGTGACACTGAGAGAGAGTACCTTGACCTTCCTCGTATGCTGAATGAAAGCTAAAAGTTCCAACTCTTCGTCGGCAAACTGAGTGGCAAGGTGGAGGTCGACTTCGAGGATGCATGATCCGGAACGCTGGAGCACGATATCTATCCAGTGGTAGTTGTAAAAATCGCTATGTGTGATGATGGTCCAGAGAGGGGGGTAGCTAGTGGCAATTTGTCGCCATCGGCTGCATACGTGGGATAAGACCAGTGCTGGTGAACGGACACATGGGTTATTGCCATTGTATGAGGGGAAGGTGTTAGAGGAAGATGCAATGAAGGAAAGAAAGACCTGCTGTAGGATCTCGGTCGGCAGCTGCATGATTTGGGGGTGTGCGGATTGTCACGTAGAAGAATCTTTCGAATACAGGGGGATCCTGGAACATTTACAGAACAAGACAAAAGTGATTCGGATGATAGCGTCCGTAATTAAAGTTTTCATGGAACAGCCGTCCAGCTGTGGAACTTGGAGCATGCGACTCCATGCACAGGCCACATTGATGCGCCCGTCACTTTTTGTTTTCGATCGGATACAGCGGCTGAGTTGCACCTGTCACGGTCACAATACAGGTTAGGTTTCGACCACCGTACCCGGGCGGGTGTGTGCGTACAGGCTCCAACCCGCGCTATCCGTGATACTCAGCGCCCCCGAGGGGTTTTGTTTCTGGGTGTACTTGGCTCGTTTCGATGTTGGAGCGGTCCCAAGTTGGACTTTGCTGTCCGCAACCAGTAAGAACCTACCTGAATTTAGTGACCACCAAGCTCTCGGCCAACGCACACACTCAAATCTTGAAAGCCCTTCCACTAATCACTCAGGGCCTCATACTTTTTCAAAATAAACCGCTCTCCTGTTATTTGCAACGCGTTTCATCAGGTGTTGTGAATCCAAAATACACGTAAGCCTATGTCACGCTTGGTCTTGCCCAATATTGCGAGGTCTTCCCAAGAAGTTTTTGTGGACATTGTAACGTTATCGACGAGTGTTCAAATGCTGAGAAGAATGCGATACTGAGCACTCCTGCCTGTGGAGAATACGCACTAGATTAATCATAATTAGCATGATGAAAGGAATTTTCTCCGTTGTCGTGTTATTAACTGTGGTAAAGCGGCGAGCCTCAGGATTTAAGGTAGCTAGCTACCCACAGCTGTGCTTCCATATGTTGAGACGAACAACGTGCAACCACCCGAGTGAGACCGAGTTACAACAGCATGAAAAACGTTACCTTCACGCCTCTTCAGCTTCGCGAACAGAGTACCAGGGTTGAACGTTGAATATTCTAGCTGTTGCGCAGTGTTTGTCTTGTTGCCAAAGAGTCACTAGTCACTAGTCAGTCGATCCGTGGTGGGATCTACGAGTCCAATATCCCCGTCACAACCATCATTCATCAAGCTTCAAGCTTCAAGAATGGAAGAAGTTTAAACGAGGGGCCAATGTGAGATTCGAGACGCGACAGTTGCACTTCGACAAAGTGTCAATCCTGCCAACTGCCACTGCCAGCCAGTGCGCCGCCCTATCCGCAACCATGGCGACAACTGTCCTCGTCCAACTTATCCGTAGCCTCTCGCACCCATGTGCCTTCGACGGGCCTGCGGGCAGTTTGGTGACGGACAGTGGTGTAGACCGTAGATGACTGTACAATCGGTCTCGTTCGGGATTACCTCCGAAGTTAAATAGCCTTCGGCGCATGTCCTTTCCGAATCCTACTTGCACGAAAGCACAATGATTTCTGTGGGTAGCAGCTACGTTAAACTGTGAGACTTCTCCCCATTTTGGTTGTAGTACTAACACTATAATGACGTACTCTGGTGTGTTCACCGTCAGGTTCTTATCATGAAACAAAAGAAATCGAAGCATCATTGGTGATCACGAGCCTCACTCTGAGTCCGAGTCGAATTATCGATGCCCCCAAAATAATTATCAACCCCAGGTATATATAAGTATCACGACCTCAGGAATTCTCAGTATTGCATTCCTTGCAGTATTTGAACACTCGACGATAACCTCACAATGTCCGCAAAAAGTTCTTGGGAAGACCTCGCAGAATTGGGCAAGACCAAGCATGACGTCTTCCTCACGCTCAATCCCAAGCGCGGTAACACCATGCCGAACGAGTCCCATTTACACCTTAACGATTGGATGGCTGATCAATATGGGTCAGTAACAATATTATGAATCGAATTCTCTTGACAATCGTTCAACTGTAGTTGGTACTGTTACAACGTTATCAAAGGCCAGGCAGTTAAAACCGGCAGCCGTCCTATCGACGCGCAACAAACGGTTGTCCGCCACGTTTGGGATAACACTCACAACAGCCAACCTCTGAAAGAGAAGTGGACGGAGACGACGACTAGGACGTTCACGGCCTCATTGACTACCACCGTTTCTGCAACAATCAAATTGGAGTCATCCATTACCATCCCAGGCGTGGGTGGCAGCGGTACTTCCCTTACTGTGGGAACCGACGAGAAGAGAGAAAGCACGTATGAAGAAAAACATGAAGTAACGCGCTTGTTTGAGATTGAGTAATGCTGCACGTCGCGTTTTCTTGTCCGCTCCGTAGTGACGCTTTTAATAGAGTTGGACCTTACGAGAAACTCGAACTGAAACGGACAGAGACAGAATTTGGAGCCATCGATACTTACCGCGTGGTAGGGTCTATCATAAACCGGTCTCGTAAGCAAGAGCTAAACGTTGCGCACAGCCGTATGGTGCCAACGGATTGATTGGAAGTATGTGTGTATTTATCCAAGTCATTTGGCAAGTAACTAATGATTGATTATCATCCGGTGCTACAGCTCAAGGCGAGAAGTGAGCATTTTATCAAAAAACTCGTCGAAAACAGTTTACGAATTATTCTTGACAGGTACAACGGCCATTATTATTGGGTACCGTCAATCCCTTTTCCGTGTCTAACGAGGTTTTGAGTATATTACATAAAATCAGGCTTACAACTTCAACAGTAACTTTGGCGACCCTACATCGTACATTGAGCTTAGTGGGACCTCAAAAGATACCGACTACACCTTCACTTTGGTGCGCACTGGAGGAGGAGGAGTAACTCAGTCCAGTGTTAAACACCTCAATCCCGCTGCCGACGATCTTCAGCTGGACATTTTGGATCACGAAGCCTGCGAAGCACGCCTGGCGCTTTTACTGGACAAAGACGTCCGTCATGGTCTTTGAACACAGGGTGATTAAGTAAGTGACATTGTTCTATCGGTTTCATACGTTCACCTGAACGCTAGACCTGTTTCTTACCTTCTAGAAAGAATTTATTTTTTGACTAGCCACTTATTGTGATTGTACATGTGTGCGAATCTGAAGGAATGAATTTACTTCCAGGTGGAGTTTCGCGAATGTTTAAGTTAATGATAAATTTACAAACTTCGAATCACGGGATAGGCAACATCATAGTTGTCAGCCCACTATGGATAAAACAAGAGGGCACAGAGTCATAGAAATAGAAGGTACCAATGTACATATTGTACCTATGAGAACAAGATATGTTAAAATAAACTCTGTGAATGTTTTGTCAGACTGTGCAGCTCTGTACCCTGTGGCACAAAGCTACTTCCTTTAGCACAATGGCTCAACTTCACCTCATTACCCCTCTCTGGCATAGAATGGTTCACTGTATGCATATACATACAGACTGTATACTCCCTTCCCACCACCTCACAGACTTCTCCCATCATGGCCATGTCCATGATGAGTCCTATCCCAAGTAATGATGGGATTGTGTAGTCACCTGCATTGTCACCATTGCCTGTAATACCCATAGTGTCCTTTACACTGACTCAAATGCTTTCTACTACTCTGCCAGGAAATGTTGAACATTTCATTTCCTCTTTAGGTAGTTTCATCTCCTTAATAGGTAGTTGTGTTGATGAGCTGTGTCCAGCTATGACCATGTAGGGCTTCTTCAGAAGCCTTACCTTTGGAATGCTAGGGATTCCACACATGTGCTGACCCCTTCACTAACATTTGCACTTGCCAAGGTTGTCCACAAACATCCAATTATCTGACACACCTTTCCACACAACATTCCTTCATCTGACAAATTCTGCTTATCTGATGAGATCTGACAGTCACCAGTGCATATCAATCCCACAAGCCAACTCTCAGTATCACTGTTTGGACACTATGACATGGAATGACAAGAGTTTGCCTCCCCAGTACTTGACAGAGACACTGCATCTGGCTGAATCATCATGACCATAACAGGAAGGATGGCCATATAGCCACTGATGGAATGGGAAACACTGTTGCATCAATCATGATACTGATCACTCAATCTATCAACAATTGATTACAAGAAGACTATTTTCCACCCAGGAAAATGGCTTATGATTGACAATGTACAATGGTCACTAGGGAACAACAAGCAAGGACCTATATTGGATAACTGAATTGCATCCAAACTGCAGGAACATAATTGCCAAAGAAAGAGGTAGTCAGAGGAGGCACAGGAGGTTTTTACAGGTCACTGGAGCAGCATTTGATGCTAGTTCCCTGCACACATTAAGACACATAGCAGGGTTGCACTACAAAGCCATATGATGGCAGCAAGTGAAGGATTGCCTTTCAATCATGGATTTGAACAAAGAAGTAGGAATTGCAGAGTCTTTTGATCTCAGTAGAGTACAAAAAGTATATAAAGTGTTTGTTTTCCTTAGTAAATAAAAAGTTACCCCCTCAGTTCAAGTCTCATTGGTTGCATCTCATCTCTTAGTTTCTCCATCTCTCTCTCTCTCTCTATTGTTCTCTCTCTCCTGGCTTTCCAGTCCTCAGTCACATTAAACATGTTGCTCCCCTCATTGACAGTTTTAAAGGGATATCTGACACTGTGCACTGCATTCAGCATGACTGTACAAGTTGCTACACACTGAAATGGGCATAGTTATCCTATTGTCCACACTTTCATACTTCCTGGATATTCTGCACTGTTATCCATTATCATCTGGGCTTGATCTTATTATCTGTGGTTCCATGTTTATCCATTGACACTTCTGATTATCCATACTTGCATACCTGTGTGCTAATTGCCATCCAACAGAGGTTTTGACAGGACTCCTTTTGGGACTCATGCAACACATTCCCTGTCTTTAGCCAGTGGAGTAGGATATCAACATTTCACTTCTCTATTTCTATTTCTATCTTGTTTATGTAGACACTATAGCCACACATAGAGCATGTACACTATGTAAGACAGGCTACATATCAATAAACATTAGTTGCTCTTTCTTGCACACCAGCATGTAAGTGAGTGCTCCTCCTCCTCAATGGGTCATTGCCTGCAGCTTAGAGTGTGGCATGGCCTCTTTCACTTGCTCAGCCACAGCTGCACATTGTGCTAGGCTTTGAGCTCATTAGTGCATCCATGCCACTCAAGGCACATAGGATGCTGCTCAACAGGTTATGGGCCCCCAGTCAGCAGCCTACCACTTTAACCATACTTGTACTCACAATGTAACAATTGATCTCAGAAAGTTGGTAGAAGCCAAGTACTTCATTGATAGACCTCTTCTTGTTATGACTCAATCAATGTAGGGAACATACTGTACATATGTGTTATTGTAAGAAATCAAAATGACTAGGGACTAATAAACCAGTTATTGAGTTTTTTCTTTTTTCTCTTACAAGAAATTGAAATATATACTGACATCTTGATTATCAGTATACAAACAGCATCTTTCACTATGTCTGCCAAGGCATCTACAGGAATCAATTACTGCATTTGGAAAGAAAAGATGAAATCTTATCTTTTACATATTGGTGCATGGTCCATTATTAATGGATTATTCACACAACCAACTACTCCTATGGCTGCCAATATTACTGCTGGAGCTACTATGTTGGAATTTTGAAAGGAATCTAGGGAATGGCAAAAACTGAATGATGCCAGTCTTGGCACCATTCATCTCAAAGTTTCTGATGCAGTCAGAAGACACATTGGAGAACTCACAGAAGCAGCAACAGCATGGACAACCTTGGAGACAAAATACAAGAGTACATCCCCTGCACAGATCTTCAGAGATTTCCAACTTGCTGTCACCTTTCAACTTGGAGACAGAGATCCCACACATTATATAGAACAACTTGGAAACCTTTTCATACAACTCAAAGTAGTTACTTTGTTTGTACTTTTTTACTTCTGGCTTATGGATTGATTCCACCACCCTCATAATGGGCCCCAACCACTTGTCATCTACCTATGGACAGTTCCACTCTTATGGGTCACAAGATCATCACCTTGGATTCCAATACTTTGCCCTCTGGTAAATCTGAATGTTTGTGCAGCCTACTGTGTCTGCTGCCAAGAAGGATTCCCCACCACCTGTGGGAGAAGCAGAAGGTTCAGGCAAGGAGAAGGGGTCACTGGGCATGAAGAGGGGTATCTGGCTTTCATGCATATTCCTCTGCAGAGCCAAGAAGAAGTGATGCACAAAGTGCACACCCTATTCCACCAGATACTTGCAGACATGAGTATCAGGAACCCCCTGGCGTGATGCCTAGGAGCCCCAACAGAGAACTGAGGAGAGGAGAGGAGAGGAGAGGAGGGATGAAACCTGAGAGAACTGGACTGAGGACTCTGGGTGCTGAATTGCACTCCTTATATACTACGACAGGTGGTCTGTGCACTACCCTAAGCCCTACTCTAAATATAGTACAGTATGAGTAAGATGACTGTGCATGTAGTAATGGTGATGAGTCATCAGTGCCAGGCTCCGGCTATCTTATCTACAGCTCTATCTAAGCGCCAAGCAATAGGCACCTGCTTAGTCAGCACATGTTTATATAATATAAAGAAAAAATAAATAATAAAATGAAAATGACTTGGTGAAAAAGCCGAAGCTTTTCAGTCAGTCATGACAGTACCCCCTTTTTAAGATTTGGCTTCCAGACAAATTTAAACTTCATTGTCATCTTTCAGCGCATCGTGCTCTATCACAGATGATTCTTCTATTTCCTCAATGATGGGGGAGAGTGGGCATGAAGGTGGGGTGAGGTCTTCAATTGTTTCAGCGCGAGGCGCTATATCATGCGATTGACATAGGCACATGTTGCATTGACATGGCCCTTCCATGTCTCCTGGCTCTGTAAGGGTGTCTAAACCCTTTCTTCCTTTCCATTTTTGCCAGTTTTGCTCCCATTTTGCAGCTGGTGCTACTGCATTAACATTGATTTTGGACACTATTTTGTCCAAGGTTTGTGTGAAGTTTTTGTATGGTCTGAAAGTCAACCTGTCAAAGGTTGTCTTATCAAGCCTCCTGATTGCTCCAGGGTTTTTATTGTAAAAGTTTTTTATTTTCTTTTTTTCATTTTGTAGATTGTCCAATGGTTCCCAGGAATTATGCTCGGCAGTGTATCCTTTCCACCTAACCAAGTATTCCATCTTGTTCCTTTTTAGTCTTACATCTATTATTTCTTCCACTTCATATTCTTTTTCACCATCTATTTGAATTGGCGGTGGGGGTTGTGCTTTTTGCCCTTTCATTGGTCGTTTCCAAGGGTGTATCCTTGATACATTTACCACCAGATGAATCTGTTGCGAGAAGGGTAGATCTAGTTCCACTGCATTTGGTGACACTATTTTCTTGATTGGGTATGGCCCAATCCATCTTTCCACCAGTTTCCTAGTTGGTTGTCTGGTCAACTTTAAATCTTTTGTTGACAACCAGACTTTGTTACAGTTCTCTTTTCCCTTTGTTAACGGACTACATTTACTTGTTACAAACCCATAGTTACACTTGGACGTTATCTCCTTTTATAGCTACCTTCATCTTTCCTTTCTTAGATAGCTATGCTCTTTCCCCTTATATTCTTATTGTTCTCTTAACGTATATAAACCCCTCTCATGTACCGTAGTTCTTTAGTTCCAACTTAGTCGAATCTTATCCATAACTCGAACGCTCTTTTGCTTGTCGGCTCAACCGCTCTCCTCGCTCTCTCTCTAGCCTTTGTCATTGTCAGACTTAGCGCCTAGAAACCCTTGTCCAGTGATTGGGAACAGACCAAGACTCTGTTTGTCGCTGTAGACTTGGACACTGAACGACGTTGTGGACATCGACCGTAACAGACTTTGTCTCCAACTTTGTACTCTGGTGCATCTGATTGGTGTCTATCTGCATACAGCTTCATGTCGCCTTGTGATTTTAGCAAGGCTGCCTGAGTTTCTTCATGAATTTCCTTCATTTTTTGGACAAACTCTGATGCTGCTGGGTGACTACCTTCCCTTCTTGGCTCGATTCCCATCTTGGGGTGTTTACCATAGTTGACGAAGAATGGTGTCTGTTTGGTGGATGCCTGAATTTTGTTATTGTAGCTAAATTTGGCGATGGCTAACCATCCAGACCAAGTTTCTTGTCTATGGTCTACGAAAATCCTCAGGTACTGTTCTGAGTATCAGGAACCCCCCCGGCGTGACGCCTAGGAGCCCCAACAGAGGACTGAGGAGAGGAGAGGAAGGGAGAGGATGAAACCCGAGAGAACTCGACTGAGGACTCTGGGTTCTGAATTGCACTTCTTATATACTATGACAGGTGGTCTGTGCACTACCCTAAGCCCTACTCTAAATATAGTACGGGATGAGTAATACGACTGCACATGTAGTAATGGTAATGAGTCATCAGCGCCGAACTCCAGTATCTTATCTATGGCTTTTATCTAAGCGCCAAGCGATAGGCGCCTGCTTAGTCAGCACATGTTTATATAATATGAGGAAAATAAATAATAAAATGAAAATGACTTGGTGAAAAAGCCAAAGCTTTTCAGTCGGTCATGACAGTACCCCCTTTTTAGGATTTGGCTTCCAGACAAATTTAAACTTCTTTGTCATCCTTCAGCGCATTGCGCTCTTATCATGGATGATTCTTCTATTTCCTCGATGATGGGGGAGAGTGGGCGTGAAGGTGGGGTGAGGTCTTCAATCGTTTCAGCGCGAGGCGCTATATCATGTGATTGTCATAGGCACATGTTACATTGACATGGTCCTTCCACATCTCCTGGCTCTGTAAGGGTGTCTAAGCCCTTTCTTCCTTTCCACTTTTGCCAGTTTTGCTCCCATTTTGCAGCTGGTGCTACTGCATTAACATTGATTTTGGACACTATTTTGTCCACGGATTGGGTGAAGTTTTCGTAAGGTCTGAAAGTCAACCCATTAAAGGTTGCTTTTTCAAGCCTTCTGATAGCTCCGGGTTTCTATCGTAAAAGTTTTTTATTTTTCTTTTTGCGTTTTGTAGATTGTCCAATGGTTCCCAGGAGTTGTGCTCAGTGGTGTATCCTTTCCACCTGACTAAGTACTCCATTTTGTTTCTTTTTAGTCATACATCGATTATCTCCTCCACTTCATATTCTTTTTCACCGTCTATTTCTATTGGTGGTGGGGGTTGTGCTTTTTGCCCTCTCATTGGTTGTTTCCAGGGGCGGATTTGTGAGACATTTACTACGGGATGGATTTGGTGTGAGAAGGGTAAGTCCAACTCTACTGCATTCGGCGATACTATTTTCTTGATTGGGTATGGCCCAATCCATCTTTCCACCAATTTCCTAGTTGGTCGTCCTGTCAACCTTAAATCTTTTGTTGACAACCAGACTTTGTCTCCAACTTTGTACTCAGGTGCATCTGACCAGTGTCTGTCCGCATACAGTTTCATATCACCTTGTGATTTTAACAAGGCTGCCTGAGTTTCTTCATGGATTTCTTTCATTTTTTGAGTGAAATCCGATGCTGCCGGGTGACTCCCTTCTCTTCTGGGCTCAATTCCCATCCTGGGGTGTTTGCCATAGTTGACAAAGAATGGAGTCTGTTTGGTAGATGCCTGAATTTTGTTGTTGTAGCTAAATTCAGCAATGGCTAACCACCCAGACCATGTTTCTTGTCTATGATCCACAAAAATCCTCAGGTACTGTTCTAAGTCCTGATTCATTTGTTCTGTTTGTCCATCCGTTTGTGGATGGAATGCTGTGGACAAATCCGTGCTAATGCCCAACATTTGGTTCAGCTCCTTCATCATTTGTGCAGCAAACTGTGGACCGCGATCTGAGATTATAGATTCAGGGAGTCCATGAAGTTTCCAAACATGGTCCCTAAATAATGTGGCTAATCCCTGCGCCGATGTCTCTTCTGAGGTGGGAATGAAATGCACCATTTTTGACATTCTGTCACAAACTACCAAAATTGCATTGTGACCATGTGACTCTGGTAACTTTGTAATGAAGTCGGCGGAGATGTGCGTCCATGGTCTTGCTGGTGCCGAGTTTGGCATTAGCTTTCCAGCAGGAGGCTCTGGGAAATTCTTATTCCGCTGGCATTTATTGCATCCTCCAACATATTTTTTAATAAATCTGGTGATTCCAGGCCACCAGTAATTTCTTGTGACGAGTTCAATTGTCTTCCACTGTCCTCCATGTCCTGCAATGGGCGTGTCATGGTGTAAGCGGACTATCTCTATCCACAGTTTCTCATCCTTTGGTACATAGACTTTTCCTTGCCAGAGGATCAGTCCCTGCTCCATCTCCCATTCTCGGGTGTTTAGTGTTTTAACACCAGCCTTTTTCATGGCTTCTACCGCTTTTACCACCGCTTCGTCACGTGCCTCAGAATGTTGAATTTTGTTTAGTAATTCCTTTTCTGAGCTATGAATAAATACGTGTCCATGACGTAGTGCAGCAATTTTGAAAAAGTCCGGTTTGAGGAGCATGACGTCCTTGTTGTCATCATCCACCCCCTTTTTATGGTCTGGCCTCCTGGACAGAGAATCAGCCTTTCCCATAGTAACACCAGCTTTATGATGCAATACGAAATTAAATCGGCTAAGGTACAAAGCCCATCTGGCTTGCCTGCAATTCAACTTCTTTGCACTCATAAAGTACTCGAGATTTTTGTGATCAGTCCATATCTCGAACTGTTCACGTGCTTCCTCTAGATAGTGACGCCATGTTTCCAGGCACCGCATGATGCCTAGCATTTCCTTATCATGAACATCATAATTGCGCTCAGTATCATTGAGCGACTTTGATAGGTAGGCTACAGGCCTCCACTTGTCATCCTTGCAGAGCATAGATAAGACGCCACCCGTCACGTAATCTGATGCATCTGACTCCACCCTGAACTTCCTATCTGAATCTGGGGCAACTAGTAGGGGTTGCTCCGTGAATATCTTTTTTAGGCTTTGGAAAGCCTTTTCTTGGACCTCCGTCCATTCCCATGTTTTTTCTTTTCTGACCAGATTGTGTAGTGGCCATGCAATTTTGGCAAAGTCCTGTACAAAGTGCCTGTAGTAATTGGCTAGGCCTAAGAATCTTTGTACATCCTTGACACAAGAAGGAGTGGGCCAGCTAATAATGGCTTCGACCTTCTTTGTATCCATTTGAATTCCCTTGGGTCCTAGGACGACACCCAAGAATTCAACTTCTTCTACACACCACACACATTTTTCTGGTTTTACATACAGATCATTTTCTTCCAGTCGTTGCAAGACTTGTTGTATGATTGCGTCATGCTCTTCTTTTGTTTTAGTAAAGATGAGTATGTCATCAATGTACACAATGACTTTTCCTGCATTGATCATGTCGCGGAAGATGTCATTCATCATTGCTTGGAACATGGCTGGCGAGTTGGTCAGCCCAAAGAACATTACTACCGGTTCAAAAGAACCTTCAGGGGTAGTAAATGCAGCTTTCCATTCATTGCCTTCCTTGATCTGTACGTTATTGTAACCCCACCTCAAATCTAGCTTAGTGAAGTATTTGGCACTGCCTGCTCGGTCTACGAGTTCGGATATTAAAGGTAGTGGATAGTTATTTTTAACCGTCCACTCGTTCAGGTATCTGTAGTCCTGAACCATCTGCTTCTTTCTGTCTTTTTTGCTTACAAAGAAGACTGGTGACGTTTGTGGTGATTTAGAGGGTCGAATGTACCCTTTTGCCAATTGATCATCCACAAAGTTTCATACTTCTTGAAGCTCATCTGGGGATAGGGGGTAGACTTTCCCTTTCCGGGGTTGATAGCCTGGTTTGGTATCAATTGCATGATCCCAAGGCTTTCTAGCCGGCATGCGCTCCGATGCTCCTTTCTCGAAGATTTTGAGGTATTGCTGGTATTGTTCAGGTACCATTTCTTTTGCTGTGAGTTTTGCCAACTCTCGTACATGTCTCATTGACCCGGCCTTTGATCCGGTGAATGATGGAAACACTGGTATTGTTCAGGTACCATTTCTTTTGCTGTGAGTTTTGCCAACTCTCGTACATGTCTCATTGACCCGGCCTTTGATCCGGTGAATGATGGAAACACTGGTAGGAATGGGTATTTATCCCCATACTTGTATTGGCCTGGGTGTTTCATTTGTTCCATGTACGTGAGATGCTTCTCACTCTCCTCTTTTTCTTCGAGCCAGTGCGCGAAGTCTAATTCCTTCTCCTGTTCCCACAGATATTCCAGAACATGCCAGTGTTCTGCTGATCGGACCTTCTGCTCCCGCTTCTTGGTCCACTCCCTTTGCCTATGTCCACAGCTTCGTGGACAATGTGTCAATTTGACTTGACCAGTTTCCCAATTGATTTCCGGGTTATGTTTTCATAACCATGTAGATCCAATGATTATGTTGGTTTTCCCCAGCTCGCATATCTCAAAGGTGGCTCGCTCCTTGTGCCCTTGATAAGATAAAAGAAGATCAACCTTGTGGGTGATCATTCCTCCTTCGTTGTTTGTTCCGTCCACATTCCGAACCTGAATTGGACGTTCCAAGGGTATCAATTTGAAGCCCATCCTTTTTGCATATGCGGCATGCATGAACAATCCTGTTGCTCCTGAGTCGAGCAACATGGTTTGTTGGGTTTGTTCATGTGTGTCTAACCCGATCTCCATTAGGATTTCGTCCTTCTGTCCTATTGACCTAACCAAAAACTCTTTTTCTCCTTTCTTCAACATCCTTTTTGGACAAGCAGTTTCAGTGCTAAGTGCTATATCACGCTGCTTTCCTTTTAAGTCCTTTTGTCCCTTTGTAGATACTTGTACTACTGTATTTTGTAACGAGGAATTAAGCACAGGTTTAGCCGCCCTGCCGTGCTCCTTGGGAGTGACACTTTCAGCGCTGTGCACTATATCAAGGTGTTTCACCTGGGAGTTCACCTCTTGCGGGGACGTCCCAGAAGTCCTTGAGACTTCTGAGGTGGTCCTTGCATCAACCCAGTCAGCGCTAGGCGCTATCAAGGGGCTGTGCACTATCTAATCTATCTAGTACAGCATATCTATTATGAGAGTCCAGTACGGGACCTACTGACTCTCTTCCTCTTTTAAATGCTCTTCTCCTTTCTTGAAGTACTCCTTCATTTCGTCAAACGTCATTGTGCGAATATCAAGTCCTGATCTGCAGTTCCTGGAAATGTGTCCAATCTTGCCGCATTTGTAACAGCAGAGTGGTGGTCTTTGGTTTTGATCGACGTCCATTGCGTTAGGGTCCGGCTGATTTGCCGTACTACTTGAACTCGCGGAGGCTCCAGCTCCCAATCGTCCCTGACTCGCTGATCCCGATCTGAATCTCCATCAGGGTTTGGGCTGGCCAGGGGCTACCGGCTTTGCCGTATCCGGGCCTTTGGAAGCTCCTTCACTCCTATTGGCGGAGTTACTGGTCTGCAAGGAGTAGTACTTCTCCTTGGCTTTCGCCTGTCTCCACTGGCGATCCAATCTCACTGCTTTCTGATACCATCCTTCAATGGTTTCAGGTACTTCGTCGGCCTCCATAATCCTTTTTCGGAGTCCGGTATTTAAGCTACGTTTGAACTCTTTGATAAGAGCTCTTCCTAGGTATCTGGTACCTTGTGATACCTTTTTAAATTTTTGTACATGTTCTTCACACGTGCTGGACCCTTGCGTCATGGTCCGCATCTCTGAGATCTTTGATGACTGTTCATCAGTATCACCAAAGTCCCTTCTGATCTGCCTGAATAATTGTTCTGCCATCTGCGGAATTCCTTCTTCATCGTTGGCCATCTGTTCCAACAGATTGTCCTTCCAATCTGCGGCAAAGCCTTCCGTCATGTACGATATGATCAATAAGATCCATTCCTCCTCATCGGATTCCGGCATTTTTAATTGAATGTACAACCTGCATGCGTTTATGAAATTTGTCACCTCGGTGTCATGACCGACTGAAAAGCTTCGGCTTTTTCACCAAGTCATTTCCATTTTATTATTTATTTTCTTCATATTATATAAACATGTGCTGACTAAGCAGGCGCCTATCACTTGGCGCTTAGATAAAGCCATAGATAAGATACCGGAGCTCAGCGCTGATGACTCATTACCATTACTACATGCGCAGTCGTCTTACTCATACCATACTATATTTAGAGTAGGGCTTAGGGTAGTGCACAGACCACCTGTCGTAGTATATAAGGAGTGCAATTCAGTACCCAGAGTCCTCAGTCGAGTTCTCTCGGGTTTCCCCTCCCTCCTCTCTATCAGGAACCCCTCGGCATGACGCCTAAGAGCCCCAACAGTGAACTGACAGGAGGAGAGAAGAGAGGGGAGAAACCCAAGAGAACTCGACCGAGGACTCTGGGTGCTGAATTGCACTCCTTATATACTACGACAGGTGGTCTGTGCACTACCCTAAGCCCTATTCTAAATATAGTATGGTATGAGTAAGACGACTGCGCATGTAGTAATGGAAATGAGTCATCAGTGCCGAGCTCCGGTATCTTATCTATGGCTTTATCTAAGCGCCAAGTGATAGGCACCTGCTTAGTCAGCACATGTTTATATAATATGAAGAAAATAAATAATAAAATGGAAATAACTTGGTGAAAAAGCCGAAGCTTTTCAGTCGGTCATGACAGTACCCCCTTTTTAAGATTTGGCTTCCAGACAAATTTAAACTTCTTCGTCATCTTTCAGCGCATTGCACTCTATCACGGATGACTCCTCTATTTCCTCGATGATGGGGGAGAGTGGGCGTGAAGGTGGGATGAAGTCTTCAATCGTTTCAGCGTGAGGCGCTATATCATGCGATTGACGTAGGCACATGTTACATTGACATGGCCCTTCCACATCTCCTGGCTCTGTAAGGGTATCTAGACCCTTCCTTCCTTTCCATTTTTGCCAGTTTTGCTCCCATTTTGCAGCTGGTGCGACTGCATTAACATCGATTTTGGACACTATTTTGTCTGCGGATTGGGTGAAGTTTTCGTAAGGTCTGAAAGTCAACCCATTAAAGGTTGCTTTGTCAAGCCTTCTGATAGCTCTGGGGTTTCTATTGTAAAAGCTTTTTATTTTTCTTTTTGCGTTTTGTAGATTGTCCAATGGTTCCCAGGAGTTGTGCTCAGCGGTGTATCCTTTCCACCTGACTAAGTACTCCATTTTGTTTCTTTTTAGTTGTACATCAATTATCTCCTCTACTTCATATTCTTTTTCACCATCTATTTCTATTGGCAGTGGGGGTTGTGCCTTTTGCCCTCGCATTGGTCATTTCCAGGGGCGGATTCGGGAGACATTTACCACAGGGTGGATTTGTTGCGAGAAGGGTAGATCTAATTCCACTGCATTTGCTGACACTATTTTCTTGATTGGGTATGGCCCAATCCATCTTTCCACCAATTTCCTGGTTGGTCGTCCTGTCAATCTTAAATCTTTTGTCAATAACCAGACTTTGTCTCCAACTTTGTACTCAGGTGCGTCTGACCAATGTCTGTCTGCGTACAGTTTCATGTCACCTTGTGATTTTAACAAAGCTGCCTGAGTTTCCTCATGGATTTCTTTCATTTTCTGAGCAAAATCCGATGCTGCCGGGTGACTACCTTCCCTTCTTGGCTCGATTCCCATTCTGGGGTGTTTGCCATAGTTGACAAAGAACGGCGTCTGTTTGGTGGATGCCTGAATTTTGTTATTGTAACTAAATTCAGCAATGGCTAGCCATCCAGACCACGTTTCTTGTCGATGATCTACGAAAATCCTCAGGTACTGTTCTAAGTCCTGATTCATTTGTTCTGTTTGTCCATCCATTTGTGGATGGAATGCTGTGGACAAATCTGTGCTAATGCCCAGCATTTGATTCAGCTCCTTCATCATTTGTGCAGCGAACTGTGGGCCGCGATCTGAGATTATAGATTCAGGGAGTCCATGGAGTTTCCAAACATGGTCCCTAAATAATGTGGCTAATCCCTGTGCCGATGTTTCTTCCGATGTGGGAATGAAATGCGCCATTTTTGACATCCTGTCACAGACTACCAAAATTGCATTGTGACCATGTGATTCTGGTAGTTTCATGATGAAGTCGGCGGAAATATGTGTCCAAGGCTTTGCTGGTGCCGAGTTTGGCATTAGCTTTCCAGCAGGCGGCTCTGGGAAATTTTTATTCCGCTGGCACTTGTCACATCCACTAACGTATTTTTTAATAAATCTGGTGATTCCAGGCCACCAGTAATTTCTTGTGACAAGCTCAATCGTCTTCCACTGTCCTCCATGTCCTGCAATGGGCATGTCATGGTGTAAGCAGACTATCTCTATCCGCAGCTTCTCATCCTTTGGTACATAGACTTTTCCTTGCCAGAGGACTTTTTCATGGCTTCTACTGCTTTTACCACCGCTTCGTCACATGCCTCAGAATGTCGAATTTTGTTTAGTAATTCCTTTTCTGAGCTATGAATAAATACGTGTCCATGACGTAGTGCAGCAATTTTGAAAAAGTCCGGTTTGAGGAGCGTGACGTCCTTGTTGTCATCATCCACCCCCTTTTTATGGTCTGGCCTCCTGGACAGAGAATCAGCCTTTCCCATAGTAACACCAGCTTTATGATGCAATACGAAATTAAATCGGCTAAGGTACAAAGCCCATCTGGCTTGCCTGTGATTCAACTTCTTTGCACTCATAAAGTACTTGAGATTTTTGTGATCAGTCCATATCTCGAACTGTTCACATGCTCCCTCTAGATAGTGACGCCATGTTTCCAGGCACCGCATGATGCCTAGCATTTCCTTATCATGAACATCATAATTGCGCTCAGTATCATTGAGCGACTTTGATAGGTAGGCCACAGGCCTCCATTTGTCGTCCTTGCAGAGCATAGATAAGATGCCACCCATTGCGTAATCTGATGCATCTGATTCCACCCTGAACTTCCTATCTGAATCCAGGGCAACGAGTAGGGGTTGCTCCGTGAATATCTTTTTTAGGCTTTGGAAAGCCTTTTCTTGGACCTCCGTCCATTCCCATGTTTTTTCTTTTCTGACCAGATCGTGTAGTGGCCATGCGATTTTGGCAAAGTTTTGTACAAAGCGCCTGTAGTAATTGGCTAGGCCTAAGAATCTTTGTACGTCCTTGACACAAGAAGGGGTGGGCCAGCTAATAATAGCTTCGATCTTCTTTGTGTCCATTTGAATTCCCTTGGGTCCCAAAACGACGCCTAAGAATTCAACTTCTTCTGCGCACCACACGCATTTTTCTGGTTTTACATACAGATCATTTTCCTCCAATTGTTGCAAGACTTGTTGCACAATTGCATCATGCTCCTCTTTTGTTTTAGTAAAGATGAGTATGTCGTCAATGTACACAATGACTTTTCCTGCATTGATCATGTCGCGGAAAATGTCATTCATCATTGCTTGGAATGTGGCTGGCAAGTTGGTCAGCCCAAAGAACATTACTACCGGTTCGAAGGAACCTTCCAGGGTAGTGAATGCAGCTTTCCATCCATCGCCTTCCTTGATCCATACATTATTATAGCCCCACCTAAGATCTAGCTTAGTGAAGTACTTGGCACTGCCTGCTTGATCTATGAGTTCAGATATTAAGGGTAGTGGATAGTTATTTTTAACCGTCCACTTGTTCAGGTATCTGTAGTCCTGCACCATCCGCTTCTTTCCGTCTTTTTTGCTTACAAAGAAGACTGGTGACGTTTGTGGTGATTTCAAGGGTCGAATGTACCCTTTTGCCAATTGATCATCCACAAAGTTCTGTACTTCTTGAAGCTCATCTGGGGATAGGGGGTAGACTTTCCCTTTCCGGGGTTGATAGCCTGGTTTGGTATCAATTGCATGGTCCCAAGGCTTTCTAGCCGGCATGCGCTCTGACGCTCCTTTTTCGAAGATTTTAAGGTATTGATGGTATTGCTCAGGTACCATCTCTTTTGTTGTGAGTTTTGCCAACTCCCGCACATGCCTCATCGATCCGGCCTTTGATCTGGTGGATGATGGAAACACTGGTAAGAATGGGTATTTATCCCCATACTTGTATTGACCTGGGTGTTTCATTTGTTCCATGTACGTGAGATGTTTCTCACTTTCCTCTTTTTCTTTGAGCCAATGCACAAAGTCTAACTCTTTCTCCTGTTCCCACAGATACTCCAGAACACGCCAGTGTTCTGCTGATTGGACCTTCTGCTCCCGCTTTTTGGTCCACTCCCTTTGCCTATGTCCACAGCTTCATGGGCAACGTGTCAATTTGACTTGACCAGTTTCCCAATTGATTTCAGGATTGTGTTTTCACAACCATGTTGATCCGATGATTACGTTGGTCTTTCCCAGCTCGCATATCTCAAAGGTGGCTCGTTCCTTGTGTCCTTGATAAGATAGAAGAAGATCAACCTCGTGGGTGATCATTCCTCCTTCATTGTTTGTCCCGTCCACATTCCGAACCTGAATTGGACATTCCAAGGGTATTAATTTGAAGCCCATCTTTTTTGCATATGCGGCATGCATGAACAATCCTGTTGCTCCTGAGTTGAGCAACGCGGTTTGTTGGGTTTGTTCATGTGTGTCTAACCTTTCCAACCCGATTTCCATTAGAATTTCATCCTTCCATCCTATTGACCTAACCAAAAACTCTTTTTCTCCTTTCTTTAACATCCTTCTTGGACAAGCAGTTTCAGCGCTAGGCGCTATATCACGCTGCTTTCCTTTTAAGTCCTTTTGTCCCTTTGTAGATACTTGTACTACTGTATTTTGTAACGAGAAATTAAGCACAGGTTGTACCGCCCTGCCGCACTCCTTGGGAGTGACACTTTCAGCACCGTGCGCTATATCACGGTGTTTCACCTGGGAGTTTGCCTCTTGCAGGGACGTCCCAGAAGTCCTTGAGACTTCCGAGATGGTCCTTGCATCAACCCAGTCAGCGCTAGGCGCTATATCAAGGGGCTGTGCACTATCTAATCTATCTAGTACAGCGTATCTATTACAAGAGTCTAGTATGGGACCTACTGACTCTCTTCCTCTTTTAAATGCTCTTCTCCTTTCTTGAAGTACTCCTTCATTTCGTCAAACGTCATCGTGCGAATATCAAGTCCTGATCTGCAGTTCCTGGAAATGTGTCCGATCTTGCCGCATTTGTAACAGCAGAGTGGTGGTCTTTGGTTTTGATTGACGTCCATTGCGTTAGGGTCCGGCTGATTTGCCGTACTACTTGAACTCGTGGAGGCTCCAGCTCCCAATCGTCCCTGACTTGCTGATCCCGATCCGAATCTCCATCGGGGTTTTGGCTGGGCAGGGGCTACCGGCTTTGCCGTATCCGGGCCTTTGGATGCTCCTTCACTCCTATTGGCGGAGTTACTGGTCCGCGAGGAGTAGTACTTCTCCTCGGCTTTTGCCTGTCTCCACTGGCGATCCAATCTCACTGCTTTCTGGTACCATCCTTCAATGGTCTCAGGTACTTCATTGGCCTCCATTATTCTCTTTCGGAGTCCGGTATTCAAACTGCGTTTGAACTCTTCGATAAGAGCTCTTCCCAGGTACCCGGTGCCTCGTGATACCTTTTTAAACTTTTGCACGTGTTCCTCGCACGTGCTGGACCCTTGCGTCATGGTCTGCATCTCCGAGATTTTTGATGACTGCTCATCAGTGTCACCAAAGTCCCTTCTGATCTGCCTAAGCAATTGTTCCGCCGTTTGCGGAATTCCTTCTTCATCATTGGCCATCTGTTCCAACAGATTGTCCTTCCAATCTGCGGCAAAGCCTTCCATCATGTACGAGAGGATCAACAAGATCTGTTCCTCCTCATCGGATTCCGGCATCTTTAATTGAATGTACAACCTGCATGCATTTATGAAATTTGTCACTTCGGACATTTTTCCTGAGAAAACCGGTGGTTTGGCTACATCTATTCTAGATGCTCCGCTGTTTCCGGTTCCGGGAATATTGAATACCATCCCTGGCGGTATGTTAACAATATTGGCTGGGGGAGGAGGGTGTTCTGTGGTGGCCGCGGCGGCCTGTGCAGCGTTTGTTTGGAGCTGTGTCAGCTGATTTTGGAGGGCTTGGATGGTTGCGGCTTGTGCGTTGAGAAGATTCAGCAGTTCTGCTGATGTCATTTCTTGGGGTGCCGCCATACTGTGATAGTTTGGCGGTGGCAATGTAGGTGATGGTGTAAGCAGGGGTGGTGGTGATGAAAACAGTGGTGCGGGTTCTCTGATGAAATCTGCGTCGGAGTTGAAAAGTAGGTTTGGGTTTAGGGTTGCTGGATTAGGTACTAGGATAGGAAACGGTGCTGCTTCCCACTGATGTGGTTCCTCTGTGATAGAGTTTGTGGAGTGTGATGATGTAGATGATGATGTAGATTCTCCTTCAGAGGAACTAAAACCCGCGTCGTTTGGATCAAGATCACCTGTGACAGCATCCCAAAAAGTATCGTTATTTGTATCTCCTATTTTGTACTTGTACATAAGTGAGGGAGGTCTTGGCCTGTCACTTGCTTGGGAATGTATGTACGAAACGTGCACTCAGGGTCTGCAACCACCCCTGCAGTGCTACAATTTATGATACTGACTACTTGGTTTTATTTTAATTTGAAAGGTCTATCTAAACTGGGTCCAAATGGTTGTCCAGTTGCCACTACACCGTATGGGTGCAGGCCTTTCTCAGAGATGCGTGGGCAAGTGCCGGCTATCTCCAAGGAGTACGAGAAAAGGTATTTATGTAATTACAAATATAGCCTTCAGAGGCCTAGACCAGGGCAATTTAACGCACTAGGGGGCTGGTGAGGCTGGTCCCTAGATACGTGTCACGTATCGTGTGACAAATCCGGCACTGGTTTCCTGTGCACAGGTGACCCTATCTACCGGGTTAGGTACTTCGGTTTGCGTAGACTGGGAACGTAATGCCAAGTTAGTCGAGGGCCACGAGGCAGGGCCACAGGTGCGCAGTTTTGAACGGTGTCTGGCAACCGGTACCACAATTTTATAGTCAGCGTACGACTGTGTGATTCCCCCTGTACTCATCCACTTAAGCCTGTGGTCCGGCTATAGCAAGTGTGGGGCTGTTAGAGAAGATAGTCGAGTTCTACTATCAGGAACCCCTCGGTGTGATGCCTAAGAGCCCCAACAGTGAACTGACAGGAGGAGAGAAGAGAGGGGAGAAACCCGAGAGAACTCGACTGAGGACTCTGGGTGCTGAATTGCACTCCTTATATACTATGACAGGTGGTCTGTGCACTACCCTAAGCCCTATTCTAAATATAGTACGGTATGAGTAAGACAACTGCGCATGTAGTAATGGAAATGAGTCATCAGCGCCGAGCTCCGGTATCTTATCTATGGCTTTATCTAAGTGCCAAGTGATAGGCGCCTGCTTAGTCAGCACATGTTTATATAATATGAAGAAAATAAATAATAAAATGGAAATAACTTGGTGAAAAAGCCAAAGCTTTTCAGTCGGTCATGACACTCTCCTCCTCCTGTCTTGTCTGCTACTGGGGCTCTTAGGCATCACGCCGAGGGAGTCCTGATAGTAGAACTCAACTAGTTTGCTCAACAGCCCCATGCTTGTTAAACCCGGACCACAGGGTTAAGTGGACAGAGTACAGGGGGATATACACCGTCGTACGCCGACGTTAAAATTGCGGTATTGGTTGCCAGACACCATTAAAACTGCGCACCCAGTGGCCCTGCATCGTGGCCCTTGACTAGCTTTGCACTACGTTCCCGGTCTACGCAAACCAAAGAACCTAACCCGGTTGATAGGGTCACCTGTGCACAGGAAACCAGTGCCGGATTTGTCACACGATACATGACACGTATCTAGGGACCAGCCTCACCAGCCCCCTAGCGCGTTAAATTGCCCTGGTCTAGGCCTCTGAAGGCTATATTCGTAGTTACATAAATACCCTTTCTTGTACTCCTTGGAGATAGCCGGCACTTGCCCACGCGTCTCTGAGAAAGGCCCGCACCCATATGGTGTAGTGGCAGTTGGACAACCATTCAGACCCAACTCAGATAGAACCTTCATCCATAAATAAAACAAGTAGTCAGTAAAGTATATTGTAGTACTGCAGGGGTGGTTGTAGACCCTGAGTGCACATTCTCGTATCTACGTTCCCAAGCAGGTGACAGGCCAAGACCTCCCTCACCTTTACGTACAAGATAGGAGATAACAATAACGATACATTTTGGGATGCCATCACTGGCGATCTTGATCCAAACGACGCGGGTTTTAGTTCATCAGAAGGAGAATCTACTTCCTCATCATCATCACAATCTACAAACTCTATCACAGAGGAACCACATCAGTGGGAGGCAGCACCGTTTCCCATTCTAGTACCTAATCCAGCAACCCTAAATCCAAATCTACTTTTCAACTCCGACGCAGATTTCATCAGAGAACCCGCACCACCGTTTTCCTCACCACCACCCCCGCTTACACCATCACCTACATCGCCACCGCCACACTATCACAGTACGGCGGCACCCCAAGAAATGACATCAGCAGAATTGCTGAACCTCCTCAATGCGCAAGCCACAACTATCCAAGCCCTCCAAAACCAGCTGACACAGCTACAAGCAAACACTGCACAGGCCGCCGCGGCCGCCGCAGAACACCCTCCTCCCCCCGCCAATATTGTTAACATACCGCCAGGGATGGTATTCAATATTCCCGGCACCGGAAATGGCAGAGCATCTAGAATAGATGTAGCCAAACCCCCGGTTTTCTCAGGAAAGATGTCCGAAGTGACAAATTTCATAAACGCATGCAGATTGTACATTTAATTGAAGATGCTGGAATCTGATGAAGAAGAACAGATCTTATTGATCATATTGTACATGACGGAAGGCTTTGCCGCAGATTGGAAGGACAATCTGTTGGAGCAGATGGCCAACGATGAAGAAGGAATTCCGCAGATGGCGGAACAATTATTCAGGCAGATCAGAAGGGACTTTGGTGACACTGATGAACAGTCATCAAAGATCTCAGAGATGAGGACCATGACGCAAGGGTCCAGCACATGTGAAGAACACATACAAAAATTTAAAAAGGTATCACGAGGAACTGGATACCTAGGAAGAGCTCTTATCGAAGAGTTCAAACGTAGCTTAAATACCGGACTCTGAAAAAGGATTATGGAGGCCGACAAAGTACCTGAAACCATTGAAGGATGGTATCAGAAAGCAGTGAGATTGGATCGCCAGTGGAGACAGGCAAAAGCCGAGGAGAAGTACTACTCCTCGCGGACCAGTAGCTCCGCCAATAGGAGTGAAGGAGCTTCCAAAGGCCCGGATACGGCAAAGCCGGTAGCCCCTGGCCAGCCCAAACCCTGATGGAGATTCAGATCGGGATCAGCGAGTCAGGGACGATTGGGAGCTGGAGCCTCCGCGAGTTCAAGTAGTACGGCAAATCAGCCGGACCCTAACACAATGGACGTCGATCAAAACCAAAGACCACCACTCCGCTGTTACAAATGCAGCAAGATCGGACACATTTCCAGGAACTGCAGATCAGGACTTGATATTCGCACAATGACGTTTGACGAAATGAAGGAGTACTTCAAGAAAGGAGAAGAGAATTTAAAAGAGGAAGAGAGTCAGTAGGTCCCGTACTAGACTCTCACAATAGATACACTGTACTAGATAGATTAGATAGTGCACAACCCCTTGATATAGCGCCTAGTGCTGACTGGGTTGATGCAAGGACCATCTCGGAAGTCTCAAGGACTTCTGGGACGTCCCCGCAAGAGGCGAACTTTCAGGTGAAACACCTTGATATAGTGCACAGCGCTGAAAGTGTCACTCCCAAGGAGCGCGGCAGGGCGGCAAAACCTGTGCTTAATTCCTCGTTATCGAATACAGTAGTACAAGTATCTACAAAGGGACAAAAGGACTTAAAAGGAAAGCAGCGTGATATAGCGCCCAGCGCTGAAACTGCTTGTCCAAAAAGGATGTTGAAAAAAGGAGAAAAAGAGTTTTTAGTCAGATCAATAGGACGGAAGGACGAGATCTTAATGGAGATCGGGTTGGAAAGGTTGGACACGCATGAACAAACTCAGCAGACCGCGTTGCTTGATTCAGGAGCAACAGGATTGTTCATGCACGCTGCATATACAAAAAGGATGGGCTTCAAATTAATACCTTTGGAATGCCCCATTCAAGTTCGGAATGATCACCCAAGAGGTCGATCTCCTCTTATCTTATCAAGGGCACAAAGAACAAGCCACCTTTGAAATATGCGAGCTAGGAAAGACCAACGTAATCATTGGATCTACATGGTTACGAAAACACAACCCTGAAATCAATTGGGAAACTGGTCAAGTCAAACTGACACATTGTCCACGGAGCTGTGGACATAGGCAAAGGGAATGGACCAAGAAACAGGAGCAGAAAGTCTGATCAGCAGAACACTGGCGTGTTCTGGAATATCTGTGGGAACAGGAAAAGGAACTAGACTTCGCGCACTGGCTTGAAGAAAAGGAGGAAAGTGAGAAGCATCTCACGTACATGGAACAAATGAAACACCCAGGTCAATACAAGTATGGGGATAAATACCCATTCTTACCAGTGTTTCCATCATCCGCCGGATCAAAGGCCGGATCAATGAGACATGTACAAGAATTGGCAAAACTCACGGCCAAAGAGATGGTACCTAAACAATACCATCAATATCTCAAAATCTTTGAGAAAGGAGCATTGGAGCGCATGCCGGCTAGAAAACCTTGGGATCATTCAATTGATACCAAACCAGGCTATCAACCCTGGAAAGGAAAAGTCTATCCCCTATCCCCAGATGAGCTTCAAGAAGTACGGAACTTTGTGGATGATCAATTAGCAAAAGGGTATATCTGACCCTCGAAATCACCACAGACATCACCTGTCTTCTTTGTAAGCAAGAAAGATGGAAAGAAGTGGATGGTTCAGGACTACCGATACCTGAACGAGTGGACAGTTAAAAATAACTACCCACTACCACTAATATCGGAGCTCGTAGATCGAGCAGGGAGTGCAAAATACTTCACTAAGCTAGATCTTAGATGGGGGTACAATAACGTATGGATCAAGGAAGGTGATGAATGGAAAGCAGCATTCACTACTCCTGAAGGTTCTTTCGAACCGGTAGTAATGTTCTTTGGACTTTCCAACTCGCCGGCCACCTTCCAAGCAATGATGAATGATATATTCCACGATATGATCAATGTAGGAAAGGTCATTGTGTACATTGATGACATACTCATCTTTACCAAAACAAAAGAGGAGCATGACGCAATCGTACAACAAGTCTTGCAACAATTGGAAGAAAACGATCTGTATGTAAAACCAGAAAAATGTGTGTGGTGTGTAGAAGAAGTTGAATTCTTGGGTGTCATCCTAGGACCCAAGGGAATTCAAATGGATACAAAGAAGGTTGAAGCTATTATTAGCTGGCCCACCCCTTCTTGTGTCAAGGACGTACAAAGGTTCTTAGGCCTAGCAAACTACTATAGGCGCTTTGTACAGGACTTTGCCAAAATTGCACGGCCACTACATGATCTGGTCAGAAAAGAAAAAACATGGGAATGGACGGAGGTCCAAGAAAAGGCTTTCCAAAGCCTAAAAAAGATATTCACGGAGCAACCCTTACTAGTTGCCCCAGATTCAGATAGGAAGTTCAGAGTGGAGTCAGATGCATCAGATTACGCTACAGGTGGTGTCTTATCTATGCTCTGCAAAGATGATAAGTGGAGGCCGGTGGCCTATCTATCAAAGTCGCTTAATGATACTGAGCGCAATTATGACGTCCATGATAAAGAAATGCTAGGCATCATGCGTTGCCTGGAAACATGGCGTCACTATCTAGAGGGAGCATGTGAACAGTTCGAGATATGGACTGATCACAAAAATCTCGAATATTTTATGAGTGCAAAGAAGTTGAACCACAGACAGGCCAGATGGGCCTTGTACTTAAGTTGCTTCAATTTTATCTTGCATCATAAAGCTGGTGTTACTATGGGAAAGGCCGATTCTCTGTCCAGGAGGCCAGACCATAAAAAGGGGGTGGATGATGATAACAAGGATGTCACGCTCCTCAAACCAGACTTTTTCAAAATCGCTGCACTACGTCATGGTCACATATTTATTCATAGCTCAGAAAAGGAATTACTAAACAAAATTCGACATTCTGAGGCATGTGACGAAGCGGTGGTAAAAGCGGTAGAAGCCATGAAAAAGGCTGGTGTGAAAACACTAAATGCTCAAGAATGGGAGATGGAGCAGGGACTTATCCTCTGGCAAGGAAAAGTCTATGTACCTAAAGACGAAAAACTGCGGATGGAGATAGTCCGCCTACACCATGACACGCCCATTGCCGGACATGGAGGACAGTGGAAGATGATTGAACTCGTCACAAGAAATTACTGGTGGCCTGGAATCACCAGATATATTAAAAAACACGTTAGTGGATGTGACAAGTGCCAGTGGAATAAGAACTTCCCAGAGCCTCCCACTGGAAATTTAATGCCAAACTCGGCACCAGCAAAGCCCTGGACACATATTTCCGCTGATTTCATCACAAAACTACCGGAATCACATGGTCATAATGCAATTTTGGTAGTTTGTGACAGAATGTCAAAAATGGCGCATTTCATTCCCACCTCAGAAGAAACATCGGCACAGGGATTAGCCACATTATTTAGGGACCATGTTTGGAAACTTCATGGACTTCCTGAATCTATAATCTCAGATTGCGGCCCACAGTTCGCCGCGCAAATGATGAAGGAACTGAACCAGATGTTGGGCATTAGCACAGATTTGTCCACAGCATTCCATCCACAAACAGATGGACAAACAGAACGAATGAATCAGGACTTAGAACAGTACCTGAGGATTTTCATAGATCATCGACAAGAAACGTGGTCGGGATGGTTAGCCATTGCTGAATTTAGTTACAATAACAAAATTCAGGCATCCACCAAACAGACACCATTCTTTGTCAACTATGGCAAACACCCCAGGATGGGAATCGAGCCCAGAAGGGAAGGGAGTCACCCGGCAGCATCGGATTTTGCCCAGAAAATGAAGGAAATCCACGAGGAAACTCAGGCAGCCTTGCTAAAATCGCAGGGTGATATGAAGCTGTATGCCAATAGACACAGATCAGATGCACCAGAATACAAAGTTGGAGATAAAGTATGGCTGTCAACCAAAGATTTAAGGCTGACAGGACAACCAACTAAGAAATTGGTGGAAAGATGGATTGGGCCATACCCAATCAAGAAAATAGTGTCGTCTAATGCAGTAGAACTAGACCTCCCCTTCTCGCAACAAATCCACCCTGTAGTAAATGTCTCACGAATTTGTTCCTGGAAACGACCAATGAAAGGGCAAAAGGCACAACCTCCACCGCCAATCGAGATAGATGGTGAAAAAGAATACGAAGTGGAAGAAATAATCGATGTACGACTAAAGAGAAGCAAAATGGAGTACTTAGTCAGGTGGAAAGGGTACACCACTGAGCATAACTCCTGGGAACCATTAGAAAATCTACAAAATGCAAAAAGAAAAATAAAACACTTCTACGATAAAAACCCCGGAGCAATCAGAAGGCTTGACAAAACAACCTTTAATGGGTTGACTTTCAGACCTTATGAAAACTTCACTCAAACCTCAGACAAAATAGTGTCCAAAATCGATGTTAATGCAGTAGCACCAGCTGCAAAATGGGAGCAAAACTGGCAAAAATGGAAAGGAAGAAAGGGCTTAGACACCCTTACAGAGCCAGGAGACGTGGAAGGGCCATGCCAATGTAACATGTGCCTACATCAATCACATGATATAGCGCCTAGCGCTGAAATGATTGAAGACTTCACCCCACCATCCCGTCCACTCTCACCCATCATTGAGGAAATAGAGGAATCATCCGTGATAGAGCGCAATGCGCTGAAAGATGACAAAGAAGTCTAAATTTGTCTGGAAGCCAAATCTTAAAAAGGGGGTACTGTCATGACCGACTGAAAAGCTTCAGCTTTTTCACCAAGTCATTTCCATTTTATTATTTATTTTCTTCATATTATATAAACATGTGCTGACTAAGCAGGCGCCTATCACTTGGCGCTTAGATAAAGCCATAGATAAGATACCGGAGTTCAGCGCTGATGACTCATTACCATTACTACATGCGCAGTCGTCTTACTCATACTGTACTATATTTAGAGTAGGGCTTAGGGTAGTGCACAGACCACCTGTCGTAGTATATAAGGAGTGCAATTCAGTACCCAGAGTCCTCAGTCGAGTTCTCTTGGGTTTCCCCTCCCTCCTCTCCTCCTCCTGTCTTGTCTGCTACTGGGGCTCTTAGGCATCACGCCGAGGGAGTCCTGATACCTTCCCCATAGTTACACCTGCTTTATGATGTAATACAAAATTAAACTGACTAAGGTACAAAGCCCATCTGGCTTGTCTGTGATTTAACTTTTTTGCACTCATAAAGTACTCGAGGTTCTTGTGATCAGTCCATATTTCGAACTGTTCACGTGCTCCTTCCAAATAATGATGCCAAGTTTCTAGGCAACACATGATGCCTAGCATTTCTTTATCATGGATGTCATAATTGCGCTCAGTATCATTGAGCGACTTTGATAGGTAGGCCACAGGCCTCCACTTATCATCCTTGCAAAGCATAGATAATATGCCACCAGTAGCGTAATCTGATGCATCTGATTCCACCCTGAATTTTCTGTCTGAGTCTGGAGCTACCAGCAACGGTTGCTCTGTGAATATCTTTTTTAGGCTTTTGAAAGCCTTATCCTGGACCTCTGTCCATTCCCATGTTTTTTCTTTTCTGACCAGGTCATGTAGTGGTTGTGCGATTTTGGCAAAGTCCTGTACAAAGTGCCTATAGTAATTGGTGAGGCCTAAGAATTGTAGTATGTCTTTGACGCAAGAAGGGATGGGCCAGCTAATAATAGCTTCGACTTTCTTTGTATCCATCTGGATTCCTTTGGGTCCAAGGACTACCCCTAGGAATTCAACTTCTTCTACACACCACACACATTTCTCTGGTTTTACATATAGATTGTTTTCTTCCAATCGTTACAAGACTTGTTGTATGATTGCGTCATGATCCTCTTTGGTTTTGGTAAAGATAAGTATGTCATCAATGTACACAATGACTTTTCCTGCGTTGATCATATTGCGGAATATGTCATTCATCATTGCTTGGAAGGTGGCCGGCAAGTTGGTCAGCCCAAAGAACATTACTACCGGCTCAAAAGAACCTTCAGGGGTAGTGAATGTGGCTTTCCATTCATCGCCTTCCTTGATCTGTACATTATTATAACCCCACCTAAGATCTAGCTTAGTGAAGTATTTAGCCATGCCTGCTCGATCTATGAGTTCTGATATTAAGGGCAGTGGATAGTTATTTTTAACTGTCCACTCGTTCAGGTATCTGTAGTCCTGAACCATCCGCTTCGTTCCATCCTTTTTGCTTACAAAGAAGACAGGTGACATTTGTGGTGATTTTGAGGGTCGGATATACCCTTTTGCTAACTGATCATCCACAAAATTTTGTACTTCCTGCAGCTCATCTGGGGATAGGGGGTAGACCTTCCCTTTCCGTGGTTGGTAGCCAGGTTTGGTATCAATTATGTGATCCCAAGGCTTCCTAGCCGGCATGCGCTCCGATGCTCCTTTCTCAAAGATTTTTAGGTATTGATGGTATTGTTCAGGTACCATCTCCTTTGCTGTGAGTTTTGCCAACTCCCACACATGTCTCATTGATCCGGTGTAAGGGCTCTACTTCGTCTTAGGGAGAGCCTCGCCCTCGTCGTCTGATTTCTTATTTGTGCCGATGCGTATGTATACGCATCAATATGTATATATAATATTGCAATGTTTGGACACGCAGACCTTTTGTCGTGCGTCAAAATAATTATGTAATTAGTTTTACCTTTTCTTTTGCACTAGCGCTACACACCAATAAGATTTGGTTCAGTGTACGGCGCACCGCGAGAAATAAGTATAGAAACACAACAACATTACACTTTTTTACACTACCAATAGGTAGTGTAGCACACAACCGGACAAGACGTCACTAGACGATGTCGTTCGGTCCCCCGAGGAAACCCTCGCACAAGCGGCGAGAGGACCTCTCGAACTCTCCTTCGAATACGAGGGAGAGTTCCCCAGTGATGGTGCCATGCTCAGTGAGCCTGAGCATTCCAGGAGGTTACAAGCCTCTCGACGATCAACACATCACCAAAAGAAGTGCTAGCACTTCTCAACCAAAGGCTCGGCTGACGCCTTCCCCAAGCGGCCGAAGAACCATGGAGGCTCCCAAAGGAACCTCACCGACTCGACTGTTACCGAGAACAGCGCAGTCACCAAAGAAACCACCCTATTCAGCGGTGGTTAAAACAACAAGCACAGAGATCGATTTAAATCGATCTCCAATGGCCGCAAGAATGGCGCCCAAGGCGCATCAACACGTTGACCGTGTAAATCCCCAAACGGGGAAACAACGACCGCCGTTGAGCAGAGAGCCAACGGTACTACCAAAGGGAACCGGATCGGCTCCCAAGCAACTAGAGGTACCTGCTACCTCTATCACTGATGATTTATTCAGTGATACCTTGGCCAAGTGCTTTGGAACCACTACGAAACCCGACCCAAGAACGGTCAAGTTTCAGGACATCAGAGAAGAATCTGATGATGAAAGAGAGGTTGAAGATTCAATCTCTCCGTTGAATTTTGAATCTGAAAGAGTCGACGAAGACTCTATTAGAGAGGATCTGGCCAATTTGACCAGACTATCTCAGCCCACCGAAACGGAGGGACAAGGGTCGCACACCATTGCGGTATCGCAGCCCAAAACCATAGAAGTCCTAGGACAACTGGTCCAAGGGCAAAAGGACCTAGAAAGGCTCATGGCCATAAACCATGTGAGCCTTTCCCATAACTTCCAGAAATTGGAAGAGAAAACGAAGGAGACTAATAATCTCCTAGAACATATCGCAATGCTTCTTGAGAGGCGAAGCGATTCACCTCGACATCACCGAGGGTGTTCTGACTCGCGCGAGCGAGCCAGATCAAATTATAGCAGGAACTTCAGTTACCGATCTGCTAGTCAAGACTCTGCTCTTGACTATATCAGCGAGGGAGAACCTGCTGTTGAGACTGTCCCGGAAACGAGATTGTCTCGTGATAATAGGCAGGACGAAAGTCTACCTATAAGCGATTCGCAGCTTGAGGTTTTAGTCGGCCTCAAGAAGCAAGAGATGATATCAAAATCATCTGACATTGCCAATAGGCAAGGAACGAATGAAACTTCGTTCAACTATGAAATGAGAATGACCGCGAGTGCCAGAAACTTGGTCATTGTCGAAATACGAAACGGAGTATCTCCTGAAACTCTGTTTCACAGAATGAATCCGTTCCAGAGACCAGTTCGGATTCAGGAGGCTCTCGAGAGACCTCGATTTTTGACAGGATCTAACGCAGTTCCTGTCAAACGGACTAGCAACGACGGACGTTCTAGCCCAGAAATAACCGCGCTGCCCCAACGAACGAGGTTCAGAGAGGAGGTCTCGGATATCAGAGAGGAGAGTTCAAACCTTCCTCACAGACAAAGGGAGACTTGGAGAGGCCCGAGACCGAGCTTCTCCATTAGCAATTTGGGTAGAGGATCGCTGACAGCAAATCCTCTAACACATTCAGACAAGACTTCTGAAAGAACGGACGAGATGGTCCGTAAAGAAATAAGAGATGCGGAATCGGCATACGACTCTTCTCTTGAACCAATTAACCTCGGTAAACTCGGGGTTAAACTATCTCCTCCTGAATATGAAGGAGGAGAAACCATCGACGAGTTCCTCAAATTCGAGAGGCAACTGTTACAATTCTCTTTTCCCTTTGTTAGCGGACTACATTTACTTGTTACAAACCCATAGTTACACCTTGGACGTTATCTCCTTTCATAGCAACCTTCATCTTTCCTTTCTCAGATAGCTATGCGCTTTCCCCTTATATTCTTATTGTTCTCTTAACGTATATAAACCCCTCTCATGTACCGTAGGTCTTTAGTTCCAACTTAGTCGAATCTTATCCATAACTTGAACGCTCTTTTGCTCGTTGTCTCTACCGCTCTCCTCGCTCTCTCTCTCTAGCCTTCGTCATCATCAGACTTAGTGCCTAGAACCCTTGTCCAGTGATTGGGAACAGACCGAGACTCTGTTTGTCGCTGTAGACTTGGACGCTGAACGACGTTGTGGACATCAACCGTAACATAAGTTGGAACTCAGGACTAGCTCAGGGTATCATCCCTAGCCGACACCATTGAGACCCGCAGCTCTCAGGAACGACCCCCAAATGGATCCGTCACCTATAAGGGGAAAACCTACCTTAGACGACGAGAAGTTTTTCTCTACCAACGAACCTGGTACTTTGTTACAGAAGGACGGAAACAAAACGAACCAGTCCCAGACCAACACTTTTCAGGAGACTTTTACTCAGGAGCCTTCGAATTTGATTTACCTGATCAAATCTACCTAGACTGGGGTAGTGAAGTACAAGGAGAACCGCTCTACCTTGTAAAGGAACCAGAAAACGAGCCATTTAGGACCCTCTATAGGAAATTCCTTGGAGACAACAACCAATACGGAATCGCAGCTAATCTTTTAGCAGAGTGGGAGGAATTACTACGAATTGAACAAGCCAAGCTTGAGGAAAACCCGTTTGATACAGATTACTCGAAACAAGGACCACCCCCATCTCCGAAACCCAGAACCCCGAGTAGAATCCCTACTCCAGAACCGAAACAGATCACCAGAACACCAACCCCTGAACCACCAATTAACCCCAAACCACCAATCACTCCTGAACCAAGAATGGTGTCTGAAACCGGTGCTAGCTCTAAAGGGGATATCAAACCGCAGCCTATACGACCTTTTACAGGCAAACGAATCGAAGCAAGATCATTTTTAGGACAACTTGAGGATTACTTTACCCTCAATGAACAGAACTATGAAGGAAAAGATGAGAAGAAAGTCAGGTATGCGCTCGCGTGCATGGGACCAGAACTGGATGACTGGAAAACTATTATCCGAAGCGAATTGAATGACAATAGAGGCAGTACCACAGCCACGTTCAAATGGAGCAACTATGAAGCATTTGAAACACGTTTCATCAATGACTGGGGAGAAGTCAACAGCGCCCTTCGAGCCCTGAACAATCTATCCAAATTAAGAGTTGGAAATGGTGTTTCAGTCCCAGAATACATCAGAAAATTTCGCATGGACATAGGAACCTCTGGACTCACAGGAATACCCGCTCAGTTGCAGGCATTCGTCAAAGGACTACCATTAGAACTTGCTAGAACTATCTTACAGGACCAAAGGAAGATCAAAACGATGCAAGAAGCCTATGATAAGGCTGAGGATCACCATAACGCTTGGGACATGACAGGACAAGGAAACAGGAGAACCAATGATGGATCTGGAACACGTTTCAATTGAAACAATAACAACCGATCTGGAACAATCAGAGCTATAAATACCACGATCCCTAGCCGATTAACAGATGACCAAAAGGAGGAATACCAAAAGACTGGCAAGTGTTTCAGATGTGGAACACAGGGACACATCTCCAGGAACTGCCCGAAACGCAATGATGCGTCTTCATCCAGGTCTTCTTACCAGAATAAGGCGGTCCGTTCTGTCACTGAGGAACAACAGAAGGAAGAAGACGAACCAGCAAAGAAAATTAGAGCCATCTTTTCAGCAATGTCTACTGAAGAGAAGAATGCCCTCTTAAATGAATTCGAAAACGAGGGTTTTTAGTTAGGAAGTGTCACTCAGCAGTTGGCCCTTCCTTATTATCGAGATCTGAACAGTTAGCGCTTGATTCTGTAATAGTATTATCCAACAATGACAAGCGCATTTTGTTAACTATCAAATCAACCGATTTACCCGCTGGAACATCTGCCCTAATCGATTGTGGAGCAGAAGGAAACTTTGTAGATGAAGGAGCAGTAAAAGAACTCAGGAAAGAACGACTTAAGAAACCAGTTAAAGTCAGAAACGCAGATGGAACAGTAAATGTGAAAGGAATGATCACACATCAAACCAAGATATGCTACATGATCGAAGGACAGCAATTTATCAATTGGTTCTGGATCACTAAGCTAGGCGATCAACGAATGATTCTAGGAATACCCTGGTTAGAAGAAAATAACCCAATCATCAACTGGCGAGAGAAATCTCTGAAAATTGGAGATCTAGACATGTCGTCAAAAGCAATCTGGCAGCTAGCCCTCGACTCCCAGCAATGGGGTGAAGATGACTACTGGATTAGAGTTAAAACATCGGCATCACAGGAACTAGAGCATAGGCTAAAGAAGGACGAACCATCCACTACGTTACCTACAGAATATGAGCAATGGCGCACTATCTTTGACAAGAAAGCATCAGAATGCTTCCCATCCAGTCGACCATGGGATCACGCGATCAACACAAAGGAAGGTTTTGTTCCAAAAGCTAGTAAACTTTACCCTCTATCAGTCAAGGAACAAGGGCTGTTAGACGAATGGATTGATGAACAACTCAAGAAAGGATACATTAAACCATCTACGTCACCACAAGCGTCACCATTCTTCTTTGTAGCAAAGAAAGAGAGCGGAGCACTTCGACCCTGTCAGGACTACTGATACCTGAATGAATGGACTGTCAAGAATGCATATCCCCTTCCCCTTGTTTCCGATCTCATGACTAAATTACGAGGCGCCAAGTACTTCACCAAACTTGACCTCAGATGGGGATACAACAATGTTTGCATCAAGAAGGGAGACGAATGGAAAGCAGCCTTTATCACTAATCGGGGACTCTATGAACCAACAGTAATGTTCTTTGGATTATGCAACTCGCCGTCAACCTTTCAAACTATGATGAATGAATACTTTAGGGACATGATCAATGAAGGATGGCTGATCATTTACATGGACAACATGTTAATCTGCGCAGAAACACTAGAGCAACTGGAGGAGCGGACAAGACGAATTTTACAACGGCTACAAGATAACGATCTATTCCTGAAACTTGAAAAATGCAAGTTCGCCATGCAAGAAGTCGAATTCCTAGGAATGATCATCACCCCTGGACGCATTCAGATGGACCCGATAAAGCTAGCAGGGATAGCCGATTGGCCAGTCCCTACCACTGTCAAACAAGTCCGATCATTCCTCGGATTTGGGAACTTTTACCAACGTTTCATTGGAAATTTTGCTGCCATCGCTAAACCACTTACCGACCTCACTAGGAAAACAGAACCATTCGACTGGACCACTGAACGGAACAACGCTTTTGAAATTCTAAAGAAATGATTTGCATCTATGCCGGTATTATTAATGCCAGATCCTACTCGACCCTTTATCCTCCAAACCGATGCATCAAATAAGGCAATAGGAGCAGTCTTGAAACAAGCAGATGAAACAGGATCTCTACACCCCTGCGGATTTATCTCACATGCATTAACACAAACGGAGCAGAATTACCAGATCTATGATCGGGAACTCTTGGAAATTATCAAAGGATTGATGACCTGGCGACATTTGTTACACGGATCACCCCACACCACTATAGTTCATTGCGACCACAAGAATCTATCCTACTACCGAACCGCCCAACGCTTAATGCCCAGACAAGCTAGATGGTCATCCCTATTATCAGAATTTGATCTACGCATCGAGCACGTCCCTGGCACGAAAATGTTTGAAGCAGATGCCCTATCCCGACGCCCTGATCATATGGGAAATAGTGAATTACAAGAAGACATCATAGTCCTACCAGAGGATCGCTTTATTCGTCTTATTGCGGAAGATCTAGCCACAGAGATTCAGAAAGCAATGTCAAAAGACGATTTCGGACGCATTCTAATAGAAGTTATCACCACGCACCACGCCCCACCAATCAAATCGAACATACAGGATTGGTCTTATACCAATGGCATTATTCACTATCTTGGCAAAACCTACATCCCTGACCAAGACAGCTTACGAACCAGATTGATTAAGGAAACGCACGAAGCACGATCATCAGGTCACCCTGGACGATTAAAGACCCTTGAACTCCTTAAGCGTGATTACTGGTGGCCCGGAATGTTCAAACATGTCAGGGAATGGATAGAAGGATGCGCTCTCTGTCAGCAGATGAAGGTTAACACACATCCGAATGTACCAGCCCTTCACCCAATTTCATCGAAAGCAACCCGCCCCTTTCAGCAAGTAACCCTTGATTTCATCACTGATCTACCTCTTTCCGATGGCTTTGACTCGATCCTGGTCACGGTGGACCATGGTCTTACAAAGGGGGTAATTTTCACACCGTGCAAGAAGACAATCGACGCTCTGGGCACCACAGAACTTTACGTCTCTGAAATTTTCAAACGGTTTGGCCTACCCGACATTTTGATTTCGGATCGAGGACCACAGTTCTCTGCAAAAGTATTTCAGGAAATACAAAAAGCATTAGGAATTGATCATAGAATGAGCACAGCCTACCATCCCCAAACCAACGGAGAAACAGAACGAGTCAACCAGGAATTAGAAGTCTACCTTCGAATGTTCTGCTCCAATGAACCGCATCTATGGAAACCACTTCTCCCAATAGCCGAGTTTGCTCACAATAACCGACATCATGACACTATCAAAACTTCCCCATTCAGACTAATGTATGGAACGGACCCTGTTGCGCTTCCCACAGCTACTACACAAATGACCACACCAGCAGCAGAAGAGTGCCTTCAGTTCCTAAGGAAAGCCAGAGAAGAAGCACTAGCAGCACATGAACTAGCAAGACAACTAGTGGCAAGACGACGCAAGGACAGAGCAATACGATTTGAAAAGGGTACCAAAGTATGGCTTGAGAACAGAAATCTTCACATACCATATCAGTCTAGAAAGCTAGCATCAAAATGAGAAGGACCCTTCGAAATTGAACAAGTGATGGGACCAGTGACATACAAATTGAAACTTCCGAAACAATGGCGCATTCACCCTGTGTTTCATGCGTCACTCCTTACCCCATACAAGGAAACGACTGCGCACGGGCCGAACTATGTGAAACCACCCCCTGATCTTGTAAATGGACAAGAGGAATTCGAGGTAGAGGCAATTCTAGCCCATAGGAAACGAGGCGCAGGCTATCATTACCTAGTTAAATGGAAAGGCTATGGATCGAATGATAATTCTTGGGAACCCGCTCGCAATCTTGCAAACGCCACTGATATCTTGTCTAAATATCAACAACGTCGACACCTCTGAACCATGACGTGATACAGAAACCACCACATCTTGAAACAAAACTACCACTATACAAAACGGAACTGCTCAACACTCTCTCGATACACTATAGCTCTTAAAGAAAAGACCGTCTATACCCACATACAATACCTCCCTTTACAACACGCCCCTAGAGCACCGAACCCGCCAGGAAAACTTACCCGACCTGTGGCGTTAGTCACACGATACTATCGCATCCCCCGACTTGATCACTGTCACCAAAAGAACCCTTCAGGAACAACAGAGTTCCCCTGCAACGATATCCAGAATTACCTCCCCAAGTACCATGACCTACGATTTTCAGCCGATGATCTACCTCACTACAACAACGATCCACCTGCATACCAACTTCGAGCCATCAGAAACAGCGACGTTTATAAGAGTGCCCATGGAAGATTGCTATGTCCGGAAGAATACAGGCAGATGGACGAGATCACTAAACAAATACGGGAGTGTAGCGCACAAATCTGGTTAATCAGCCGAGGAATCAGGATACCAGGAAGGCCTCGCATTCTCATGGAAGACATCCTCGACGAACTTGATTACTTGTCTACCGCAATGGCAGGGGTAATAGCGGATATTATTAGGCAAGTCAGAAGATTCTTAATCACCCCAACAACAACATCAGGGATTGAACATTTAAATGCATTAACCAAGTTCATCAGGGAGGAACAAGAACTCCTCACCGACCCTGCAATCGAAGATTCACTAAATACAGAAAATTGGCCTTCAGACGCGGAAATCAGCGACCTGGCATCCACATAAATTTCCAAGTGTCACCGCCCAACACCCAACCTACCTCGTAACTAGAAACCATGTTCACTGTCTTTGCCCTTGTCGCCTACTTCATCACCCTGGCCCTCATCTCCTGCGCTCACTGGCGTATCGATGAAACCGCCGCCGCTCTGTCACCTTTCCTCGCCGTCCCGGACCTCCCACTGGAGGTCTTCATTGAAAACACCACTGTCGTCCACTTCGAGGACGATGAGTTACATATCCACCCAGCCAACCTTCTTCCCCAGGTATACCCTGACAATCACCACCTCCCGCACTTCGCCCAATTTGTCAAGAGGAATACCACGCTCACCATCGTCGCTGATGCCCTCGCCGCCACCACATGTTCCATCACCAACCTCTCCTCCGCTACCAACAATCTCGCCGTGCTCACCCTCACCATTGACCCTCATGAAATGACTTATGAGGAACGCGATTCATTCCTACGAAACGCTCAAAATCTGCATCGTGCCGCCGAGGCGCTCAAATGGAAGGTGGAGACTTCTACAAAAGAATTGGACAATGCGGTCAAGTGGGCTGAGTCCAGAACGGACCATGGCTGGACTACTTCTGGCTGGTAGAAGTCGGTGACTTCTCGCATACAAAGGGGGTAATGTTACAATTCTCTTTTCCCTTTGTTAGCGGACTACATTTACTTGTTACAAACCCATAGTTACACCTTGGACGTTATCTCCTTTCATAGCGACCTTCATCTTTCCTTTCTCAGATAGCTATGCGCTTTCCCCTTATATTCTTATTGTTCTCTTAACGTATATAAACCCCTCTCATGTACCGTAGTTCTTTAGTTCCAACTTAGTCGAATCTTATCCATAACTTGAACGCTCTTTTGCTCGTTGTCTCTACCGCTCTCCTCGCTCTCTCTCTCTAGCCTTCGTCATCGTCAGACTTAGTGCCTAGAACCCTTGTCCAGTGATTGGGAACAGACCGAGACTCTGTTTGTCACTGTAGACTTGGACGCTGAACGACGTTGTGGACATTGACCGTAACAGCAACTCCTCAATTTCTTCAGCATCTACTCGCTGCTGAAACCGGAAGCTGATTTATTTAGAGTCACCTTCCTAGGGCAGATCCTGAAAGGGAAAGCCCTAAAATGGTATCAACATACGATCAACTCTAATACTGATCGCAGTTGGAATTTTGAGGACTCTATGGTAGCCCTCAAGAGATATTTCGTTAGGGACGCCTCTTCACGAGATGCCGCTATGAAATTTGACCGTATCTCCCAGAAGGGACGGTCAGTAACCGAATTAAAGAAGGATTTGGAGCGTCTGAGCCAACAGATGATTCAGATACCTTCTGAATATGATATGGTGAGGAGATTTCTCAGCGCCTTGAAGCCGGAAATCTCAACCAAGGTTGTGAGACACGGCTACAACCCTGAAAATAGCAATCTAAGTGCTATTTTCGAAGCAGCTAAGTTTATAGAGGAGGCTTATCTCTATGAAACTTGGGAGGAGCGCGACCGACAAAAGCGCTCAACAACAAAGACGTTGGGGAAACCATCAACATCTAAGAAACAGACGAGTTACAAGGCTCCTGAGAAGGGTGCCTTTAATAAAACCAACAATAACGACTCGAAATCTATTGAGTGTTATTTTTGCAAGCAGAAAGGGCATACTAGCCCCAACTGCCCAAAGAAAAACAGCAGATTTAAGAAATCTGCTAACGCTGAAGTTCTCGATGACGGAGAGCTTAAAGACGGCACTGTAAATGCTGCAGAAGCCGAAGAACTTTCTGACGCAGAAGAGCGATATGCCTCCGCTGAAGAAGCACACGAGGCACAACAGGGAGATGCCTCAGAAGATGATGGAGATAATGATGAGTTATCTCTAGAGGACTGGTGCGCTTGCACCAGATTAGAAGAACCGACAGACTCGGAGCATGAGTCTGGAAATGATAGGACCAACTTAATGGATTGGTCATTATCGAAAGGTTTCACTCAGGAGGAGATGGACCTTAAGAAAGAGAATTCAATAGAACTCTCTTCCAAACCTGATATTACTTTAGAGGTAGCGGTTATGCGACTTCTAGAGGAAGAACCTGAGGACTGTCTGGAATCCTCTAAAGTAACAGAGTCGGTCAACCAAGTCGCATATCGACTCAGATCGACAAAGGATGTGGCTCAAAATCACATCGAGGATGGCCCTAAGCGCGATTTTAGACGCTTGGGTGTAATAGAAGGTTACATGCGCATCAATGGACAAAAGGCGCATGTACTTCTTGATGGTGGAAGCACGCTGGATATGATATCAGCAAATTTCGCTACTGTCAATAAGTTGGACATGTTATAACTTAAGAAACCTGTTAAGTTGCAGATGGCAACTTCAGGCTCGAGATCCGCTATAAATTACGGAGCAAGAGCTGAACTAAGAGTAGGCGATCTGAAACAAAATCGCTACTTTGATATTGTGAACCTGGATAGATATCAGGTCATACTAGGAACACCGTTCCTAAAAGAACATAACGTGCTGCTTAATTATGCGGGCAGCGGTTCTTTCAAGCTGGGAGACAAATGGTTCCCAGTACGAGAAGGGGAATTTTCAATTCCTCTTGGTAAGGTGGGGGAGGGATCAGGCAGCGCAATGCCACCTACTAAAGGGTCCTTCAAAGAACCCATAGAATTTAAAGAGAACATGAAGGGCAGATCCAAGCCCAACAAACGTTCTCATTGACTAGAGGACGTCAACCTTCAAAGGCTAGCTGGCGCGCGCACAGAAGGTACTACCTCCATCACCATGGAGGAACGTCTAAAATTGCGCCAAAAATGGATCGAAGAGATCCAAGACTTATTTATTCCCGAGAAACCGGATCTACCGCCCTTAAGGGAAATAAATCATGAGATTCCTTTGATAAATCCTGTTACAATTCTCTTTTCCCTTTGTTAACGGACTACATTTACTTGTTACAAACCCATAGTTACGCCTGGACGTTATCTCCTTTGGTAGCTACCTTCATCTTTCCTTTCTTGGATAGCTATGCTCTTTCCCCTTATATTCTTATTGTTCTCTTAACGTATATAAACCCCTCTCATGTACCATAGCTCTTTAGTTCCAACTTAGTCGAATCTTATCCATAACCTGACCGCTCTTCTGCTCGTCGCCTCAACCACTCTCCTCGCTCTCTCTCTCTAGCCTTCGTCATCATCAGACTTAGTGCCTAGAACCCTTGTCCAGTGATTGGGAACAGACCGAGGCTCTGTTTGTCACTGTAGACTTGGACGCTGAATGACGTTGTGGACATTGACCGTAACATAAGTTGGAACTCAGGACTAGCTCAGGGTATCATCCCTAGCCGACACCATTGAGACCCGCAGCTCTCAGGAACGACCCCCAAACGGATCCGTCACCTATAAGGGGAAATACTACCTTGAACGACGAGAAGTTTTTCTCTACCAACGAACCTGGTACTTTGTTACAGAAGGACGGAAACGAAACGAACCAGTCCCAAACAAATACTTTTCAGGAGACTTCTATTCAGGAGTATCTGAATTCGATTTACCTGATCAAATCTACCTAGACTGGGGTAGTGAAATACAAGGAGAACCGCTCTACCTTGTCAAGGAACCAGAAAACGACCTGGGAAGGACTCTCTACAGAAGATTCTTTAGAGACAGCAACTGACACGGAATCACAGCTAGCCTTTTAGCAGAGTGGGAGGAATTACTACGAATTGAACAAGCCAAGCTTGAGGAAAACCCGTTTGATACAGATTACTCGAAACAAGGACCACCCCCATCTCCGAAACCTAGAACCCCGAGTAGAACCCCTACTCCAGAACCGAAACAGATCACCAGAACACCAACCCCTGAACCACCGATCAACCCCGAACCACCAATCACTCCTGAACCAAGAACGGCATCTGAAACCAGTGTCAGCTCTAAAGGAGATATCAAACCGCAGCCTATACGACCTTTTACAGGCAAACGAATCGAAGCAAGGTCATTTTTAGGACAGCTTGAGGATTACTTTACCCTCAATGAACAAAACTACGAAGGAAAAGATGAGAAGAAAGTCAGATATGCGCTTGCGTGCATGGGACCAGAACTGGACGACTAGAAAACGATTATCCGAAGCGAATTGAATGACAACAGAGGCAGTACCACAGCCACGTTCAAATGGAGCGACTATGAAGCATTTGAAACACGTTTCATCAATGACTGGGGAGAAGTCAACAGCGCCCTTTGAGCCCTGAACAATCTATCCAAATTAAGAGTTGGAAATGGCGTTTCAGTCCCAGAATACATCAGAAAATTTCGCATGGACATAGGAACCTCTGGACTCACGGGAATACCTGCTCAGTTACAGGCGTTTGTCAAAGGATTACCTTTAGAACTCGCTCGGACGATCTTACAGGACCAAAGAAAGATCAAGATAATGCAAGAAGCCTATGATAAGGCTGAGGATCACCATAACGCTTGGGACATGACAGGACAAGGAAACAAGAGAACCAATGATGGATCTGGAACACGTTTCAATCGAAACAATAACAACCAATCTGGAACAATCAGAGCTATAAATACCACGATCCCTAGCCAATTGACAGATGATCAAAAAGAGGAATACCGAAAGACCGGCAAGTGTTTCAGATGTGGAACACAGGGACACATCTCCAGGAACTGTTCGAAACGCAATGATGCGTCTTCATCCAGGTCTTCTTACCAGAATAAGGCAGTCCGTTCCGTCACTGAGGAACAACAAAAGGAAGAAGATGAACCAGCAAAGAAAATTAGAGCCATCTTTTCAGCAATGTCTACTGAAGAGAAGAATGCCCTCTTAAACGAATTTGAAAACGAGGGTTTTTAGTTAGGAAGCGTCACTCAGCGGTTGGCCCTTCCTTATTATCAAGATCTGAACAGTTAGTGCTTGATTCTGTAATAGTATTATCCAACAATAACAAGCGCATTTCTTTAACTATCAAATCGACTGATTTACCCGCTGGAACATCTGCCCTAATTGATTGTGGAGCAGAAGGAAACTTTGTAGACGAAGAAGCAGTAAAAGAACTCAGGAAAGAACGACTTAAGAAACCAATCAAAGTCAGGAACGCAGACGGAACCGTAAATGCGAAAGGAATGATCACACATCGGACCAAGATATGCTATATGATTGAGGGACAGCAGTTTATCAATTGGTTCTGGATCACTAGGCTAGGCGACCAACGAATGATTTTAGGGATACCTTGGTTAGAAGAAAATAACCCGATCATCAACTGGCGAGAGAAGTCTCTGAAAATTGGAGATCTAGACACATCGCCAAAAGCAATCTGGCAGCTAGCCCTCAACTCCCAGCAATGGGGCGAAGATGACTACTGGATTAGAGTTAAAACATCGGCATCACAGGAATTAGAGCACAGGTTAAAGAAAGATGAACCATCCACCACTCTACCGACAGAATATGAGCAATGGCGCACCATCTTCGACAAAAAAGCATCAGAACGCTTCCCATCCAGTCGACCGTGGGATCATGCGATCAACACGAAAGAAGGTTTTGTCCCGAAGGCTAGTAAACTTTACCCTCTATCCGTCAAAGAACAAGGGCTGTTAGATGAATGGATTGATGAACAGCTCAAGAAAGGATACATTAAACCGTCTACATCACTGCAGGCATCACCGTTCTTCTTTGTAGCAAAGAAAGAAAGCGGAGCACTCAGACCCTGTCAGGATTATCGATATCTCAATGAATGGACTGTCAAAAATGCATATCCCCTTCCCCTAGTTTCCGATCTCATGACTAAACTACGAGGCGCCAAGTACTTCACCAAACTAGACCTCCGATGGGGATACAATAACGTTTGCATCAAAAAGGGAGATGAATGGAAAGTGGCCTTTATCACCAATCGAGGACTCTATGAACCCACAGTGATGTTCTTTGGATTATGCAACTCGCCGTCAACCTTTCAAACCATGATGAACGAATACTTTAAGGATATGATCAACGAAGGATGGTTAGTCATCTACATGGATGACATGCTAATTTGTGCGGAATCACTGGAACAACTGGAGGAGCGGACAAAACGGATTCTACAACGGTTACAAGATAACGACCTATTCCTGAAATTAGAAAAATGCAAGTTCGCCACGCAGGAAGTTGAATTCTTAGGAATGATCATCACCCCTGGACACATTCAGATGGACCCAATAAAGTTAGCAGGGATCGCCAATTGGCCAGTCCCTACCACAGTCAAACAGGTCCGATCCTTCCTCGGATTCGGGAATTTTTACCGACGTTTCATTGGAAACTTTGCTGCAATCGCTAAACCGCTCACCGACCTCACTAAGAAAACTGAACCATTTGACTGGACTACAGAACAAAACAATGCTTTTGAAATACTAAAGAAACGATTTGCATCCATGCCAGTATTATTAATGCCGGATCCTACTCGACCCTTTATCCTCCAAACCGATGCATCAAATAAGGCGATAGGAGCAGTACTGAAACAAGCGGATGAAACAGGATCTCTGCACCCCTGTGGATTTATTTCACATGCGTTAACACAAACGGAACAGAATTACCAGATCTATGATCGAGAACTCTTGGCAATTATCAAAGGATTGATGACTTGGCGACATCTACTGCATGGATCACCCCACACTACTATAGTGCACTGTGACCATAAGAATTTGTCTTATTATCGAACGGCCCAACGCTTAACACCCAGACAAGCTAGATGGTCATCCCTATTATCCGAATTTGACCTACGTATTGAACACGTCCCCGGCACGAAAATGTTTGAAGCGGATGCCCTATCCCGACGCCCCGATCACATGGGAAACAGTGAATTACAAGAGGATGTCATAGTCCTACCGGATGACTGTTTTATTTGTCTTATTGCAGAAGATCTGGCCACAGAAATTCAAAAGGCAATGTCAAAAGATGATTTTGGACGAATTCTAATCGAGGTTATCACTGCACATCGCGCTCCACCAATCAAATCGAACATACAGGATTGGTCTTATACAAATGGCATTGTTCACTATCTTGGGAAAACCTATATCCCCGATCAGGACGGATTATGAACCAAATTGATTAAAGAAACACATGAAGCACGATCATCTGGCCATCCTGGACGATTAAAGACCCTTGAACTCCTTAAACGTGACTACTGGTGGCCCGGAATGTTCAAACATGTCAGAGAATGGATAGAAGGATGCGCCCTCTGCCAGCAGATGAAAATTAACACACACCCGAACGTACCAGCCCTTCACCCAATTCCGTCGAAAGCAACCCGTCCCTTTCAGCAAGTGACCCTTGATTTCATCACTGATTTACCCCTTTCCGATGGCTTTGACTCGATCCTGGTCATGGTGGACCATGGCCTTACAAAGGGGGTAATTTTCACACCTTGCAAAAAGACAATCGATGCACTAGGAACTGCGGAACTTTACGTATTGGAAATTTGCAAACGGTTTGGCCTACCCGATGTTTTAATCTCAGATCGAGGACCACAGTTCTCTGCAAAAGTATTTCAGGAAATACGAAAAGCATTAGGAATCGACCACAGAATGAGCACAGCCTACCATCCTCAGACTGATGGGGAAACAGAACGAGTCAACCAAGAACTAGAAGTCTATCTCCGAATGTTCTGCTCAAATGAACCGCATCTATGGAAACCGCTTCTCCCAATAGCTGAATTTGCTCACAATAACCGACATCATGACACGATTAAAACTTCCCCATTCAGGCTAATGTATGGAACGGACCCTGTTGCACTTCCCACAGCTACTACACGAATGACCACGCCAGCAGCGGAAGAGCGCCTTCAGTTCCTAAGAAAAGCCAGAGAAGAAGCGCTAGCAGCACATGAACTAGCAAGACAACTAGTGGCAACACGACGCAGAGACAAAGCAATACGATTTGAAAAGGGTACCAAAGTTTGGCTTGAAAACCGAAATCTTCACATACCATACCCATCCAGAAAAATAGCACCAAAACGAGAAGGACCCTTCGAAATCGAACAAGTGATGGGACCAGTAACGTACAAATTGAAACTCCCAAAACAATGGCGCATTCACCCTGTGTTTCATGCGTCACTCCTTACCCCGTACAGAGAAACAACTGCGCACGGCCCGAATTATATGAAACCACCCCCTGATCTCATAAATGGACAAGAGGAATTCGAAGTAGAGGCAATTCTAGCCCACAGGAAACGAGGTGCAGGATACCATTATCTAGTTAAATGGAAAGGCTATGGATCGAACGATAACTCTTGGGAACCTGCTCGCAATCTTGCAAACGCCACTGATATCCTCTCAGAATATCAACAACGTCGACACCTCTGAACCATGACGCGATATAGGAACCGCCACGTCTTGAAACAAAACTACCATTATACAAAACGGAACTGCTCTACAATCTCTCGATACACTATAGCCCTTAAGGAAAAGACCGTCTATACCCACATACAATACCTCCCCTTCCAACACGCTCTTAGAGCACTGACCCCGCCAGGAAAACTTACCCGAACTATGGCATTAGTCACACGATATTATCGCACCCCTCGTCTTGATCACCGTCACCAAAAGAATCCTTCAGGGATAACGGAATTCCCCTGCAATGATGCCCGGAATTATCTTCCCAAGTACCACGACCTACGATTTTCAACCGATGATCTACCTCTCTACAATGAGAATCCACCCGCCTACCAACTTTTAGCCGTCAAAAGCAGTGATGTTTATAAAAGCGCTCATGGAAGACTGCTTTGCCCAGAAGAATATAAACAGATGGATGAAATCACTAAACAAACACGGGAGTGTAGCGCGCAGATCTGGCAAATTAGCCGAGGAATCAGAATACCAAGAAGACCTCGCCTTTTCATGGAAGACATCCTCGACGAACTTGATTATCTATCTCTTGCGATGGTACAGGTAATAGTGGATATCGTCAGGCGAATCAGAAAATTCCGAATTACACCAACAACAACACCTGGGATTGAACATTTGAATTCATTAACCATATTCATGAGGGAAGAACGAGAGCTCCTCACCAACCCTGCAATCGAAGACCCGTTGAATACAGAAAATTGGCCCTCTGACTCGGAAATCAGCGATTCGGAATGAATATAAACTCTCCTGGAATCGTCACCTAATGCCAATAACCACATTATACTACCATGTTCACCTTCTTCGCCCTCGCCGCCTACTTCATCACCCTGGCTCTCCTCTCTTGCGCCCATTGGCGCATTAACGAAACTGTTGCCGCCTTCTCGCCCTTCCTCGCTGTCCCAGACCTCCCACTAGAGGTCTTCATTGAAAATACGACAGTTGTCCACTTCAAGGACGACGACCTCCACATCCATCCCGCCGACCTACTTCCTCAAGTGCATCCCGATGACCACCACCTCCCTCACTTTGCCCAGTTCGTCAAAAGAAACACTACGCTCACTGTCGTCGCCGACGCCCTCGCCGCTGCCACCTGCTCCATCACCAACCTTTCATCTGCCACGGATAATCTCACCGCCCTCACCCTCACCATCGACCCGCATGAAATGACCTACGAGGAACGCGACTCCTTCCTGCGGAACGCTCAAAATCTGCACCGCACTGCTGAAGCGCTCAAATGGAAGGTAGAGACATCTACAAAAGAACTCGATAACGCCGTCAAATGGGCAGAGTCGAGAACGGATCATGGCTGGACGACTTCTGGCTGGTAGAAGTCGGTGACTTCTCGCATACAAAGGGGGTAATGTTACAATTCTCTTTTCCCTTTGTTAACGGACTACATTTACTTGTTACAAACCCATAGTTACGCCTGGACGTTATCTCCTTTGGTAGCTACCTTCATCTTTCCTTTCTTAGATAGCTATGCACTTTCCCCTTATATTCTTATTGTTCTCTTAACGTATATAAACCCCTCTCATGTACCATAGCTCTTTAGTTCCAACTTAGTCGAATCTTATCCATAACCTGACCGCTCTTCTGCTCGTCGCCTCAACCACTCTCCTCGCTCTCTCTCTCTAGCCTTTGTCATTGTCAGACTTAGTGCCTAGAACCCTTGTCCAGTGATTGGGAACAGACCGAGGCTCTGTTTGTCACTGTAGACTTGGACGCTGAATGACGTTGTGGACATCGACCGTAACAAATCCGAATCTCAAAATAAACCACAGGGCACCTAAGTGCCCAGAGCCACTCAGAGATGAGCTCAAAGCGAAGGTTGATCGCTATCTAGAGGCTGGATGGTGGGAAAGGACTAGCCTTCCTTCATCGGCGCCTCTTTTAATTGTAATCAAACGAGATGGAAAGATAAGAACCGTCATTGACGCGAGGCAACAAAATGACAACACCTTAGCGGATGTTACACCGATGCCTGACCAAGAAACGATCAGGAATGATCTAGCAAGAGCCCAATTTAGGACTAAAATTGACCTCTCAGATGCGTATGAACAAATCTGCATCTTGCCCGAGCATGAACAGCGCTCAGTATTTGCAACAATATACGGCAACATGATCAGCCGTGTCATGCAACAAGGAGATAAAAATGGACCTCCAACGTTCCAAAGGCTCATGAACGTCTCCTTTGCCGATATGATAGCAGATTTCTTACACTGCTATCAAGATGACATATTTGTGTACTCCAACACGTTGGAAGAGCACAATAGTCACCTTGAGGTGACTTTCAATAGATTGCGCGAACTCAAGCTCTATTTGAGTCGTAATCTTAAGAAGATAGACATTCTATCCACTAGAATGGACTGTCTTGGATTTATCATCGACGACGATGGAATTCATATCGATCCTTCTAAAATCGATAAGATCCTAAATTGGAGAACGCCTAGAGACTATACAGATGTTCTCAGGTTCAACGGAGTAATCCAATACCTGTCGCAATTCCTGCCAAATGTCACAGAGTTAACTGCTCCATTAACGGGAATGTGCAGCAATAACTGGGAGTTCGTCTGGACGGACTACCACGAAAACTGCTTCTGTGGACTGAAAAGATTGGTAGCTAAAGCACCAGTCTGTAAACCGATAAACAAAAACCTAGATGTTCCCATCTGGGTTATTACAGATGCCTCCGCTAGCGGAATAGGCGCCTGGTATGGGCAAGGCCCTACTTGGGATACCTGCATGCCTGCAGGATTCATATCCCGCAAATTCACCTCAGCGCAGATGAACTACTGCACTTGGGAACAAGAGCTACTAGGGATCCTAGAAGCTCTATTACGTTGGGAAGACAAGCTGCTGGGTCTCCGATTCACAGTAGTTACGGATCACCAAGCATTAACTTTCTTTAAAGAGACTCAAACCGGGTCTCAAAGACGTATGAGATGGTGGGAATACCTATCTCGATTTAACTTTGAGATGAAATATCTCAAGGGAGAGAAAAACAAAGTAGCGGATAGTTTATCGCGCTACTATACAAATGATGGACCAAATGAGGTCCATGATGTTGCTGCGTATGTTAACGCTGACTCAAGATTAGACCCGGAAGGAGAAGATCTCTCCTTAAACAGGCGAGACGAATTAACTCAGTCTCATGCCCGTTTAGCAATTATTGAATCGGAGGACATTCCAATTCAAGATAAACTAGAGACTCGAGAAATCGAGTCGAAAGAGCTAACTTCCAACAAGGAAGTCGGAACAACCGAGGTCCCAGGCCTCAACCTAGACGACAATTCGTTAAAAGTCGTCTTGAAATGTATTCCTAAGGAATACATAAATGATAAATTCTTCACAGAAATTTGGAAGAATGTAGATCGATACGAAAGATTCAATCTAAAGAAAGGGATCCTATGGACTACCAATAGGATCGGACAAAGAGTAGTCTGTGTACCGAATGGACTACTCGAAGGGAAGAGTATTCGAGGTGTCATCATTGACACCTGCCACATCACGTTGGGCCATCTCAGAACACAAAGAACGTTAGGATATACCCGGCGTTGGTTCTGGTGGCCTAATATTGCCACAGATGTGGAGGATTTCTGCAAGTCCTGCGGAAAATGCCAAACAACAAAGGTCTCGAGGCAGAAGACCCCGGGATGGCTTCATACGATGCCTATTCCGTCGAGACCTTGGGAAAGCATAGGAATGGACTTTGTTGGTCCGTTCACTGAAATAGAAGGATCTGATTATGTCCTTCTAGCTATTTGTAGGATGACCGCCATGGTTCACCTACTCCCTACTAGAACGAATGCATCGGCTAAAGAAATAGCTGAACTATTCGTTAAAGAAATTGTTAGACTCCATGGTATACCGGAGTCTGTCGTATCTGACAGAGATATGAAGTTCACCTCTATGTTCTGGAGTGAACTTAGCAAAATCCTAGGACAAAGACTGCTCATGTCATCGTCCTATCACCCTCAAACTGATGGCTCTTCCGAAAGAGCTATCCAAACAATGTCCCAGATACTGAGGTCGTTGGTAAATGACTACCAGGACAACTGGAAGTCACAATTGCCAATGGTTGAGTTCGCTATGAACTCAGCAGTCAGTGAATCCACTGGCTACTCTCCGTTCGAATCCAATTATGGATGGATGCCCAGGATGATTCAAGGAATCGACCACGGAGCATCACATACGGGAGTTAAGCAATTCATAGAGAACATCAAGGATGTTCTTGATAAAACATTTGATAAATTGACCGCTCAACGTACGCGTCAAGCGGTAGCAGCGAACAGACATCGCCGGGAAGGGCAAGCCTTCCATAAGGGTGACTTAGTTTTCCTCTCAACAGAAAACATAAATCTTCCAAAGGGACGAGCTTGAAAGCTTTGCCCAAAGTACTTAGGACCCTACGAGGTCCTAGAAATTTTTCCGGAACGATCTACATATAAGATCGATCTACCACCAGACCTGAAGGCAAGGCGTATTCACGATGTCTTCCACGAAAAGGTTCTAAAACCGTTTGTTGAGAACGACTCGAACAAATTCCCTAAGAGGGAAACTCGAGTACATTACGACGTTGGAAACGACCCTGATCAAGAATGGGTCATCCAAGCGATAGAAGACCACCGATGGTCTCCTAAACTCCTTTTCAAGGTGCGATGGGAACTTGGAGATTCCACTTGGGAACCTCTGGAAGTAGTAGAAGAACTTGAAGCTCTAGATCAATATCTAGAGCTTGAGGGTGTGAAAACACCCTCGGATTTACGTTGCAAGTAAAAACGCGACGGTGGCAGTGAAACGGCCGATTGGCCAACCAGGTGTCCTGGGAATTTGTTTCAACTCCGAAACAAAACGCGCGGAAATTTCCCACACGACAAATTTACCCAAACGACATGTCCGCTGACAGCTACAGTCGTTTTGAACGTACCAGGAGAGATGAGCAACGCGAAGAGCATAGCCCCTCTCCTCGCGCAGGAGAATCAAGCCATCACAGCTCAAAACAACCGAGGAGATCTTCATCTCCTCACGATAATATGGATGCTGCAGACATCCTTTCGAACCTAATCCCGGACTGGGTTATCCACCTGGTCGTCCACCTTCCCTTGCATCCGAAACAATGCGGGGATTGTGCTCGTTTTTCCAGGCATGTCCTGGACAACACCCAAGGGGGCGCTCTAGCCCTCTTTGTCGAAAAACAACGCAGGCATTGGGAGGATGTCCTGCACCTGAGAAAGGAAGTAGACCGGGCCTACGACGACGGTCTAAGGAGGAGCGAGAGGAGACTCCGCGAGCTTGATGACGAGCTCGACGAGTATCATCAGAGAGTTGCAAAACTCTCAAAAGAGAAAGAGACTCTCGAAAAGAGAGTCGAAGAATTATTACGAACGTCGAGGAGTGAAAACTCCTCTAGGTTGGCCTATGCTGGCAGGGAAGAGGCTCACCAGAGCGAGCATCGGGGCAAGTGGAAGCGCGAAAGCCCTTCCCCCAGAGCTCGCCGCTCCACAGCCCCACGTCATCAAATCTCCCCCGCGCCTATCGTCCCGGCTGAGGAGGATCGTTCACGCGTTCCTCCTCCGACATTTCCATCCTCGTCTGCCCCCCTTCCCTCGTCAAAAGGAAAAGGGAAAAGGACAATGTACGAAACGGACTCAGACTTCGACAGCGAAGTCAATGCAAAGGCTCCTTCTCTGTCGGGTGATGAGGAGGAGCTTGGAATGGCGCTTAGCGAATCTAGGCGCGAGCACACCCGGGAATTCCACAGAGTAGAGGGGGAAAACCCTTCCTCCTCCTCTAGAATGATGGTAGACAAAGCCTCCCTCGTCTCAAGAATTGAGGGAGCCCCGTCTCATTCAAAGAAATATGAGCCTCCCACAGGCTCTAGGAGAACAAAGACCAGGCAATTTCCCCCGGGCTGCCAAAGCTCTCCTCTAGGGGACCCAGCGTCCTTTAGGCTCAATAAAGTCAGTAGACTTTACAAGTTGAGCAAATTCGGGCACGTCCACATGGACGTAAAAACCTACTGGGATGAGGACGCCGCTCATCTATGGGCTAAACGACCAGCCATTGGCAAGTGGTACTGGGAGAATGGGAAGCCCATGCAGATGGCTAGAGAGGCATCTAAGGTGCCTCTCGATCAAAGATCCGCCACTCAACGTTGGGCGGTGAGGGACGCCACAGCGTCGGGATTCCTTCCCCTCAGCGACTTGTCGAGGGAACCCGACGTTGAAGAGCTCGCGATGAGGGGCGAGCTCCCCACTTCTATCCGGCGAGGAACAGACGGCCGCTATAATGTCCTGGACGTTACGGCGTGGATGTTCCTCAAGATGACAGAACCCCATCCAAGTGAAGGTACTACCGCTTGGTTCTGGTGGCTGTCCTGTCATCTCTTTGAGAAACTGGGCCTATTCAAGGGTACTCTGGCCCGTCTAAGGCTCGTGGAGGATGAAGGGTGCTTGGTCGCGTACGCCCCGTACCGACTAGTACACACGGGCGAATACACGCTCGATGACATAGTCACGCACTTTCACAAGTGCGGACTAACTTCCAGGGACTGTGATTCCCTGTTCAGAGATTTTGCAAGAAATCATCTGACGAGCATGAAGCCGCCACCCGAACCCACATGGAGCAGGGTTTACCCGGTGCCGAGGGTCTCAAGACCCTCCTTATCTCAAAGGAGGAAAGCAAAGGGAAAGAGAGGGAAACCCCTCTTCGAACGCCTTGAAAAAGGCTTAAAAATTGATTCGAGGACCAACCTCTCGGTCCTCCCACATGATAAGGGACCTCCGGCCGGGAATGCTCAATACAACCTGGAGACAGTAAACGTCGAGCAGCTCCCAGATCACGAGGAGCTGTCGCGTCACGACATGGAGGTCAAAGGATCGCCTATGGGTCCGGTTTGAAATTCGAGGCCATCACCTTGTCATCTTCTCAAGGAAAGCTATGCCTTTCCTTATCTTTAATTTCAGATTGCACCCTTGGTACAATCTTGCTGGGGAGGGTGTAAGGGCTCTACTTCGTCTTAGGGAGAGCCTCACCCTCATCGTCTGATTTCTTATTTGTGCCGATGCGTATGTATACGCATCAATATGTATATATAATATTGCAATGTTTGGACACGCAGACCTTTTGTCGTGCGTCAAAATAATTATGTAATTAGTTTTACCTTTTCTTTTGCACTAGCGCTACACACCAATAAGATTTGGTTCAGTGTACGGCGCACCGCGAGAAATAAGTATAGAAACACAACAACATTACATCTGGCCTTTGATCCAGTGGATGATGGAAACACTGGTAAGAACAGGTATTTATCCCCATATTTGTATTGACCTGGGTGTTTCATTTGTTCCATGTACGTGAGATGCTTCTCACTTTCCTCTTTTTCTTCGAGCCAGTGCGCAAAGTCTAATTCTTTCTCCTGTTCCCACAGATATTCTAAAACGCGCCAATGTTCTGCTGATCAGACCTTCTGCTCTCGCTTCTTGGTCCACTCCCTTTGCCTATGTCCACAGCTTTGCAGACAATGTGTCAATTTGACTTGACCAGTTTCCCAATTGATTTCAGGGTTGTGTTTTCGTAACCATGTTGATCCAATGATTACGTTGGTTTTTCCTAGCTCGCATATTTCAAAGGTGGCTCATTCCTTATGCCCTTGATAAGATAAGAGGAGATCAACCTCATGGGTAATCATTCCTCCTTCATTGTTTGTTCCGTCCACATTCCGAACCTGAATTGGACGTTCCAAGGGTATTAATTTGAAGCCCATTTTTTTTGCGTATGCAGTATGCATGAATAACCCTGTTGCCCCTGAATCGAGCAATGCAGTTTGTTGGGTTTGTTCATGTGTATCCAACCTTTCCAACCCAATCTCCATCAGGATCTCATCCTTCTGTCCTATTGACCTAACTAAAAACTCTTTTTCCCCTTTCTTCAACATCCTTTTTGGGCAAGCAGTTTCAGCACTGGGTGCTATATCACACTGCTTTCTTTTTAAGCCCTTTTGTCCCTTTGTAGATACTTGTACTACTGTATTTGGTAACAAGGAATTAGGCACAGGTTGTACCACCCTGCCGTGCTCCTTGGGAGTGACACTTTCAGCGCCGTGCACTATATCATGGTGTTTCACCTGGGAGTTCACCTCTTGCGGGAACGTCTCAGAAGTCCTTGAGACTCCCGAGGTTGTCCTTGCATCAACCCGGCCAGCGCTAGGCACTATATCAAGGGGCTGTGCACTATCTAATCTATCTAGTACAGCATATCTATTATGAGAGTCTAGTATGGGACCTACTGACTCTCTTCCTCTTTTAAATTCTCTTCTCCTTTCTTGAAGTACTCCTTCATTTCGTCAAACGTCATAGTGCGAATATCGAGTCCTGATCTGCAGTTTCTGGAAATGTGTCCAATCTTGCCACATTTGTAACACCTGAGGGGTGGTCTTTGGTTTTGATTGACGTCCATTGCATTAGGGTCTGGCCAATTTGCCATACTACTTGAACTTGTGGAGGCTCCAGCTCCCAATTGTCCCTGACTCGCTGATCCCAATCCGAATCTCCATCAGGGTTTTGGCTGGGCAGGGGCTACCAGCTTTGCCGTATCCAGGCCTTTGGAAGCTCCTTCACTCCTATTGGCGGAGCTACTGGTCTGCGAGGAGTAGTACTTCTCCTCAGCTTTCGCCTGTCTCCATTGGCAATCTAATCTTACTGCTTTTTGATACCATCCTTCTATGGTTTCAGGTACTTCATTGGCCTCCATAATCCTTTTTCGGAGTCTGGTATTCAAACTGCGTTTGAACTCTTCGATAAGAGCTCTTCCCAGGTACCCGGTGCCTCGTGATACCTTCTTGAATTTTTGTACGTGTTCTTCACACGTGCTGGACCCTTGCGTCATGGTCCGCATTTCCGAGATCTTTGATGACTGCTCATCAGTGTCACCAAAATCCCTTCTGATCTGTCTGAACAGTTGTTCCGCCGTTTGCGGAATTCCTTCTTTGTCATTGGCCATCTGCTCCAACAGATTGTCTTTCCAATCTACGGCAAAGCCTTCCGTCATGTATGAGATGATCAACAAGATCCGCTCCTCCTCGTCGGATTCTGGCATTTTTAATTGAATGTACAATCTACATGCGTTGATGAAATTTGTCACTTTGGACATCTTTCCAGAGAAAACCGGTGGTTTGGCTACATCTATTCTAGATGTTCTGCCATTACCGGTTCCGGGAATATTGAATACCATCCCTGGCGGTATGTTAACAATGTTGGCGGGTGGAGGGGTGTGTGCTGCTGCTGCCGCGGTGGCCTGTGCAGCATTTGTTTGTAGCTGTGTCAGCTGGTTTTGGAGGGCTTGGATGGTCGCAGCTTGCGCATTGAGGAGGTTCAGCAGTTCTGCTGAGGTCATTTCTTGGGGCGCTGCCATACTGTGATAGTGTGGCAGTGGTGATGTAGGTGATGGTGTAAGCGGAGGTGGTGGTGATGAAAACGATGGTGTGGGTTCTCCGATGAAATCGGCGTCAGAGTTGAAAAGTAGGTTAGGACTTAGTGTGGCTGGATTTGGTACTAAGATAGGAAACAGTGCTGCTTCCCACTGATGTGGTTCCTCTGTGATAGAGTTGGTGGACTGTGATGATGATGAGGAAGTAGATTCTCCTTCTGATGAACTAAAACCCGCGTTGTTTGGATCAAGATCGCCTGTGACGGCGTCCCAAAAAGTATCGTTATTGTTTGTATCTCCTATCTTGTACATAAAGGTAAGGGAGGTCTTGGCCTGTCACCTGCTTGGGAACGTAGATACGGAAATGTGCACTCAGGGTCTGCAACCACCCCTGCAGTGCTACAATTTACAATACTGACTACTGGTTTATTTTTTAATTGAAGGGTCTATCTAATCAGGGTCTGAATGGTTGTCCTGATGCCGCTACACCGTACGGGTGCAGGCCTTTCTCAGAGGCGTGTGGGCAAGTGCCGGCTACCTCCAAGGGGTACGGAAAGGGTGTATATACATAAACTATTTGTATAGCCTTCAAAGACCTAGGCCAGGGCAATTTAACGTGCTAGGGGGCTGGCGAGGCTTGTCCCTAGATATGGATTGCATATTGTGCAATCACCCCAGCACTGGTCTCCTGTGCACAGGTAACCCTATCAACCGGGTTAGGTTCTTCGGTTTGCGTAGACCGGGAACGTAATGCAAAGCTAGTCAAGGGCCACAATGCAGGGCCACTGGGTGCACAGTTTTAATGGTGTCTGGCAACTGATACCGCAATTTTAACATTGGCGTACGACAGTGTGTATCCCCCTGTTCTCTGTCCACTTAACCCTGTGGTCCGGGTATAACAAGCATTGGGGCTGCTAGAGAAGTAGTCGAGTATCAGGAACCCCCCGGCGTGACGCCTAGGAGCCCCAACAGAGAACTGAGAGGAGAGGAGGAAGGGAGGGATGAAACCTGAGAGAACTCGACTGAGGACTCTGGGTGCTGAATTGCACTCCTTATATACTACGACAGGTGGTCTGTGCACTACCCTAAGCCCTACTCTAAATATAGTATGGTATGAGTAAGACGACTGCGCATGTAGTAATGGTAATGAGTCATCAGCACTGAGCTCCGGTTATCTTATCTATGGCTTTATCTAAGCGCCAAGCGATAGACGCCTGCTTAGTCAGCATGTGTTTATATAATATGAAGAAAATAAATAATAAAATGAAAATGACTTGGTGAAAAAGCCAAAGCTTTTCAGTCGGTCATGACAGTACCCCCTTTTTAGGATTTTGGCTTCCAGACAAATTCAAACTTCATTGTCATCCTTCAGCGCATCGCACTCTATCACGGATGGTTCCTCAATTTCTTCAATGATGGGTGAGAGTGGGCGGGATGGTGGGGTGAGGTCTTTAATCGTTTCAGTGTGAGGCGCTATATCATGCGATTGATGTAGGCACATGTTGCATTGACATGGCCCTTCCATGTCTCCTGGTTCTGTAAGGGTGTTTAGGCCCTTCCTTCCTTTCCATTTTTGCCAGTTTTGCTCCCATTTTGCAGCTGGTGCAACTGCATTAACATCGATTTTGGATACTACTGTGTCCAAGGATTGGATGAAGTTTTCATAAGGTCTGAAAGTCAACCCGTCAAAGGTTGCTTTGTCAAGCCTTCTGATGGCTCCGGGGTTTCTATCATAAAAGTTTTTTATTTTTCTTTTTGCGTTTTGTAGATTTTCCAATGGTTCCCAGGAGTTATGTTCAGCGGTGTATCCTTTCCACCTAACTAAGTACTCCATTTTGTTTCTTTTTAATTGTACATCGATTATTTCTTCCACTTCATATTCTTTTTCACCGTCTATTTCAATTGGCGGTGGGGGTTGTGCTTTTTGCCCTTTCATTGGTTGTTTCCATGGGCGGATTTGTGAGACATTTACTACAGGATGGATTTGTTGCGAGAAGGGTAAATCCAATTCTACTGCATTTGACGACACTATTTTCTTGATTGGGTATGGCCCAATCCATCTTTCCACCAGTTTCCTTGTTGGTCGGCCTGTCAACCTTAAATCCTTGGTTGACAACCATACTTTGTCTCCAACCTTGTATTCTGGTGCGTCTGATCTGTGTCTGTCCGCATATAGCTTCATATCACCCTGTGATTTTAGTAAGGCTGCCTGAGTTTCCTCATGAATTTCCTTCATTTTCTGCGTGAACTCTGATGCTGCCGGGTGACTTCCTTCTCTTCTTGGCTCGATTCCCATCCTGGGGTGTTTGCCATAGTTGACAAAGAACGGTGTTTGTTTGGTAGATGCCTGAATTTTGTTATTGTAGCTAAATTCAGCAATGGCTAACCATCCAGACCACGTTTCTTGTCGATGATCTATGAAAATCCTCAGGTATTGTTCTAAGTCCTGATTCATTCGCTCTGTTTGTCCATCCATTTGTGGATGGAATGCTGTGGACAAATCTGTGCTAATGCCCAACATTTGATTCAGCTCCTTCATCATTTGTGCGGCAAACTGTGGGCCGTGATCTGAGATTATAGACTCGGGGAGTCCATGAAGTTTCCAAACATGGTCTCTGAATAATGTAGCTAACCCTTGAGCCGACGTCTCTTCTGATGTGGGGATAAAATGTGCCATTTTCGACATTCGGTCACAGACTACTAAGATCGCATTGTGACCATGTGATTCTGGTAGTTTTGTGATGAAGTTGGCAGAAATGTGCGTCCACGGCTTTGCTGGTGCCGAGTTTGACATTAGCTTTCCAGAAGGAGGTTCCGGGAAGTTCTTATTCCGTTGGCATTTGTCACACCCACTAACGTATTTTTTAATAAATCTGGTGATTCCAGGCCACCAGTAGTTTCTTGTGACGAGTTCAATCGTCTTCCACTGTCCTCCATGTCCTGCAATGGGCGTGTCATGGTGTAGGCGGACTATCTCTATCCGCAGTTTCTCATCTTTTGGTACATAGACTTTTCCTTGCCAGAGGATAAGTCCCTGCTCCATTTCCCATTCTCGGGCATTTAGTGTTTTAACACCAGCCTTTTTCATGGCTTCTACTGCCTTTACCACTGCTTCATCACGTGCTTCAGAATGTCGAATTTTGTTTAGTAATTCTTTTTCTGAGCTATGAATAAATATGTGACCATGACGTAGTGCGGCAATTTTGAAAAAGTCCGGTTTGAGGAGTGTGACGTCCTTGTTGTCATCATCCACCCCCTTTTTATGGTCTGGCCTCCTGGACAGAGAATCAGCCTTTCCCATAGTAACACCAGCTTTATGATGCAACACAAAATTAAATCAGCTGAGGTACAAAGCCCATCTGGCTTGCCTGCGATTCAATTTCTTTGCACTCATAAAGTACTCAAGATTTTTGTGATCAGTCCATATCTCGAACTGTTCACGTGCTCCTTCTAGATAGTGACGCCATGTTTCCAGGCAACGCATGATGCCTAGCATTTCCTTATCATGGACGTCATAATTGCGCTCAGTATCATTGAGCAACTTTGATAGGTAGGCCACAGGCCTCCATTTGTCATCCTTGCAGAGCATAGATAACACGCCACCCATAGCGTAGTCTGATGCATCTGATTCCACCCTGAACTTCCTATCTGAATCCGGGGCAACTAGTAGGGGTTGCTCCGTGAATATCTTTTTCAGGCTCTGGAAAGCCTTTTCTTGAACCTCCGTCCATTCCCATGTTTTTTCTTTTCTAACCAGGTCGTGTAGTGGCCATGTGATTTTAGCAAAGTCCTGTACAAAGCGCCTATAATAATTGGCTAGGCCTAAGAACCTTTGTACGTCCTTGACACAAGAAGGGGTGGGCCAGCTAATAATAGCTTCAACCTTCTTTGTATCCATTTGAATCCCTTTGGGTCCTAGGACCACGCCCAAGAATTCAACTTCTTCTACACACCACACGCATTTCTCTTGCTTTACGTATAGATCATTTTCATCCAATCTCTGCAAGACTTGCTGTACAATTGCGTCATGCTCCTCTTTTGTTTTAGTAAAGATGAGTATGTCATCAATGTACACAATGACTTTCCCTGCGTTGATCATATCACGGAAAATGTCATTCATCATTGCTTGGAAAGTGGCCGGTGAGTTGGTCAGCCCGAAGAACATTACTACTGGTTCAAAAGAACCTTCAGGGGTAGTGAATGCGGCTTTCCATTCATTGCCTTCCTTGATCCATACGTTATTATAACCCCATCTAAGATCTAGCTTAGTGAAGTATTTGGCACTGCCTGCTCGATCTACGAGTTCAGATATTAAGGGTAGCGGATAGTTATTTTTGACCGTCCACTCGTTCAGGTATCTGTAGTCCTGAACCATCCGCTTCTTCCCATCTTTCTTGCTTACAAAGAAGACTGGTGACGTTTGTGGTGATTTAGAGGGTCGAATATACCCTTTTGCTAATTGATCATCCACAAAGTTTTGTACTTCTTGCAGCTCATCTGGGGATAGAGGGTAGACCTTCCCTTTCCGGGGCTGGTAGCCTGGTTTGGTATCCATTGCGTGATCCCAAGGCTTCCTAGCCGGCATGTGCTCTGACGCTCCTTTTTCAAAGATTTTGAGGTATTGATGGTATTGTTCAGGCACCATCTCTTTTGCTGTGAGTTTTGCCAATTCTCGCACATGTCTCATTGATCCGGCCTTTGATCCAGCAGATGATGGAAACACTGGTAAGAATGGGTATTTATCCCCATACTTGTATTGACCCAGGTGTTTCATTTGTTCCATGTACGTGAGATGCTTCTCACTTTCCTCTTTTTCTTCGAGCCAGTGCGTGAAGTCTAATTCTTTCTCCTGTTCCCACAGATATTCTAGGACACGCCAGTGTTCCGCTGATCAGACCTTCTGATCCCACTTCTTGGTCCACTCCCTTTGCCTATGTCCACAGCTCCGTGGGCAACGTGTCAATTTGACTTGACCAGTCTCCCAATTGATTTCAGGGTTGTGTTTTCATAACCATGTGGATCCAATGATTACGTTTGTTTTTCCCAACTCGCATATCTCAAAGGTGGCTTGCTCTTTGTGCCCTTGATAAGATAAGAGGAGGTCGACCTCATGGGTAATCATTCCTCCTTCGTTGTTTGTTCTGTCCACATTCCGAACTTGAATGGGGCATTCCAAGGGTATTAGTTTGAAGCCCATCCTCTTTGCATATGCAGCATGCATGAACAATCCTGTTGCTCCTGAATCAAGCAACGCAGTCTGCTGAGTTTGTTCATGTGTGTCCAACCTCTCCAACCCGATCTCCATTAAGATCTCGTCCTTTCATCCTATTGACCTAACTAAAAACTCCTTTTCCCCTTTTTTCAACATCCTTTTTGGACAAGCAGTTTCAGCACTAGGTGCTATATCATGCTGTTTTCCTTTTAAGTCCTTTTGTCCCTTTTTAGATACTTGTACTACTGTATTTGGTAATGAGGAATTAAGCACAGGTTTAGCCGCCCTGCTGCGCTCCTTGGGAGTGACACTTTCAGCGCCGTGCGCTATATCATGGTGTTTCACCTGGGAGTTCGCCTCTTGCAGGGACGTCTCAGAAGTCCTTGAGACTCCCGAGATCGTCCTTGCATCAACCTGGTCAGCGCTAGGCGCTATATCAAGGGGCTGTGCACTATCTAATCTATCTAGTACAGCGTATCTATTATGAGAGTCTAGTACAGGACCTACTGACTCTCTTCCTCTTTTAAATTCTCTTCTCCTTTTTTGAAGTACTCTTTCATCTTGTCGAACGTCGTGGTGCGAATATCAAGTCCTGATCTGCAGTTCCTAGAAATGTGTCCGATCTTGCCACATTTGTAACAGCAGAGTGGTGGTCTTTGGTTTTGATCGACGTCCATTGCGTTAGGGTCCGGCCGATTTGCCGTACTACTTGAACTTGTGGAGGCTCCAGCTCCCAATCGTCCCTGACTTGCTGATCCTGATCCGAATCTCCATCAGGGTTTTGGCTGGGCAGGGGCTACCGGCTTCGCCGTATCCGGGCCTTTGGATGCTCCTTCACTCCTATTGGCGGAGCTACTGGTCCACAAGGAGTAGTACTTCTCCTTGGCTTTTGCCTGTCTCCATTGGCGATCCAATCTTACTGCTTTCTGATACCATCCTTCAATGGTTTCGGGAACTTCGTCGGCCTCCATTATTCTTTTTCAGAGTCCAGTATTCAAACTACGTTTAAACTCTTCAATAAGAGCTCTCCCCAGGTATCCAGTGCCTCGTGATACCTTCTTGAATTTTTGCACGTGTTCTTCACACGTACTGGACCCTTGTGTCATGGTCCACATCTCCGAGATCTTTGATGACTGCTCATCAGTGTCACCAAAGTCCCTTCTGATCTGCCATTTGTGGAATTCCTTCTTCATTGTTGGCCATCTGTTCCAACAGATTGTCCTTCCAATCTGCGGCAAAGCCTTCTGTCATGTATGAGATGATCAATAAGATCCGCTCCTCCTCATCGGATTCCGGCATCTTCAATTGAATGTACAACCTGCATGCGTTTATGAAATTTGTCACTTTGGACATCTTTCCGGAGAAGACCGGAGGTTTGGCTACATCTATTCTAGATGCTCCACTGTTACCAGTCCCGGGAATATTGAATACCGTCCCTGGCGGTATATTGACAATGTTGGCAGGGGGAGGGGTATGTGCTGCTGCAGCCATGGCGGCTTGTGCAGCGTTTGTTTGCAGCTGTGTCAGCTGAGTTTGGAGGGCTTGGATAGTCGCGGCTTGCGCGTTGAGGAGGTTCAGCAGTTCTGCTGAGGTCATTTCTTGGGGCGCCGCCATACTGTGATAGTGTGGCGGTGGCGATGTAGGTGATGGTGTAAGCAGGGGTGGTGGTGATGAAAATGGTGGTGCAGGTTCTCCGATGAAATCGGCGTCGGAGTTGAAAAGTAGGTTAGGATTTAGAGTTGCTGGATTTGGTACTAGTATGGGAAATGGTGCAGCTTCCCACTGATGTGGTTCCTCTGTGATAGAGTTGGTGGATTGTGATGATGATGATGAAGTGGATTCTCCTTCTGATGAACTAAAACCCACGTTGTTTGGATCAAGATCGCCAGTGACGGCATCCCAAAAAGTATTGTTATTGTTATCTCCTATTTTGTACGTAAAGGTGAGGGAGGTCTTGGCCTGTCACCTGCTTGGGAACGTAGATATGGAAACATGCACTCAGGGTCTGCAACCACCCCTGCAGTGCTATAATATACTTTACTAACTACTGATTTTATTTATAGATGAAGGTTCTATCTAAACTGGGTCCAAATGGTTGTCCAGTTACCACTACACCATACGGGTGCGGGTCTTTCTCAGAGGCGTGTGACCAAGCGGCGGCTACCTCCAAGGGGTACGGAAAAAGGTGTAAATATGTAAACTAATACTATAGCCTTCAGAGGCCTAGGCCAGGGCAATTTAACGTGCTAGGGGGGTGGCGAGCCTTGTCCCTAGATACGGATCACGTATTGTGTGATCAGACCAGCACTGGTATCCTGTGCACAGGTAACCCTATCAACTGGGTTAGGTCCTTCGGTTTGCGTCGACCGGGAACATAATGCAAAGCTAGTTTAGGGCTGTGATGCAGAGCCACAGGTGCGCAGTTTTAAACGGTGTCTGGCAACCGGTACCGCAATTTTATAGTCGGCGTACGACTGTATGATCCCCCAGTCCACTTAACCCTGTGGTCCGGGTATATCAAGCGTTGGGGCTGCTAGAGGAGTAGTCGAGTTCTACTATCAGGAACCCCCCGGTGTGACTCCTAGGAGCCCCAACAGAGAACTGAGAGGAGAGGAGGAAGGGAGGGATGAAACCTGAGAGAACTCGACTGAGGACTCTGGGTGCTGAATTGCACTCCTTATATACTACGACAGGTGGTCTGTGCACTACCCTAAGCCCTACTCTAAATATAGTATGGTATGAGTAAGATGACTGCACATGTAATAATGGTAATGAGTCATCAGTGCCGAGCTCTGGTTATCTTATCTACAGCTTTATCTAAGCGCCAAGCGATAGACGCCTGCTTAGTCAGCATGTGTTTATATAATATGAAGAAAATAAATAATAAAATGAAAATGACTTGGTGAAAAAGCCAAAGCTTTTCAGTCAGTCATGACATCGAGTTCTACTATCAGGAACCCCCCGGCGTGATGCCTAGGAGCCCCAACAGAGAACTGAGGAGAGGAGAGGAGAGGAGGGATGAAACCTGAGAGAACTTGACTGAGGACTCTGGGTGCTGAATTGCACTCCTTATATACTACGACAGGTGGTCTGTGCACTACCCTAAGCCCTACTCTAAATATAGTACAGTATGAGTAAGATGACTGTGCATGTAGTAATGGTGATGAGTCATCAGCGCCGGGCTCCGGCTATCTTATCTACAGCTCTATCTAAGCGCCAAGCGATAGGTGCCTGCTTAGTCAGCATGTGTTTATATAATATGAAGAAAAAATAAATAATGTTACGGTCGATGTCCACAACGTCGTTCAGTGTCCAAGTCTACAGCGACAAACAGAGTCTTGGTCTGTTCCCAGTCACTGGATGAGGATTCTAAGCACTAAGTCTGATGATGATGAAGGCTAGAGAGAGAGCGAGGAGAGCGGTTGAGGTGACAAGCAAAAGAGCATTCAGGTTATGGATATGATTTGACTAAGTTGGAACTAAGGAACTACGGTACATGAGAGGGGTTTATATATGTTAAGAGAACAATAGAAACTAAAGGGGAAAGAACATAGCTATCTAGAAAAGGAAAGGTGAAGGTAGCTATGAAAGGAGATAACGTCCAAACGTAACTATGGGTTTGTAACAAGTAAATGTAGTCTGTTAATAGAGGGAAAAGAGAGTTGTAACATTACCCCCTTTGTATGCAAGAAGTCACCGACTTCTACCAGCCAGAAGTCATCCAACCATGATCCATCCTAGACTCGGCCCATTTGACAGCATTGTCTAGTTCCTTTGTCAACGTTTCCACCTTCCACTTGAGAGCTTCAGCCGCTCGATGCAAGTTTTGTGCATTCTGGAGGAAAGAGTCATGTTCTTCATAGGTCATCTCGTGGGGGTCAATGGTGAGGGTGAGGGCAGCGAGATTGTCGGTTGCAGAGGAGAGATTGGTGATGGAACATGTGGCAGCAGTGAGAGCGTCAGCGACGACAGTGAGCATGGTGTTTCTTTTGATGAACTGGGCAAAGTGTGGGAGGTGATGGTCTTCAGGGTGTATCTGGGGAAGAAGGTCGGCTGGGTGGATATGGAGGTCATCATCCTCGAAATGGATGACCGTGGTATTTTCGATGAAGACCTCGAGTGGGAGGTCTGGGACAGCGATAAAAGGTGAAAAGGCGGTGACTGTTTCATCGATGTGCCAGTGAGCGCAGGAAAGGAGGACCAAAGTGGTGAAGTATGCGATGAGGGCGAAGAAGGTGAACATGGTATCTTGCTACAATGTGAGTTTGGCATTAGGTGGTGATGCTTGAAGAATTTATATGTATTCCAGATCACTGAGTTCCATGTCAGAGTCCGAACTTTCTATATCTAGTGGATCTTTGATTGCAGGGTCAGTAAGGAGTTCTTGTTCTTCCAAGATGATCCTGGTTAACAAATTCAGATGTTGAATTCCTGGTACCATGGTAGGGGTGACTAAAAATCTCCGGATTCTTCTGACAATGTCCGCTATCACTTCTCTTTGTTCTTCAAACAAGTACTGAAGGTTGTTGAGGATGTCTTCTATAAGGACACGAGGTCTTCCTGGGATTCTGATTCTTCGTCCAAGTAGCCAAATTTGTGCGCTACACTCCCGTATCTGTATAGTGATTTCATCAATTTGTTTATATTCTTCCGGACATAATAGTCTCCCATGAGAGCTTTTGTAAACGTCACTGTTCCTGATGGCTCGGAATTGGTAGACTGGTGGGTCTCTATTATAGTTGGGTAAATCGGTTTCTGCAAATCGTAAATCATGGTATTTGGGAAGATAGTTCCAGATGACATTGCAGGGGAGCTTGATTATTCCTGATGGACTCTTCTGATGATCACGGTTGAGTCGAGGGATGCGGTAATATTGTGTGACCAACACCACAGTTTGAGTGGGTCTTTCTGATAGGTTTGGTGCTTTAGGAATGTGTCAGAGGGGAAGGTATTGTATGCGGGTATAGATGGTTTTTTCTTTAAGAGCTATAGTGTATCGAGAGAGGATTGAACAGTTTTGTTTCATATAATGGTAATTTTGTTTCAAGACGTGGCGGTTTCTATATCGAGTCATGGTTCAGAGGTGTCGGCATTGTTGATATTCTGATAGGATGTCAGTGGCGTTTGCGAGATTACGAGCGGGTTCCCAAGAGTTATCGTTCGATCCGTAGCCTTTCCATTTAACTAGGTAATGGTAGCCTGCGCCTTGCTTCCTGTGAGCTACAATTGCCTCTACCTCGAATTCCTCTTGTCCATTTACGAGATCAGGGGGTGGTTTCACATAGTTCGGCCCATGTGCAGTCGTTTCCCTGTACGGGGTAAGGAGTGACGTATGAAACACAGGGTGAATGCGCCATTGTTTTGGGAGTTTCAATTTGTATGTTACTGGTCCCATCACTTGTTCGATTTCAAAGGGTCCTTCTCGTTTTGGCGCTAGCTTCCTGGACTGATATGGTATGTGAAGATTTCTGTTCTCAAGCCATACTTTTGTGCCTTTTTCAAATCGTATTGCTTTATCCTTGCGTTGTCTTGCCACTAGTTGTCTTGCTAGTTCATGTGCTGCTAGCGCTTCTTCTCTGGCCTTCCTTAGGAACTGAAGGCGTTCTTCTGCTGCTGGTGTAGTCATTCGCGTTGTAGCTGTGGGAAGCGCAACAGGGTCCATCCCATACATTAGTCTGAATGGGGAAGTTTTGATTGTGTCATGATGTCAGTTATTGTGAGCAAACTCGGCTATTGGGAGAAGCGGTTTCCATAGATGCAGTTCATTGGAGCAGAACATTCAGAGGTAGACTTCTAACTCCTGGTTGACTCGTTCTGTTTCTCCATCAGTCTGAGGATGATAGGCTGTGCTCATTCTATGATCGATTCCTAATGCTTTTCATATTTCCTGAAATACTTTTGCGGAGAACTGTGGTCCTCGGTCCGAGATCAAAATGTTGGGTAGGCCAAACCGTTTGAAAATTTCAGAGACATAAAGTTCTGCAGTGCCTAGAGCATCTATTGTCTTCTTGCAAGGTGTGAAAATTACCCCCTTTGTAAGACCATGGTCCACCGTGACCAGGATCGAGTCGAAGCCATCAGAAAGGGGTAGATCCATAATGAAATCAAGGGTTACTTGTTGAAAGGGACAAGTTGCTTTTGATGGAATTGGGTGGAGGGCAGGTACATTTGGGTGCGTGTTAACCTTCATCTGTTGACAGAGGGCGCATCCTTCTATCCATTCCCTGACATGTTTGAACATTCCAGGCCACCAGTAGTCACGCTTAAGGAGTTCAAGGGTCTTTAATCGTCCAGGGTGACCTGATGATTGTGCTTCATGCGTTTCTTTAATCAACTTGGTCCGTAATCCGTCTTGGTCAGGGATGTAGGTTCTGCTGAGATAGTGAACAATGCCGTTTGTATAAGACCAATCCTGTATGTCCGATTTGATCAGTGGGGCACGATGCGTGGTGATAACCTTGATTAAAATGCGTCCAAAATCATCCTTTGACATTGCCTTCTGAATCTCCATAACTAGATCTTCTGCAATAAGACAAATAAAACGGTCTTCTGGTAAGACTATGACATCTTCCTGTAATTCATTATTTCCCATATGATCAGGGCATCAAGATAGGGCATCTGCTTCAAACATTTTTGTGCCAGGGATGTGCTCAATGCATAGGTCAAATTCTGATAACAGGGATGACCATCTGGCTTGTCTAGGCATTAAGCGTTGGGCCGTTCAGTAGTAGGATAAATTCTTGTGGTCACAGTGAACTATAGTGGTGTGGGGTGATCCATGTAGTAGATGTCGCCAGGTCATCAATCCTTTGATGATTGCCAAAAGTTCTCAATCATAGATCTGGTAATTCTGTTCCGTTTGTGTTAATGCATGTGAAATAAATCCACAGGGGTGTAGAGACCCTGTTTCATCCGCTTGTTTCAAGACTGCTCCTATCGCCTTATTTGATGCATCGGTCTGAAGGATAAAGGGTCGAGTTGGATCTGGCATTAATAATACTGGCATAGATGCAAATTGTTTCTTTAGAATTTCAAAGGCATTGTTCCGTTCAGTGGTCCAGTCAAACGGTTCAGTTTTCTTAGTGAGGTCGGTGAGCGGTTTAGCGATGGCAGCAAAATTTCCAATGAAGCGTCGGTAAAAGTTCCCAAATCCGAGGAATGATCGGACTTGTTTGACTGTGGTAGGGACTGGCCAATCGGCGATTCCTGCTAACTTTATTGGGTCCATCTGAATGTGTCCAGGGGTGATGATCATTCCTAGAAATTCAACTTCCTGCATGGCGAATTTACATTTTTCTAATTTCAAGAATAGATTGTTATCTTGTAACCATTGTAAAATTTGTTTTGTCTGCTCTTCCAGTTGTTCCAGTGTTTCTGCGCAGATTAACATGTCGTCCATGTAAATGATTAGCCATCCCTCGTTGATCATGTCCCTAAAGTATTTGTTCATCATAGTTTGAAAGGTTGACGGCGAGTTGCATAATCCAAAGAACATTACTGTTGGTTCATAGAGCCCTCAATTGGTAATAAAGGCTGCTTTCCATTCGTCTCCCTTCTTGATGCAAACATTGTTGTATCCCCATCAAAGGTCTAGTTTGGTGAAGTACTTGGCGCCTCGTAGTTTAGTTATGAGATCTGAAACTAAGGGAAGGGGATATGCGTTTTTGACAGTCCATTTGTTGAGGTATCGATAATCCTGACAGGGTCGGAGTGCTCCACTTTCTTTCTTTGCTACAAAGAAGAACGGTGATGCCTGCAGTGATGTAGATGGTTTAATGTATCCTTTCTTGAGTTGTTCATCAATCCATTTGTCTAACAATTCCTGTTCTTTGACGGATAGAGGATAGAGTTTACTAGCCTTCAGGACAAAGCCTTCCTTTGTATTGATTGCATGATCCCATGGTCGACTGGATGGGAAGTGTTCAGATGCCTTTTTGTCAAAGATGGTGCGCCATTGCTCATACTCTGTCAGTAGAGTGGTAGATGGTTCATCTTTTTTTAGCCTGTGTTCTAGTTCTTGTGATGCTGATGTTTTAACTCTAATCCAATATTCATCTTCGCCCCATTGCTGGGAGTCGAGGGCTAGTTGCCAGATTGCTTTTGACGATGTGTCCAGATCTCCAATTTTCAGAGATTTCTCTCACCAGTTGATGATTGGGTTATTTTCTTCTAACCAGGGTATTCCTAGAATCATTCGTTGATCGCCTAGCTTAGTGATCCAGAACCAATTGATAAATTGCTGTCCTTTGATCATGTAGCATATCTTGGTTCGATGTGTGATCATTCCTTTCACATTTACTGTTCCATCTGCGTTTCTGACTTTATTTGGTTTCTTAAGTTGTTCTTTCCTGAGCTCCTTCACTGCTCCCTCGTCTACAAAGTTTCCTTCTGCTCCACAATCGATTAGGGCAGATGTTCCAGTGGGTAAATCGGTCGATTTGATAGTTAACAAAATGCGCTTGTCATTGTTGGATAATACTATTACAGAATCAAGCGCTAACTGTTCAGATCTCGATAATAAGGAAGGGCCAACTGCTGAGTGACACTTCCTAACTAAAAACCCTCGTTTTCGAATTCATTTAAGAGGGCATTCTTCTCTTCAGTAGACATTGCTGAAAAGATTGCTCTAATTTTCTTTGCTGGTTCGTCTTCTTCCTTCTGTTGTTCCTCAGTGATGGAACGGACAGCCTTATTCTGATAAGAAGACCTGGATGAAGACGCATCATTGCGTTTCGGGCAGTTCCTGGAGATGTGTCCCTGTGTTCCACATCTGAAACACTTGCCAGTTTTTTGGTATTCCTCATTTTGATCATCTGTCAATTGGCTAGGAGTCGTGGTATTTATAGTTCTGATTGCTCTGGATCGATTGTTGTTTCGATTGAAATGCGTTCCAGATCCATCAGTGGTTCTCCTGTTCCCTTGTCCTGTCATATCCCAGGTGTTATGGTGATCCTCGGCCTTATCATAGGCTTCTTGCATTGTTTTAATCTTCCTTTGGTCCTGTAAGATCATCCTAGCAAGTTCCAAGGGTAATCCTTTGACAAATGCCTGTAACTGAGCGGGTATTCCTGTAAGCCCAGAGGTTCCTATGTCCATGCAAAATTTTCTAATGTATTCTGGGACTGAAACACCATTGCCAACTCTTAATTTGGATAGATTGTTCAGGGCTCGGAGGGCGCTGTTGACTTCTCCCCAGTCATTGATGAAACGTGTTTCAAATGCTTCATAGTTACTCCATTTGAACGTGGCTGTGGCACTGCCTCTGTTGTCGTTCAATTCACTTCGAATAATAGTTTTCCAGTCGTCTAGCTCTGGTCCCATGCATGCAAGCGCATATCTGACTTTCTTTTCGTCTTTTCCTTCGTAGTTCTGTTCATTGAGGGTAAAGTAATCCTCAAGCTGTCCTAAAAATGACCTTGCTTCGATTCGTTTGCCTGTAAAAGGTCGTATAGGCTGGGGTTTGATATCTCCTTTAGAGCTAGCACTGGTTTCAGATGCCATTCTTGGTTCAGGAGTGATCGGTGGTTCGGGGTTAATTCTTGGTTCAGGGGTTGGTGTTCTGGTGATTGGTTTCGGTTCTGGAGTAGGGGTTCTACTCGGGGTTCTGGGTTTTGGAGATGGGGGTGGTCCTTGTCTCAAGTAATCTGTATCAAACGGGTTTTCCTCAAGCTTAGCTTGTTCAATTTGTAGTAATTCCTCCCACTCTGCTAAAAGGCTAGCTGTGATTCCGTGTCGGTCGCTGTCTCTAAAGAATTCTCTGTAGGTTCCTTCCTAGGTCGTTTTCTGGTTCCTTAACAAGGTAGAGTGGCTCTCCTTGTACTTCACTACCCCAGTCTAGGTAGATTTGATCGGGTAAATCGAATTCAAAGGCTCCTGAGTAGAAGTCTCCTGAAAAATATTTGTCTGGGACTGGTTTGTTTTGTTTCCATCCTTCTGTAACAAAGTACCAGGTTCGTTGGTAGAGAAAAACTTCTCGTTGTCCAAGGTAGTATTTCCCCTTATAGGTGACGGATCCATTCGGGGGTTGTTCCTGAGAGCTGCGGGTCTCAATGGTGTTGGCTAGGGATGATACCCTGAGCTAGTCCTGAGTTCCAACTTATGTTATGGTCGATGTCCACAACGTCGTTCAGCGTCCAAGTCTACAGCGACAAACAGAGTCTTGGTCTGTTCCCAGTCACTGGACGAGGATTCTAGGCACTAAGTCTGACGATGACAAAGGCTAGAGAGAGAGCGAGGAGAGCGGTTGAGGTGATGAGCGAAAGAGCGTTCAGGTTATGGATATGATTCGACTAAGTTGGAACTAAGGAACTATGGTACATGAGAGGGGTTTATATACATTAAGAGAACAATAGAAACTAAAGGGGAAAGAACATAGCTATCTAGAAAAGGAAAGGTGAAGGTAGCTATGAAAGGAGATAACGTCCAAATGTAACTATGGGTTTGTAACAAGTAAATGTAGTCTGTTAATAGAGGGAAAAGAGAGTTGTAACAAATAATAAAATGAAAATGACTTGGTGAAAAAGCCGAAGCTTTTCAGTCAGTCATGACAATGAGGCAACATGGAATCAAGGCAAATGATGGGATGCCTATCAAATGGCAATTGGGGCATGTCACAGTGATGACACAGCTTGTGAACTTGTACTTGTTGGTGTTTGACTGGCATACATGTGGAAGCTCTGGAGAGGTGTATCCAGGCAAGGAGAGGGGTTGATTGACAGGGCCCTGTGACAGCACAATGATACAGACTCCTTACAATTGCTAAGTAATCATTTTGTCAATCTTGACAACCATTCTCACCTGGGAACCAGAAGATATACTTGTGAGTAGAATCCTCTGCACCTAGAGGTGGGACACAGCCCATGGTGAGTGTGACAGAGATTTTCAGGCATGTCTGACAGGGTATCTTGCAGGAGACAGTGTTGCCAGTATTGATGGCAACACCCTTCACAGGCATCCGCAGGTGACAAAGGCACATTTGTTGCATAAGGTAACTGTACAAAAGTCTTCAGCAGCAGACATAGCTTACAGTATGGCTCTCACCTATCCAAAGGTTGCCATGGCACAAGCACACTCTAACTATGAACATGAAAAGCAGGGGTAGAGTTGGTGCAACATTTCAAGGGTTCTAGCATAAGACACATTTTGGGGATTCATTGGTGGGGGAAGAATGAAAAAATGTTGGTGTATTGCTTTTGTTGATGATTGCTTAAGGTATTTGTTTCTGAGGGAATGAAATGAACAGGATGAATATGAGTTCAATGATCATGATTATTGAATGTTTGTGTGTTGCTGTTTTATGTCACAATTGTCATTTATGTGCTGTTCACTGTGTTCCCACTGTTTATAATGACCACAATGATCATGATGATCCAGCATGATCCCCTGGGTTCCTCAATGATTGACCTATTTTCTTGAATTTTGTTCAATACAAACAGTCATAGTTAACAAAGGGAAAAGAAATCATAACACTATCTGCAGCTGGTGGTACAAATCTATCTGAATTTAGTGACATGCCTGGTAACAAGCTCTTAGCCAAGTGCACCAGAAGATCACACACACACACTCAATTCTTGAACACCATTTCACTAATCACTCAGAATATTATACTGCTTTCAAAATAAACTCCTCTCCTGTTATTTGCAATTCATTTTGCCAGGTATTCTGAATCTAAATTGTGTAGCCTAATGCCTGTATTGCACCTTCATATTATCTGCCAACTTCTCAGCTACAGCATAACATGCCCCAGCCTGAATTTATCATGAGACCTTTAAAATCTCAAAAAAGAAAAAAAAAAAAAAAGATCTCTCACAGTATGCCCCGCAACAATAGTTGGGAAAATGGAGGCATCACAAACCCGTAAGCCTGTGACACCGTATACTCTCAGTTGGGTATCGACCACACCCCCTTGGTCCTCAGGCGCCATTCGACATGTCGTGGTCGGATGGTAAGCCGTCGCAATACGTGTCCTGACAAGGTCCAGCAACTCATCATCAGATTTGAGGTGTACTTGGTGATCGAGATCATCCCGATTGCACGAGTGGTCAAGCAAGGATGCCACAGGCTGCGCACGAGCAATCTTGGACAACAATTTGACGCCGCGAACAAGTTTCGCAGCGTCGGACGGATCTTGTAGATAGCTGCATTGTTGTTATACGTTATTGGGTACGAGCAGAACGGAAAAAAAAAAAAAAAAAAAAAAAACTGTCACTTACTTGGGATCAACGCTTGGCAAGTCCCATGGATTAGCACTCTTGAGAAGGACTTGTCCACGACTCAAAGGACTTGAGAGAAAGACGTTAGAGCAGACAGGAGATGGGTCAAGTACAGAAACGGACCTCAGCAGGTAGCAATGTAGGCCATATGTGTCCACATCCCAAGTAGTGCGACCATGGTTCTAAACGTAGCAGTCTTCATTCAACATAGTGGCATACATATATGCATTGGGCTCACTCACCTCAGCTCCAATGGGAGTAACGAATAACTCCATATCAGGAGCTCGCGGACCTGGCGTGGAATCCGTAAGTTGTTCCGGGAATTGTTGACGAGGGTACAAGTCCGGATCATCCGTTCTCACAAAGGCGACAGCCTCGCCAAGCTATCAGTGGGCATGTGAATGATGAACTGCCCTCCACATCGAAGTACTTACGTTTGAAGCTACAGGACCACCGAATCCACAAAAATATTGCAGTACGACAAGTAGAGTTTTTCCTACTTCATATACATTGCTGGGATTTAAGTACTTCAATGAATCGTTGTGAGCGTCCTTGAAGGCAAGGTGAATGCAGGGATGGTCAATCAAGTTTGCCCCGACTGTAGGTTTATCGAGTACGAGCGGAATTCCGTATTTATTTAATTCTTCGGCTGGGCCAATACCCGAGAGTTTAAGAATCTAAAATTACAAGGCCACGCTGACGACTGAGAACCATTCTTTAAAAATTTGGACGAAACGTACGTGTGGCGAGTGGATAGCCCCCGCCCTACAGTGACTGTCAGCCCCGGAACCGAATGGGGTCAACAGCAGGGATGAACTTACGAGAGAACAACATCCTTCCTTGCCATGGCCCGATGACGTAGACCCTCTGCCGATTTTGCAAATTCGACACCTGAGGCTCGGACTATGCCGGTAGCTGATGTCTCGAACAAGATGCGGGTAACTGTAGTGTGGACGACGACTGTGAGGTTGGGGCGAGCCATTACATCATCAGTAAGGTAGGCGGTTTCAGAAGAGACGCGTTGTCTCCTTTCATCAATATATGTCACTAGAAACGGCAAGAGTAAGTAGGTAGAGGTAAGCGAGGCTAAACGGGGGCACGTACTGGTCTAAATCAGACGATGACATGTAAGTAGAAGCAGTGGGTTTGAACGAAAAAAACAAACAAACACTCACTCGACCAGCTCCAAGTGTACCCGCTGATGTATTAAAGTCTGGCGTGAAGGGAATACCTACGTTGACACACGTTTTGACAAAAGCCTTGGAAAATTCGCTGACAGTATTGAAAAATCCAATTTTGATTGGTCCATTATTGCCGTGCAGAGAGGCATCTACTTGTGGCCCATCGAAACATGGCTGGAAGCGTTCAAATTTGCGGAAGTATCTGCGGTGACCGGAGGGTCAGAAGAATGTGTGTGTGCGTATGTGTGAAACTGACCTACTAAAGTTATCCCATGCCCACGACTTGTCACCGGTAATCCTGGCCCATTCATTGAAGTCTTCAGGGTCACCATATTGTGCCCTAGATTACCATTATGAATTACGAAAAAAAAAAAACGCCGAAAGAAACAAATTTTCTGAATTGAACATACATTTGCGCGTTGATGGAAGAACCTGATTTTATGTCAATAACAAGAAAGACGCATAAGGGGCATGAATTGAAAAAATCGTACATCCACCGAGAAGCTTGGCTAACAAGGGTGACTAATGGTAAGCACAGATAGCTGACACCAAAGGTGGGTGATGTGTACCTCTAGGCCAGTATTCTCGTTTGTTTTTGGCATAGACCTGCGGCTCGGTTTCAAAATTGAAAAGATATTTGGAGAAAAAGAGTTTGATGAACAAAGAAGGGGTGCGGCTCCGAACATGGGCTCTGCCACTGAAGAGAGATGTGAGAGGCGTTCGCGGAGGGAAGCTGAGGGAACGAACCTTCCTCCAGCCTCGATCAGCAGAACGTTAATACTCGGATCTTCACTTAGACGAGCAGCGAGAGCGCAGCCAGCAGTGCCTCCACCGATGACAATAACATCATACTGGGGAGCAACTGCGGCAAGGTTGGAGATGCAGCGACTGCTAGGGCGGCGGCGGTGACGGCGGAAAGAGTAGAAGAGGGCGAGGACGAGCGCGGCCGCAAGATAGGTTCTGTGGGGGATAGAGATATCCATTGATGTGGCAAAGACCTACGAAGTCACTAGTCACTGGTGAGGTATTCAGTCGTATCAATGATGCAGGGACGCGCCCAAATGACATTGGGCGGGTGTTTGGATTGTAACGTGACCAGCATCATCTCATCACTGCCAATCCTCTTCTCACTATTGACGAACCCTTTGCCCCAGAAGCATGATTCGTGGCTGCCTGCTGGTGCATAGCGGCATATGGCAGCTGGAGCGTTGAAATATCTCGCCAGATGATTGAGCGTGACGAGCGTAAACAGTGTTCAGCTTAGTCGTACATTAGTAAGCACACAACGACAGGACAGGTATAAGGATGAACGTTTGAACATTTGAACAGGCTAGTTTTATTCCTTTGATATAAGTCAATGTACACATTCACGGTGAGGTCACAAGCCCACATATGTCAATGACGGTCCTATGTGAATGTGTGAGGTTTTACGAGGTCAACTCTTCTGGATCGAACTTTATCCATCATCATGAATGATAGAGGGCACGCATTGTTTAACGTTTAACACCAGCCTCACGTTTAATGGTGGCCACCGTGCTCTGAGATCAATCACCAGGGCGAGTTATTCTCATGACAAACGGCTTCATATAATATCAACAGTCAAAGAGCGACATGTCGAGGCACAAGATATTAAGAGATCGCGCCCATACGTCCGGGAAATAATATTCTTATCAATTACCCACTGACATCACGTGATCATACTTTTCCTGTCCCGTGTTTCATTTTCCTTCTCGGCAGTATCGCAATGGCAAATGCCTCGACGGTCAACGCATCCGGTTCGTGGCTGCCTGCCGGTGCATGGCGGCATATGGCTGCTGGAGCGTAAGTTACCACACACTTGCTACCACAACATCAAAGTAAACCCTTTCTTTTTTTTTTTTTTTCCTTGAACAGACTGGGTGGAATGTGTGGTGCCATTGTCACCTCCCCGTTTGACGTCGTCAAGACGCGATTGCAGTCCGACATGTTTCGAGCAAAGAAAGCAGGAGTAGGGGCTACAATGGGCACCGTCAGAGCAGGGATGAATGGTACCATGACCGTCGTCGCCGCACCACGCGTGGGTGGTCTTCTCTTGCACTTTATCGAGACTGGATACATCGTACGGTACGATCCATTATTCTACCTCCCCTCCCTAAACTAAACAGAACGCTGAACCCCCAATTTCGTTTTTTCTTGTCTTTTTTTCTTCTTTTTTTTTTTTTTCACTTGCAGGGATATCTACGTACACGAATCCCCACGCGCCCTTTTCAAAGGTCTCGGAGCCACACTAGTCGGCGTCATCCCCGCGCGCGCCATCAACTTTTTCGCATACGGCAATGGGAAGCAAATCATCGCCAACCATTTCAACAATGGCAAAGAAAACGCCCTCGTTCATCTTTCTGCTGCCGCCACGGCTGGAATACTCACGGGGACCGCGACAAACCCGATTTGGGTGGTGAAAACTCGGTTGCAGCTCGCCGTGGATGCAGCACAGGCTGAAGGATCACGGTGGCCCGCGTCGTCATCATCATCATCATCATCATCATCGTTGTCGTCACAGACGGCGGGTTCACAGACACGAAGCATGCTTGGGGGAAGCGTGCGGACGATAAAGCAGATTTTCCGAGAGCAAGGGGTGAAAGGGTTCTACAAAGGTCTCAGTGCGAGTTACCTCGGTGTCACGGAGGGCACGATCCAATGGGTGCTCTACGAACGCCTCAAACTCCTCACGACCAACATTGGCGAGCACGGCGTCGTTGGGAACTTGCTCGGCATACTCTGCAGCGCCGGCACGGCCAAGGGCGTCGCCAGTCTCATCACATACCCGCACGAGGTGCTTCGCACGCGGCTCCGCCAGCCCATGGTCAACGGCGTCCCTAAATACACGGGCCTGTTACAGACGCTGCGACTGGTGATCAAGGAAGAGGGCGCACGGTCGTTGTATGGCGGTTTGTCAGCGCACTTGATCAAAGTCATGCCGAATGCGGCGGTCATGTTTTGGATATATGAGGGCGCAAAGAACTGGGGTGCTTAGAAGAAGCTCTTTGGCAGGTGTCTTGATGATGCTGCTGCTGCGGCTGATGATGATGATGATGATGATGATGATGCCCGCTTGTCAGTGTCATGCTATGCATGACATGAGACTTGCCTCACTCCTCTCCGTTCCTCGTGCTCACTCTCCATCGCATCGCAATCTTGCTGGGACCATCTTGGAAGGTCCTTTTTCAGCTTCAGAAGAGGGGACAATGCGCTTATGCTACCACATATCATAAGATAAGCTAATCTAATGTAGTTATCATGGTGTGAATTGAATGTCCAGCATTTCGGCCGATGTTGTGAAAAAGAAAGAAAGAAAGGATGTTACATTGACGTCGGATTCATATTACTAACTAGTACAAGTTTACAAACACTTGAGAGCTTGAGCGCTTGAGCGCTTGAGTCATTCTTTAAGCTTTAGTTGTAGCTCAACCACTGCTCAATAGTGCTGACATATCTCCCCCACCGCCCGTCGTCCCAGGTCAAAAAGTCCTGCCAGAGGTCACTCTCCTTTCCAAAGATATGCCTCAAGAAAAAGATCCACCCCGCCGCCTCAAAGTCCGCAAAGATAGGTTCATCCCCGCCCAAAAACACGCCCCCACTTTCCCGGATCCATCCATCCACGACATGCAGACTCTCCCTCGCCTTGGCCCACTGCGCCTTATGCGCCTCGCCATGCAGCGCCTTCTCCTCCACCGTCTTCCCGTCCGCCTCGGCGCCCGCACGGATGTACTTCTCACTCGGGGGGTTCATGATCTTCACAAACGGGAGCGTGATCAAGGGGCCAAACGCGCTAAACTGGGTCGCAAACGCGTGATTGTAGGCGTGTTGCAAGGCTGCCGTGCCAGGGGGGATGAGGCGCGGTGTGTCGGGGTACTGTTTGTCAAGGTACGCCGCGATACGGATGGAGTCGGAGACGTAGGCCCCCGTCGAAGGGTCGTAGATGACGGGGAAACTGTAGAACGGCGTGCCGTCGGGCTTCTTGCCGGTAGGAGCGATACCCAATTCCTTGCATTTGGGCTCGATCTCGTTGAACTCCCACCACTCGGCGACGAAGGGCAGGCGTTTGTAGTTCAATGTGAACCTAGTAATGGCAGGATCAATATATCATATCAGAGGTCTCCGCGACGTAACGTACCTCGTCTTTTGGACATTGGGAGACCAGACTTTCTTATCGACTTTGGAAGGGATATCGTAGAGGATGATGGGAGCCATTTCAATGCAGCAGCATATCCATTGGCAGCTCTTTTTATGCTAATGCAAGGTTGTGGTTGTTGTCACCGTCGGTTAACGAGTCGGCTAGTGAGTCAGCGTCTGGCCATTTGCTTGCTATTGAATGGGATGGGGTCGCTTACAGAGACGTTCGAACGTGCGCATTTTTAGGACGTTCAACTTACTATAGCAGCCCAACAGCCGCAACTCCGAGTTGATCGCTCATCATGAGACAAGGAGAAAATCCAGCATGGCTCAAGCGCTCACTCGGAGACCGAGGGCCTACTTGAAAGCTTGCTAAACGCCAGAGTGTCGGACGCGTCGCATGTTGAGTCATGCACCCATCAAACGCGTTTCTGGCCTCACCTCATGCTCAAGAACTTGCCAGAGAGCCGACGGGAACGCCAACATCGATGAAGGTGACAACAAGTACTATAAGCAGCCATACCAACAAATAGTTTACCCATCTAATAGATCCCAGGCTCTTCACCCCTACTTCACAACGATTCTCCCACCTTGGATCCCATGGAACTCCGACGGTCTTGAACATGCTTCACCTGAGTTGGCGCCGATTCCCCCAACGCCTCCGCCAGCCGTTGCAAGAGTCGGCCTTGTGACTCCATCACCTGATGCAGATGACTGATTTGCTGACTTAGCTCTGTTTGGTTTTTGGCCAGCTTATAATTAGACAGCTCTGGCTGCATCGATATCCCAGGCGGCGCAAAGGCCGCTTCTGTCTCGGGATACGGATCTTCTGGCTGCTCCTGCGACTGTTCAAATTAAAGGGTTAGAACGGTGACAGTGGGAGGGGGCCTTACGCGGTTTTTACTCATCCGCTCCCAGACGATGCTAAACTCCCTCCCCAAAACAAAACTAGGCAGAGTGATGGTGAGAAGACCAAACACAAGGATAGGCATCGTAATCAACCGGCCCAGGAACGAGCGAGGCGTGATCTCGCCATAGCCAACAGTCGATATAGCTGGCAGGGTAGTGCCAATGCGGGTTAGATGGGTAAAGATGAACCGCCAAGGAACCTTCTTACGTACTGACAAGAACGAACCTTTTTTCGTTCGACCCATCGATAAAAAATCAGCAAAGCAAAAGTTAGAGCTTACTTGATTTACTTACCATCCCGCAGCGGGGATAGACTGGAAGCAATGATCAGTCGGCAATATGTACAGTCTAGACCTCTTACCGAAAACTGAGAAGGATCCCCATCAGAATTGACAAATATTCCCAACGTTTCATCCCAAGTTCCTCGTTCCGCGAAATATCTGCAGCGCTAAAGGGTCTGTAGCACTTTGAAGATGAAAGAAGACATACAGTAATGTGCTGAATACTGTGAGAATCATGAATACAAAAAAGCCTAGGGCAAGTAGAGCGTGCTGTGACCTCCGAACGGATAGATACATGACTTCGATGGTTCTGGATGATCGGACTCAGGACATGGATAACGTTTTCCAATAGCAAGTCACTCACAGCAATATAGTATGGTTATATCTGAAAGGTCTAAACACTCTCAACAACCGGAACATCCGAAGTATTGAGAATCGAAATAAAACAGACTAAAGCGGCATCGTTAGCCATGTGTTAAGATGCTTGGAGTGGTTTACAAAGACTGACGGTATCTTGATGCATTAATAATTCAATATAGTATGGTAGTACTGCTAGTAGATCGAGTATTCCAAAAAAAGCTGAGAAAAACAACGTTGAGCGTGAGTACACTTGTGGGGGGTAGGGTGGGGTTGAAACGCGGGCAGGTATGTACTCACATGTAGTCCATTTCAACAAACTCAACCAAGTCGAACTCCACGCCACACAACGCGCGATGTATTCAACAGTGAAAAGAGCGATGAGGCCAGTTTCGAATCCGAACCAGATCCGGGTCGGTATCGAGTGAAAGGCGGGTACAGTTTCCAGGACGGTCACGAGCGCAGACAAGAGAATAAGGAACGTGGTGAAGAGGTGGACGACGAAGGCGGAGGGAGACGAAGTCGGATGTTCCAAGAGAGCGTTCAAGTCCCGTTTCCAGGCTGGACGGATATTGGCCAGCTCGCCCTTGTAAGAGGCAGACAAAGGAATAGGTTCGTTGCGGTCATCGCCTGGAGTCTGAGGCGGAATTTGGTCCTCGCTGAGGAAATGCGAGGTCTCCTGGTGTCGTATTCGCGCCATTTCGATGTTTATGGCCGTAGCCATGATGATGGCAAGCGGGGCGTGATGACGATGACGGGCGCCGCGTGGCCCGTCACAGCGCTCAAAAGTTCGTGAATGACATCCAACCACGACAGCAGGGGCCCTGCTATCACTGCACTTACCGAAGACGCGCTTGACTGTCGACCATCAAGCGATAGGACGCCTCCTCAGCCGGAGAATGACTCGGATTGGCATCATAATTACAGCAACATGAAATCTGAATAATCTCAACCCACTTGTGCCTTTGCCATTGCGCGGGGTCCAATATGTTGTAACATGTAAAGCCGTATTTATACTCCACCAGTTATCAGAACAGAACTGTCAGACATCTCCACATGGCAGTGATGGTCAGTGCGGCCTTTTCTGTGTCCTTGTCATCTTGGACGGTCCGTCGTAACTGCGCGCCGGGTTAAACGTCGGTTCAAATGGCTTTTGTCTTGTCGCATAACATGTCAAAGCCGACTCTTCCTTATAGTCCGTAGGTGTTGGGATGCGAGCGACAAGATCCCAGGAGGATGATCCCAACTTGCCAACTTCATTACGACAATTTGCACGCACGTACGTGTCGAAATAGAAATATTTCAAGCGATCGCCCTGCCTGCATCCGCGTTGAACCGCTCGAGAAACGGCTCCCACTCCTTGCTCATAAAACAGTACGATAGCTTTGCGGCTTTCGCCGTTCTCAATAGATTCCTTTCATAAAACAATTCGATCACAAACCCACTACTGCATTCGCCATAGTCTCCGCGGAATAGTCGAGAGTAAATATTGTGTTATGACCTGCTGCGGTTCCGTCCTGAATAAATTCTCTAACAGTGAACAGAGTGACCGTTAAGAAGTTAGGCTTACGGGCAATATGTAACTAAAGCCAATCGCTATCATGGCGGTTCCATCAATCCCATGGTATGCACAACTCGAGGTGAATACCTACTGCATCTTATACTTGCAAGCTTATCCGTCTCATAAATCTGAAAACCAGGTGTCAAAAGCTAGACCCACAGAGTCATCCCGGTTTAGTGACCAGCCTGCTCGTGTATCCTCATTCACATTCTTACTATATCCCGTAAGACTAAAGGTGCGCTTGTAGCGAGCAGAGAAATTGAATGGGCTGTTTCCGCCGTTGTTGTACATGCTCATGGTTTGCACAAAATCAATGGTGTCTAGAATTAATAAGCCCAATAAATGACAAGCAAGGGATATCACGCACATAGTCTTCTGTCTCCAATAATTTGCTCGCTTCCAGCAACGGGTAGCTGGTCCTTCGGCGGTGGTGGCAAAATTTCAGCACCAATTTCTGTGAAGCCAAAACTGTCGCTCTTCATCCCCACGGTTTTTATCCAGCCATCGTATACGGCAATAATATAGAATTTCCATCTTTGGAAGTGAAATCTTCATTTAGCTTCGCAAGCGTGACGTAGATATAAAATCTTATAATGATGGCAATCGACGTTACTGAAAGGCTGAGTGTGTAGCTGGAGAAAGTACAATACTAAAAATTCCTATAGCACTGACGCCGTAGAGTGTTGGGATAACCACTTGATCAGCAAGAACCTCGAATCTCTCGCGTATCTGTTGGTCTGCTGCAGAGCGGCTAGAGATATTCTTGAGGTGGCCAGAAGGTTTGATCTCGATGAAGAAAACAGGGTGTTTCTGACGCTGGACAATGAAAATCGTTGTGAAATCGACAGATTGAGGATACGTGGGGCGCTTGCACCGAGGAACGATCATGAAATGCTCTGGACCTGGGAACAATTTCACGAGGAGACCGTTGTATGGGCCATAGTATTCAGACTCAACAACTTCGCCAAGTGGCGTGATGGTATCGAACTGTTCAACAATGTGCGGCGGCCAAGGCACTGTTTCCTGCACAAAACAGTGGCATAAGTATCAGAGCACTTGCACTTGTTTGACTTACCAAGGAATGTTGTGATCGCTACCCGCGTCGCAGTACAGAAACGCTTCCGCAACTCCGCCGGCCAACATTGGCGACTCGCCTGGCTCTCACAGAAGACTCGAGGGCACAATCTAGCCCGCCTCAACGCCAGCCGCCGCCGTATCACGTCCACCCTGGGCCGCCAACGATCACGCTTCATTCTCAAGTGCGAGGACTCCCCACCGCTGTTCTCCCGGTTTGTTCGTTTTGTTACGGGCCACATGCCCTTGGCCGAATACCGCCGCCGCTTCTTTCCTTATGCCCCGGTACACTGCATCCGCTGCACCCGTAGCCTCTGACACGCGCCCACATCATTTATGAGTGCCCCTTTGTCTCTCCGCCGTTCACGTCGTTTCCAGCTTTCCTGCGCCGCGATAACAATTATATTGGTTTGGTCGCTTTTCTTAAAGCCAACCCTTCGGCCGTCACATTCGACGCCATGGTGCCTTACTCCCATCGCCCCCGCCGCCGTTCATATCATAACGCGCTTTTCCCTGAACGCCCCCGCCCGGCATACCTTACGCGTATCGTAGCGACCCCTGCTTATTACACAAGACCCATAGCGTGTCTTTTTTCGCATATAGTCTGTTTGTATTATTTACTGTTCCCAATATCATCTTTGCCATGCAAAAAAAAAGTAATGTTGTGAAATTCCGCCTTGGCATCACCGGTGGCCAAAACGTCAACGTTCCTTGATAGAGCCGCATACAGCCTTCTCTCACTATAAGAGTCAATAATCCATCTCTCTCTTGAGGCAGCGGGTACTGAACAGGAATATGTACCCCCAATATGCCTTGTTGTACAGTTTATCTAGATTACGGGCCAAGAATAGAGGATTGGCAGGGGGTTTAGTGGTGGACTTGACGCGGTTAATACGTACACTAAGCGAGTATGAATGACGGAAAGTTTAGGTTAGTATTTATCTCGAATGCAGCAATAATTCAGGTTCTCAGGGAGGAACTTAGTGTAGTAGTGAGTTGAGAATGGAATATGATCGTTCGCGTGTTCCCTTATCTTATACTTAAAAATTCCCTCAGTTAGGTGGAACACTCCTTTTTATGACCTAAAAGCCTGGTGAACTTGACCGGCACTATCTTGTACAAATATGTTTTGGTGGTCTGAGCTACTTATTCCCATGAAACACGTAGAAGAAGGGCTTGCAATGTGATTTCATGAAGACCGAAAGTAATGACGGTCCAGAAAATAGATAATTTGTCTACCCTTTCATACTTCCTTCCGCGCTGATAGCGGCCGAGCGAATCAGTGTCTCGGCGTGTAGGGATCGGGGAACAATGGAACATTTAAATGGCTGTGGGAAGCTATCGGGAACTCATCAAGAACGCTCCAGATGAGCCCAGTCACACGCGACGTACCAGGTCAATCCAGAAGAAACCACATTAGTATCAACTTCGATGTCCTCCCCATTCTCGTCCTTTGCTTTGGAGATGTTCAATGTCGCAAGTACCGAAGCTATTGTCATCCATAGCTATAATAGTGACGTCACCACTGATTTGTGTTGAGCGTGGAACAGCGTACCACATCACTAGCTATATGTTTTCCAGGACAGTTCCTACAAGCGCGATAAATTGCATGCACATCACAACTTAGGGGAACAAGTTGTTCACCTGCGTCCATATCCAAAGACAAAGCCGGCTTGGCCGTCTTTCAAAGTTCTATCTAGATTTAAGAACCGATCTGGATTGAACGTTTCTGGTTTCTCATAGATGGTTTCATCTTGGGAAATAGCCCTAAGGAAAATATATCTGTGGCATGCGAGCACATGATTGTGTATTATACACTGACCATCGGTTAGGTAGAATAAGCGTGCCTGTATGGAAATATGACATATAATGATGCGTGAGATACAATGAACTTGCCTTTGGGAATATAAAAGCCCTTGTATACGTCATCCTTCACCGTTGCATGTGGAAAAGCAAGAGGCACAACAGGCCTCCACCGCAAGGTCTCCCTAAGAATAGCATCAATGTAAGGCAATGATGACCTATCCTCGTAGGTAGGTAATCGGTCAGTCCCGATGACTTTATCAAGTTCGGCTTGTGCTCGCGCCTGTACAGAAGGGTAAAGTACCATGGCTAGCAAGAAAAATAGCTGTGTAGCTTGCATCTGCGCAATTAGTAGTCAGTCAATTAACATCTTTCATTTCGATTTGCATACGGGCTCTGCGCCGGCTTAAACAAAGCTTTAACGCAAAAGATATAGAAGGCCAAGAGCTGAAGCTTACCAATATATACGGTCCCCATTACATCCTTCAACTCCCTTTCATCACGTATAGTACCATTATCTGCTAGACGATCCTGCACCAGCCTTGCTAGCACACTCTCCTTCAATGTTCCTGCGGGCTACAATGATACATCAGTCACTTCAACTCAGACAGGTATACGAATAACAGACATTCATCAAAATTTTCTTCGCGTCATTAAATGGCTGGTTTGTGCTGATCGTTACTAGTTTCTTCACCTCTGCGGCCCAACGCTGTGTCGAGGCACCAGGTAGCCAAGCAGGCAAATACCTGAGAATCGGGAATGTGTTGATAAGGCTCCCCCCCGGATGGGAAAGTTGAGTCACAGCGGTCAGGATCCGCTCTTGCAACTCAACATATTCGTTCATCTTACCCACTGGTATATCGCTCCCAAAGGCTGTAGACATGATAAATGCAGTACTCAACCTAGTCACATCATGAGCCACTGCAATGACCAGGTATTTATGGCACGTGCAGAAGCATACCATTTACAGTGGTCGGTGAAGTGATCCGGGTCCCGAAGAAGCAAATCGGTGAATAAATGTACTTTTTCCGTGTGTGTCCTGTGATAACGCGGCATGACTTCCTTCTTGAAGCCTTCGTGAAATAGGTTTCTGTGCTTGCGCCATTCATTATTATATGGCCTTACGAACGTGACGATATCAATGCCCAATCTGGGAGAAGATAAATATCAGTCTTAGACGTTATCACATCGATCTGATCGCCATTTACAGATGAGTCGTTGCAAGGAATGGCCGTGTTGAATAAATGGATGAGCGCTTCTCCAAGAGCTCGGCTATATCCCCTGGCTTGTTCAACACAACAATATGATTGCCCATCGCGGACATGTGAAGAATATCACCTGAGATGTTTAGAACCGTCAAAAGTAAATGAGAAACTAGTACATACTACCGAGCTGCTTTGACCACTCCAGGTATTTGACCCAGGGCATATCCGATGGAAGATCAAAGGCATTTCCGATGATTGGCTTTGGACGCGGCCCAGGAGGATATGGCAGGTGTGGTTTCTTTCGCCACACCAACACGAGTATGGATACCAAACCGACAAGTGCAATCGCGAGAATGATTGACATGAGGGCCAGCATCCATGGGGCGACAGTAGCGCCTTATAATGTGGACAAACTGTGTTGGAATCCCTACTCTGGGAAGCTCAAAACATGATTAACAATTAATCACTCACACAACTTGAAATAGACGGGTTTATAAGACGCTACTATTCAATCACTGAATAATCATTCCAGGTGGTGAGCATTTGACTCCCAAGTAAAGGAGACTGTGACCGTCGACCCCGGGCCCTTCTTGAACTGGTACCACCACTTTCCCTTTTCGGATTCCTCTAGTGCTGCCCTTGCCCTGGGCCCCGGGTAAGGGCTTAGACTGCGAAAGCGGTTGACCACAGCACGTCGCACCCTAGTACTTAGGCTAATGGTCATCTGATTGCAGCTGAACAGGCACCGAGGTGCATAGATGAATTGGTTGATCGGATCAGCAGTTGGTTAATCTAAATCAGAAAATTTGGCCGCCGCAGCAACAGTACATATTTTGAAGGATACGTTTGTCCATAAAGGTATAAGAGACTTTTGCCAGTCTTCCCGCTATCTTCTCGAGAACATCGGCACATGGTCGGCCGATTGGTTTGTTTACACTGTAGTCAATGCCACTACTAAGGCTACTGGTTCATATGATATGATCGTTGCCGGTTGGAAAAGCTCTGAGAAGAAGTATCATCTCAAAATCTTGGACAAGGTTCGTCCAATGGAGGTATCAATGTCGGATGAAGACATTCTCGACGAACTAACGCCCAACGTGACCACCTTGATCCATTCCCTCCTTGACCAGAAGTTCGAGGAGGAGGCTCAAAATGATTCATACAGCGTTATTATCTTCGTCGAACGGCGGGACGCCGTTCTAGCTTTGGTTGAAATCCTCAAGCACCACCCCTTTACCAAGGACGTATTCAAGGTTGGATCTCCTGGTGTCGTATTCGCGCCATTTCGATGTTTATGGCCGTAGCCATGATGATGGCAAGCGGGGCGTGATGACGATGACGGGCGCCGCGTGGCCCGTCACAGCGCTCAAAAGTTCATTCACATCCAACCACGACCCCTGCTATCATTGCACTTACCGAAGACGCGCTTGACTGTCGACCATCAAGCGATAGGACGCCTCATCAGCCGGAGAATGACTCGGATTGGCATCATAATTACAGCAACATGAACGATTAACTATCTGAATAATCTCAACCCGCGTGTGCCTTTGCCATAGTCTCCGCCGAATAGTCGAAGATAAATGTTGTGTCTCCACCTTCAAAGGATCTGTTCTGGGTGGGATAAATGCACAGAATCATTAATCATCCTTAGGTACGGGCCGGACGTAATTGAAGTAAAGTCCTATTAGCAATACCAGTCATCACTGGTCATGATACACTTGATGGTGGACACCTACTGAATTCTGAAGTGGTAAGTTTATTCGTCTCATAAATCTGAAGACCGTATGCAATGCGTGTTTGGTCATGGGTCTTTGCCTGTTAAAAATGTGGTGGTGACATTTTAAGTATCACCGAAGACTAAGTGTCAAATTTCAAAGCTACACCCACAGAGCTATCCAAGTCTAGTGACCAGCCTGCTGCTGGACCTAATATCGTTTTAGTTTGACGTTATCCTGTAAGATTATAGTTGCGTTTGTAGCGAGCAGAGAAATTGAATGAATTGTTTCTGCAGTTATTGTACATGCTCATGGTTTGCGCAAAATCGATGGTGTCTGGTAAACATTTAACGAAATATCAAAAAAGGCAAGCTGTATGGCATACAGACAGATTCTCGAGTCCCCACGCATTTCTTCGGTCCCAGAAACGGGAAACTGATTTTTCGGCGCGATGGCAAATTATCACCAGCATCGATCCCAAAAAATGTCACTCTCCAACGATATGGACCTTCGCACCCTTCGCAATGAAATCTTGATCGTCAGGCTTCGCAAGCGTATAAAACGTCACGGATTGCTGGCATTGATATCATCACCATCCGATTTTGTGAAATTCTTTTCGTAGCTGCCAGGAGGAGAAAAAAAAAATACCAGTGAATACGAGCAAGAATCATTGACTGAGGAAGGGCTCACAATTTAAAGTAACAAGTGCCAGCTATACGTCATGCATTCGCGCGGGGCCCAATAAGTTGTGCGTTCATGACATGTAAAGCCGTATTTATGCCCTACCAGTTATCGAAACAGAACTGTTGCAGTTGCAGCCCTTTTTATGTCCTTGTCATCTTGGACGGTCAAAGCCGACTCTGGCTGAGTGACATGATTACGCATGACACGCGTCAAGCTAGAAACATTTCAAGCGATCGCCCTGCCTGCATGCGCGCTTAACCGCTCGAGAAACGGCTCCCACTCCTTGCTCATAAAACAGTATGATAGCTTTGCGACTTTCGCCGTTCTCGATATTCTAGAATAGATTCCTTTCATAAAACAATTCGATCACAAACCCACTACTGCATTCGCCATAGTCTCCACTGAATAGTCGAGAGTAAATATTGTGTTATGACCTGCTGCGGTTCCGTCCTGAATAAATTCTCTAACAGTGAACAGAGTGACCGTTAGGAAGTAAGGCTTACGGGCAATATGTAACTAAAGCCAATCGCTATCATGGCGATTCCATCAATCCCATGGTATGCACAACTCGAGGTGAATACCTACTGCATCTTATACTTGCAAGCTTATCCGTCTCATAAATCTAAAAACCATATGCCACGCGTCTTTCGTCATGGGTCTTTGCCTGTGAAAATATTCACATTTTCATCAAAAAAACCAGGTGTCAAAAGCTGGATCCACAGAGTCATCCCGGTTTAGTGACCAGCCTGCTCGTGTATCCTCATTCACATTCTTACTATATCCCGTAAGACTAAAGGTGCGCTTGTAGCGAGCAGAGAAATTGAATGGGCTGTTTCCGCCGTTGTTGTACATGCTCATGGTTTGCACAAAATCAATGGTGTCTAGAATTAATAAGCCCAATAAATGACAAGCAAGGGATATCACGCACATAGTCTTCTGTCTCCAATAATTTGCTCGCTTCCAGCAACGGGTAGCTGGTCCTTCGGTGGTGGTGGCAAATTTTCAGCACCAATTTCCCTGAAGCCAAAACTGTCGCTCTTCATTCCCACGGTTTTTATCCAGCCATCGTATACGGCAATAATATAGACTTTTCCACCTTTGGAAGTGAAATCTTCATTTAGCTTCGCAAGTGTGACGTAGATATAAAATCTTATAATGATGATGGCAATCGATGTTACTGAAAGGCTGAGTGTGTAGCTGGAGAAAGTACAATACTAAAAAAGATCATTTTAGCACTGGGTAAGTACTCAATACTCACGATTTGAAATAGCAAGTGCCAACCAAGTGGGTCCGAGTGCATTCATGGGGTCTTATTTATGCTTTTTGGTGATGATCAGTAATCAAATTCCTGTCATCGTTCCACATCTCCATACGGACGGTCCATCATATTGAGCGAGGCACAGACTGCAGAGATCGGTCAAGATAGGCGAAACTTTCACAAGTCGAAGTTGAGTGGCATGTGACACGTGACGCGTGATCAAGGATTTTTTTTTTTTTTTTTCGCATTATAACACGTATTTCTTCCAATGCGGTGCGGGCGACAGGATCCCCGGAGGATGATCTCAATGCCAATGAGTCCAAGCGATCGCCCTGCCAGCATGTGCATGTACATGATCATTGAACCGCTCGAGAAACGGCTCCTTGGCAAGTCGCTTTGACCGCCCCTTTCTCAAAAAACAGCCCGACAGCCTTTCTGGCTTTCGCCATTCTAAACACTGCAAAATGGATTCCATTCAATGTACTTGGACCGGGGATAACTAAAAAAAACAATCCTATCGAGAACCCACTACTGCCTTTGCCATAGTCTCCGCCGAATAGTCGAGGATAAATGACATGTTATGACCTTCCAAGGATCCGCTCTGTGTGGGATAAGTTGTCTAATAGCAGACAGATAGGAAGTTAGACTTACGGGCCAGATGTAGTTAAAATAAATTGCTATTGTAGCAGTAATCAATACAATGGTTCACATGGCTATGAGGTGGAGTACCCACTGCATTCTATACTTGCAAGCTTGTTCGTCTCATAAATCTGAAAACCATATGCCACGCGTGTTTCGTCATGAGTCTTTGCCTGTAAAGATAGTCAACGTTTTTACCAAAGATCAAGTATCAAAAAGCTAGACCCACAGAGTCATCCCGGTCTAGCGACCAGCCTGTTCGCCTCCGCTCATACATATCTTGACTATACCCTGTAAGGCTAAAGGTGCGTTTGTAGCGAGCAGAGAAATTGAATGAGCCGTTTCCGCCGTTGTTGTACATGCTCATGGTTTGCGCAAAATCAATGGTGTCTAGGAAATAATAAATTATCAATAAACAAAAGCCAAGGCACATATACGCACATAGTCTTCTGTCTCCGCTAACTTGTTCACTTCCAGCAATGGGTAACTGTTCCCTCGGCGGCGGTGGCAAATTGTTGGTGTAGATTTCCATAAAGCCAAAAATGTCGCTCTTAGTCCCCACGTTTTTTATCCAGCCATCGTATACAGCAATAATATAGACTTTTCCACCTTTGGCGGTGAAATCTGGATCATCCGGCTTTGCAAGCGTGACGTAGATATAGAATCTTATAAGTATGTTGGCGTTGATATTACCCAACGATACTGGAAAGTTGTATTCGTAGCTGGAGAAAGTATAACTACTAAACAAGATCACTTTAGCTATGGGTAAGTAAGTACTCACGATTTGAAGTAGCAAGTGCCAATAGGGGGATCCAGCTGTATTTCCGACATTTGAGGGGCAAACTGGGACTGACCGCATTCATGGGGTCTTATCTATGCTCTTTGTTGATAATCGATAATCAATCCTTGCCACTGTTCCACATCTCCATACGGACGGTCTATGACCTTCAGCGAGGCACAGACTACGTAGATCGGTCAAGATAGGCGAAACGTTCACGGATCATTTTGAAGGGTCGGATGAGGCTTGGGGGCGAAGCAACTATATCAACGATATAAATCCGGATTACGATTGCCAGACCTCACTACACATGGCTTTGATATGGTCCACCACCATCCGAAGTCGCTGTTCTCCTTCTGGGTTCAGTATATCAACATCCCACCACACGGCGGGTGCTCTATCATTAATTCGGATTAGGTCCCGCTCGATAGCTGCGGGTCTAAGGTCTCCCGTTGCCGAGGCGTAGGTATAAAAACAAAGTCGAGTTCCAACAGCACTGGCGCCGTAGAGCGTTGGGATAACCACTTGATCAGCAAGAACCTCGAATCTCTCGCGCATCTGTTGGTCTGCTGCAGAGCGACTAGAGATATTCTTGAGGTGGCCAGAAGGTTTGATCTCGATGAAGAAAACAGGGTTTTTCTGACGCTGGACAATGAAAATCGTTGTAAAATCAACTGATTGAGGATACGTGGGGCGCTTGTACTGAGGAACGATCATGAAATGCTCTGGACCTGGGAACAATTCCACGAGGAGGCCATTGTATGGGCCATAGTATTCAGACTCATCAACTTCGCCAAGTGGCGTGATGGTATCGAACTGTTCAACAATGTGCGACGGCCAAGGCATTGTTTCCTGTACAGAACAGTGAGTGGCAGAAGTATCAGAGCACCTGCACTGTCTGACTTACCTTCCTGACCAGAATGCTGTGATGTGACATAACGCGTCAAACTTGCATCACCGCCCAGTGAGAAATACTGGCCGCTCTCGGTCAAAGACTTCGTCCTGTTTGGAGGATATCCGTTCTCGACGAGAAGTTGGAAAAGTGCGGATTTCTATTACTCGTTTTCTGTCTGCTACAAGCTGCCAAAAACCGTGTTCAACCGCTGATTTCCTCCCCTCCTGCCTTGCCGATTCAAGCCGCTCATCGCCTCCCCCAACCTCCCCTTCGTTTTCCTCTCCCACCCCCCCAATCTCTTCAGCTGCTCCCATCCTCGTTCTACGGCTCGGGTCGAGTAAAACTAGTCAACAAACCGCAGCACAATGAAAATGACATAACTTAAGTGATGCGCTGAGGTCTTTCCAAGAGTAAATGAACGAGGGTAAAGGAGAAATGAACCTGTTTATCGGACTTGGAGAGCTTGAGCCATTGTAGAACTCTCACCAGCCCTCTCTGAACTGATTGTCGATGTCAGCAACGAATCTCGTATTGCCATATTATCAATGCTCGTCAAGCAATGCCCTTTCGTCGTCGATGCAAGTTTAATCGGGGTCACTGAATAGATCTCCGGCAAGTCCGCCCGTATGGCCCGCATCTCCAGGAGGAGGACTCTTCTGATGACGACGACGCCGACGACACGATTCGCCCCTTATGTCTACTCCAACTTCGCTCGAAACGTAAGTTTCCCCAATTTCAATACGCATTCATTCATGCTTTCTTAATTCTCCGCCTGTCCTGGATGCATTGGACTCTACTTCAGTAGAGACAAATCGACCTGCTGACGGCTGCTCTAATGTGGTTTTTTACAAATTTTCCCGTCAATGTCCTTCCGATCCCCGTTCGTCCGGTCAACATCATATTACAAGGGTTAGTCCCGTACTTGGGATATTTGGGTGGAATACCTTCGTGGAGTTGGGGGTACTATTAAGAGTTACGATGAAGGCATGTTCGCTTTGCAACCATTACGAGGTTTCTGACGTTTATTGGTGTCAGGATATGGGATCATTCTAAATATCAAGTACTTGGCTTCCAAGCCGTCGGAGTGGCCTGAGTCAGTGGCCCACTGTCGAGATTTTCTTCCAATGGATCACCGTCTACGCCGACTCTTTCAACCATATCTCCCACGCAAGCAACATCTACGCTCTCCACTTTAGCCCCAACTTTGCCTGTAGAACGATATTACTCCCAGCAATTGCCAGGACATCTACAGGGCCAAGAGCAGTCGTATCCAACGTACTCGCCATATACTTACACTACAATGCTGTCGCCCCTTCCGCAACTCTCCTCGTCCTTCCTTTCTCCGGCACAGAATGGTTCACCGTATGCATATACATACGGATACTCCCCTCACATACTTCTCCCATCATGGCCATGTCCATGATAAGTCCTATCCCAAGTAACGACGGGATTGTGTACTCATCTGCGTTGTCACCATTGCCTGTCATACCCACGCCGTCCTTTACGCCGACTCAAACGCTTTCTACTACTCTGCCAGGAAACGAGCAAAACGGAGAAATAATGTCCTCTGGCAGGGATTCATTGAATGCGCCTTGGATGGCGCGGAGAACATATTTCTTGGAAATTCCTTACAGGTATATTTCCAATTTGTGCATGTGACGGTGTGAATGCGGGGCTTGTGCGTCATGGCATGTAGTAAACAGTCCACAATAGACTTATGATGTCTACCACTCTCCGGCTTAACTGTCTCATAGAAGGCGAAGATACCGTCTTCTTGGTTAACGCGACAAGCGAGGATGAGGTTAGCGACTTGAAAAAATTGATACAAAGCAAGCGAGTATTGGATACTTTGAGGGGTGTCGGTCCTCACACTCTAGAATTGTGGAAGGTGAGCACCATTGACGAGTCGTTATGTGAAATAACATCATTTCGTTTTTCTCAGCCCAAGGATTCAAACCCCATTCCCGCTGTGCCAAAGGTTACTCTCGTTGAGCGTATAGGGTCCCTGGGACATGATTTTTCGGCGTTTGCGGACAGATTAGACTCCTCGAGAGCCGTCTTCAACATCTTTACAACGCAACCTCCCAGAGACAGCATCCACATAATTGTAAAGGTCCCGCGTACCGGTGAGCCCCTTATGCTTTTGGCAAGCAAAATTTCGAGTTGCATGCACTAACTAATTTACTGATGCAGATGTGCCTCCTCCAACAAAGCGACTGCGTCAAAATGAGGAAGGGATTGATAGAGTTGAAGAGGGTATGCGCATTTCCAGTTGCATATGGGAACTTGTCCTGATCTATTAATGCGATCGTTGTCAGAGGTGGTTGCATTCTGGCATAGTCTCTGGGTCGCTAACAACAATCCGATTCATCAAGAGACTGTTCAACGGGACCCCAATTGTCTTGAGGATGTTGATGTTCCAGCAACGTTCGATGTACTCTACGGATTGCCTCGTTCCTTTACGAACGGGGGCGTCTTGATAAGGAGTGAGTATAAATCTGCAGAGGAAGATATAGAGAAACTCCGACCGCATATGAATGCCGTTGGCATTGTTGGTCATCCTGGCATCGGTAAGTTAGTATGTATATCTTTAACATGGTAACATAAGGCATAACAAAATAGCAGGAAAATCTAGTTTCCTGTTTTATCTGTTGGCTCGTCGCCTCCTTGCTCAAAAGCCAACCATTTTCCAACAGGATGGATCCATCTATTTCTTCTCTGCTATTGGTGTTCGGCTGCTATCCCATAGAACTGTTGACCCATCAGTTAAATTGCCAGAAACTTGGGCATTGCTGGACGCAAAGCAGGAGGACAAGACTGCTCCAATTTTCCTGATAGACCGCTCCAACCTTTTTCTTGTCATTGCCTCGTCACCGCGTTCATCACACTGGAGAGATGTAGAGCATTACCGACCCCCCATCAAGTTATGGTTCATGGAACCGTTTGGGTTGGAGGAGCTCATTCAAGCGCAAGTATTTCTCATTACTTTGTATTGTTATGTTTAACAAATATTTCAGCCGCCAACTTCAGCAATTCAAACGTAGCGAGACATCAATCCAGAAATTTCTGCAGGAATATGGCCCGTGTGCTCGTGACTGCTATGCCTTCTGCGAATCAATTCAAGATTATTACAACCACTACATACAAGGGAGGGTGAAATACATCGCTTGGGATACCGTTACAGATGTGTTGACGGATGATTTGGATGCTGGCTCCAATAAACTTATTCTTGTCCATCCTTCGCCAAAGGACCGCTCATTTCCATTGTTGAGCATCATCACGAAGACTGTAGCTCACCTCTTGCACGAGCGCGATTCTGATGCACAGTGGCAGAATGCACGGAAACTGTACAGAACACTCCGAGCTGATCTGTACAGTAGGTCTACTGCTGGGAAGCTCCTCGAGCCACCATTTCATGCCTTGTGTATGAAAGGAACATCTTTTCAGCTCTCTTCGATGAATCTAAAACCTGGTGGACAAACTTGGGATGCATTCTCTAATGACAGTACCAATGGCCATGCAACATTAATACTACCCCTGCAGCAGCACATTGTGTTCGATCAAGAGCATCCTATCACAACTCTTTTAGCAAATCACTACTACCAACCAACACATGGGACCCAACCCTCATATGACTCGTTTGTTTTCAATCCCGAAGAAGCTAGATTCACCCTGTTTCAGGTTACCTGTGGCCATACTCACCCTGTCCATCTCAAAGGGATCAATGCACTAATTGACCTTGCAACTCAGCTGGGAGTTAATGATCCAACACTCCACTTTGTTGCAGTAGTACCTGAGGGTGACAGGGTAGAATTTTCAGTGCCTAAAAACACAAAATTTTTGCTAGAAATGTTTTGCATTGAAGTTACAGAGGACCAACTGTATAATGCACTTTAAATAAATGGTATTATCTTGCACAATTGCTGTGCAGCTAGGAGCATGGGTGTACCTGTGGTTATCCCAAGGCTTGCCTATACTTTCATGACCAGCTGAAAAGCTTTAAGTCATTTTCTTTTATTATTTATTTTCCTCCATATTATATAATGTACACTGACTATGGGCTTCTTCCCCCTTGTTCCCTCCATCCTCCTCTTCTCAGTTCCACTACTGGGGCTCCTAGGTGTCACACCAGGGGGTTCCTGATAGTAGAACTCAACTACTCTTCTGCTTACCAGCCCCACACTTGATAAACCCAGACCACAGGGTTAAGTGGATGAGAATTGGGGGATTGTATAATTGTATGCCAACTCTAAAATTGCAGTACTGGTTGACAGACACTGTTTAAAACTGCACACCTGTGGCCCTGCCTCATGGCCCTTGAATAACTTGGCATTACATTCCCAGTCTATGCAAACCAAAGAACCTAACCCAGTTGATAAGGTTACCTGTGCATAGGAGACCAGTACTGGGGTGATTACACGATATGTAATCTGCATCTAGGGACCAGACTCACCACCCCCCTAGCACATTAAATTGCCCTGGCCTAGGCCCTTGAAGGCTATAGTGCCATTTCTATACATATGTTCCCAAACAGGTGACAGGCCAAGACCTCCCTCACCTTTATGTACAAAATAGGAGACAACAATAATGATACTTTTTGTGACACCATCACAGGTGATCTAGATCCAAACAACAACAGATTTAGTTCATCAGAAGGGGAATCTACATCATCATCATCATCATCACCATCTACAAACTCAATCACTGAGGAACCAACACCATTCCCAATACTATTACCTAACCCAGCAACACTAAACCCAAACCTACTCTTTAACTCTGATGCTGATTTCAACAGAGAACCTGCACTGCCTTTCTCACCACCTCCCCCTTTGCTTACACCATCACCTACATTGCCACCACCAGGCTATCACAGCATGGCAGTGCCCCAAGAAATGACATCAGCAGAATTGCTAAATCTACTCAACACACAAGCTGCCACTATCCAAAATCTACAGGACTGGCTTACCCAACTCCAGGCCAATGTTGCACAAGCCACTGCAGCAGCAGCACCAACCCCTCCCCCTGCAAATATTGTTAACATACCACCAGGGACAGTATTCAATATTCCTAGAACCAGTAATGGCAGATCATCTAAAATAGATGTAGCCAAACCTCTGGTTTTTTCCAGAAAGATGTTGGAAGTAACAAACTTCATTAATGCTTGCCAACTTTATATTCAGTTGAAGATTCCACAGTCTGATGCTGAGGAGTGGATCTTATTAATCCTATCATACATGACCGAGGGCTTTGCAGCAGATGGCTGACAATGAGGAAGGACTTCCACAAATGGCAGAGCAATTATTCAGGCAAATCAGGAGAGAACCCAAAAGAATGGGAACAATGGCTAAATGCAATGAAAGAGGAAATAAAAGCTCTTGAAGATCAAGATGTATGGAAATTAGTACCATGTCCTAAAAACCACAAACCTGTAAAGTGTAGATGGGTTTATGCAGTTAAAAGTGATGGTCAAAAACATGCTTGACTAGTTGCTAAAGGATTTTCACAAATACCTGGAATTGATCATGATGACACATTCTCACCAGTTGCACATTTTGAAACTGTGAGACTCCTGATGGCTACAGCAGCGCTTGACGATTGGGAAATCAAAGTGCTAGATGTAAAAACAGCATTTTTGTATGGTGATCTTGATGAAGACATCTACATGGAACAGCCAGAAGGATTTGTCATTAAAGGACAAGAGCACAAAGTCTATAAACTCAAAAGAGCCTTGTATGGACTTAAACAAGCTTCATTAGCTTGGAATAAAAAAGCAAATGAAAGTTTAAATTAACTAGGCTTTGGACAATGTCTTTCAGACACTGGAGTCTATGTTTGCTACAAACAAAAATCAATCATAGTAGCAGTACTATATGTTGATGATGTATTGTTCATGGGTAATAATAAAAAATTACTCATGGAACTAAAACACAGATTTATGAAAAAGTAGAAATGTAGAGACTTAGGACCCATTACTGAATATCTCAGGATGAACATAGTCCAAGATAGGAAGAAAAAATTGATTACTCTTGATCAAATTAACTATGCTAAGAAAATAGTTAGAAGATTTGGCCAAGAAGATTCAAAACCTGTACACACACCATTGCCAGCAGGATATACACCTGCTACAAATACAGGTCAAGCAACTTCTCAGGAGAGAAGTTACTATCAATCAATTATAGGGTCACTATTATATCTTACTCTTGGCACAAGATATGATATTACTCAGGCAGTAATCATGATGTCACAATTCATGGTTAATCCTTCTAAAGAACATGTTGCTAAAGCATCATATATCATTAAATATGTGAATTCATCAGTTAATGGAAGAATCACATATAATGGTTTTAACAAAGAAGGATTAAATGCTTATGCTTATGCTGATTGGGCTGGAGACCAAATCACAAGAAAATCAGTAACAGGCAATCTTGTTCTATTAGCAGGAGCTCCAATTAGTTGGATCTCTAGAAAACAAAAAACTGTTGCTCTTTCATCCACAGAAGCAGGATATATGAGTCTGTCAGATTGTTCCAGACAGATCTGTTACGATATGGACTTTTTCTTTACTTTTCTCTATTTTATTCAGAGGCCTACGGACATATAACAAGACGCAAGCATATGGCGCGGAACCCCTATCCAGGTATGGCAGGAGGATTATATAACCCAGGGTGGCTATACAATCAGGGCTATTAGGGGATAGGGGGTGAAATGGCGTTCGCGGGAAGGGACCGAGAGTCTGGGTAAGTCTGGACAGGTCTGGGAGATGGGTCTGGGTCTTGTTGCTGCGCGTGCATAGCCTTAGTGGCTGCGCAGACTGTGTGCACAGACCAACGACTCAGGTATATAAGGAGCGTGTTCTGTAGGTAGGAGTCCTTAAGACTCTAGATTGTTTCCTCCTTGTAGGTTACAGACTACTGTGTCTTAGCTTTGTCTCTATTATATTCTCTTCTCAACAGAGCTTGTGATTGTGTCAAGGATTAGTCCTAACATAATCTAGAGTCTTCTACATCACACCCTTTGTTGTTGGTCATAGCGCGGAGCAAGTCTTGCTTGTCGTTGCGGACAGTGACAAGGAGAGTTTAGTTTTCAGTAAACCATCTGACTCTGTACACGTTACAGCACATGTCTACAGACAGCCTCGAGGAGTCTAGGCGACACCAACATCAACAACAGATAGCCTCATCTTACCGTTGTAAGGTGACTACGGCCAATTGGCTACCGGCAACCAAACAGTATTAGATGAGAGCTTGGAGTGCGCTGTAGTCGACTGGGCAGGGTCTTGCAGGCACCAGCACTAGTGCTGCGGAAAAGGGGGCGGAACCCTCGAAGACAATCCACTTGTGTGCCATGTATCAAGGAGATACAGTCTGAGAATACCAATTATGTATCGGATCTATTGATCTGAGCACGAGGACATCTCAGTGAAGACCCGGGCACCACACATTTGGGTCACTTGGTGGAATTAAATCGAAGATCTGAGTGCAGGTGCGTTATTGACCACATCAGACAGTGGACGTATTAGGAAGTACATTTATGGAAGAAGAGGCGACATCCCTCTACTTGAGGCGTCATTGGAATCGTGGATCTAGGAAGATCAACACAAATCGGAATGGCAGGGCTGTTCAACTACGTATTGCCAAGGGCCGGCATGACCCTTGAAGAAATCGGGATCATCTTCTCGATCAGATGGGCGCAGGGGTGTGCAGCAAAGAAATCACCTACTACAGTAACCAAGGAGGTTCGGACCAACAACCGACCTCATGATGCACACATCAGGGCTTGGCAGTGCTGGCAGAAGGAACAGAGACGTCTTCAAAAGGAAATGAAACGTCAGGAGAAATTAGCTGCATGGCACGCTGAAGAAGCGGCCATCAAGGAACAAGAGGACGCGTGGCAAGAATTGCTAAAAATATGTCACGAACAGTTATTGCAGAAGCGTCGGTTCAAGGAACTTGAGCAGCAGATAGCCAGGGAAAAGAAAACCCTGGAGGATGTTCTAAATCAGTTGGAACCTGGATCGGCTGTACGGGAGGCATTGTTCAATACGCAATCAAATATTAAACTGCTATTGATCAGTTTCAACACCTATACATTGAAACATGATGGTCTGGTTTTAACCACCAAGGAACGGAATCGGTTAATGCATGCCCTAAATGGGAATATAGAAGGAGCAGTAGAAATCCATCGTTGATACAGCAATTTTTTGGTTCATCCCAATATCCCCGGATATTGTTACCTCAGTATGATTAAAGTGCAGTATTGGAATCAATACAATTGGCCAGCCTATCCCCAAATATTTGAATTGGTGTCATGGGATCCCAGATTGAGGAACACCAGAGCACGGATCACCATCAGACCCACTCAAGGGGTTGATAATTGCTATCATGTGGAGCCTTGTATGGATGGACTTCAAGCCTGGAGATATATGTTCTTTTTGGAATGAAAAGGGTCAGGACATAAACGGCTCAGAGCATTCCGATTCACAACTGACATGATGGCACATTTGTACAATGCTCTGACTGGATGGCGGACCACATGGGCTGAAGATACAGAACTACCTGCTCCTGCGGGCGCTACCCCGGCTCAAGTAGCGGCTCAGGAAGATGTCATCCAGAGACAACAGGTGCAACGAGAAGAAGCCATCACAGCAATTGGACAGGTGGTGGCTGGAATAGTAAATGAGTATCGACAAGCCAATCCAATTCCGCTGCCCACACCTCTCACCAAAGCCGAGATGCCCGATTATTATGAAGGAGATCCTTGCATGGTGGATGGATGGTTAAGGCAGATGAGAATGTACTTCACACTCACCCGTGAAACCCAACTAGACCAAAAGATCTCTATTTGTTTGTATCGAATCAGAAAAGGAAAGGACAACCGAGCGGGAGATTGGGCAGGAGTCAAGCTTAAGGCAGTCCAAGACGCAGACCAAGAATATCAAAATGAAGTAGTTAATTCTGGATGGCCGACCAATCTGTCTTGGGCATCACTCAATCAGGGCGTAACAGTAAACGACCATGAGATCTGACGACCTTTGAGGAATCAATTCCCTTTCACTTCCTGGGAGGACTTTGCAATGCAGATGCATGAATTCTTTATGTCCACCGAGACACGAGAAAAAGCAACGGATGCAATCTTGGCATTAAAGCAAGGAAATACAATGATTGAGGATCATGTAGTCCGGTTCAATGCATTACTACCATTGGTCAGTTGGGACAACAGAGCGCTGATTGCGCTGTTTAAGCAAAACATCAACCCTGCATTGGGACGGGACCTGATCAGACATGGAAATCTAGGGGATGATGCAACCCTGAAACAGATCCAAGATCGGGCGATCAAGCTGGCACGAGCCTATCGTAAGGCAACAGAAGCATATGGGCCGGATAGACAAAAAGGCGGGTATAAAGAAAAAACGGTTGCCAAGGATAGCAAACTGAACCAGTTCCAATATAGTATGCCGACAATGTCCAAAGACCCGAACGCCATGGATGTGGACAAAAGTAAAAAATCAGTCACTGGAAACTGTTACAACTGTGGCAAAGAAGGACACTTTGCACGAGAACGCCCAGAACCAAGGAAACCGAGGTGGAAGGATAAGGGGAAGTGGAGAGTAAGAGAGATTAAAATAGAGGAGCTCACTGAGGAGCAGTGGAAAGAACTCGGAAAAGAGAAGGGTTTTGGCGAAAGCCAGTAGGCAAGCGCTCAGCGCTGCTGGCTGATAGAGTTTCGAAATCGAACAATGACTCTTGTGTAAATGCACAAGGATTGTTATATGAATATTCGTCTCATATTCATTGGATTTGAAACTTAAGTGTGAGCACCAAACCCAGGATTAAACAATGGACCCCTGCATGGGTAATGAGAAGGATATGGCAACAAAGCAAAACTGTTGCTATAGATTGTTTGAAGGGATGGGTTCATGAAAAACGTTTATCTGAAGTAACACCACAGCTGTTAAAGGAACTGAACCAGCAATCAGAGTCAGAAGCCATGTAAAACTTGGCACAGTTACGACAACAAATTGTCAAAGCTTCAGGAAAACAAGAGATGAACCTTAAAGGAATCATAACCACTATGGATACAGGATCCACAATTCCTGTTACGGCTTTAGTTGACTCAGGATGCACAGGATCGTGTATCAACGATGAGTTTGTAGAAAAACACTGGATGAACAAGCGACGCCTCTTACGACCAGTGCCAGTCTATAATGCGGATGGATCCCGTAATACCATGGGGAATATCGAATACATGGTTCAGTTTAAACTACACATTGGAGATCATGAAGAAGTTATGGATTGTTGTGTCGCAAGACTAGGGAAAACAGACTTATTTTTGGGTCATGACTGGTTACAATTGCATAATCCCAGTATGAATTGGAAGAAGCATGAAGTAACTTTCAGCCGTTGTCTGGGAACTTGCTGGAATCAGTCCAGTGTAAGCGAACCTGAGGAGGAGGTAGATGAAACTGAATCCTTAGAGGATGGGGAACGTCTACTTGCTGTACATGTAGGACCAGAGGAGTTGAAATTATGACCGCTCTCAACCGACATTGCAGCAAAAGAGGCGCTGGCTAGTAAAAAGCGATCATTGGAAGAGACGGTACCAGGACATTATCTCAAATACAGAAAAGTGTTTGAGAAGGAAATGTTTGATGAATTACCACCAAGACGGCCATGGGATCATGCCATCGAGTTTATTCCAGGAGGACAGCCGACTGACTGTAAAGTATACCCATTGAATAAAGAAGAACGGGAACAGTTGGATGAGTTCTTAGAAGAAAACTTGAAGTCTGGATGGATCAGACCAAGCACCTCCGAGCAGGCATCGCCGTTCTTCTTTGTCAAAAAGAAGGATGGTAAATTGAGACCGGTACAGGACTATCAAAAATTAAATGACATCACAAGGAAGAACCGATACCCGCTACCTTTGATCGGAGAATTGATTGACCGGTTATCAAAAGCCAAAGTTTTCTCCAAAATGGATATTCGATGGGGCTATAATAACATTAGGATCAAAGAAGGAGATGAGTGGAAAGTGGCCTTTAAAACTCATCAGGGCCTATTTGAACCTTTAGTTATGTTTTTCGGCCTTTGCAACTCTCCAGCAACATTTCAAACGACGATGAACAATATCTTCCGGCAAGAAATTGTGGAAGGTTGGGTCGTCATTTATATGGATGATATTCTGGTGTTTTCCCAATCACAGGATGCACACATGATGCATGTTAACCGCATCTTAGCGAAACTGGAAAATCACAAGTTATCATTGAAACCGGAGAAGTGCTGGTTTGATCAACCTCAGATAGATTTCCTAGGACTTGTTATTAGTCAAGATTCCATCCAAATGGAGAAAGGAAAAGTGCAGGCGGTGGTCGATTGGCCAATTCCTACTTGTAAACGTGAACTCCAGCAGTTTCTGGGCTTTATTAACTTCTATCGGCAATTTGTGCTGGGATTTGCTAAAATGGCCAAACTGCTGATGGGTCTTACTGGCAAAGTTGAGTGGCTATGGACAGATCAACAAACCTTGGCCTTTCAGGGACTGAAAGACCTTGTGGCGAGGGAGGTAGTCCTCAAAATTCCCGATGACGACGGTCAATTTTGTGTCGAAGTAGATGCGTCTGATTTTGCAATTGGTGGAATTTTGTCCCAACAAAGCAAGGACAGCACATGGCGACCTGTGGCGTTCATTTTGAAGTCATTGAATGAAGCGGAATGGAACTATGAGATCTATGACAAGGAAATGCTTGCAGTCATGCATGCATTTTACGAATGGTCTCATTACCTGAAAGGTGCAAAGGAACAGATTGAGGTTTTAACGGATCATCAAAACCTCACATATTTCCAAAAACCACAAAACCTGAATAGATGGCAGGCGCGATGGGTCACCGACTTACAGGAGTTCAACTTTATCATTAAACACCGATCCGGGAAATCCAACTCAAAAGCGGATTTATTATTGAGAAGAGCAGGACATGAAAAGGGACAAAATGATAATGAAGGGGTAATACTCCTGAAGGATCATTTGTTCGTAAGGGTCTATGATGATGATTGGGCAATCGAGGACATCATTAAGGAGATCCAAAAGGTCTCGGCTCGGCAGTGGGAAAACCAGGTTTGGCAAGGGATTGAACAACAAGACCCGGACTTTAAAATCGAGAAAGGACTAGTTGAATGGAAGGGTCGAATTTATGTCCCAGCAAATGCGCAAATCAGGGGTGACCTAATTCAGATTCACCACTCCTGGGGACATTTGGGGGTAGTCAAAACCGTGGAAAGTCTCACTCGCAATTTGTGGTGGCCGCAAATGCGAAAGGACATTGAATGCTTTATACAAGGATGTGAAACGTGCCAGAAAGCAAAACCGGATTGACAGCCAAGAGCAGCGCCATTAAATCCCAATGAGATCCCTGATGCACCATGGGAAGTCATCTCAATAGATCTAATTGGACCATTACCGGACTCAAAGGGCAATGACATGATCATGGTCATGGTAGATTGGTTCACAAAAAAGGCCTACTTCCTCCCAACAACATCATCAATCATGTCGCAAGGAGTAGCGGTTCTATTCCAAGATAACGTCTTTAGGGAACATGGGTTGCCAAGAAAGGTCATTAGCGATCGGGGACCGCAATTCATCTCTAAGTTCATGGATGATTTATACGGGATTCTGGGGATACAGGCTAATAGATCCATGGCTTATCACCCGCAAACCGATGGGCAGACAGAACGCGTTAATCAGGAAGTCAAAGAGTTCCTGACAATGTTCATCAATCATCGACAGGATAATTGGAGTGATTGGCTTGTGGTAGCTCAATTCTGCCATAACGACCAAGTACATTCGTCTACGGGGTTTTCACCGTTCTTCATGAACTACGGAAGACATCCCAACAAGGGGATGAATCTGCTGTACCAACCAAAAACTGTGGTCATGGAGGAACTAGTTAAAGAAAAAAAATCGAGGATGTCCATGCCAAAGCTAAAGCCGCGCTGGAGAAAATCGCTGAAGCAATGAAGAAGCGGTGGGATGCTCATAGAACACCAGCACGAAACTATCAACCAGGAGATAAGGTGTACCTCAGTACAGAAAATTTGCCGACGCTTCGAGCAACTAAGAAGTTGGATGGCAAGTTTGTGGGACCCTTGGAAGTGGTTGAGAAAGTTGGCACATCCGCATACTGGTTAAAGATTCCCATAGCTTGGAAAATCTACAACGTCTTTAATGAAGTACTCTTAAAACCATACAATGCCCAGAATTCCCCAACCAAATTGAGAAGGCTGCTAAGCGTAAAGAGGCACAAATGATAGAAGAATCCGAGGACAACAAGTACGAGGTTGAAGAAGTCATGGACAGCAGAGTGAGTGGATGAAATGGTGGCAGGTTGGAATACCTGGTCAAATGGAAAAACTACCCAGTGGAAGAATCAACATGGGAACCAGCAGAGAACCTTGCCAATGCTAAGAAGGAGGTTCAGAAGTTCCATAGGCAAAATCCAAGTGCACCCCGGCGACTGGTGATCACAGATTTACGGTTTAAAAACTGGCAAAACTACACAGATACAAAGGCTCCCAAGCGGTTGTTCGGTTGGGAAGACGGCAAATTCGAGCATGACTACCTCAACAAATTAAAACGGAATTGGCAACGGTGGAAAGGCGACCGCAAACTCATCTATGCTGAACCCGACACGGAAGGGGCATTCTCAAGAGACCTTGAGCGCGGTGGACTGGTTAAACCCACGCTTGATTCCCCTAAGGCAAACCATCGCGTGATATAGCGCTTGGCACTGAAGCGATTTACGACCGACGCATGACTTCCCGGGACGTGAAGTCTTAAGGAGGAGGTCATGTTACGATATGGACTTTTTCTTTACTTTTCTCTATTTTATTCAGAGGCCTATGGACGTATAACAAGACGTGAGCATATGGTGTGGAACCCCTATCCAGGTATGGCAGGAGGATTATATAACCCAGGGTGGCTATACAATCAGGGCTATTAGGGGATAGGGGGTGAAATGGCGTTTGCAGGAAGGGACCGAGAGTCTGGGTAAGTCCGGACAGGTCTGGGAGATGGGTCTGGGTCTTGTTGCTGCGCGCACATAGCCTTAGCGGCTGCGCAGACTGTGCGCACAGACCAACGACTCAGGTATATAAGGAGCGTGTTCTGTAGGTAGGAGTCCTTAAGACTCTAGATTGTTTCCTCCTTGTAGGTTACAGACTACTGTGTCTTAGCTTCGTCTCTATTATATTCTCTTCTCAATGGAGCTTGTGATTGTGTCAAGGATTAGTCCTAACAAGATCATGTGGATAAAATGTCTGTTTAAAGAGCTTGGTTTTTCTATGGGAGCAATTGATCTAAAAGTAGACAATTGAGGATCAATATTCCTAGCAAGGAATCCTGCTCAAGAACATAGAACAAAACATATTGATATATGATATCATTATGTTAGAGGATGTGTTGAGAATAAAGATGTTAACATTCAATATGTTCCCACAAGTGATCAGTTAGCTGATATCTTAACCAAGAACTTAACTTGGCAAAAGTTTAAAGAGTTAAGAAATAAAATTGGCACTCAATGAGGGGGAGTGTTGAAACAATCTGAAAAGATTGTGATAACATTTTGGATCACTCCAATCTTAACTGATCTTATCTTATCTGTCCCAGAATAGTCCATTCCCCTTGTAGATAATATAGTGATGGGACAGAAGTATCTTCAACAGATATTATAGAGTTTGACACATGTCATACTCAGACAATAAGTGCACCATGTGCACAACTGTGCAATGACTGCACATTACCAAGTGCAATATAAATCATCAGTCAGCAATACTAATATTGCTGACCTCATGCAAGTAGATAGACAGTATATATACCATGTATGTAGTTGTCAATCTACAGTTCAGTTCTCTGCTCTACTAGGTGATTGCCACAAGTGGACCTAAGCATTTAACTACAGCTACAAGTGAGTATTTACTCACCAGCTCTACCCATTCTACTGCACCCCTGTCATGCTCTGCTTCAACAACACTGTTTACCTCAGAAACTGTGTGCCAACAAAAGTGCTTAACAAAAAAACTCCATATGAAGCTTGGTACAGCATCAAACCAGACATATCTCACCTACGAGAATTTGGAAGTGAAGTATGGGTACTGGATGAAATGCAAAATCAATCTAAGCCAAGTCCTAAATCAAAGAAAATGATATTAACTGGATTCATAGATCTAAATCTATTTGATATTATGACACTAATCCAAAAACAATTAAGGTAACTAAAATTTTTATTTTTACTAATACTACTATAGAAACTCAGAAAATGGCAACAGTTAGTGGTTTCCAAGCCAAGGAGGAGTCAGAATCATTTGGCTCACAAACCCAAAGTCCTGACCAGCCAGGACAACCACTTTCACTATGGCTGGGGGAAATCAAACCAGAATCGATACTGCTACCTTTGTCACCCCCATAGTCACAGTGTTAGGACTAATCCTTGACACAATCACAAGCTTCAAGAAGAGAAAAAGATATAGAGACAAAGCTATAGACACAATAGTCTGTAACCTACAAGGAGGAAACAATCTAGAGTCTTAAGGACTCCTACCTACAGAATGCACACCTTATACATATACCTGAGTCATTGGTCTGTGTGCACAGTCTGCGCAGCCACTCAGGCTATGCACGCGCAGCAACAATACCTAGACCCATCTCCCAGACCTGTCCGGATCCATCCAGACTCTCAGTCTCTTCCCGCGAATGCTGTTTCACCCAACATCCCCTATCAGCCTTGATTGTATAGCCACCCTGGGTTACATAATCCTCCTGCCATATCTGGATAGGGATCCCTCATCATATGCTTGCATTCTGTTATGCAGCCATATGCCTCTGAATAAAATAGAGAAAAATAAAGAAAAAGTCCATATCATAACATGACCTCCTCCTCAAGACTTCATGTCTCAGGAAGTCATGCTTTGGTCTGCCTAGGGGAATTAAGCGTGGGTTTAACCGGCCCACCATGCTCAAGGTCTCTTGAGAATGCCCCTTCCATGTCAGGTTCAGCATAGATGAGTTTGCGGTCACCTTTCCACTGTTGCCAATTCTGTTTTAGTTTCTCGAGGTAGTCATGCTTGAATTTGCCGTCTTCCCAACTGAACAACTGCTTGGGAGCCTTGGTATCCATATAGTTGTGCCAATTTTTGAACTGTAAGTCTGCTAGTGCCAACCAACAAGGTGTGCTTGGGTTTTGCCTGTGGAATTTTTGAACCTCCTTCTTAGTGTTGACAAGGTTCTCTGCTGGTTCCCATGTAGATTCCTCTACAGGGTAATTCTTCCACTTGACCAAATACTCCAGTCTGCCACTGTTTTGTCCACTGACTCTGCTGTCCATAACTTCTTCAACCTCATACTCATCATCTTCTGATTCCTCAACCATCTGTGCCTTTTTGCATTTGGCAACCTTTTCAATTTGATTGGGAAATTCTGGGGTGTAATATGGCTTTAGAAGTACTTTGTTGAAGATGTTGTAAATTTTCCAGGCAACAGGGATCTTTAACCAGTATGCAGATTTGCTGACCTTTTCAACCACTTCCAAGGGGCCCACAAATTCGCCATCCAGCTTCTTAGTTGCCTGAAGCATTGGCAAATTTTCTGTGCTGAGGTATACCTTATCACCTGGTTGGTGATTTTGCAATGGTGTCCTATGCACATCCCACCACTTTTTCATTGACTTGGCAGTTTTTCCTAGTGTGGCCTTGGCCTTAGCATGGACATCCTCTATTTCCTTGACCAGATCTTCCATAACAACTGTCTTTGGCTGATATAGTGGGTTCATTCCTTTATTTGGATGGTGTCCATAATTCATGAAGAATGGTGAGAACCCCGTAGACAAGTGTATGCAATCATTATGGCAGAACTGAGCCGCTGCTAGCCAATCACTCAGTTGTCCTGTCAGTGATTGACAAACATTGTCAAGAATTCCTTAACCTCCTGGTTAACACATTCTGTCTGCCCATTGGTTTGTGGATGGTAGGCTGTTGATCTATTTGCCTGGATACTGAGAATCCCATCCAAGTCATCCATGAACTTGGAGACGAACTGTGGTCCTCAATCACTAATGACCTTCTTTGGCAAGCCATGTTCTTGGAAAACATTATCCTGGAACAAGACAGCCACTCCTTGCGATGTTATTGATGACATGGTTGGTAAGAAGTATGCCTTTTTCGTAAAATGGTCCACTATGACCATGATCATGTTGTTGCCCTTAGAATCTAGCAATGGTCCAATTAAATCCACTGAGATTACTTCCCATGGTGCGTCAGGGATTTTGTTCAGAACTAGCAGTGCTGCCCTTGGCTGGTGATTCAGTTTGGCTCTTTGACACATCTCACATCCTTGGATGTAACGTTCAATGTCTTTTTGCATTTGTGGCCACCAAAAGTTATGGGTAAGGCTTTCTATAGTTTTTACTACCCTGGAGTGGCCCCAGGAATGGTGAATTTGGATTAAGTCACCCCTGATCCACATATCTGCCAGAATGTAAATCCAACCCTTCCATTTGACTAACCCCTTATCAACCTTAAAGTCAGGGTCTTGTTGATCAATGCCTTGTCAGACCTGAGTTTCCCACTGTCTAGCCAAGACTTTCTGGATTTCCTTGATGATATCTTCAATTGCCTAATCATCATTGTAGATCCTTACAAACAGATGATCCTTCAGGAGTATCACTCCTTCATTATCATTCTGTCCCTTTTCATGTCCTGCTCACCTAGACAGTAGATCTGCTTTGGAATTTGATTTCCCAGACCAGTGTTTTATGACAGAGTTAAATTCCTGTAGATCCATTACCCAACATGCTTGCCTGCAGTTTAAGTTTTGCAGTTTCCGGAAATACATGAGGTTTTGGTGATCTGTTAGAACCTTGACCTGTTCCTTTGCACCCTTAAGGTAATGGGACCATTCATAAAACGCATGCATGACCGCAAGCATTTCCTTGTCATAGATTCCATAATTCCGCTCTGCTTCATTTAGCAATTTAGAAATAAATGCCACAGGCCTCCAAGTACTGTTCTTTCCCTGCTGAGACAAAATTCTGCCAATTGCAAAATCAGATGCATTGACTTCAATGCAAAATTGCCCATCATCATCAGGAATTTTGAGGACTACCTCCCTCACCACAAGGTCTGCTGGTCAGTCCAAACCCACTCCGCCTTGCCTGTGAGGTGAGTCAAAGGTTTGGCCATCTTGGCAAAACCCTGTACAAATCTCTGGTAGAAGTTCACAAAACCCAAGAATTGCTGAAGCTCCCTTTTACACATGGGGACCATCCAATCTACAACAGCTTGTACTTTGCCCTTCTCCATTTGAATGGAATCCTGACTAATGACCAATCCCAAGAAATCAATTTGAGGCTGATCAAACCAACATTTCTCTGGTTTCAATGACAGCTTGTGGTTCTCTAGTTTGGCCAAGATGCAGTTAACATGCATCATATGTGTGTCCTGAGACTGTGAGAACACCAGAATGTCATCCATATAGATGACAACCCATCCTTCTGCAATTTCCTGTCAGAAGATGTCATTCATCATGGTCTGAAATGTTGCCAGGGAGTTGCAGAGACCAGAAAACATAACAAGTGGCTCAGACAATCCCCTATGGGTTTTAAATGCTGCCTTCCATTCATTGCCTTCTTTAATCTGGATGTTGTTATATCCCCAGCAGATATCCATTTTGGAGAACACCTTGGCTTTCAACAGCCAATCAATCAACTTGCCAATCAACGGCAATGGATACCAATTCTTCCTTGTAATATCATTCAACTTCCTGTAGTCCTGAATGGGTCTTAATTTGGAGCTCTTTACAGTGCCCCACACATTCCCGGTGGACTCCTGGGACTGTCCTGGGACTGTCCCAGGAATTCCCAGGACTCAAGACCCAACTCTCATTCTGAGATTTCCAGACTAAAATGTACCAGGAATAGGCCAGCACTGCACTGGGAGTCCTGTCAAATCCCCGGGAATCATCAGGAAATCTTGTAACTGAGTGTCCCAGGAGTCCTAGGGAATCCTGGTGGAGAGCAAGGCCAAGCCTAAATATGCAGTTCATTTGGGCTGTCATGTGACAGCTGAAGATGCATCAGATGCGCATTGTGTATTGAGCCATGCTCATGTGACACAATTTCCAGTCAACGTGGCACAGCCATTTTTTTTTTTTTCACATGGGTAGGGTGTAGATTGGCAGGAGATACATAAGTACAAAAGGTACCACAAAAGAGCGTCTTGTAAGGAGACGTGTGTAGTAAGCACAGGTATTTTTTTTTGTTTTTTTGCATAGGAATGAGTGATATTGGATGGAACTAAGGTATGTACAACAAGGTAGAGGATGGAGATGAAGAGATTGCAGTGGTATCTGTGTAGTAAGCCTAGGTAGCTAATAGAAAATATGGAAAGCAGCTGAAAGGTGAATCTGTCAGTCTGGGAAAAGTGCATGGTGAGGCCAGCGGCATGTAGGGCAATGAATGTATGGGAGCAGGGCTTTGAAGGATGCTGCACACAGGTGAGCTTTCAGAAAGGCAATGAGGCCAACATAGTTGTTATCCTGGCAGAGAAAGGCTGGAAAAGAAGTAAAAGGAGGAGGAAATTGTCAACACTCACAGAGGATGTGGGAACGCATTGTGGGGGTGCGGTGAGGGCAGTACATGCAGTGGGTCAGTGCAGTGGGGAAGAAGCAGTGTCTGTATTTGGCTGAGGGCATGTGACCGGTGGCAAATCAAACAAAATGTGAGAAGAGCAGGAGTGAATCATCACACCAGGTAATGAAATGGGAGCGCTGGCAACCGAAGCAAGGGACCAGTGGGTGGTGCCAGCCATTAAGGTGAATGAGATTGAGGCCCCTTGAGGAACGCAATAAGGCTGATGGTGACAAAACCACTAGTTGAGACATGGTGGTGCAGAGAGCCATCAGTTGCGAAAACGTGGACGTTGGGGTCCATGCACCAAACATGGAGTTGTACCCGAAGTGGCACAGCCATTCCGCTGAATGCGCAATTGACATGCCATCCCCGTCATCCAGAACTGCTGCTGCCCGCTCCTACCACCACACTCTGAATGATCAGGCAAGAAATGGACCACATCGATGAGCTCAAACAAGAGCATCAAAAAGAAGGGGTGCAAAAAGGCCCGGTAAGTGTTCCCTTTGCCCTCTAAATCCACTAGCTAACAGATTGCAGCCACACATCTGCTGCACACACAAACAATGACATAGCTGCAGCAGAACATGAACCTAGGACCAGGTATGCCTCCTTCCATCACTGTGACATCGTCCACTCATGATTTCCATCTTGTTTTCACCATGACCCTCCCCCTTCTCATTGCTATCTGCTTTTTGCAACTACCACCTTGCTTGCCTCACCACCTGCCTACCCATTTTACCACCACCCTCTCTTCATCCACCTCCCCACTGCTCTCATCCCACATACCACCACCTGTTCTGCTGCACCACCACCCTATTTTCACCATCATCCCCCTTTTTTATCCACCTCACTGCTACTGGCACACTACCACCACCCTCCTTACCCTTGCCCTTACCCTGGTTCCACCACCATCACTCCTTGGTTCTTCATATATTATTTTTTCATGTAATATTTACTTTTTTAAGAGCTGAAATCCTGCTTGCTGAGAGTGGTGTGTCCATTGCACCACCCCCATGTCCCCAGGCATCTGTAGCCCAGCTTCTCCCTCCCCAAGTATTAAGTCAGGGATCTCATCAGGTTCAAGCTGAGGAATCAGGTATGATAAATGTATCAATGCAAATCTGTGAGTGACACTTGTCAGGGAGTGAATCCAGCAATAGAAGTGATGGTAGGAGGGTTAGTAGTAGCAGTGATAATGAAGAAAATATTGGGAGCAGAATCACAGAGGTGTGTAATGTAATAGTAGAGGAATGGCTTTCTTAAGTAAAATCCAGGAACATGAAGAGGAGAGTGGGAAAGGGCAAACTGGTGTTGAGGAGGACTTTGCTAGTGCTGTGGTATGTTACTATGCAACTATCCTGTGTGTATAACTTACCTATGTATTGGGAAGCTTGATGTTCATGACAAGATGAGGGACAGAGATGAGGGTGATGACAGTTTATATGAGGATAAGGTGAATTGAAAACATAGCTGTTCTTATCTGTAGCTTACATTGCATTGCCAAGATTGCACCACCAACTATTGACAGGACAAGGGTAGAGGACACTAGCACAGGGAAAGACACATCCAGGAACAAGGTGAACTACAATGCTACATCCATCTGTTATGGTTGATGTCCACAACGTCGTTCAGTGTCCAAGTCTACAGTGACAAACAGAGTCTTGGTCTGTTCCCAATCACTGGACAAGGGTTCTAGGCACTAAGTCTGATGATGACAAAGGCTAGAGAGAGAGCGAGGAGAGCGGTTGAGGCGACAAGCAAAAGAGTGTTCAAGTTATGGATAAGATTTGACTAAGTTGGAACTAAAGAACTACAATACATGAGAGGGGTTTATATATGTTAAGAGAACAATAGAAACTAAAGGGGAAAGAGCATAGCTATCTGGGAAAGGAAAGGTGAAGGTAGCTATAAAAGGAGATAACGTCCAAATGTAACTATGGGTTTGTAACTTAGTAAATGTAGTCCATTAACAAAGGGAAAAGAGAACTGTAACATTACCCCCTTCGTATGTGAGAAGTGACTGACTTCTACCAGCCAGAAGTTGTCCAGCCATGATCAGTTCTGGATTCCACCCATTTGACTGCATTGTCAAGTTCTTTTGTTGACATCTCCACCTTCCATTTGAGAGCTTCAGCAGCTCGGTGCAAGTTTTGCGCATTCCTTAGGAAGGAGTTGCGTTCCTCATAAGTCATCTTGTGGGGATTGATGGTGAGGGTGAGGGTGGCGAGGTTGTTGGTGGCAGAGGACAGGTTGGTGATAGAGCATGTGGGAGTGGCAAGGGTGTCAGCGACAATGGTGAGTGTAGTGTTTCATTTAATGAATTGAGCGAAGTGGGGTGTTACGGTTGATGTCCACAACATCATTCAGCGTCCAAGTCTACAGTGACAAACAGAGTTTCGGTCTGTTCCCAATCACTGGACAAGGGTTCTAGGCACTAAGTCTGACAACGACAAAGGCTAGAGAGAGTGCAAGGAGAGTGGTTGAGATGATGAGTGAAAGAGCATTCAAGTTATGGATATGATTTGACTAAGTTGGAACTAAGGAACTACAGTACATGAGAGGGGTTTATATATGTTAAGAGAACAATAGAAACTAAAGGGGAAAGAGCATAGCTATCTGGAAAGGAAAGGTGAAGGTAGCTATAAAAGGAGATAACGTCCAAGCGTAACTATGGTTTTGTAACAAGTAAATGTAGTCCGTTAACAAAGGGAAAAGAGAATTGTAACATTACCCCCTTTGTATGTGAGAAGTCACCAACTTCTACCAGCCAGACGTAGTCCAGCCATGGTCTGTTCTGGATTCGGCCCATTTGGTGGCATTGTCCAACTCCTTTGTAGAGGTCTCCACCTTCCATTTGAGTGCTTCCGCAGCGCGATGCAGATTTTGAGCATTTCGTAAGAATGAATTGCACTCCTCATAAGTCATCTCATGGGGGTCAATGGTGAGGGTGAGTGCAGCGAGGTTGTCAGTTGCGGAGGAGAGGTTAGTGATGGAGCAAGTGGCGGCAGCAAGGGCATTGGCGACAATGGTGAGTGTGGTGTTCCTTTTGACGAATTGAGCGAAGTGGGGAAGGTGGTGATTGTCTGGGTGTATCTGGGGAAGGAGGTCTGCTGGGTGGATGTGAAGGTCGTCGTCCTCGAAGTGGATGATGGTGGTGTTTTCGATAAAGACCTCGAGAGGGAGGTCTGGGACAGCGATGAAGGGGGAGAGGGCGGCGGTGACCTCGTCTATGCGCCAATGAGCACAGGAGAGAAGGAGAAGGGTGGTGAAGTAGGCGGCAAGGGCGGTTTGATAGTAGGACAGATTCTTGTGATCGCAATGAACTATGGTGGTATGTGGTGATCCATGTAACAGGTGTCACCAAGTTGCTAATCCCTTGATGATCGCCAAGAGTTCTCGGTCATAGATCTGGTAGTTTTGCTCTGTTTGTGTTAATGCATGTGAAATAAATCCACAAGGGTGTAAAGCTCCCGTTTCATCAGCTTGTTTCAGCACTGCTCCTATTGCCTTATTTGATGCATCGGTATGAAGGATAAAGGGTTGAATTGGATCTGGCATTAATAATACTGGCATGGATGCAAATTTTTTCTTTAGAATCTCAAAGGCATTGTTCCATTCAGTAGTCCAGTCGAATGGTTCAGCTTTCTTAGTGAGGTCGGTGAGCGGTTTAGCAATGGCAGCAAAGTTTCCAATGAAGTGTCAGTAAAAGTTCCCAAATCCGAGGAATGATCGGACTTGTTTGACTGTGGTAGGGACTGGCCAATCGGCGATCCCTGCTAACTTTATTGGGTCCATCTGAATGCGTCCAGGGGTAATGATCATTCCTAAGAATTCAACTTCCTGCATGGCAAACTTGCATTTTTCTAATTTCAGGAATAGATCGTTATCTTGTAACCATTGTAAAATTCATTTTGTCTGCTCTTCCAGTTGTTCCAGTGTTTCCGCGCAGATTAACATGTCATCCATGTAAATGATTAGCCATCCTTCATTGGTCATGTCCCTAAAGTATTTGTTCATCATAGTTTGAAAGGTTGACGGCGAGTTGCATAATCCAAAGAACATTACTGTTGGTTCATAGAGCCCTCAATTGGTAATAAAGGCTGCTTTCCATTCGTCTCCCTTCTTGATGCAAACATTGTTGTATCCCCATTGGAGGTCTAGTTTGGTGAAGTACTTGGCGCCTCATAGTTTAGTCATGAGATTGGAAACTAAGGGAAGGGGATATGCATTTTTGACAGTCCATTCATTGAGGTATCGATAATCCTGACAGGGTTGGAGTGCTCCGCTTTCTATCTTTGCTACAAAGAAGAACAGTGATGCCTGCAGTGATGTAGATGGTTCAATGTATCCTTTATTGAGTTGTTCATCAATCCATTTGTCTAACAACCCCTGTTCTTTGACGGATAGAGGATAGAGTTTACTAGCCTTCAGGACAAAGCCTTCCTTTGTGTTGATTGCATGATCCCATGGTCAACTGGATGGGAAACGTTCTGATGCCTTTTTGTCAAAGATGGTGTGCCATTGCTCATATTCTGTCGGTAGAGTGGTAGATGGTTCGTCTTTCTTTAGCCTATGTTCTAGTTCCTGTGATGCCAATGTTTTAACTCTAATCCAATAGTCATCTTCGCCCCATTGCTGGGAGTCAAGGGCTAGCTGCCAGATTGCTTTTGGCGATGTGTCCAGATCTCCAATTTTCAGAGATTTCTCTCGCCAATTGATGATCGGATTATTTTCTTCTAACCAGGGTATTCCTAAAATTATTTGTTGATCACCTAGCTTAGTGATCCAGAACCAATTGATAAATTGCTGTCCCTCAATCATGTAGCATATCTTGATCCAATGTGTGATCATTCCTTTCACATTTACTGTTCCATCTGCATTTCTGACTTTAATCGGTTTCTTGAGTCATTCTTTCCTGAGCTCTTTCACTGCTCCTTCATCTACAAAGTTTCCTTCTGCTCCACAATCGATTAGGGCAGATGTTCCAGCGGGTAAATCGGTTGATTTGATAGTTAACGAAATGTGCTTGTCATTGTTGGATAATACTATTACAGAATCAAGTACTAACTGTTCAGATCTCGATAATAAGGAAGGGCCAACTGCTGAGTGACACTTCCTAACTAAAAACCCTCGTTTTCAAATTCGTTTAAGAGGGCATTCTTCTCTTCAGTAGACATTGCTGAAAAGATGGCTCTAATTTTCTTTGCTGGTTCGTCTTCTTCCTTCTGTTGTTCCTCAGTGACAGAGCAAACAGCCTTATTCTGGTAAGAAGACCTGGATGAAGATGTGTCATTACGTTTCGGGCAGTTCCTGGAGATGTGTCCCTGTGTTCCACATCTGAAACACTTGCCAGTCTTTCGGTATTCCTCCTTTTGATCATCTGTTAATTGGCTAGGAGTCGTGGTGTTTATAGCTCTGATTGTTCAGGATCGATTGTTGTTTCGATTGAAACGTGTTCCAGATCCATCATTGGTTCTCCTGTTTCCCTGCCCTGTCATGTCCCAAGCGTTATGGTGATCCTCAGCCTTGTCATAGGCTTTTTGCATCGTTTTGATCTTCCTTTGGTCTTGTAAGATTGTCCTAGCAAGTTCTAAGGGTAATCCTTTGACGAATGCCTGCAACTGAGTGGGTATTCCAGTGAGCCCAGAGGTTCCTATGTCCATGCAAAATTTTCTAATGTATTCTGGAACTGAAACGCCATTCCCAACTCTTAATTTGGATAGATTATTCAGGGCTCGAAGGGTGCTGTTGACTTCTCCCCAGTCATTGATGAAACGTGTTTCAAATGCTTCATAGTTGCTCCATTTGAACGTGGTTGTGGCACTGCCTCTGTTGTCATTCAATTTGCCTCGGATGATGGTCTTCCAGTTGTCTAGTTCTGGTCCCATGCATGCAAGCGCATACCTGACTTTCTTTTTGTCTTTTCCTTCATAGTTCTGTTTGTTGAGGGTAAAGTAATCCTCAAGCTGTCCTAAAAATGACCTTGCTTCGATTTGTTTGCCTGTAAAAGGTCGTATAGGCTGCGGTTTGATATCTCCTTTAGAGCTAGCACTGGTTTCAGATGCCATTCTTGGTTCAGGAGTGATCAGTGGTTTGGGGTTAATTGGTGGTTCAGGGGTTGGTGTTCTGGTGATCGGTTTTGGTTCTGGAGTAGGGGTTCTACTTGGGGTTCTGGGTTTCGGAGATGGGGGTGGTCCTTGTTTCAAGTAATCTGTATCAAATGGGTTTTCCTCAGGCTTGGCTTGTTCAATTCGTAGTAATTCCTCCCACTCTGCTAAAAGGCTAGCTGTGATTCCGTGTTGGTTGCTGTCTCTAAAGAATTCTCTATAGAGGGTCCTTCCTGGGTTGTTTTCTGGTTCCTTAACAAGGTAGAGCAGCTCTCCTTGTACTTCACTACCCCAGTCTAGGTAGATTTGATCGGGTAAATCAAATTCAAAGGCTCCTGAGTAGAAATCTCCTGAAAAATATTTGTCTGGGACTGGTTTGTTTCATTTCCGTCCTTCTGTAACAAAATACCAGGTTTGTTGGTAAAGAAAAACTTCTTGTTGTACAAGGTAGTATTTCCCCTTATAGGTGACAGATCCATTCGGGGGTTGTTCCTGAGAGCTGCGGGTCTCAATGGTGTCGGCTAGGGATGATACCCTGAGCTAGTCCTGAGTTCCAACTTATGTTACGGTCGATGTCCACAATGTCGTTCAGCGTCCAAGTCTACAGTGACAAACAGAGTTTCAGTCTGTTCCCAATCACTGGACAAGGGTTCTAGGCACTAAGTCTGATGACGACGAAGGCTAGAGAGAGCGCGAGGAGAGCGGTTGAGATGACGAGCTAAAGAGCGTTCAAGTTATGGATATGATTTGACTAAGTTGGAACTAAGGAACTACAGTACATGAGAGGGGTTTATATACATTAAGAGAACAATAGAAACTAAAGGGGAAAGAGCATAGCTATCTGGGAAAGGAAAGGTGAAGGTAGCTATAAAAGGAGATAACGTCCAAGCGTAACTATGGTTTTGTAACAAGTAAATGTAGTCTGTTAACAAAGGGAAAAGAGAATTGTAACATGGGGAAGGTGGTGGTCGTCAGGGTGTACCTGGGGAAGCAAGTTGGCAGGGTGGACGTGGAGGTCGTCATCTTTGAAGTGGATGACCATGGTATTTTCTATGAAGACCTTGAGTGGGAGGTCTGGGACAGCAATGAAGGGTGAGAGGGCAGCAGTGGCTTTGTCGATGTGCCAATGAGCACAAGAGAGGAGGAGGAGGATGGTGAAGTAGGCGGCGAGGGTGAAGAAAGTGAACATGGTTTCCAATGTGAGTAAGATGATTGCTGGTATTGGGTAGATTGTTCTTTTATAGGTTGTCTTCATCGAAATCTGGATCTAGGTCCTTGTTGTCCATCTCTATTTGGTCCAGTATGTCCGGGTTCGTGAGAAGCTCATGGTCTTCCCTGATGAACATTTCTAAAGCCATGAACTGATAGGTACTGAGGTCGGTGACAGGTTTGGAGAGAAATCTTCTGATCTGCCTAATGATGTTGAGTACTAGGTCCTTCTGCTCATCTAATAAGTAGCGAAGGTTGTCAGTGTAATCATCCATAGATAGGATCAGTCTGCCTGGGAGCATGATTCCTTGATTGGATAGCCAGACCTGTGCACCAAGGTCTTGTATCTTCCTAGAGAGTTTGTCGAGTTTTTCATATTCTTCTGGGCATAGGAGCCTGCCATGGCTAGTGTCGTAAACATTGGTTTTCTTTATTGCAAGATTCTGATAAACTGGTGGGCCTGTAATGTAAGGTGGTAGGTCGTTGATTGAGAATTGTAATTGATAGAACCCAGGGAGGTATTGTTGTACTGCTCTGCAGGGGATCTCTGTTGTTCCTGACGGATTCTTCTGATGATTGCGATTAAGTTGAGGGATGCGGTAATATCGTGTGACCAATGCCACAGTTAGAGTGGGTTTTTCTGATAGATTTGGTGCTTTAGGGGCATGTTGGATGGGGAGGTATTGTATGCAGGTATAGACGGTTTTTTCTTTAAGGGCTATAGTGTATCAAGAGAGTGTCAAACAATTTCGTTTTGTATGATGATAATTTTGTTTCAAGATGTGGCGGTTTGTATATCGAGTCATGGTTCAGAGGTGTCAATGTTGTTGATATTCTGATAGAATATTGGTGGTGTTTGTAAGATTGTGAGCGGGTTCCCAAGAGTTATCATTTGATCTGTAGCCTTTCCATTTAACTAGGTAATGGTAGCCTGTGCCTCGTTTCCTGTGGGCTAGAATTGCCTCTACCTCGAATTCCTCTTGTCCATTTACAAGATCAGGGGGTGGTTTCACATAGTTCGGGCTGTGCGCAGTTGTTTCCTTATACGGGGTAAGGAGTGATGCATGAAACACAGGGTGAATGTGCCATTGCTTTGGGAGTTTTAATTTGTACATCACTGGTCCCATCACTTGTTTGATTTCAAAGGGTCCTTCTTGTTTTGGTGCTAGCTTTCTGGACTGATATGGTATGTGAAGGTTCCTGTTCTCAAGCCATACTTTGGTGCCTTTTTCGAATCGTATTGCCTTGTCTTTGCATTGTCTTGCTAGTTCATGTGCTGCTAGTGCTTCTTCTCTGGCCTTTCTTAGGAACTGAAGGTGTTCCTCAGCTGCTGGTGTAGTCATTTGTTTTGTAGCTGTGGGAAGCGCAACAGGGTCCATCCCATACATTAGTCTGAATGGGGAAGTTTTGATTGTGTCATGATGTTGGTTATTGTGAGCAAACTTGGCTATTGGGAAAAGCGGTTTCCATAGATGCGGTTCATTGGAGCAGAACATTTGGAGGTAAACTTCCAGTTCCTGGTTGACTTGTTCTGTTTCTCCATCTGTCTGGGGGTGATAGGCTGTGCTCATTCTATGGTCAATTCCTAACACTTTTCATATTTCCTGAAATACTTTTGTGGAGAACTGTGGTCCTTGATCCAAGATTAAAACATCAGGTAGGCCAAACTGTTTGAAAATTTCTGAGACGTAAAGTTCTGTGGTGCCTAGAGTGTTGATTGTCTTCTTGCAAGGTGTGAAAATTACCCCCTTTGTAAGACCATGGTCCACCGTGACCAGGATCAAGTCAAAGCCATCAGAAAGGGGTAGATCAGTGATGAAATCAAGTGTTACTTGTTGAAAAGGGCAAGTTGCTTTCGACGGAATTGGGTGAAGGGCTGGTACATTTGGGTGTGTGTTAATCTTCATCTGTTGACAGAGGGCGCATCCTTCAATCCACTCCCTGATGTGTTTGAACATTCCAGGCCACCAGTAATCATGCTTAAGGAGTTCAAGGGTCTTTAATCGTCCAGGGTGACCTGATGATTGTGCTTCATGCATTTCTTTGATCAATTTGGTTTGTAATCCATCCTGATCAGGGATGTAGGTTTTGCCAAGATAGTGAACAATGCCATTTGTATAAGACCAATCCTGTATATTTGATTTGATTGGTGGGGCGCAATGCATGGTGATAACCTTGATTAGAATGCGTCCAAAATTGTCCTTTGACATTGCTTTCTGAATATTTGTGACTAGATCTTCTGCAATAAGACAAATAAAACGATCCTCAGCTAAGACTATAACGTCATCTTGTAATTCACTGTTTCCCATATGATCAGGGTGCTGGGACAAGGCATCTGCCTCAAACATCTTTGTTCCGGGGACATGTTCAATGTGTAGGTCAAATTCTGATAATAGGGATGACCATCTAGCCTCTCTAGGCATTAAGCATTGGGCGGTTCAATAGTAGGACAAATTCTTGTGGTCACAATGAACTATAGTGGTGTGGGGTGATTCGTGTAGCAGGTGTTGCCAGGTCATCAATCCTTTAATGATTGCCAAGAGTTCTCAATCATAGATCTGGTAATTCTGCTCCGTTTGTGTTAATGCATGTGAAATAAATCCACAGGGGTGTAGAGATCCTGTTTCATCTGCTTGTTTCAGAACTGCTCCTATCGCTTTATTTGATGTGTCAGTTTGAAGGATAAAGGGTCGAGTTAAATCTGGCATTAACAACACTGGCATAGATGCGAATCATTTCTTTAGAATTTCAAAGGCATTGTTCTGCTTGATGGTCCAGTCAAATGGTTCAGTTTTCTTAGTAAGGTCGGTAAGTGGTTTGGCAATGGCAGCAAAATTCCCAATGAAACATCAATAGAAGTTTGCAAATCTGAGGAATGATCAGACTTGTTTGACTGTGGTAGGGACTGGCCAATTGGCAATTCCTGCTAATTTTATTGGGTCCATTTGAATACGTCCAGGGGTGATGATCATTCCTAGGAACTCGACTTCCTGTGTGGTGAACTTGCACTTTTCTAGTTTCAGGAATAGATCGTTGTCTTGTAACCGTTGTCCTCTCTTCCAGTTGTTCCAATGTTTCTGCACAGATTAACATATCATCCATGTAGATGATTAACCATCCTTCATTGATCATGTCTCTGAAGTATTCATTCATCATGGTCTGAAAGGTTGACAGCAAATTGCATAATCCAAAGAACATTACTGTTGGTTCATAGAGTCCTCGATTGGTAATAAAGGCTGCTTTCCATTCATCTCCCTTTTTGATGCAAACATTGTTGTATCCCCATCGAAGGTCTAGTTTGGTGAAATACTTGGCACCTTGTAGTTTAGTCATAAGATCAGAAACAAGGGGAAGGGGGTATGCATTTTTGACGGTCCATTCATTTAGGTATTGGTAATCTTGACAGGGTTGGAGTGTTCCACTTTCTTTCTTTGCTACAAAGAAGAATGGTGATGCCTGTGGTGATGTAGATGGTTTAATGTATCCTTTCTTGAGCTGTTCATCAATCCATTTGTCTAACAGTCCTTGTTCTTTGATGGATAGAGGGTAGAGTTTACTAGCTTTTGGGATGAAACCCTCCTTTGTGTTGATTGCATGATCCCATGGTCAACTAGATGGGAAGCGTTCTGATGCCTTCTTGTCAAAGATGGTGCACCATTGCTCATACTCTGTTGGTAGAGTGGTAGATGGTTTGTCCTTCTTTAGCCTGTGTTCTAGTTCCTGTGATGCCGATGTTTTTACTCTAATCCAATAGTCATCTTTGCCCCATTGCTGGGAGTCAAGGGCTAACTGCCAGACTGCTTTTGGTGATGTGTCTAGATCTCCAATCTTCAGAGATTTCTCTTGCCAATCAATAATTGGGTTATTCTCTTCTAACCAAGGTATTCCTAAGATCATCCATTGATCACCTAGTTTAGTGATCCAGAACCAACTAATAAACTGCTGTCCTTTGATCATGTAGCATATCTTGGTCCAATGCATGATCATTCCTTTTGCATTTACTGTTCCATCTGAATTTCTGACTTTAATCGGTTTCTTGAGTCATTCTTTCCTGAGCTCTTTCACTGCTCCTTCATCTACAAAGTTTCCTTCTGCTCCACAATTGATTAGGGCAGACATTCCAGTGGGTAAATCAGTCGATTTGATAGTTAATGAAATGCGCTTGTCATTGTTGGATAATACTATTACAGAATCAAGTGCTAACTGTTCAGATCTCGATGATAAGGAAGGGCCAACTGCTGAGTGACACTTCCTAACTAAAAACCCTCATTCTTGAATTCATTTAAGAGGGCATTCTTCTCTTCAGTAGACATTGCTGAAAAGATTGCTCTAATTTTCTTTGCTGGTTCGTCCTCTTCCTTCTATTGTTCCTCAGTGATGGAGCAAACAGCCTTATTCTGGTAAGAAGACCTGGATGAAGATGTGTCATTACGTTTTGGGCAGTTCCTGGAGATGTGTCCCTGTGTTCCACATCTGAAACACTTGCCAGTCTTTCGGTATTCCTCCTTTTGATCATCTGTCAGTCAGCTAGGAGTCGTGGTATTTATAGCTCTGATTGTTCCGGATCAATTGTTGTTTCAATTGAAACATGTCCTGGATCCATCATTGGTTCTCCTGTTTCCCTGTCCTGTCATGTGTCACAATTCGACAGTTTCATGTCACAACGGGTGACATGCGTGATGGACAGGCGCCCATGGTAGTGCCCTAGCTTACATCAGCAGGGCATGAGGATAAGGGGAGGCGGACATGAGGGGGCCATGAGGTGAGGGGTATATAGTTGTAGTTAGAGCCTGAGAACCCCCAGGCTCTTGATAGTCACTGTTGTAGACAGCACTACAGAGTTCTTTTCTTTTTTCCTCTTGTTCCTCTGGTTGTGTGACTTGGTCTACCGACCTCGTAACATAATCAAGAGCCTCCAAGATCACCTCGCACAGGTATCGTCTACCAACTGCAAAACACAACTGCTATGCCAGTGTCACAGGCAACATCGAACCTCAGTGCTAACCGCACAAACACTCAAGGCGTCATCGACGCAACCTCGCAAGTCGCTCAGCAGAGCGCATCAGTCATCGGGACCGGTATGGGTTCCGTCTCTATTTCTTTTTCACAGGTCGCAACTACTCAGGCAACAAAACTGCATATGGTGAGAGTGCCATCCTGCCCTGGGATAGTGGGTCAGGGGGGCTGGCAGCTGGCGCAGTGGAAGAGCGTGGGAAAACACACGAAGACAACGCAGGGGGGTGCTGTGTATCAAGGATGCACAGTGTCAGGACACCAATCACGTATCGGGGCTAGTTCCCTGAGCACGAGGACACCTGACTGAAGACCCGGGCACCACCTCCCTGTGTCACATGGTGGACAGAAATTGAAGAGCTCTGCGGGGGTGCAGGCCGAACATGCCAAATTGACCCCAGGAGCAGGTGGAAACCCATCTGGCGACATCCCCGTAAGGGCGTCTCGGCGGATGAACAGGAATACTCCTTACATCAGGTCAGTGTGGGACCTGAGTAAGACGGAGTTTTTATTGCAGGGGCTCATTGAGAGCCCAATTGAAGATGAGTGGTGCGCTCGAGAAAATGCGAACTACACATGGTGGCAAGCCTACGAGCAAAGACGGCTTGCATGAATGGCACGTCAGCCGGTCCCCACCAACAACAACATGCACGTTTGTCAGTGGATTATCCATAAGGCCGCGGAGCGCCGTAGGCATGAGGCCAAGGAGACATGCCGTCTTCTTGCCGAGGCCGACAGAGTGGCTTGGGCCGAACAGTCCAATGCGTGGGAGGCACTACTCAGAGAGCACAAGGAACATGATGAGGCGGCACGTCTCAAAAGAGAAAAGGCACAAGCTCCACATGTCTGGAAGGAAAGGGCACAGAAGGCGCATCAGATCAAGCCAGTGAAACCAACAAAGGCAGTGGAGGTCAAGCCTTTGACACTGGCAGTCATCACACCAAGTGGGACCCAGACGGTTCCCAACTTTAAGTACATGGCCAACAAGCTTGTTGGCAGGTTTATCCCTAAAGCTAATTGGGATAACAAACGAAAATCTGCAGTGGCGTTATACAAGCAGGTGTATGCCAAATACAACGAGATGATCAACCAGCTAGAGAACATGCCGGGTGTTCATATTGAGCTGGGTGACCAGGAGGAATTGCTCTACAACCGGGTTCACATGCAAAGGTGTAACAAGTGGATCCAAGACGAAAAGTCGAAATGGTCCCAGTCCACTTTCATCAACTTGAAGAAAGTAGGAGGACAGGGATTCGATGACGAGCAAGACCTGGTGTTTGAAATCGAATTAGATTTCCAGGTTTTGGCCAGTTATGTCAGGCGTGCATTTGACTGCACACAATGTGATTTGGTATTGGTGGGCTGTCATTACATAAAGAACTTGGCACATTACCTGCAAGTTCAGTGGTATGATCCGTTGAGAATGACGAAGCCGCGGAATATGGCACCGCTGCCAATGCCAAATGAATACAAGGGAGAAGGAGTTCTTGACGGATCCATCAGACTCAGCATGACCATGTTTCTATGGGAAATGGGAGAAGAGTTGCTGAAGGAGCAGTGTACTTGCACGAGAGAGTGGAGGAAGACAGTCGAGACAGTCTTCCCTGGTCCAGCAAAAACCAAGGAGGATTTTGCAAAGACAAAATGAACCACAAGGATGTCGGTTAAAATCCTGAAGCACATGATCCATGGGTGGTGTTACCTACGGCTATTCAAGAGGGAATTTTGGGACAAGTTCGAATGGCCCAAATACCCCATGTTATATGACATTTCCACCTGGGAAATAGAAATGCGGGATGAGATGACATGGTTCAAGCTACAGGATGGACCAGAACAGGGAATCTTCCACGTAGTACTGGTGCAACCGGAGGAGGTTGACGACATCAACACTTATACGTGGAAGGATATCGACGAACTCACTCACTGGAGTGTGGGAGCTGGATGGAGGACAGTGCGCCTAGGCGCAGAACCTGAAGAAAGAGTGGTGTATCCTCGGAGAATACTACGGGATGTAACCAACATCAATATTCAAAGAAGGTCACCAGTAGAGCGCGTGTGGGGAGAACACAAGTTCAGCATCAGATGGCTGGACGATGTTCCCCAATACGAGATCAACATGGAAGACTGGGTCGGTCAAGTATGGCAGTGGGACAGTTACGCACTCCCACAACGAGGACGTTGGAATGTAACACCAGAAACACCAGGATACTGTTACCTGTGGTTATTTAAACCACAGTATTGGCCTAGTTTCTCATGGAAAGCAAATCCCTCATGGGTAGAGATATCCCTCTACAAAAAGGACATGTGAAACCTGGATATTCAGGTCTTGGTATTGTATGACCGATGACGTCAAATCTACCACGTCAAAAAAGATGAGGAGTGGGGCTGACCAGCGCATGAAGTATGGAGATGGTTCAGACCTGATCACCACCGAGTGGGGTTCACAGTCACCGATGCGTTTGTATCTGCAATTCTCATGGTGGTAACCACATATATAGCAATATTCGGAACCACGGCAGAAAACGCAACCTGGGAAGGACGATCGGATAATGATCAAAGAAACCAGGTCCAACCATTTGCGGAAGGAATAGGAACCGTAGCGGAAGTGCTATTCTGACCACTCAGAGAGGAGACTGCACCCACTGTCAAGTTGGATATGCCTGAATATTACAAAGGGCAACCGGAATTGATTGCCAATTGGTTAAGAAGCATGGCGATCTATTTCCACTTGACAAAGCAGTGAACCGTGTCATGACAAGTGACCATGTCACTTCAGCGCATCCGAGGTGGTTCAGCAAACCGTGCAGGGAATTGGGCAGGTGTAAAGCTTCAACAAATACTGGAGAATATGTTGGAGTGAGAAGAGCGGAAGGCATTGGGAACCTGGAGAGCAGGAACCACCTTAGCGCAAGAGCGACACGGAATAGTGTCATTATTAGATGGAGTAGAGAGCGTCGAACAAGTGGCGTTCACACACGAGCCACCTTTCACAAGTTGGCAGGAGTTTGATATGGAAGCCAGGGAATTCTTCCTGACAACCAAAACCCAGGATGACGCGATTCGCAAAATCCAGGGTCTACAGCAGGGAAAGTGCAATGTAGAAGATTACATTGTCAACTTCAGAGGACTAGCCCAACTTACGGGCTACAATGAGATTGCGCTGATTGCGCAATTCAGGAGAGGGTTACATCCCCAGCTAGGGCTGAGGATTGTTGAGACAGGAGCGCCAGGAGATGGGACCACTACAGGGGATTTAGAGAAGTGGTACACGAAGGCAATGGAATTGAACAAGGCTTGGCGGGATGCCAAGAAGTTCTATAATGTGAATCCAGGGCAAGGGTCGCACCAACCCCAGGCATCGACAGTGAGGATGCAGGGTACCCATAATAGGGTTTCACCAATGCCTGCAACTCAGACTGGTGGAGCAATGCAAGGTCCACCACCAGCAGCAGCAACGATGTTGAGCGCCAGGGACCCCAACGCCATGGACATAGATAGGAAAAAGAGCACAATCGTGTGCTACAATTGTGGGAAAACGGGACACATTAGCAGAGAATGCAAAAGTCCCAAGAATTGGAAAGGAAAAACCAGGGTGCGGGAAATGGGCTGGAAAGAGTGGCTTGATGATGCCACTGAGGATGACAAGAAGGCCATCAGTGAGGCCTTGGGTTTTTGAAGCAGCCAACCGGAAATCATGCCGACCGGAAGGCCTGTAGTATTAGTTCAGCAATATGTAATAATAGCCATGCAATTTCATCCACTAAGTTAAATTGCATCAATTACAAACTAAGAACACAAAAAATAAGGGATGAGCCCGTTACAATGGGAAAAGATTGCTTGAGGCCCTGGCAGACTCCATGGATGGTGAGGTGCATATGGGAATGACCCATGGCCCAAGCCCTTCAATCTCTTTGATTCTGGAGTCACAACTCCAGGATGGGGGAGGTAACGGAAGATCTGGTACAGAGTCTGAATAGCGCAACAGAAATACAAGTGGCCTGGTACTTGAACCACTTAAGGAATAAACCTAAGCAGGTGATAGGAACTGGGAAAAGACAGCTGAACATACCCATGACGGTTACTGATGTCACAACAGGACAGTCCGTTACAATATCAGCTCTGTTGGACTCAGGGTGCATGGGTTTGTGCGTTAACAGGAATTTTGTGAAGCGGAATAATCTCAACACGAGAAAACTCCCCCATCCAATTCCTGTTTACAACGCCGACGGTTCAGAAAATGTCAATGGGCGATTGTCAGAAATGGTACAGTTGAAAGTGAAAATCAACACGCACAAGGAGACTTGGGAGTTCAGCATTTCGAACCTTGGGAAGACGGATCTGTTCCTAGGGCATGACTGGTTAAAATTTCACAATCCAGATGTCGATTGGAGTAAGAACGTACTCCGATTCAGTCATTGCCCAGGCACATGCTATCCAGATTTGAAAGCCCAGGAGCCCAAGGACGAAGATGCTGAGGAGGAGCAGGAAATAGGTGGCATGCATTGGGAAGAAGGGGATCGACTGTTGGTGGTACAAAGGGAAGATGTGGACTCAGAATGGATCAGGGCTTATGAGTCTACAGCAACTAAAATTGCTGCAGAAAATAAGATTACCCGGACCTTAGAGGAAATCATGCCTGAGCATTACTTAGGTTACCGGAAGGTCTTCAAGAAACAGACTTTCGATGAATTACCACCATGTTGACCCTGGGATCATGCAATCGAACTGGTACCTGGTGCCAAAATGCTGGATTGCAAAATCTATCCCTTGAGCCGTGTAGAGCAGGAGGAACTTGAGAAGTTTCTCAAGGATAATCTGGAGACGGGACGCATCCGATCAAGCAAGTCGGCAATGGCGTCGCCATTCTTCTTTGTTAAAAAGAAGGACGGCTCACTTTGGCCAGTGCAGGATTATTGGAAGCTTAATGAGATGACCATCAAGAATCGGTACCCATTACTGCTCATCTCCAAGCTTATCAATAAACTGTCCCATGCAAAGGTCTTCTCAAAAATGGATATCTGATGGGGATATAACAATGTTCACATTAAGGACAGTGATGAACACAAGGCAGCCTTCAGAATGAATAGGGGTCTCTTTGAACCTCTGGTCATGTTCTTTGGTCTCACCAATTCCCCAGCAATGTTCCAGACCATGATGAATGATATCTTTCAAGAAGAAATTGCAGAAGGATGGGTGGTGATTTACATGGACGACATTCTGGTGTTCTCTAAAGATCAAAAGAGTCACACAGTCCATGTGAACCGGATATTGGCCAGATTACAAGAGCACAAGCTATCGTTGAAGCCTGAGAAGTGTTGGTTTGACAGGTCCACCATTGAGTTTTTGGGGTTGATTATTTCCCATGACTCAATCAGTATGGATAAAGCCAAGGTCAATGCTATTGTGGACTGGCCCATCCCTACTTGCAAGAAACATGTTCAGCAGTTTCTTGGATTTGTTAACTTCTACCGCCGCTTTGTGAAGGGTTTTGCCTCTATTTCTAAGCTGTTAACCTTTCTCACAGGCAACAATGAGTGGCGGTGGACTCTGGATCAACAATGCGCATTCGATGGTCTTAAGGCGCGCATTGCAGAGGAAGTTGTGTTGGCTATCCCGGCCGATGGGGGACAATTCCGGGTTGAGATGGACGTGTCGGATTTTGCCATCGGTGGTATCCTGTCACAACAACAGCCAGATGGTCTGTGGCGGCCTGTTGCCTTCATTTCTAAATCTCTTAATCCGGCGGAGCGCAACTATGAGATTTACGATAAGGAAATGTTGGCTGTTATGCATGCCTTTTACAAATGGTCTCATTATCTGAAGGGCACAGCTCTTCTGGTCGAGGTTCTAACGGATCACCAGAATCTCATGTACTTCTGGAAGCCACAGAACATCAATTGCTGGCAGGCACATTGGATTTTGGACTTGCAGGAGTTTCATTTTGTCATCAAGCATCGCTCTGGCAAATCCAATAGCAAGGCCAACCTTCTGTCCTGGAGGACAGACCATAAGGGGGAGGAGATTGACAATGAAGGCGTCATTCTCCTGAAAGAGGATCTTTTTGTTTGTCTCTATGATGATGACAACACATTGGAAGAGAAGATTGCCAAGATTAATAAACAGCAATGGGAGTCACAAGTGGTGGAAGGACTCAAAAATGAAGATCCTGACTTCAAGTTGGAACGAGGGATTGTTACATGGAAGGGTTGAATCTATGTCCCAGTCAATCAAAGGGTGCGAGAATCCATTCTCAACATCCATCATGAGTGGGGACATTACGGAATCGACAAAACCTTGGAGGTCATCACACGGAATTACTGGTGGCTGCGCATGGCTAGGGACATCAAGCTCTACATTACAGGGTGTAGGACATGCCAAACTGTCAAACCAGACAGAACAAAGAGGGCAGCACCACTACGACCCAACAGTGTACCAGGTCAACCATGGCAGGATGTGTCAGTAGATCTCATGGGACCGTTTCCAGAATCGCGAGGCTTTGATATGATAATGGTAGTTGTGGATCGTTTTACCAAGAAAGCATATTTCTTGCCAACGAATTCCACAATCACATCATTAGGAGTGGCCAGACTTTTCCGTGATAACATGTTTAGGGATCATGGACTTCCACAGAAGGTCATCAGTGATAGGGGATTGCAATTTGTCTCCCAGTTCATGAAGGAACTGTTCCGGTTGCTAGACATTGAAGGGAATCCCTCTACGGCGTATCACCCACAGACTGATGGACAAATGGAACGGGTCAATCAGGAAGTGCGCGAGTTTCTCGCAATGTACACAAATGACAAACAGGATGACTGGAGTGAGCATTTGGCGCTTGCTCAGTTTTGTCATAACAACAGAGAGAACTCAGCCACAGGTTTCACCCCGTTCTATTTAAACAATGGGAAACACCCGAGGAAGTGGAGCGACCCTAAGTTGACCACCAAGGTGGCGGACGTAGAAAAGTTTGTGGATAACACACGAGAGACATGCAATTTAGCTGCCAAAAACCTGGAAAAGGCAGCCGAGCATATGGCTAAACAGTATGACAAAGGCAAGTGACCTGCTCGGGAGTATCATATCGGTGATAAGGTTTATGTAAACGCAGAACACCTCCCACATGTACGAGCATCCAAGAAGCTTGACGGCAAGTTCTATGGACTGTATAAGGTGTTAGAAAAGATCGGTTCCGCTGCATACCACCTGGATCTCCCCAAGTCATGGAAGGTGTACAACGTTTTTAACAAAGTACTGTTAAAACCGTATGTACTGCCAGCCTTTCCAGAACAGAAGTGGAAAGATGAGGAGTTAAGCGCGAAGAGAGTGGAAGAGGAAGCAAAGGTGCAGGGTGAAGAGTATGAAGTAGAGAGGTTTTGGACAGTCGAGTGCAGGGACGAGGTATTCAGTACCTCGTCAAGTGGAAAGGTTTTCCCGTCGAGGAGTCCACCTGGGAACCACTTAAGAATTTGGAGAACGCAGGAGAGGTGATTCAGGAGTTTCACCAGAAATATCCCAATGCTCCTGCCTCTCGACAGCTACCCAGGGATGCATTCCAGAGGTACCAAAATCATACCAGTACACATGTGCCAAAACGACTATTTGGATGGGAGGATGGCAAATTCAAACGTGACTACCGGGAACGCTTGGAGCGCAAATGGCGCAAATGGAAGGGCGATCGAGTGGCACTTTACGCTCTCCCGGATGATGATCCCGACATGGTTCATGTGGAACCGAACCCTTAAGAGGGGGGTAATGTCACAATTCGACGGTTTCATGTCACAATGGGTGACATGTGTGATGGACAGGCGCCCATGGTAGTGCCCTAGCTTACATCAGCAGGGCATGAGGATAAGGGGAGGCAGACATGAGGGGGCCATGAGGCGAGGGGTATATAGTTGTAGTTAGAGCCTGAGAACCCCCAGGCTCTTGATAGTCACTGTTGTAGACAGCACTACAGAGTTCTTTTCTTTTTTCCTCTTGTTCCTCTGGTTGTGCGACTTGGTCTACCAACCTCGTAACATCATGTCCCAGGTGTTATGGTGATCCTCAGCCTTGTCATAGGCTTCTTGCATCGTTTTGATCTTCCTCTGGTCCTGTAAGATTGTCCTAGCAAGTTCTAAAGGTAACCCTTTAATGAATGCCTGTAACTGAGCAGGTATTCCTGTAAGCCCAGAGGTTCCTATGTCCATGTAAAATTTCCTAATGTATTCTGGGACTGAAATGCTGTTTCCAACTCTTAATTTGGATAGATTGTTCAGGGCTTGAAGGGCGCTGTTGACTTCTCCCCAGTCATTGATGAAACGTGTTTCAAATACTTCATAGTTGTTCCATTTGAACGTGGCTGTGGTACTGCCTCTGTTGTCGTTCAATTCGCTCTGGATAATGGTTTTCCAGTCATCTAGTTCTGGTCCCATGCATGCAAGCACATACCTGACTTTTTTTTTGTCCTTTCCTTCATAGTTCTGTTTGTTGAGGGTAAAGTAATCCTCAAGCTGTCCTAAAAACAATCTTGCTATTCATATGCCTGTAAAAGGTCATATAGGCTGTGGTTTGATATCTCCTTTAGAGCTAGCATTGGTTTCAGATGCCATTCTTGGTTCAGGAGTAATCAGTGGTTCAGGGTTGATTGGTGGTTCAGGGGTTGGTGTTCTGGTGATCGGTTTTGGTTCTGGAGTAGGGGTTCTGCTTGGGGTTCTTGGTTTTGGAGATGGGGGTGGTCCTTGTTTCAAGTAATCTGTATCAAATGGATTTTCCTCAAGCTTGGCTTGTTCAATTCGTAGTAATTCCTCCCACTCTGCCAAAAGGCTAGCTGTGATTCCATGTTGGTTGCTGTCTCTAAAGAATTCTCTATAGAGGGTCCTTCCTGGGTTGTTTTCTGGTTCCTTAACAAGGTAGAGCAGCTCTCCTTGTACTTCACTACCCCAGTCTAGGTAGATTTGATTGGGTAAATCGAATTCAAAGGCTCCTGAGTAGAAGTCTCCTGAAAAATATCTTTCTGGGACTGGTTCATTTCATTTCTGTCCTTCTGTAACAAAATACCAGGTTTGTTGGTAAAGAAAAACTTCTCATTGTCTAAGGTAGTATTTCCCCTTATAGGTGACAGATCTGTTTGGGGGCCGTTCCTGAGAGCTGCGGGTCTCAATGGTGTTGGCTAGGGATGATACCCTGAGCTAGTCCTGAGTTCCAACTTATGTTATGGTTGATGTCCACAACATTGTTCAGCGTCCAAGTCTACAGTGACAAACAGAGTCTCAGTCTGTTCCCAATCACTGGACAAGGGTTCTAGGCACTAAGTCTGATGATGACAAAGGCTAGAGAGAGAGCGAGGAGAGCGGTTGAGGCGACAAGCAAAAGAGTGTTCAAGTTATGGATAAGATTTGACCAAGTTGGAACTAAAGAACTACAATACATGAGAGGGGTTTATATATGTTAAGAGAACAATAGAAACTAAAGGGGAAAGAGCATAGCTATCTAGGAAAGGAAAGGTGAAGGTAGCTATAAAGGGAGATAATGTCCAAACATAACTATGGGTTTGTAACTTAGTAAATGTAGTCCATTAACAAAGGGAAAAGAGAACTGTAACAGTGCTATATGGGTTAAAACAAGCCACACTGGCCTGGTGGCAGTCCCTGGATGACTTGATGGGTGAAATGGGATTTAAGCATGTCTACTCTGATGCTGGAATTTTTGTTTTCTCTGATAAGAACAGAATTGTCATTGCTATGATATATGTCAATGACTCAGTATTTATGGGAACAAACAAGGAGCTTGTTACCAAAAAAAAGAACAAATTTATGACAAAATGGGAATCTTGTGATCTAGGGGATCTTGAATCAAATGGTCCCTCAAAAACCTTCCTATCTATCAATATATGTCACATTGGGAAAAAGATCTTAATTGATCAAGTACCAATCTGTCATTGGATCTCTGCTCTATCTAATGATTGGGACTAGGCCAGACATTTGTTTTGCAGTAATAAAAATGTCACAATTTTCTGCAAACCCTTCAGCTGATCATTATTGAAAGGCATTAGATATCACAAGATATCTAATCAAGACACATGATTATATTATCACATATGATGGATATAAAAAGGAAGGACTCTCAAGTTTTACCAATTCTGATTGGACCTCTGATAAGAATGATCACAAATCTACCTGTGGATTCTTTACAAAATTATCAGGAGGAACTGTGTGTTGGACATCAAAAAAGCAGACTTCAGTGGTGCTTTCATTGACTGAGGCTGAATATGTGGCATTATCAGAATGTGTGAGAAATAATGTATGGATGAAAAGTCTTTTTGAGGAAATTCCTATATATGGAAACAATATGGGCTCTCTATTTATCACTAGCAATGCTGTCACAGAAAAGCATTCAAAACATATTGATATATGGTTCCACTTTATCAGAAACCTAGTTGCAGAAAAAGTTATCTCCCTATACTTTGTGGAAGGAAAAGAAAATCCTGCCAATATTTTTACAAAGGATCTGGGCAATATTCTTTTTAACAAATTTGTTCCAATGCTGGGTCTCACACACTCTAGCTCCTGAATGACACTTGGCCCTGGAGTAGGGCCCTAAACTGCTTCATTTTATTGCTGTTGCCTTCACACCAATAAATCTAATCCTGGAGTAGGACCTTAAACTGCTTCATTTCTTGTTGATTGCCATGAACATGACATCCTGTCTCATTGTCATGGGAAAGAATTGCAAACTGCACACCAAGAAAACTGTCCTCTACAGCATAGCCAGAGGACCCTCCAACCTTGACCACATGTGTGAGAACTTTTCTCAGTGTGTCCAATGCCAGCCATGGCCACCACCTCCACCACCTCAAAAGAAGAAACTGCACATCACAATGATGCCAGCTGTAGCCATGTGGATTGACCAGGCTGATCAAGGCTGCAATCCATGGAAATTTCCACCCAAGGCTTTCTGGGCATGGCAAATCTATGAGTGCTGGAAACATGAAGGGTGCTCAGGCTATATTTATTTCTAAAGAGTAAATCTTCACTTAAAAAGTAATCTCCACTGAGAGCAGTGTAGAGATTATGGGGGGGTGTTGAACATTTCATTTCCTCTTTAGGTAGTTTCATCTCCTTAATAGGTAGTTATGTTTCACTTCTCTATTTCTATTTTTATCTTGTTTATTGTAGACACTGTAGCCACACATATAGCATGTATATAAGACAGGCTACATCTTAATAACCATTAGTTGCTCTTTCTTGCCTACCAGCATGTAAGTGAGCACTCCTCCTTTAGGAGTCCCTAGCCATGGCCACTTCCACTTGCTCAGCCCCAGCTGCACACTGCACTAGGCTTTGAGCTCATTAGCACAATTCATGCTGCTCAAGGTGCATATGGTGCTGCTCAACACTTATTGCCTTCCTCAAAGACCACCCCCATGCCACCACTTTTGACTGCCTCCTACCCTTCATTTACCAGCCACATTCCCACTGCAGATTTTCCACCCTCTTCCTGGACTAGTGAGCCAGTTTTCATGTCTTGCCATACTTTTCCTTTAGCTACCCTCTCCTTACTACACACAACTCACTGTCAAAGCAGAGCATGACAGGGGCACAGTAGAATGGGTAGAGCTGGTGAGTGAATACTCACTTGTAGCCGTAGTTTATCACTTAGGTCCACTTGTGGTGATCACCTAGTAGAGCAGAGAACTGAACTGTAGATTCATGACTACATACACAGGTATGTATACTGTCTATCTACTTGTATGACTGATAATTTATATTGCACTTGGTAATGCACAGTTGTGCACATGGTTCACTCATTGTCTGAGTATGACATGAGTCAAACTCTATAATATCTGTCAAAGATACTTTTGTCCCATCACTTTATTATCTACAAGGGGAATGGACTATTTTGGGACAGATAAGATAAGATCAGTTGAGATCAGAATGATCCAAAATGCTATCACAATCTTTTCGGATCATTTCAACACCCACTAAGTGTCATTCCCTTACAGTTCTCCTGTTATACCTATGACCCCTAAATAAACTCCTTCCCATGCAAAAAAAAAAAAAAAAAAAAACCATCATTTAATCTCAACTACACAAATTCTGAACCAATTCCACATACCCAACATATGGTCACAGTGCAGCACACCACTGCGACCAATGGCCACAAGCATGCCCATGTGCAATGCATCAATGACGAGGAATGGGAAGGATGGGAAAAGTGGGTAGAATGAGGAAATGGGCAGATAGACAAAGGAATGGGAGGAAAACAGTACAATCAACCTTGTTAAGGGCAAGATTACTTGCATTCCAGGATGGTCCATCATGACCTTAATAAACTGAGCTTGGAACTGCGACAATGGACGGAAAACATTGAAAGGAGCACTCGGCACAGCGTTAAACTGCACCTGACAATATGGCGGTGACACATCACACCAGAACGATCCAGCAAGACCTTAAACTGCATCTGGTAACATGCGCATGCACAACCCAGCCAACAACATCACTACAAAGGGACTACTGACTATGTCAAAATGAGCATGAGCCGGTGCTCATGCGCCTACTACTAGTAAGGCACTACATGCGCCCACGCACATCAAAATTTATTCAACAGGTCGACCCATCCTGCACCATGTTAAACTGCATTTAACAATGAGGCAACGACATGAAGCAAATGGAATGGCTGATGCATGGCCAATGGCCAGCCCTGACGCGCATACAGATGCGCTCGCAGATACACAGGCTGACACACAAATAACAATGCGACATGCACTGCACCAACAGCCACCAGCAAACGTGCCAAAGGCACTGGCAAGCATAATCAGCATATGCACTGACGTACGGCAAGCACGCCAATGGCACCAGCATGCTAACACACTAGCCAACATGCCATGACACATCCACCAACGCGCCACACCACGCACGCCAACATATAACCAACGCGTCAACCAACGCACCACGCCACGCACGCCAACATATAACCAACACGTCAACCAACACACCATGCCGCACACACCAATGCAATCAACAATGCGTACCAATGCGTTTACAAGCCTGTCAACAACGCTACAAAACGTGCTTATTCAGTGAATGAACTTGGCAATGTGTGCAGACACATTTTATCAAAATCAACCATTCATTCAAAGAAGACATTCATTGAGGGGGAGTAAACATACTCCATTTAACACTCATTACTACTAATGCTTCTGGGTCTGAGGGGGAGTATTGGAATATTCATCCAGACACTGTACACATTAATATATTTACATATATGGTAGTTATTTTGCTTGTACTTCTTTATCTCTGGCATATGAGTTGATTCCACCCTTGGAATGGGCCCTGACTACTCGTTATCTCCTCATGGACAGTTCTGCTCCTCCATATCACAAGATCTTCACCTCAGATTCCAACACAATTGAGGAAGTAGGACTTAATCATGCTGAGAGAAGTTTCACTATGCTCAAAAAAAAAAAAAGAGAGAGGGGGTGAGCCCTATTGAATGGTATTATTCCCCCCCATCCTTCTAGGCTATATACTGCTCATCGGTATATGTCTAAGACTCTCCTTTTGGCTCCTTTCCGTTGTGAGATGTGTCACAGCAGCGGCAGCGGCATGTGACAGAAAGGAGATGGAGAGGAGGTATTGCCTTGCTTGTCTATGCTTGGTGACCGAAAGAATTAATCTTAATGTCTGGGACCTTTGAGGACGACGTGAACTCTGGCGATAACTTGGAATACCCAGACTATTAGCTGTATTATAACCTGTTACAATCATGTACAATAGCCTCGCGCAGCTGGCTGGCAGTGCAATACATTACATATCATTTCAACACGCTGTACAGAGTTACAGGATCTCGACTTTTTCATTGACATGACCTGGCGGGCATCTGAAAACGTGGGCGTAACAAAGCCAGTAGTGTCCACACCCAGGACTGGGGAACTGTCCATGCAAGTCCAGAGGATCTGAAGGTGGGTGCGCCACACAGCGACTTGTTCAAAAGTGGTGAACCATACTGTGAATGGGTCCTTGTCTGATTTCGGAGGACGAAGTTGGCGAAAAGGACTCAGCAGTACGAGTAAATATCATCAGTCAAATGCATTTAGGGTTGGTTGGAACAACTTAAGGCTCATGGCCGGTAATGGTAGCCCTGCCTTGGCCATTTATTTTCTGACAGAATATGTATTCTACTGTAGATGTGGTGGTGGTGGTGGCGAGAGGGCGGCAGTGGGGCAGTAGGCAGCATAGCGGTGGCCGTCTCGGGTGTCATGACAATGTGAAACAATGATGGATGTTGGACTTTGGACGTTGGACCTACAGAGCACTGAGACTCTCAGGGTCTCGGTGATGGTGGTTTCAATCATTGATAGATGGCGCTCACTGGCAATAGCCTCCAGAAAAAGCTAGCTTAGTCCTGAACCCCTACTTGCACACCCATCATGCTTAGTAGCCCGAAGTGATGAGCAAGGGGAATATTCAGTATATTAGTATTAGAAAGGCATGGTATAGTGGTTACCATGCTATTTCAATTGCATAGCCTCAGATCAAAATTGCGTTAGATACAAGGTTGCTGGTCACAAGCATCCATGCATGAGCAGTATAAATTGCCCTCATAATTATTCCCCCCCCACACACAAAAATCCCCCCCCCCACAGATATGCGCGTGCTGCATCTATTTCTTACATTTGCACCCTCACTCTTTGTTGTTGTTGCTCACGATAACAGCAGATGGCTAGTACGCAGAGATGTTGTTCCAATTGATGGCGTTATATTCAATTGTGATTTACCCAGTTCCCCCACTTCCAACTCAAGTGATGTGAATTCATTCAAGAACAGGCAGGCACTTGACGACCACCATTTAGAAGAGGCAAGTATTGATATTTATTGATGATACTTCTTCTAATATACCATGATCAGCGGCGTGTCACCTCGGGTATTGTTAGCTTAACTGTCAACAGAGGTCACTACACCGCACCCATTCGCTTCAGTGGCGTGTCTGTCGAAGGAGTTGTTTTCAATATGGGTCGAATTGTACTGAATCTTTTTCTTTATTCAATGAGCCTACATCTGTAATAGACTCAAGGCTGATTCTATAATTGATCATTCTGTTTATATACCAAGGCCTACTAAGCCTATTCCTGTTTGGGTTTACGATCGAGGGAGCTTATAGAAGGTTCACCATTCTCTTTTTACCTGGTGTTTTAAATTCATCTTCTAAGGTTAAACCTGAAAATAAAGCACCCATTAGATGAAACTCCTTCCATTTTTAACTGTTTAATAAAAGAGTTAATAAATTATAATCTGTTATTGCTTAATCCAGATGAAGCTGTGAAATTTTTGTGGTTGTGTTTTAAAAACAAGTTAGTTGATTTAAACTTGCAGAATTAGCTAAGAAAATAAAGGATACTTACAACTTTAACACTTCTTCTCCTATTTTTATTTATACTATTCTATGTTATCAGGGGAAAATTGAGGTAGTTTAGATAATTATTATTAAGTCAAGGCTACATAACAATATTACTATCTAGGTGTTAAATCATTAAGGGGGGGGATATATAATTAAATAATTAATAAGGAGAAATATCGAAAGCCACTAAGATACTAGGAACAAGTATAATAAAAGCAACAGCCACCGGTAAAAGATTTAACCAACATAAATCTATTAATTGGTCATATCTTAATCTAGGTAAAGTAGCTCTAAACCATACAAAGAAGAAACAGAATATACAAGTTTTCAACCCTAAAAATATTGATTGAAGATTAATGAAAGAATCATTTACAAATAATTCAGGCATATTAAAACACATTGTTTAAAATGAGATTTTGGCCTAAGTTATTCCTGTAAATTCTAAGTTTTAACCTTTTAAACTATTTCAGCCTAATTTACTTTTTAAAAATAAATTGAATAAAATATTAATAATATTTTGAATAATATCTTTGAATTTGCAGTTTATTTAACTTTGTAATAAACAATATTTAATTACTAAAAATCAAATAATTAAATCAAAAGAACCTAATAATAGAATAATACTTAATACTTATATTTATATTATTTTTCAAGATTATATTATTTTTTTATGCTTTGTTGTATATTAAATAGGGGGTAATAATCCTTATTATTATCACAAATAAGAGTTAGATTCTCTATAAAACTAATTAAGTAAGTCTTTTTAATTGTAAAAAAAAATTAATAACAAAGTCAATTTATAGTATATACTTTATATTAGTATATTCTATATTATAATGTATTAATTATTTAAATACAATCTTAATTGCTCTCAGTATTTAAATTATTATTATCTTTTAGATAATATCTAACCTTAGACATTATAAGATCTTTAATTAAAAAAAGACAAAAAGTTGGTAAATGTTAGGACTAATCCTTATACACAATCACAAGCTTCAGAGAAGAGAATAGAATTGAGACGAAGCTAAGACACGATAGTCTGTGACCTACAAGGAGGAAACAATCAAGAGTCTTAAGGACTCCTACCTACAGAACGCACTCCTTATATACCTGAGTTGTTGGTCTGTGCGCACAGTCTGCACAGCCACTAAGGCTATGCATGCGCAGCAACAAGACCCAGACCCATCTCCCAGACCTGTCCGGACTCACCCAGACTCCCGGTCCCTTCCCGTGAACGCCATTTCACCCAATATCCCCTAATAGCCTTGATCATATAGCCACCCTGGGTTATATAATCCTCCTGCCATATCTGGATAGGGGTCCCGGGCCGTATGCTCGCGTCTTGTTATACGTCCGTAGGCCTCTGAATAAAATAGAGAAAAATACAGAAAAAAGTCCATATCATAACATGACCTCCTCCTTAAGACTTCACGTCTCAAGGTCTCTTGAGAATGCCCCTTCCGTGTCGGGTTCAGCGTAGATGAGTTTGCGGTCGCCTTTCCACCGTTGCCAATTCCGCTTTAATTTGTCAAGGTAGTCACACTCGAATTTGCCATCTTCCCAACCGAACAACCGTTTGGGAGCCTTTGTATCCGTGTAATTATGCCAATTTTTAAACCGTAAGTCCGTGACCACCAGTCGCTGAGGTGCACTTGGGTTTTGTCTGTGGAATTTCTGAACCTCCTTTTTAGCATTAGCCAGGTTCTCTGCTGGTTCCCATGTTGATTCTTCCACGGGGTAGTTTTTCCATTTGACCAAGTATTCCAACCTGCCCCCATTTCATCCGCTCACTCTGCTGTCCATAACCTCTTCAACCTCGTACTCGTCGTCCTCAGATTCCTCTACCATTTGTGCCCCCTTTTGTTTGGCAACCTTTTTGATTTGGTTGGGGAATTCTGGAGCAGTGTAGGGTTTTAAGAGTACTTCATTAAAGACGTTGTAGATTTTCCAGGCTGCGGGAATCTTTAACCGGTATGCCGATGTGCCAACTTTCTCCACCACTTCCAAGGGACCCACAAACTTGCCATCTAACTTCTTAGTTGCTCGAAGCGTTGGCAAATTTTCAGTACTAAGGTACACCTTATCACCGGGTTGGTAATTTTGTGCTGGTGTTTTGTGAGCATCCCACTGCTTTTTCATTGCTTCAGCGGTTTTCTCCAGTGCGGTTTTAGCTTTGGCATGGACATCCTCGATTTCTTTAACTAGTTCCTCCATGACCACGGTTTTTGGTTGATACAGTGGGTTCATCCCCTTGTTGGGATGTCTCCCATAGTTCATGAAAAACGGTGAAAACCCAGTAGACGAGTGTATCCAGTCATTATGGCAGAATTGAGCCACCGCAAGCCAATCACTCCAATTATCCTGTCGATGATTGACAAACATTGTCAGGAATTCTTTGACTTCCTGATTAACGCATTCTGTCTGTCCATCGGTTTGTGGGTGATAAGCCGTGGATCTATTGGCCTGTATTCCCAGGATCCCATACAAATTGTCCATGAATTTTGAGACAAACTGCGGTCCTCAATCGCTGATAACTTTTCTTGGTAAACCATGTTCCCTGAAGACGTTGTCTCGGAACAGAACCGCTACTCCTTGTGACATGATTGACGATGTTGTTGGGAGGAAGTACGCCTTTTTTGTGAACTGATCTACTACAACCATGATCATGTCGTTTCCTTTGGAATCCGGTAATGGTCCGATTAAATCGACCGAGATGACTTCCCATGGTGCGTCTGGGATCTCATTTGGGTTTAATGGCACTGCTCTTGGTTGTCGATCCGGCTTTGCTCTCTGGCACGTTTCACATCCTCGTATAAAGCGTTCGATGTCCTTTCGCATTTGCGGCCACCAGAAATTGCAAGTGAGACTTTCCACAGTTTTAACTACCCCTGAATGTCCCCAAGAGCGGTGAATCTGAATTAGGTCACCCCTGATCCGCGCATCCGCTGGAACGTAAATCTGACCCTTCCATTCAACTAGTCCTTTTTCGATTTTAAAATCCGGGTCCTGCTGCTTGATACCTTGCCAAACCTGAGTTTCCCATTGCCGAGCCGAGACCTTTTGAATCTCCTTAATGATGTCTTCGATTGCCCGATCATCATCATAGACCCTTATGAACAAATGATCCTTCAGGAGTATCACCCCTTCATTGTCATTTTGTCCCTTTTCATGTCCTGCTCTTCTCGACAATAAATCCACTTTTGAGTTGGATTTCCCAGACCGGTGTTTAATGACAAAGTTGAATTCTTGTAAGTCAGTGACCCATTGCGCCTGTCGTCTGTTCAGATTCTGCGGTTTTCGAGAGTATGTGAGGTTTTGATGATCTGTTAGAACCTCAATCTGCTTCTTTGCACCTTTCAGGTAATGAGACCATTCATAAAACGCATGCATGACTGCAAGCATTTCCTTGTCATAGATCTCATAGTTCCGTTCCACTTCATTTAATGATTTTGAGATAAAAGCCACAGGTCGCCATGTGCCATCCTTGCTCTGCTGGGACAAAATTCCGCCAATTGCAAAATCAGATGCATCTACTTCAACACAAAATTGACTGTCGTCATCAGGAATTTTGAGGACTACCTCCCTCGCCACAAGGTCTTTCAGTCCCTGAAAGGCCATCGTCTGCAGATCTGTCCAGAGCCACTCAACCTTGCCAGTAAGACCCGTTAAAGGCTTCGCCATTTTAGCAAATCCCAGTACAAAGCGCCGATAGAAGTTAATGAAGCCCAAAAACTGCTGGAGTTCACGTTTACATGTAGGAACCGGCCAATCAACCACTGCCTGAACTTTGCCTTTCTCCATCTGAATGGAATCTTGACTAATGACAAGTCCGAGGAAATCTATCTGAGGTTGATCGAACCAGCACTTCTCTGGTTTCAAGGATAACTTGTGATTCTCCAGTTTCGCTAAGATGCGGTTAACATGCATCGTGTGTGCGTCCTGTGATTGGGAGAATACCAAGATGTCATCCATATAAATGACAACCCAACCTTCAGCAATTTCTTGCCTAAAGATATTGTTCATCATTGTCTGAAATGTTGCCGGGGAGTTACAGAGACCAAAAAACATGACCAGAGGTTCAAACAGTCCTTGGTGAGTTTTGAAAGCCGCTTTCCATTCATCACCTTCTTTGATCCTAATGTTGTTATAGCCCCATCTGATATCCATTTTCGAGAAGACCTTGGCTTTTGATAATCGATCAATCAATTCGCCAATTAATGGTAATGGATATCGATTTTTCCACGTGATGTCATTTAACTTCCGGTAATCCTGTACTGGTCTCAGTTTACCATCCTTTTTCTTAACGAAGAAGAATGGTGACGCTTGTTCAGAAGTACTTGGTCTAATTCGTCCGGATTTCAGGTTTTCTTCCAGGAAGTCATCCAACTGTTCCCGTTCTTCTTTGTTCAATGGGTATACTTTACAATCAGTCGGTTGTCCTCCGGGAATAAACTCGATGGCATGATCCCATGGCCGTCTCGGTGGTAATTCATCAAACGTTTCTTTCTCAAATACTTTACGATATTTGAGATAGTGCCTAGGTACCGTCTCTTCTAGCGACTGCTTCTTACTAGCCAATGCCTCTTTTGCTGCAATGTTGGTTGAGAGTGGCCTTAATTTTAACTCTTCTGGTCCTATATGTACAGCAAATAGACGTTCCCCATCCTCTAAGGATTCGGTTTCATCTACCTCCTCCTCAGGTTCGCTCACACTGGACTGGTTCCAACAAGTTCCCGGACAACGGCTGAAAGTTATTTCATGCTTCTTCCAATTCATACTGGGATTATGCAATTGTAACCAGTCATGACCCAAGAACAAGTCCGTTTTTCCTAATCTTGCAACACAACAGTCCATAACTTCCTCATGATCTCCAATGCGTAGTTTAAACTGGACCATGTATTTGATATTTCCCATCGTATTACGGGTTCCATCCGCATTATAGACTGGCACTGGTCGTAAGAGGTGTCACTTGTTCATCCGGTGTTTCTCTACAAACTCATCATTGATACATGATCCTGTGCATCCTGAGTCAACTAAAGCCGTAACAGGAATTGTGGATCCTGTATCCATGGTGGTTATAATTCCTTTTAGGTTCATCTCTTGCTTTCCTGAAGCTTTGACAATCTGTTGCCGCAACTGTGCCAGATTCCACATTGCTTCTGACTCTGACTGCTGATTTAGTTCCTTCAACAGTTGCGGTGTTACTTCAGATAATCGTTTCTCATGAACCCACCCTTTCAGGCAGTCCATAGCAATAGTTTCATTTTGTTGCCATATGCGCCTCATTACCCAAGCAGGGGTCCATTGCTTAATTCTGGGTTTGGCGCTCACACTTAAGTTTTGAATCCGATGAATATGAGAAGAATATTCATATAACAATCCTTGTACATTTACACAAGAGTCATTGTCCATTTTCGAAACTTTATCAGCCAGCAGCACTGAGCGCTCGCCTACTGGCTTTCGCCAAAACCCTTTTCCTTTCCTAGTTCTTTCCATTGCTCCTCGGTGAGCTCTTCTATTTTAACCTCTCTTGTTCTCCACTTCCCCTTATCCTTCCACCGCGGTTTCCTTGGTTCTGGGCATTCTCGGGCAAAGTGTCCTTCTTTGCCGCAATTGTAACAGTTCCCGATAACAGGCTTTTTGCTTTTATCCACATCCATGGCATTCGGATCTTTGGACGTTGTCAGCGTACTGTACTGGAACTGATTTGGTTTGCTATCTTTGGCAACCGTTTTTTCTTTGTATCCGCCCTTTTGTCTATCCGGCCCGTATGCTTCCGTTGCCTTACGATAGGCTCGTGCCAATTCTATTGCCCGATCCTGGATCTGTTTCAGGGTTGCATAATCCCCTAGGTTTCCATGTCTGATCAAGTCCCATCCCAATGCAGGGTTGATGTTTTGTTTAAACAGCGCAATCAGTGCTCTGTTGTCCCAACTGACCAATGGTAGTAATGCATTGAACTGAACCACATGATCCTCAATCATCGTATTTCCTTGCTTTAATGCCAAGATTGCATCCATTGCTTTTTCTCGTGTTTCAGTCGACATGAAGAATTCATGCATTTGCGTTGCAAAATCCTCCCAGGAAGTGAAAGGAAATTGGTTCCTCAGAGGTTGTCGGATCTCATGGTCATTTACTATTATGCCTTGATTGAGTGATGCCCAAGAGAGATTGGTTGGCCATCCAGAATTAACTACTTCATTTTGATATTCTTGGTCTGTGTCCTGGACTGCCTTGAGTTTAACTCCCGCCCAATCTCCTGCTTGGTTGTCTTTCCCTTTTCTGATTCAATACAAACAAATGGAGATTTTTTGGTCTAACTGAGTTTCTCAAGCCAGTGTAAAATAAGTTCTCATTTGCCTTAACCACCCGTCTACCATTTGAGGGTCTTCTTCGTAGTAGTTGGGCATTTCAGCTTTAGTAAGGGGTGTAGGCGGCAGTATGGGGTTGGCCCATCGGTACTCATTGACTATTCCAGCCACCACTTGTCCAATTGCTGTGATGGTCTCCTCCCGTTGTACCTGCTGTCTTTGGATGACGTCTTCTTGAGCAGCGATCTGTACCGCGGTCGCACCTTGAGGAGCCGGTTGTGCCGTGTCTTCCGCCCAAACCATTCGCCATCCAGTCATGGCGTTGTACAAATGTGCCATCATATCGGCGGTGAACCGGAATGCCCCGAGCCGCTTATGTCCTGATCCAGACCGATTCATTAAGTCCAAATGCGCCCATCCATCATACCCATTCATCTGCTTATCAATATGATAGCAGTGTTCCAGACTGTGAGTTCGACGAATCGAGATTCTGATTCGCTCATTTCGTAGGTTTGGATCCCAGGATATTACTTCATGAATCTGCAGGTATGCTGGCCAATTGTATTCATCCCAATATTGTGCTTTGATCAGGAATAAATAACAAAATCCAGGAATGTCTGGATGAAGCATGTGTCTGTCATAACGGGGTTTCGGATATGGGTATGGAGTGGAAATATCTTTTTCAATCTCCCTCCTCCAATTGTCGATTTCCTCTTTCCGTGCTTCTGTATTGGATGAGCTGGGTGCATCGAGATCTTCTTTCATCCAGTCCAAAGGATTGGCAATGGATCCTCCGTTCCAAGTCCAATCTGCTCCCTGAGTTCGGGTTAACGCTTTACTCGGTCCAAATGCGCTGATGACCGCCTGGGAGTATGATTTTTTAACTGTGACCTGTCCTAATTCCAGCAGAGATCGGACAGATGGATTTTTGGAAACTCCTTGTACAAACGAGGATATGGTTGCAGGGGATTTGGACCTTGGTTTCTTTGATTTTCCTTGTCCCCCAAACCTAGCTCGTTTGTTAAATTTCCCATGCCGCTCCAGGCGTTCCAGATCTTTCCACGTGTAGATCTCATCCTTCTTGAGACTTAATTCTGCCCATTCCAGTACATGGAATTTATCCAGCTTCACATTGTCTTGTAATCCGAAAGCTGCGGAATAATCTCTAAGTTCAGGTTCCCAAGAAAGAATTCTCTCCAGCGTAGGCCACTCCGGCCAATGGAATTGGTTATGGAATTCCTTTTTAAACAGATACAGGTAACAGTATCCGTTTACCTTCCATGGTGCCGTTTTAGGGATAGCTGTTGTATAGGATCCAGGTAACACCGGTTTCTCCTTTGAGATTCCTTGGACCCACTGCTGTGTGAACTTGACGTCCTTTCCTAATTTGGACAGGAAATAATCATGATCTGGTGGTGTGAAAATTTCGTCCTCCCCATACTGGGATATGCGGGGTGGAGTATAATTCCTTGGCAATCTCCATTGGATATATGCAGAAAGATATGGATCATATCTTTCTCCTCAGAGTCGTTCCTCATTTTGGAGTCGCCACTTGTTCCTCATGACCTGTCCTGCATTCATGATATTTCCGTTTAAGGCATGCATCAACTGATTTCTCTCTTTTGCAGTTAGGGTCAGGCCGTTGTGTTTCAACGTATATATATTGAAACCGATTAGTAGTAGTTCAATATTGGAGGGCGTGTTGAATAGTGCCTCCCGTATCGCTGATCCGGGTTCTAGCTGATTTAAAACGTCTTCCAGGGTTTTCCGTTCCCTGGTAATCTGTTGCTCCAGTTCCCTAAACTGGTGCTTCTGCAGTAATTGTTCATGGCGTATCTTTAGTAACTCCTGCCATGCGTCCTCTTGTTCCCTGATGGCCACTTCTTCAGTGCACCATGCCGCATGACGCCTCAAGTTTGAGGGATGTTGCCTCTTCTTCCGTAAACGTACTTCCTAATACGTCCACTGTCTGATGTGGTCAATAACACACCCGCACTCAGATCTTCAATTTGATTCCACCAAGTGACCCAAATGTGTGGTGCCCAGGTCTTCACTGAGATGTCCTCGTGCTCAGATCAATAGATCCAATACATAATTGGTATTCTCAGACTGTATCTCCTTGATACACGGCACACAAGTGGATTGTCTTCGAGGGTTCCACCCCCTTTTCTGCAATACTAGTGCTGGTGCCTGCAAGACCCTGCCCAGTTGACTACAGCGCACTCCAAGCTCTCGTCTAGTATTGTTTTGTTGCCAGTAGCCAATTGGCCGTAGTCACCTTACAACGGTAAGATGAGGCTATCTGTTGTCAATGTCGGTGTCACCTAGACTCCTCGAGGCTGTCTGTAGACACATGCTGTAATGTGTACAGAGTCAGACGATTTTCTGAAAACTAAACTCTCTTTGTCACTGTCCGCGACGATGAGCAAGACTTGCTCCGTGCTATGACCAACGACGAAGGGTGTGATGTAGAAGACTCTAGATTATGTTAGGACTAATCCTTATACACAATCACAAGCTTCAGAGAAGAGAATAGAATTGAGACGAAGCTAAGACACGATAGTCTGTGACCTACAAGGAGGAAACAATCTAGAGTCTTAGGGACTCCTACCTACAGAACGCACTCCTTATATACCTGAGTCATTGGTCTGTGCGCACAGTCTGCGCAGCCGCTAAGGCTATGCACGCACAGCAACAAGACCCAGACCCATCTCCCAGACCTGTCCGGACTCACCCAGACTCCCGGTCCCTTCCCACGAATGCCATTTCACCCAATATCCCCTAATAGCCTTGATTGTATAGCCACCCTGGGTTATATAATCCTCCTGCCATATCTGGATAGGGGTCCTGTGCCGTATGCTCGCGTCTTGTTATACGTCCGTAGGCCTCTGAATAAAATAGAGAAAAATACAGAAAAAAGTCCATATCGTAACAGTAAAATCCTTTTTTGGGGTCTTTTTTCTATAGTTAGTTTTTTTAATAAAATCAAATCTGAGAGTTTTTATACTGGATATTTCTAAATATTACTAAGTTATGATATAGGAGTTAGAATTAAAAAACTTTTATTTTTAGAAAAAATAATAACATACTTAAGTGTGTGTTAGATATATTTATTCTATTTCTATTTTGATATATAATTTATATTAAAATCATTTAAAAGTTAAAATCTTCTTTTCTAGATTCAAATTTACCACAAAATTTGTTTTGTTCTTATTATATAATCTTAATTAACCTAGGACCTTCCTTAATTTTTATTTAATTAATTTATATTTAATTAGATAGACCTTATCTATTCTCAAGAATAGAAAGTCTAACACCTATTAATTTGAGTAGGTAATAAAAATTACAGAATTAGATATCTTAACTCTTTTAATTGTAAAAATTTTGTAAACTATTAGTAAATATTTTATTTAAATTTGAAGTACCCTAGTGATTAAATCCCTTTTCTTGGGTCTTTTTTTTACTAGATTAATTTATTTATTAAAAAAATAAAACCAAATTGAGCAATTATCTTTAATATCAAAAGTATCAATTTTATAATTTAAATTTTAAGATTAATGATAAATTTAAGCTCAAGAAGAGTTGAACTTTTACAGATTCCTCATCAAGAAATTATTCTAACCATTAAATTATAGGCTTTCATTTTTAATAATTTTTATTTCTTTATTTCTTTTAATAGGCAGCGCAGTTAAATTATTTTAAATATTATTTTTGAAAATTTTAGAAACAATAGCATCAAAAGATCGGTTTAACCTGTTCATCTGTTTAAAGGTGTTTACTTGTTTCAGGTTTTAGGGTTAACTTTAGTTTTATCAGCTAATAATTAATTAAGTTAGTAAAATTAGATTTTCATACGTTATTCTATAAAAACCTAAAAATTTTATGTAAAAGAGACAGATTAAACATAAAAATTGAATCTGTTAAATTTGGTAAAGGTGAATATAAAACATCTTCCTTTATTAAAAATAATTATATTAAGTTATAAAAACCCTTTCTTGGGTGACCAGGAGGAATCACTTTACAACCAGGTTCACGTGCAGAGGTGTAATAAGTGGATCTGAGATGAGAAGTCGAAGTGGTCCCAGTCCACTTTCATCAACTTGAAGAAAGTTGGAGGACAGGGATTTGACAACGAGCAGAACTTGGTGTTCGAAATCGAATTGGATTTTCAAGTTCTGGCTAGCTATGTCAGGCGTGCATTTGATTGCACACAACACAATTTGGTACTGGTGGGCTGTCATTGGCATTTATCGCAGAAGGCCATGAACAGACTGGTTCATGCACTCAACAGGAACATAAAGAACTCAGCACACTACTTGTGAGTTCAGTGGTATGATCCGTTGAGAATGACGAAGCCACGTAACATGGCGTCACCAACGACACCAGGGTACTGTTATCTATGGCTATTCAAGCCACAGTACTGGTTGAGTTTCGCATGGAATGCAAACCCTTCATGGGTAGAGATATCCCTTTATGAGAAGGACATGCAAAATGAGGGGATTCATGTGACAGTGTCTTATGACAGACAGTGGCAGATCTACCACATGGAAAAGGAGGAGGAGTGGGGCTCTCCAGCCTGCAAAGTATGGAAATGGTTGGACCCGACCACCGCCAGGTGGGATTCACAGTCACCAATGCGTTCATGTCCGTGATTCTCATGCTGGTAACCACGTATATAGCAGTATTCGGGACCACAGCAGAAAATGCAACTTGGGAAGCGTGATCAGACAACAATCATCAAAATCGAGTTCGACCATTTGCAGAAGGCATAGGTACAGTGGCAGAGATGCTGTTCCATCCACCCCAAGAAGAGACCGCTCCAACTGTGAAGCTGGACATGCCCAACTACTATGAAGGGCAACCAGAGTTAATTGCCAACTGGTTGAGGGGTATGGCAATTTACTTCCACCTAACAAAACAAAGGACAGTCTCGCGACAAGTAACAATGTTGCTCCAGTGCGTCCAGGGTGGGTCAGCAAACTGTGCAGGAAACTGGGCGGGAGTCAAGCTCCAACAGATACTGGAGAATGCGTTGGAGCGTGAAGAGCGGAAGGCGCTGGGAACCTGGAGAGCGGGAACCACCCTAGCGCAAGAATGGCATGGGATAGTGTCATTACTAGATGGGGTAGAGAGTGTCAAACAAGTGGCATTCACACACAAGCCACCTTTCACAAGTTGGCAGGAGTTCGATACGGAAGCCAGGGAATTCTTCCTGACAACCGAAACCTGGGATGATGCAATTCGCAAAATCCAGGGTCTACAGCAGGGGAAGTGCAATGTAGAAGACTACATTGTCGACTTCAGAGGACTAGCCCAACTTACGGGCTACAACGAAATCGCACTGATTGCACAATTTAGGAGAGGATCATTGAAACAGGAGCGCTGGGAGATGGGACCACTATGGGAGACTTGGAAAAGTGGTACACGAAGGCGATGGAGTTAAACAAGGCTTGGCAGGATGCCAAGAAGTTTTACAATGTAAATCCAGGGCAAGGGTTGCACCAACCCCCGGCATCAACAGTGAGGACGCAGGGCACCCATAACAGGGTTTCACCAACACCTGTGACTCAGACTGGTGGAGCAACACAAGGGCCACCAGCAGCAGCAGCCACAATGTCAAGCGCCAGGGACCCCAATGCCATGGATGTAGATAGGAAGAAGAGCATGATTGTGTGCTACAATTGTGGGAAGACGGGACATATCAGCAGAGAATGCAAAAGTCCCAAAAACTGGAAGGGAAAAACCTGTGTAAGAGAAATGGGTTGGAAAGAGTGGCTTGATGATGCCACTGAAGATGACAAGAAGGCCATTAGTGAGGCCTTGGGTTTTTGAAGTGGCCAACCAGAAATCATTCCGACTGGAAGGCCTGTAGTTCTAGCTCAAATATGGGTAATAATAGTCATGCAATCAAATCCACTAAGTTAAATTGCATCAATTATGAACTAAGAACACAAAAACTAAGGAATGAACCCGTCACGATGGAAAGGATTGCTTGAGGCCCTGGCAAACTCCATGGATGGTGAGGCATATATGGGAACGACCCATGAGCCAAGCCCTTCAAGCTCTTCAATCCTGGAGTCATGACTCCAGGATGGGAGAGGTGACAGCAGATCTGGTACAGAGTCTGAATAGTGCGACAGAGGCACAAGTGGCCTGGTACTTGAACCACTTAAGAAATAAACCTAAGCAGGTGATAGGAACCGGGAAAAGACAACTGAACATACCCATGACAGTTACTGATATCACAACGGGACAGTCCATTACAATATCAGCTTTGCTGGACTTGGGGTGTATGGGTTCGTGTGTGAACAGGAATTTTGTGAAGCAGAATAATCTCAACACGAGAAAACTCCCCCATCCGATTCCTGTTTACAATGCTGATGGTTCAGAAAACGTCGATGGGCGATTGTCAGAAATGGTGCAGTTGAAAGTGAAAATCAACACGCATGAGGAGACTTGGGAGTTTGGCATCTCGAACCTTGGGAAGACGGATCTATTCCTAGGGCATGACTGGTTAAAATTCCACAACCCTGATGTCAATTGGAGTAAGAACGTACTCCGATTCAGTCGTTGCCCAGGTACATGCTATCCAGATTCGAAAGCCCAGGAGCCTGAGGACGAAGACACTGAGGAGGAGCAAGAAATAGGTGGCGTGCATTGGGATGAAGGGGATCGACTGTTGGTGGTACAAAGGGAAGATGTGGACTTGGAATGGATCAGGGCTTATGAGTCTACGGCAACTAAAATTGCCGCAGAAAACAAGATTACCCAGACCTTAGAGGAAGTTGTACCTGAGCATTACTTAGGTTACCAGAAGGTCTTTGAGAAGCAGACCTTTGATGAGTTACCGCCATGCCGACCCTGGGATCATGCAATTGAATTGGTACCTGGGGCCAAAATGCTGGATTGCAAGATCTACCCCCTAAGCCACATGGAACAGGTCTGGAGACAGGATGCATCCGGTCCAGCAAATCGGCAATGGTGTTGCCATTCTTCTTTGTTAAAAAGAAGAACAGCTTGCTTCGGCCAGTACAGGATTATCGCAAGCTCAATGAGATGACCATTAAGAATCGGTATCCATTACCACTTATCTCCAAGCTTGTTGACAAACTGTCTCATGCAAAAATCTTCTCAAAGATGGACATCAGGTGGGGGTACAACAATGTCCGTATCAAAGAGGGTGATGAGCACAAGGCGGCTTTCCGGACCAATTGGGGGCTCTTTGAACCATTGGTCATGTTCTTTGGTCTCACCAATTCCCCACCGACATTCCAAACCATGATGAATGACATCTTCAGAGAGGAAATTGCTGAAGGATGGGTGGTAATTTACATGGACGATATCTTGGTGTTCTCCAAGGATCAGTGGAGTCACACCATCCATGTAAATTGTATCTTGGCCAAGCTGCAAGAACACAAGTTGTCACTCAAACCAGAAAAGTGTTGGTTTGACAAATCTACCATTGAGTTTTTGGGATTGATTATCTCCCATGACTCAATTAGTATGGATAAAGCCAAGGTCAAGGCCATCATGGATTGGCCTGTTCCTACTTGCAAGAAACACATCCGACAGTTTCTTGGATTTGTCAACTTTTACCGACATTTTGTGAAGGGCTTTGCTTCTATCTTGAAGCCGTTAACCCTTCTCATGGGCAATAATGAGTGGCAGTGGACCCCTGATCAACAATGCGCATTTGATGGTCTTAAAGCATGCATTGCAGAGGAAGTTGTGCTGGCCATCCCAGCCGATAAAGGCCAATTCTGGGTTGAGACAGGTGCTGGCCATCCCAGCTGATAAAGGCCAATTCCGGGTTGAGACAGATGCATCCGATTTTGCCATTGGTGGCATTCTTTTGCAGCAGCAGACAGATGGCCTTTATTTCTAAATCTCTTAATCCAGTGGAGCGCAACTATGAGATTTATGACAAGGAGATGTTAGTGGTCATGCATGCCTTTTACAAGTGGTCTCATTACCTGAAAGGCACGGCCATTCTGGTTGAGGTTCTGATGGATCATCAGAATCTCACATACTTCCGGAAGCCACAGAACATTAACCGTCGACAGGCGCGTTGGGTTTTGGACTTGCAGGAGTTCAATTTTGTTATTAGGCATTGCTTGGGCAAGTCCAACAGCAAGGCTGACCTTCTGTCACGGAGGACAGACCGTAGGGGGAGGAGATTGACAACGAAGGCGTCATTTTTCTCAAGGAAGATCTTTTCATTTGTCTTTATGATGATGATGATGTGTTGATGGAGTTGGAAGAAAAGATTGCCAAGATTAATAAACGGCAATGGGAGTCACAAGTGGTGGAAGGACTCAAAAACAACAATCCTGACTTCAAAGTAGAACAAGGGATTGTGACGTGGAAGGGTCGAATCTACATTCCCGTTAACTGAAGGGTGCGAGAATCCATTCTCAACATCCATCACAAATGGGGACATTATGGGATTGACAAAACTTTGGAGGTCATCACACGGAACTACTGGTGGCCGCGAATGGCCAGGGATGTTAAGCTGTACATTACAGGGTGTAGGACATGCCAAACTGTCAAACTGGACAGAACAAAGAGGGCAGCACCACTATGACCCAACAGTGTACCTGGTCAACCGTGGCAGGACGTGTCTGTAGATCTAATGGGACCATTTCCAGAATCACGAGGCTTCAATATGATCTAATGGGACCATTTCCAGAATCACGAGGCTTCGATATGATAATGGTAGTAGTGGATTGTTTTACCAAGAAAGTGTATTTCTTGCCAACAAATTCCACAATTACATCATTAGGAGTGGCCAGGCTCTTCCATGACAATGTGTTCAGAGATCATGGGCTTCCACAGAAGGTCATCAGTGATAGGGGATCTCAATTTGTCTCCCAGTTCATGAAGGAGTTGTTCCGGTTGCTGGACATTGAGGGGAACCCTTCTACGGCATATCATCCACAAACCAACAGACAGAGTGGGTCAACCAGGAAGTGCATGAGTTTTTGGCAATGTATACGAATGACAAACAGGATGATTGGAGCAAGCATTTGGCGCTTGCCCAGTTTTGTCATAACAATAGAGAAAACTCAGCCACAGGTTTCACCCCGTTCTACCTGAATAATGGAAAGCATCTGAGAAAGTGGAGTGACCCTAAGCTGACCACCAAAGTTGCGGATGTGGAGAAGTTTGTGGATAATGCGCGAGAGGCATGTGATGTGGTGGCAGAAAACCTGGAAAGAGCAGCAGAACGAATGATTAAACAGTATGACAAGGGAAAACGTCCTGCTAGGGAGTACCAAATTGGTGACAAGGTCTACGTGAATGCAGAACATCTCCCACATGTACAAGCATCCAAGAAGCTTGACAGCAAGTTCTATGGACCATACAAGGTGTTGGAAAAGATCGGTTCTGCTGCATACCAGCTGGATCTCCCCAAGTCATGGAAGGTGTACAACGTTTTTAATGAAGTACTATTGAAACCATATGTGCTGCCAGCTTTTCCAGAACAGAAGCGGAAAGATGAGGAGTTGGGTGCGAAGAGAGCAGAGGAGGAAGCGAAGGTACAGGGCGAAGAGTACAAAGTGGAGGAGGTTTTGGACAGTTGAGTACAGGGACGAGGTATTCAATACCTTGTCAAGTGGAAAGGATTCCCCATCGAAGAATCCACCTGGGAACCAGTGAAGAACTTGGAAAACGCGGGAAGCAATCCAGGAGTTTCATCAGAAACACCCTAATGCTCCCGCCTCTCGTAGGTTACCCAAGGACACCTTTTGGCGATATCAAAATCATACCTGTACACATGTCCCAAAACGGTTATTTGGTTGGGAAGATGGTAAGTTCAAATGTGACTACCGGGAACGTTTAGAGCGCAAATGGCGCAAGTGGAAGGGCAATCGAGCAGCACTCTATGCTCTCCCAGATGATGATCCCGACATGGTTCATGTGGAACCGAACCCTTGAGAGGGGGGTAATGTTACGATTCAACGGTTTCATGTCACAGCGGGTGACATGCGTGATGGACAGGCGCCCATGGTAGCGCCCTAGCTTACATCCACAGGGCATGTGGATGAGGGGAGGTGGACATGAGGAGGGCAGGAGGTGAGGGGTATATAGTAGTAGTGGGAGCCTGAGAACCCCCAGGCTCTTGATAGTCACTGTCATAGACAGCACTACAGAGTTTCTCTTTTTTCTCTCCTTGTTCCTCTGGTTGTGTGACTTGGTCTACCAACCTTGTAACACTTTCCTGTTCATCCACTGAGATGCCCTTGCAGGGATGTTGCCAGAGGAGTATCCACCTGTTCTCAGGGTCAATTTGGCACGATCAGCCCACACCCCTGCAGAACTCTTCAATTTCTGTCCACCATGTGACACAGGGAGGTGGTGCCTGGGTTTTCACTCAGGTGTCCTTGTGCTCACGGAACTAGCTGTGATACATGATTGGTGTCCTGAGACTGTGCATCCTTGATACATGGCACCCCCCTGCGTTGTCTTTGGGTGTTTTCCCACCCTCTTCTGCTGTGCCAGCTGCCATTCCCCCTGACCCACTATCCTGGGGCAGGATGGCACTCGCACTGAGCACAGTTTTGTAGCCTGAGATGTTACCTGTGAAAAAGAAACTGAAACTGAACTCATACTGGTTCCAATGACTGATGTGCTTGGCTAAGTGACTTGGACTGATGTGTTGACAATGCCCTGAGTGGTTGCACTGTTGGCACCTGAGATCAATGTTGCCTGTAACACTGGCATAGCAACCATGGTTTGCAGTTAGTAGACAAGACCTGTGTGAGGTGATCTTGAAGGCTCTTGATTATGTTACAAGGTTGGTAGACCAGGTCACACAATCAGAGGACAAGAGAAAAGAAAAGAGAAACTCTGTAGCTCTGTCTATGACAGTGACTATCAAGAGCCTGGGGGTTCTCAGGCTCTAACTACAACTATATACCCCTCGCCTCATGACCCCCTCATGTCCGCCTCCCCTTAACCACATGCTCTGCTGATATAAGCTAGAGCACTACCATGAGTGCCTGTCCATCACACATGTCACCTGCTGTGACATGAAACTGTCAAATCATAACAGGATATCCCTTTACATTCTAGATTCATTAATTCAAATGGACATGCATACTAGATATTGTTACAGTCGATGTCCACAACGTCGTTCAGTGTCCAAGTCTTCAGCGACAAACAGAGTCTCGGTCTGTTCCCAATCACTGGACGAGGGTTCTAGGCACTAAGTCTGACGATGACGAAGGCTAGAGAGAGAGCGAGGAGAGCGGTTGAGGCGACGAGCAAAAGAGCGTTCAAGTTATGGATATGATTCGACTAAGTTGGAACTAAAGAACTACGGTACATGAGAGGGGTTTATATACGCTAAGAGAACAATAAGAATATAAGGGGAAAGCGCATAGCTATCTGAGAAAGGAAAGATGAAGGTAGCTACCAAAGGAGATAATGTCCAAGCGTAGTTATGGGTTTGTAACAAGTAAAATGTAGTCCATTAACAAGAGAGAAAGAAACTGTAACATTACCCCCTTTGTATGTGAGAAGTCACCGACTTCTACCAGCCAGAGGTAGTCCAGCCATGGTCCGTTCTGGACTCAGCCCATTTGACGGCGTTGTCCAACTCTTTTGTAGAGGTCTCCACCTTCCACTTGAGCACTTCGGCGGCACGATGCAGGTTTTGGGCGTTTCGCAGGAATGAATCGCGTTCCTCATAAGTCATCTCGTGAGGGTCGATGGTGAGGGTGAGCGCGGCGAGGTTATCGGTTGCGGAAGAGAGATTGGTGATGGAGCAGGTGGCGGCGGCGAGGGCGTCCGCGACGATGGTGAGGGTGGTGTTCCGTTTAACAAATTGGGCAAAGTGGGGAAGGTGGTGATCGTCGGGGTGTACTTGGGGAAGCAAGACGGCCGGGTGAACATGTAAATCATTGTCTTCGAAGTGGACGACGGTGGTATTTTCAATGAAGACCTCTAGCGGGAGGTCTGGGATGGCGAGGAAGGGTGTAAGGGTGGCAATGGTTTCGTCAATGCGCCAGTGGGCACAGGTGAGAAGGGCGAGGGTGAAAAAGTAGGCGATGAGGGCGAAGAAGGTGAACATATTGGTATGATGCACGTGTTGACATTAGGTGATGATATCTGGAAATTTATACGTGTTCCAGGTCGCTGATTTCCGTGTCTGAATCCCAATTTTCTGTATTTAATGGGTCTTCGATTGCAGGGTCGGTAAGGAGTTCTCGTTCCTCTGCGATGAACCTGGTTAGTGAATTTAAATGTTCGATTCCTGGTGTCATTGTTGGGGTGACTAAGAATCTTCTGATTCGCCTGATAATATCCACTATTACCTCTGCCATTGCTGTAGACAAATAATCAAGATCGTCAAGGATGTCTTCCATGAGAGTGCGGGGCCTTTCTGGTATTCTGATCCTTCGGTTAATTAACCAGATTTGTGCGCTACACTCCCGTATCTGTTTGGTGATTTCATCCATCTGCTTGTATTCTTCCGGGCATAGCAATCTTCCATGAGCACTTTTATAAACATCACTATTTCTGATGGCTAGAAATTGGTATGCGGGTGGATCCTTATTATAGGCGGGTAGATCGTCGGTTGCGAATCGTAGGTCATGGTACTTGGGAAGATAGTTCTGGATATCATTGCAGGGGAACTCCGTCGTTCCTGAAGGGTTCTTTTGGTGACGGTGATCAAGTCGAGGGGTGCGATAGTATCGTGTGACTAACGCCACAGTTCGGGTAAGTTCTCCTGGTCGGGTCGGTGCTCTAAGAGCGTGTTGGAAGGGGAGGTATTGTATGTGGGTATAGACGGTCTTTTCTTTAAGAGCTATAGTGTATCGAGAGAGTGTTGAGCAGTTCCGTTTTGTATAGTGGTAATTTTGTTTCAAGACGTGGCGGTTTCTGTATCGAGTCATGGTTCAGAGGTGTCAGCGTTGTTGATATTCTGATAGGATGTCAGTGGCGTTTGCAAGATTGCGAGCAGGTTCCCAAGAATTGTCATTCGATCCATAGCCTTTCCATTTAACCAGGTAATGGTAGCCTGCGCCTCGTTTCCTATGAGCTAGAATTGCCTCTACCTCGAATTCCTCTTGTCCATTTATGAGATCAGGGGGTGGTTTCACATAATTCGGCCCGTGCGCAGTTGTTTCCCTGTACGGGGTAAGGAGTGACGCATGAAACACAGGGTGAATGCGCCATTGTTTCGGGAGTTTCAATTTGTATGTCACTGGTCCCATTACTTGTTCGATTTCAAAGGGTCCTTCTCGTTTTGGTGCTAGTTTTCTGGACTGATATGGTATGTGAAGATTTCGGTTCTCGAGCCATACTTTGGTACCCTTTTCAAATCGTATTGCTTTGTCCTTACGTCGTCTTGCCACTAGTTGTCTTGCTAGTTCATGTGCTGCTAGTGCTTCTTCTCTGGCTTTCCTTAGGAATTGGAGGCGCTCCTCTGCTGCTGGTGTGGTCATTCGCGTAGTAGCTGTGGGAAGCGCAACAGGGTCCGTTCCATACATTAGTCTGAATGGGGAAGTTTTGATCATGTCATGATGTCGGTTGTTGTGAGCAAACTCGGCTATTGGGAGAAGCGGTTTCCATAGATGTGGTTCATTGGAGCAGAACATTCAAAGGTAGACTTCCAGTTCCTGGTTGACTCGTTCTGTTTCTCCGTCGGTTTGGGGATGATAGGCTGTGCTCATTCTATGGTCAATTCCTAATGCTTTTCGTATTTCTTGAAATACTTTTGCAGAGAACTGTGGTCCTCGATCCAAGATCAAAACGTCAGGTAGGCCAAATCGTTTGAAAATTTCAGAGACGTAAAGTTCCGCAGTGCCTAGTGCATCAATTGTCTTTTTGCAAGGTGTGAAAATTACCCCCTTTGTAAGACCATGGTCCACCGTGACCAGGATTGAGTCAAAGCCATCGGAAAGGGGTAGATCGGTGATGAAATCAAGGGTTACTTGTTGAAAGGGGCGGGTTGCTTTTGACGAGATTGGGTGAAGGGCTGGTACGTTTGGGTGTGTATTAATCTTCATCTGTTGGCAAAGGGCGCATCCTTCTATCCATTCCCTGACGTGTTTGAACATTCCGGGCCACCAGTAGTCACGTTTAAAGAGTTCAAGGGTTTTTAATTGTCCAGGGTGACCTGATGATCGTGCTTCATGCATTTCTTTAATCAATCTGGTTCGTAATCCGTCTTGATCAGGGATGTAGGTTTTGCCAAGATAGTGAATAATGCCATTGGTATAAGACCAATCCTGTATGTTTGATTTGATCAGTGGGGCGCGGTGCGTGGTGATAACTTCTATTAGAATGCGTCCGAAATCGTCTTTTGACATTGCTTTCTGAATCTCTGTGACTAGATCTTCCGCAATAAGACGGATAAAGCGATCCTCTGGTAGGACTATGATGTCTTCTTGCAATTCACTGTTTCCCATATAATCAGGGTGTCGGGATAGGGCATCTGCCTCGAACATTTTCGTGCCAGGGAAGTGCTCAATGCGTAGGTCAAATTCTGATAATAGGGATGACCATCTAGCTTGTCTGGGCGTTAAGCGTTGGGCGGTTTGGTAATAGGACAGATTCTTGTGATCGCAATGAACTATAGTGGTGTGGGGTGATCCGTGTAGTAAATGTCGCCAGGTCATCAGTCCTTTGATAATTGCCAAGAGTTCCCGATCATAGATCTGGTAATTTTGTTCCGTTTGTGTTAATGCATGTGAGATGAATCCACAGGGATGTAGAGATCCTGTTTCATCTGCTTGTTTCAAGACTGCTCCTATTGCCTTATTTGATGCATCGGTTTGGAGGATAAAGGGTCGGGTAGGGTCTGGCATTAATAATACTGGCATAGATGCAAATCGTTTCTTCAGAATTTCAAAAGCGTCGTTCCGTTCAGTGGTCCAGTCAAATGGTTCTGTTTTCTTAGTGAGGTCGGTAAGTGGTTTAGCGATGGCAGCAAAATTCCCAATGAAACGTCGGTAAAAGTTCCCAAATCCGAGGAATGATCGGACCTGTTTGACTGTGGTAGGGGCCAGTCTGCGATCCCAGCTAACTTTATTGGGTCCATCTGAATGCGTCCAGGGGTGATGATCATTCCTAGGAACTTGACTTCTTGCTTGGCGAACTTGCATTTTCCAAGTTTCAGGAATAGATTGTTATTTTGTAGCCGTTGTAAAATTCGTTTTGTCCGCTCCTCTAGTTGTTCTAGTGTTTCCGCACAGATTAACATGTCATCCATGTAAATGATCAACCATCCTTTGTTGATCATGTCTCTAAAGTACTCGTTCATCATAGTTTGAAAAGTTGACGGCGAGTTGCATAGTCCAAAGAACATTACTGTCGGTTTGTAAAGCCCTCGATTGGTGATAAAGGCTGCCTTCCATTCGTCTCCCTTCTTGATGCAAACATTGTTGTATCCCCATCTGAGGTCTAGTTTGGTGAAATACTTGGCACCTCGTAATTTAGTGTAAAGAGTCTATGAGTTGAAACCCATAGACCCTGGTTTGGTGGTTTCTTAAGTCCTGCCGTGCGCCGTACACTGAACCAATCTTTATTGGACCTTGTACCTGTAGCGCTGTGGCCGTTACTTGTAAATAAAACTATTCTTACATAATCAGTGACACGCAACTTAAGGTTGCGTGACCACACATAAATATAATATTTATTTTAATATTTATTAATGACATGCATATCTAGTATGCATGTCCATTCAAATTAATGAATCTAGAATGTAAAGGGATACATTGACAAAGACAATGTATATCCGTTACATTTAGTCATGAGATCAGAAACAAGGGGAAGGGGATATGCATTTTTGACGGTCCATTCGTTCAGGTATTGGTAATCCTGACAGGGTCAGAGTGCTCCACTTTCTTTCTTTGCTACAAAGAAGAACGGTGATGCCTGCGGTGATGTAGATGGTTTAATGTATCCTTTCTTGAGTTGTTCATCAATCCATTCATCTAACAACCCTTGTTCCTTGACCGATAGAGGGTAAAGTTTACTAGCTTTTGGAACAAAACCTTCCTTTGTGTTGATTGCGTGATCCCATGGTTGACTGGATGGGAAGCATTCTGATGCCTTTTTGTCAAAGATGGTGCGCCATTGCTCATATTCTGTAGGTAGTGTGGTGGATGGTTCGTCTTTCTTTAGCCTATGTTCTAGTTCCTGTGATGCCGATGTTTTAACTCTAATCCAGTAGTCATCTTCACCCCATTGCTGGGAGTCGAGGGCTAGCTGCCAGATTGCTTTTGACGACGTGTCCAGATCTCCAATTTTCAGAGATTTCTCTCACCAGTTGATAATCGGGTTATTTTCTTCTAACCAGGGTATTCCTAGAATCATTCATTGATCACCTAGCTTAGTGATCCAGAACCAATTGATAAATTGCTGTCCTTCGATCATGTAGCATATCTTGGTTCGATGTGTGATCATTCCTTTCACATTTACTGTTCCATCTGCGTTTCTGACTTTAATTGGTTTCTTAAGTCGTTCTTTCCTGAGTTCTTTTACTGCTCCTTCATCTACAAAGTTTCCTTCTGCTCCACAATCGATTAGGGCAGATGTTCCAGCAGGTAAATTGGTCGATTTGATAGTTAATGAAATGCGCTTGTCATTGTTGGATAATACTATTACAGAATCAAGCGCTAACTGTTCAGATCTCGATAATAAGGAAGGGCCAACCGCTGAGTGACGCTTCCTAACTAAAAACCCTCGTTTTCGAATTCGTTTAAGAGGGCATTCTTCTCTTCAGTAGACATTGCTGAAAAGATGGCTCTAATTTTCTTTGCTGGTTCATCCTCTTCCTTCTGTTGTTCCTCAGTGACGGAACGGACAGCCTTATTCTGATAAGAAGACCTGGATGAAGACACGTCATTGCGTTTTGGGCAGTTTCTGGAGATGTGTCCCTGTGTTCCACATCTGAAACACTTGCCAGTCTTTTGGTATTCCTCCTTTTGATCATCTGTCAATCGGCTAGGGGTCGTGGTATTTATAGCTCTGATTGTTCCGGATCGATTGTTGTTTCGATTGAAACGCATTCCAGATCCATCATTGGTTCTCCTGTTTCCCTGTCCTGTCATGTCCCAAGCGTTGTGGTGATCCTCAGCCTTGTCATAGGCTTCTTGCATCGTTTTGATCTTCCTTTGGTCCTGTAAGATCGTCCTAGCAAGTTCTAAAGGTAATCCTTTGACGAATGCCTGCAACTGAGCAGGTATTCCAGTGAGTCCGGAGGTTCCTATGTCCATGCGAAATTTCCTGATGTATTCTGGGACTGAAACACCGTTTCCAACTCTTAATTTGGATAGATTGTTCAGGGCTTGAAGGGCACTGTTGACTTCTCCCCAGTCATTGATGAAACGTGTTTCAAATGCTTCATAGTTGCTCCATTTGAACGTGGCTGTGGTACTGCCTCTGTTGTCATTCAGTTCGCTTCGGATGATAGTTTTCCAGTCGTCTAGTTCTGGTCCCATGCATGCAAGTGTATATCTGACCTTCTTCTCATCTTTTCCTTCATAGTTCTGTTCGTTGAGGGTAAAGTAATCCTCCAGCTGTCCTAAAAATGACCTTGCTTCGATTCGTTTACCTGTAAAGGGTCGTATCGGCTGCGGTTTGATATCTCCTTTAGAGCCTGCACTGGTTTCAGACACCATTCTTGGTTCAGGAGTGATTGGTGGTTCGGGGTTAATCGGTGGTTCAGGGGTAGGTGTTCTGGTGATCAGTTTCGGTTCTGGAGTAGGGGTTCTACTCAGGGTTCTGGTTCTCGGAGATGGGGGTGGTCCTTGTTTTGAGTAATCTGTATCAAATGGGTTTTCCTCAAGCTTGGCTTGTTCAATTCGTAGTAATTCCTCCCACTCTGCTAAAAGGCTAGCTGTGATTCCGTGTCGGTTGCTGTCTCTAAAGAATCTTCTGCAGAGGGTCCTTCCTGGTTCGTTTTCTGGTTCCTTGACAAGGTAGAGCGGTTCTCCTTGTATTTCACTACCCCAGTCTAGGTAGATTTGGTCGGGTAAATCGAATTCAGATACTCCTGAGTAGAAGTCTCCTGAAAAGTATTCGTTTGGGACTGGTTCGTTTTGTTTCCGTCCTTCTGTAACAAAGTACCAGGTTCGTTGGTAGAGAAAAACTTCTCGTCGTTCAAGGTAGTATTTCCCGTTATAGGTGACGGATCTGTTCGGGGGTCATTCCTGAGAGCTGCGGGTCTCAATGGTGTCGGCTAGGAATGATACCCTGAGCTAGTCCTGAGTTCCAACTTATGTTACGGTCAATGTCCACAACGTCGTTCAGCGTCCAAGTCTTCAGCAACAAACAGAGTCTCGGTCTGTTCCCAATCACTGGACGAGGGTTCTAGGCACTAAGTCTGACGATGATGAAGGCTAGAGAGAGAGCGAGGAGAGCGGTTGAGGCGACGAGCAAAAGAGCATTCAAGTTATGGATATGATTCGACTAAGTTGGAACTAAAGAACTATGGTACATGAGAGGGGTTTATATACGCTAAGAGAACAATAAGAATATAAGGGGAAAGCGCATAGCTATCTGAGAAAGGAAAGATGAAGGTAGCTACCAAAGGAGATAACGTCCAAGCGTAGTTATGGGTTTGTAACAAGTAAAATGTAGTCCGTTAACAAGAGAGAAAGAAACTGTAACAGATATGCATGTCATTAATAAATATTAAATAAATATTATATTTATGTGTGGTCATGCAACCTTAAGTTGCATGTCACTGATGATGTAAGGATAGTTTTATTTACAAGTAACTGCCACAGTGCTACAAGTACAAGGTCCAATAAAGATTGGTTCAGTGTACAGTGCATGGCAGGATTTAAGAAACCCAACAACCAGGGTTTATGGGTTTCACCCATAAGCCCTTCACACTGGAGGAGCCCACAAACTCTCCACTTACAGAGAGTTCATTGAAATCCTTGCCTGTGATCAACAGGAGCACACACCTTGAGAAGCTATATGCTTCTCAATTCTCCTTCAGTTATCTGGAGGAGCCCACAAACTCTCTACTTATGGAGAGTTCATTGAAACTTTGTTAGCACTCAATGAGAGTGCACATTATGAGAAGCCATATGCTTCTCAATTCTTCTTCAGAGATCCATCTCTCCTTAACAATGACAAAGTCATGAAGGGCTCTGCAATTGTTGCAGAACCTGGAGAAAAATTTAAAGGGGGAGAGTATGGTACCCTCTTTCTCAAAGATAGCAAGGCCTCTTTGAGAAAGCACCTTGGGAGATAAAGATGATGAATGCAAGTTATCTACAGAGGACCAATATGGTACCTCTTCATGAAATGAAAGCAAGGTTTCCAAGGAAGCATCTTGGGAGACAAACAAGATGACTACAAGTCATCTATAGGGTACCAGCAGGAGTATTACATCTCTGCTGAAGATGAGAGTGAGGGCTTTTCACAGAAAGCACCCTGAGTAAAAAGGAGACAACCATGAGCCATCTCAAGATGACAAAGTTACCAGAAATAACCTTAGAAGTGGAAGGGCATTATGCCTCCACTGAGGAACAACACAAGGCCTTTCATGGAAGCACCTTAAATGATGAAGGAGACAATACAGAATTGTCTCAAAAGACTGACACACTTGTGTCAAGATAAACAATCTGATAGACTTGGGCTATGAGTCTAATTCAGATGTGAAACCAACAAACAGTTTCAAGACCAGGGACTGGTCCCCAATGAGAGCATGCTCTCAAAGTTTGGACTGCAATGGTCCAAAGATAATGACAAACTAAGAAGGATCATTGCAATGCAATACCTTCTAGTTTCAAGGTTACAATAGAAGTAACCAATATGCTACTTCTAAGCAAAGATATTGAGGATTTCATAGAATCCTCCAGAACTTTTTTTACAGACTTGTAGATTGTACCTTTGGCACAATCAAGTTGGGGAGAGTGCGAGGATAACACATTGTATTTGCAAGAGCCCTCACTTTTTCCATTCTCCCTCTATTTAATCAATTCCCCTCCATTACAATGTGCATTTGTAAGTGTGCATCACCACACCTTCCAATGGATGTGCACTTCTGTGTGCATTATTTCCCATTCCTAGCCAACATGCAATTATAGCACATGAACAAACCTTTACCCAAGGGCTGAGTATACAGTCCTCACATATGACAAGGGATCCCTACCTCCTTTAGAATGGAGTGTGGGGACCCCAACATTTAATTACAAGGAGAGTTAATCTCCTTTATTTCCTTTGGTCTTTAGATTGTACCTTAGAACAATCTAGTTGGGGAGAGTGTAACAGATATACATTGTCTTTGACAGTGTATCCCTTTAGGCTTGATATCTATTAATTCACATAGACATGCATACTGGATATGCATGTCATTAAATATGTATGTCATTAATGTATATTCTTATTTACATTTGGGCATGCAACCTTAAGTTGCATGTCAACAATTATGTAAGCATAGTTTATTTTACAAGTACCAGCCACTAGTGCTACACTCCAAATAGAATTGGTTCAGTGTATGGCACATGGTGGGACTTAGAAACCCACTGATGGGAATGATGAATAGACAGCAGAGAGTGCATGAGTGTGCACAGCCAGGAGAGATGGGGAATTGATTAAAGCTGTGACAGGAATTGTGGATCCTGTATCCATAGTGGTTATAATTCCTTTCAGATTCCTTTCCTGTTTTCCTGAAGCCTTGACAATTTGTTGTCACAGTTGTGCCAGGTTCCATATTGCTTCTGATTCTGATTGGTGATTCAGTTCCTTCAGAAATTGTGGTGTTACTTCAGATAAATGTTTTTCATGAACCCATCCCTTCAAACAATCCATAGCAACAGTTTCGTCTTGTTGCCATATCCATCTCATTACCCTAGCAGGGGTCCATTGCTTAATCCAGGGTTTTGCACTCACACTTAGGTTTCGAATCCAATGAATATGAGAGGAATACTCATATAACAATCCTTGTATATTTACACAAGAGTCATTGTTTGATTTCAAAACTCTATCAGCCAGCAGTGCTGAGTGCTCGCCTACTGGCTTTTGCCAAAACCCTTTTCCTTTCTGAGTTCTTTCCATTGCTCCTTGATGAGCTCCTCAATTTTCACTTCTCTCGTTCTCCATTTCCCCATATCCTTCCATCAAGGCTTCCTAGGCTCTGGGCAATCTCGTGCGAAATGCCCTTTGTTTCTGCAGTTGTAACAATTACCCGTAATCTGTTTTTTACTCTTATCAACGTCCATGGCATTCGGATCTTTGGATGTTGTCAGCATGCTGTATTGAAACTGGTTCAGTTTACTGTCCTTAACAACCGTTTTCTCTTTATATCTGCCTTTTTGTCTATCCGGTCCATATGCTTCTGTTGCTTTACAATAAGCTCATGCCAATTCTATCTCCCAATCCTGAATCTACTTCAGGGTCGCATCATCCCCTAGGTTCCCATGCCTAATCAGATCCCATCCAAGTGCTGGATTAATATTTTGCTTGAATAACGCGATTAAAGCTCTGTTGTCCCGACCAATGGTACTAGGGTGTTGAACCTGACTACATGATCCTCAATCATCATATTTCCTTGCCTTAATGCCAAGATCGCATCAGTTGCCTTTTCTTGGGTCTTGGTTGACATGAAGAATTCATGCATTTGTGTTGTAAAATCCTCCCAGGAGATAGAAGGAAACTGATTCCTTAAGGGTTGATGAATTTCATGATCATTTACAATGACTCCTTGATTGAGTGATGCCCAAGACAAATTAATTGGCCATCCGGAGTTAACTACTTTGTTTTGATATTCCTGTTCCACATCTTGGACTGCTTTAAGTTTGACTCCTGCCCAATCTCCTGCTCGATTATCTTTTCCTTTCCGGATCCAGTATAAACATATCAAGATTTTTCGATCTAGCTGAGTTTCTCGAGCCAGTGTGAAATATGTCCTCATTTGCCTTAGCCATCCATCCACCATGTGGGGATCTCCTTCATAATAATCTGGCATCTTGGCCTTAGTAAGAGGTGTGGGTGGCAGAATTGGATTAGCTTGTCAATATTCATTTACTATTCCAGCCACCACTTGTCCGATTGCTGTGATGGCTTCTTCTCATTGCACCTGTTGTCTCTGGATGACATCTTCCTGAGTGGCTACTTGAGCCGGGGTAGCGCCTGCAGGAGCAGGCAGTTCTGTATCTTTGGCCCATGCAGTCTGCCATCCAGTCAATGCATTGTACATATTTGCCAGCATATCAGTTGTAAATCAAAATGCTCCCAGCTGTTTTTGTCCTGATCCCATTCGTTCCAAAAAGAACATATATCTCCAGGCTTGAAGCCCATCCATGCAAGGTTCTATATGGTAACAGTTATCAACTCCCTGAGTGGGTCTAACGGTGATCCGTGCTCTGGTGTTTCTCAATCTGGGATCCCATGACACCAATTCAAATATTCGGGGATAAACAGGCCAATTGTATTGACTCCAGTACTGCACTTTGATCATACTGAGATAACAGTATCCAGGGATGTCAGGATGAACAGAAAAATTGCTGTATTGGCGATGGACTTCCACCACTCCTTCTATATTTCCATTTAGGGCATGCATTAATTGATTTCATTCCTTGGCGGTCAAAACCAGACTGTTAGGAATCCATCCTAATGCATCTTTTTCTTCCTTTTATCTTGCTAGTGGTCTGGGACCACTCTGGGACATCTATACATGATCTGGGATCATGGAAGGGACTATAGGAACACTTCGCGTGGGTTAGCGCATGGGAGCACTCACTAGAAGACGAGACGATGGTTGGTTGGGCCAACCACCTACATACTAGGAAAGAGATTGCAACCCTGGGTGGCAGTGCGTGCAGATCACGTCAGCGCATCAGTACATCACCCCAATAAGGCATGGGATCAGCGGCAATGCTCAACAGCTTGATATGGCAACAGTAATTCCCTGTTGGGGATCGTGGGAGGCCTGTGAGCAGTATGCCTCATGGAATAGGGCCCAGACGGAGACTGTGGGAGCACCAGGCTGAGGGGAAGGTTCTAGGCCATGGGCGCATGTGGAACTGTCAAGGGCGCACAGCATCGCTAAAGATAGATGAAGTCCAGAAGCAGCGCTCAAGGGTCTGGAAGCAGCGCTCAAGCAGTATGAGTCACTGAGGCTGTAGAGGTGCCAGTGGGAAGGGTCGCAAGGGGTCTTAGTAGAATAGTATATAAGACCAGCTGTAGGTAGTCTTGGTTCCCCAAGACTTAAGATAGTTTATCTTACGCTCATTGTATGGGCATTAGATTCTGTCTAATGTAGTCTCGATTACATTCCTTCTCTATGTTCTTATCCTCCTCCCTTCTCTGCGAGGCTTGTGGGTTTGTGTGTTGAGCGTGAGCTTGTAACAGAATCCTTGCCCTCTCCAAAAAGGAGATGGCCTGGGGCTTGTACCTTGCCCGGTAATATGGGCAATCATGGTCGGTGGTGCTATGAGCACCGTCGCAGTTGATACAGCGCGTTTGCGCAAATGTGGCATCTAGCTGGGCAGCTGCGGTGTGAGCTGTAGACGGGTGGGGGCCGGCGCACTGGGAGCACCATGGTAGTCGGGACCTGCAAACATGGGCAGTGTGGCCCCATTGGAGACAGATGCCACACTGTGGAGAGGCCTTGGACAAGGTCCAAGGCTGCATGCGATGCAACGTGCCCCAGAAGGCAATGTCGGTCTGAAGAAGGCAGCGGGCAGTAGATCCTGCCCTGTCGTCCAGGACGGCCACTTGACAGTGGCGGAGAAAACTTGGGACTGGTCCTTGTTGGGCGGTATAAGGAACATAGGGGGGTGGCGAACTTGACTTCCTTCCACTTGGGGTGGATTTGGAAGTAGGTAAGGAGGTGAGCATCGGCGACTTGAGAGCCATCAGGTAGGCGAGTGGGAACGTGGTTGAACTTGATAAAAGTCATTGTAGGGGAGTGCATGACTCTTGCCCCCTGGGTGAGGGTAAGGTCGTCAATCTGCAAAGTGAGAACTGCCAAAAGGGCAGGAGTAAAGGAGACCGGAGCCTGAAAAGTGCACTCAATGTCTCTGTGGAGCATCCATTGGCATGACACTAGAGTGGTGCCTTCGGGGAGGTGGGGTTGCAGCCAAGATGCAATTGTTGAAGTGGGGACGAAAATGGGGGTGGTACCAGTGCCTGGTCTAATGACAAGCTTGGTGGACTTTGTGCCTTGGCGGATACAAGACTTGACCCTGGCTGTGGTCTTGGACTGAGTAGGCGGTAATACAGTACGTGGCTCCGTTTGAAGAGCTGGGTTGGGGGCATATGAGCAGGCCACAGACGCATACGTCAGTTGCGCAGAACGGGCGGGAGTGATCGGTGCTGCCAGGCGAGCATGGGGGGCAAGGGGCCTAGGCTGCAGCCAGGGGCCCCTGGAATGGGGAACAGTGGGAGAGGTCCACCGGGTGACTGGAGGTGCCACAGGGTGTCCTGGGGTCACAGGTAGACTGGGCATCAGGGGAGGCGCTGCTGGGAGAGGGATTTCCACAGCAGGGGTGGGGCCAGGAGGGGGATTGATAGAGCCGTTGTCTCGCAATTGAGTGAAGATGTGGCGGAGTAGTTCAACACTTTGGAGGGGTACTATGTCCAGGGCAGGCAGTAACCTGGCTATAGCAGCAACAATCATGCTGCAATCAGCAGCAGCTAGGACGCCGGCGATCTCCGGATCATTGTCGTACGCAAGGTGCTCGTCATCGAGGGGCTCAGTACCAGGGGGCACTGAGGCAGGAGGGTCAATATATGTGTCCGAAAGTCCTGGAAGGGGAGACTCTTCGTGGATTCATATGCCTTCCTCAGCTAGGGACATCCGAAAGACATAGGGAACACGTTCCCCATTCCTTTCATAGGCCTTTGCCTCAGCGAGCAACCTCCTCTGCATCGGAGACAACCCTTCAAATGAGTAACCACTGTAATCCACAGGCAGGCCAGACCCAGGGGGCTCAGACATGCCGTGGGAGAAATCGGGGTAGATGGTGGTAACAGATCAAGGAGCGATGAGCGTGACTGCGTAACATCCATTCAACTCACCGTTCAGCCTTCCTGACAAAAATCTGGATTCCGCGTCGTGAAGTTGAATGCTGCGCACCGTCGTCAAACATATTACACGTGTGTCACGACGCCCGTTTGACGGTTGACACATCTCCATCATCCTAGTAATCCTTACCACTTATGGTCTGATGGTCACACCCGTAACGACAATTAACTTACACGACGACGACGATCATAATGCATGTCTGACGTGTTCGTAAACATTGACAATCCACTTTGGGATGTCCGTTTCTCACTTGGTTATGTCGGCACCCAGGTTCACCTCACAGAAGGCGAGACAAACCAAGGAACTGATCCTGTGCCTTAGATTCAAGCAACGAGGTTTGTAGGTGATTCGCTCGTAAGTTTGCTCGATCATCCGCGAGTGTATCCATTGATCATGCGCAGTAGACCTATAGTCTTTCGATGGATTTCTTGCCTCCAGTGTTTTGTTAAAAAAATCATGCAAAATTTGGAATTATATCACCTCGTATCCGTTGGTCCGGTGGAATTATACCTAGATGCAATTATCAAGGCAATGTAACTGGGGCATTTTTTGCCCAGATAATTGCCGGGCCAAGTTGAGTTGGAGTTTGGGATGGATTATGTCCTTCGGTTAAACGGTCAGGAACCCGAATATGACTATAGCGAAGAAGCGGCCGCTATTTTTTTTCTTTTTATGGTTATGTCGCTACTCTTCATTCAGATTGCTGCCAGGTTTCTGACATAAATCAAGCACGAAAGACAGTACTAAATCCGCAAATAAGTATTGGCGTCTCATAAGTCATCACGTGTCTATGAAACGCGGGCGCTTGTTTCAGTTTGGCATTTCGCCTCTTGCAAGGCCAAGAACCTGTACAAGCCAAGTATTACAGGGACAGTATCCTTGGAAATAATCGCCTCAAGGGCCAGTCGTGTCCCAAAGTCAAGTCCAAGTAGATTGACGATCCAGAGGTCAGTCATCTATTCGTCGGTGTCAGCGCGTTTTAACTTTTTGCAACGGGAATCAAGCCGTTCTGTCAGACTCTGGATGTCTTTCAGACTCGGCTTAGCCATATACCAGGAGTTTGGGAGCGCTTTTGCTGTGCGTAATAGCCTTGCCCTGACAGTGACAGCTACATGTTTGATCTTTCACCTGATCAACACCTGCCCCTTGTGTACTTGATTTATAGTCGTCAGGCCCTTGAAAATTTTACTTTTCAATCAATTGTCTCTGTCACAGCAATTTTCTGGTCTCGTGGACTCGTGGCCCATGGCATCCGTTCTTCAAATTTCCAACGGTTTCGCGCCCGTCTTGGGCTTCCGTCTAGGATTACGCACACCGACCACCGCGGACAGGAAAGGATTCTCACGACAACTGTGGATTTGGGAGAAAGGAAGATCATGGGACATGCTTAAGTTTGTCACCCTGAATACCTCTCATTCCTTGTTTTTTTACACGTCTTAGTCTTCTTCATTGCGTCGCGATATGCTATCCGGCGACTCCAGCGAAGCGAAGCGTCCAACCAATGACCATATTCTGTTGAGAAAAAAAAGGCGACTACAACGCGCTTGCGACTCTTGCCGTCAAAAGAAAAGTACGGCACATGTTTTCAATCTTAGCTTCTATTCTAATATGTACGTTGCCCATGTAAAGTTAAATGTGAACCTTTAGGAGACGGTCACCAATCATTCGACAGTAGTTCAAGTTGTTCCTCATGTACCAAGCTCGGTCTTCTGTGCACTTACGTGGAGGGTACGATGGTAGGTTACTGATCTATGCACCATTTGCATTTGATGGTTAAACGACCATAGCGAACAGATGGTCTCGAAAGGTTCGCTTGTTCACTGTTTCCACAATATCTATTAATTTTGGATGTTTCACGACAGACGGGTCGAGTCTCTGGAGAATGAAGTCGAGAAACACAGGAATGAAGTCGAGAAACACAAGAATGAAGCTGAGAAATACAATAATGAAGCCGAGAAATACAAGAAAGAAGCCGAGAAATACAAGGAGAAACTCAACCAACTGCTTCGAAAAGTGATATCGCGCACTTCTTTCCTCCTGCACATCTCATCAATCTTTTCAGAAATCATTGACCAACGAACCTTTGAAAGACTTAGACAGATACCAAGAGTCATCTCAGACGCAAATGTCTGCAGTTAAATATCTGCCCTATCATGCTTTGAGCTTCCCGCCGCAAAGTGTCGGTACATCCTCCCATCCGATGGGTGGTCCTCGTTTCAGAGAGGAGAAAAATGAAAATAGCGCTCATCACCTACTAGCTCTCCACGATGACCCTCGTTCTGGAAATCCTAGCCAGTACTATTATAATGGCAAGAGTTCTCATCTCATGCTGGTGAAATCTACCATGGAATTCAAACAAAAATGTACGGCAAACGCCAAGGCTAGCACAAGAGGAGCCGCGAAAGGGAGACGCCTTGAACACTGGAAATTGAGACCGGTATGGGTTCTTCTACAGTCTAGTTCATTCCAATTACCGAATTTCGGATTTGTAGTGGGAATCGCCCAGTGCCGTCTGCGATCCTCCATATTTTGAATTTCCGCCAGATGACCTGCTACCACGCCTCGTCAACTTATATTTTGAACAAGTCAATTTATTGTTTCCCTTGCTTCATCGACCAAGCTTCGAGCGCTCTATCGCCATGGGTTTACACTACTCTGACCATTGGTTCGGGGCTGTAGTACTTCTCGTCTGTGCGGTCGGTTCGCAGTATTCGGATGATCCTCGAGTTTTAATAGACGGCGAAGAAAGTGGAACTAAGCATAGCAGTGGATGGAAGTTCTTCCAACAGGTGAAACTTACCGTCATGCGGAGAGATGATGCTGGTCCATGCAGTATATATAACCTGCAAATTTATTGCGTAAGTACAGCGAACATTTCACATCAGTCGTTTGGTTAAGACGAGAACTTTTACCAGCTTGCAGCTAGTTATATGCAGAACAGAACTGCCTATGAATCATGTTGGAACATGCTCGCCACCGCGATACGTCTCGCCATACATGGAGGAATCCACGTTAGATGGAAGGCAGACACGGAACCTTGGACACTAGAGGATGAACTGAAGACAAGGGCATTCTGGTACGTCATTGATGAGGATTTTCATTCCGCTCAACCAATTAGCATTCCAGGATGCTTGTTTTCATGGACATAGCTATGAGTTGCGCCATGGGCCGACCATGCATTGTGCAGTTTAAAGAGTCAGTCAACGCGTCAATAGCATTAGAAGGAACACTTATGTCATACTCTTAGTTTCGACCTAGATTACCCACTCGACGTTGACGACGAACATTTGGAACGTGCATGTCCTAAACAGTCTTTCAAACAGCTCCAAATGATGCCTTCGCTCGTTGCATCATTTATTGCTCTCCTCAAATTGTATCAAGTTCGGGCCCTTATCTTACAAGAGATTGTATGTGCAAAGTACTTTTTTTGACATGACGTACTCATCCTTTCCGTTCAGTACTGTGTTAGAAATACTCTTGGGCCTGCTCGCGATGAGCAGAAACGGCAAATTACCACTGAGTTGACTTCAAGGCTCAACGATTGGGAGAAATCTCTGCCAGAGCACTGTAAGTCAGCTCATTACGGTAGATTGCGAGATGATTTTATATTCCAGATAGTGCGTTGGGACCCCAACCGAAAGAATGAAGATCACTTCAAGCAATCGGTGTTGCTATACAACGGCTTCCACGAGGCACAAATACTCATATATATGCCATTTATCTCATCACCTCGAAAAACATATCGCTATTCCTTTCCATCTCTTAGCAACTGCGTTCGGGCGGCCAGATCGTGTAGTAATGTTCTCATCGCGGCCCGAAAGAGGGTGCTCGGGGTTCTGCCGTTTGTTCAGGTGAGTGTTTTTTGGCTTTAAGGGGCCCAGAGGTTCGTTGACGCCAGGAATTTCGAAGTTACAGGCTTTTGCGAGTGGGTTAATCTTGCTCCTGAATTTTTGGAGTGGAAAGCGACCTGGTATGTTTGCTGATTCTGAGAAAGACATGATGTATGTGGAAGAATGCCTGCACGTTTTGCAAGTGGTTGAAAAGCGGTATGTCTATTTCGGGATTCCGTTGTCATCCATCCTTATGTGCTTTAGTTGGGATTCTGCAGGCCGGCTATGGTAGGATGAATCACTTTTGTGTTACTACGAAACTCACCCGACTTAGCGACGTACTAAGCGAACTGCTGCCCGAGAGGGACTCTTCGCCTGCTGACCCGGGTCCTTCATCATCACTCAAAAAGCAACGACAGCTAATTTACCAGGGCCTCAAGCCAGGGTCGTCTGCGGGAGGAGTTTCGCGCGAGACCGTAGAACACGATTTTGGCAGACGAATCCCGTCGCTTTCGTTTACACAATCAAAAGTCCAATACAACCAATCTTGTCAACAACTGTCGTCAACCAGCCCTCTTAGCGTGTCGGGGAACAACCCTCCTTACACAGCCAGTATTGTGCCATATTTAGATTCCGTGTCAAGCCAATGGAACCCCCCATCATTTTCTCATGTCGACACCGATGCCGCAAATTATGCCACAGGGATATCGAACACAGAGCCATCCTTGCTGACAAGGATTTCCGAATCACAAAATCAGGTTCAAGACTGGCCCAAATTCAAGACGATCAAAGCAGATGAGTCGAATACGTTCGGTGCCTTCTCGTCAAGACCGAATGTTTCGTCCTCGTTATTGGATTGGAGTGGCGTCGACTACCAACAGTCGCCACAGCAATCACAACTAGTACAACCTCAACCACGGACGTACGCACAAAACCCGACATTGACAACGAGCACAGGACCATCCTATAATAGGATGCCTGAATCACAATATCAGGTCCAAGACTGGACCATATCCGAGACTATCAACGCAAATGAGTCGAATATGTTCGGTACCTTCTCATCAAGGCCGAGTTGTTCGTCCTCGTTATCGGGTTGGGATGGTGTCGACTACAGTGAAATGTCACCACAGCGATCACTACCACAACCATTACTTGAACCTCAACCACGGACGTCGCTAGCAATGTTACAAGCGTGGCATCAACTGGCACCCCAATCGCGTAACAATACCTTTGACTACGGATTCAGAATCCCGCATCAAGACGGTTAATGCTCGTCTTCACAATGCCTTTGTAATACCGACCGCATAATGGAGGCTGTGCTGGGATGATGGTTCTGGGGACAAAAACTCTGGAGACCACCCCGACCTGATCGAAGACTATTTTTACGTCGGAGATTTGGTCTTTGGGAGAGTCACTCGATACCACCCTCCTTGAAACCATCACCTACCATAGTAGTACCATCACTGCATTATTTCTGTAAAACTAACTACTAAATAGTTATCGCATTTGTTCTGTTTATCTCTTGTTGTACCACATAACACCAGCTAATGGCTAAATACATACCTCTCATAATCAGCGCTCTGCTCATATAGTGTCAAGCCAGCTTCAAGACTGAGTACTAGCCCATCAACGCATCAACGAACGGCGCACCTCTAACTTGAAGTATCATCTTCCTTGCCAAGTAAGTCATGGATTGGCATAGAAGATGATGGCGTCGGACTAGAAGATTATTTTGAGCTGGGACGAAAACAGGCTTGGAAAAGCATATTATATGAGATACATAGCTTGCTAAGCAAGAATGAGCGTTGAGCGTTGAGCATTGGAAGAACATAATCAGACCACAAGTTCTTCGTTTTTCATGTCTCCCTTCCTTCCCATGCCCTGACCGCCCAACGAACTTCCAATCCGCCACGCTTCTCATCCATGTTTGTTACATTTGTATTATGAACAGGCTGCTCAAAGAAATAGCACGCTTGCGGGGCCTTGACGTTGTACAAGGCCATTCTCGTCCCCGTTGACGAATGCTGTGCACTGGTATACTTTCAATGCCTTTGTGTATTGCATTCTTCGCACACTGAGAGAATTCTTTCATCCTGGTCCCAGTCAAGAACAGTTCACTATCTAGTGGATTGTGGTCGTCTGTTGTCACGCGCTGACGCGTAACGGCTTTTCCAAGCGCGCTGTCACCTACAAACGCGTCGTCGACGCCCACTTTTTGCCTCTGATACATTCATACATGATGGATGAATTTGGAGATGGCATATAGAAATATGTTTTGTTCTGGATGAGATGAAGGAGCGCGTCCTCGTGTGAGTCGACACATTTTCCGGAAAACTCGCAGTCATAACATCATTGTTGATAAACACTTTAAAAGGTCTATCAGCTGACAGTGGTCCGTTTAGCTCAACACCTTGAGAACCTCCAGGTATCGCTGCTCCAGTTCTAAACTTGCTATGCAAAATAAGGATGCGACTCTCAACAATCCACTTGCATACGAAGAACTGTTGTATCATGTTGATTGGTGCCTAGAGTACCTCTGGTTGCGAATTCCTACTTTTGTAACAGTTCTATCCTGTGTGTTATTCCTAATCTAGGCAACTGAGCAGTGGCGTCGCCGAACGGTACAAATGCTCTTTCGGAGATCGGGAGATCCTCGTAAGGCACGTGTCCTGTAGCTCCTTGATCGATGATATCTTACCTACCTAGATTGGTTGTGAGCAAGAAAAACGTGTTGATCAGTGCTCCTTGAACCTCTCTCATGACGGCGTTAAAAGGCAGAAAAAGCGACGAGTTCACTTGTTGCCCATCTGAACCCGAATTTGATCATACACTCTATCCTTTGTCTCGTCAATCTCCGCATACAACTATGCCATCCCGTGTGGCAAATCAGCTGGATATCTTCGCGATTGGACGTAATTCTGGCCTCTGGCATAGATGGTGGAATAAGGCATCTCCTAGTTGGGGCCCTGACGACGGTACCTGGTTAGACATGGGCGGTGTCTGCTGCTATGACCCAGAGGTCGTCTCCTGGGGACCTGAACGCCTTGATGTTTTCGTCACTGGCGAAGATAGCGCCATCCATCACAAGTGGTGGAACGAATCTTCTGGTTGGAGACCAAGCGTCACTGACTATGAAAGTTTGGGAGGGGTATCCATGGGCAAGCCTTCTGCGGTGTGCTGGGGCCATGATCGGTAAGGATGCTGCCATGAATATGACAATTGACGCTCACATGATCACAAAGGATCGATCTATTTCACATCGGACGTAATCGTGCCCTGTATCATAAATCGTGGAACGGCAGATCTTGGTACCCTGATAAGCAAGGTTGGGAGAATTTAGGCGGCCAATGCCTGTATGACGCACCTAGCGTCGTCTCTTGGGGTGCAAACCGAATCGATGTATTCGTGACCGGGTTTGACAGCAAAGTGTGGGTGAAAACCTGGGGCGGATCGTCTTGGTACGGTTGGGTGTCAATCGGTGGGACAATTATTGGACAACCAAAGGCGGTATGTTGGGGTTGGAAAAGAATTGACGTCTTCGCCAAAGGTATCGGTTCAGCATTGTGGCATATCCCGTACGATGGCCGTTCCTGGGGAGAATGGGAGTCTCTGGGTGGCCATATTCTCTATGAGCCAGAACCAGTGTCTTGGGGTGCTAACCGACTTGATATATTTGTCATTGGCACAGACGGCGGACTGTACCATAAATGGTGGGATGGTTCCTCTTGGGGGCCCAGCGATAAGGCTGGCTATGAACGGCTAGGTGGAGAAGCTATGGGCACGCCCAAGGCTATTTGCTGGAGTTTGAACCGGATTGATGTGTTTGTGATAGGGAAGGACCGAGGTGTTTACCACAAATGGTGGGATGGAATTCTTGGTGTCCGAGTTCAGATTATAACCGGTTGGGAGGATGTAAGATGTCGAGGGTAGCCTAAAGCAATATGTAAATCAATAAAATATACTTCTTTTGGCTCTGAGTCTAGAAATTCAGGACAATTGGACTTTTGCATGATCCTCAGGGTGTCATTGTCCACACCATCAACCTCTCTTGTGGATCTGATCTCCAAGTCACAAGAATAACACATTTTTGGCATGTGTTCTGCCAAGAGGTGCACAGACATGTATATAATAAAGCTCAGGCATCAGGGATGTCAAAATATTGGCAACAGATAAAAATATGTTACAATTCAATCTTATTGCCTATCTAATCAGGATGGTACTATCAGCAAATTGTGAAATCTGGCTTTCAAGCCCTTTCACTTTCAAGGGCCGATTTTAGCCACTTTCCAGTAGCACTTTTATTTTCAGTAACTTTCACCTTCATTCTGTGGACTTTTATACTTTCACCTTCATTGTGCAGGTACTTTCACTCTCACTATGTACAGTTTTGTAATGTACTTTAAGTCAATTGTAACCGAGGCGGGATTATTTGTCATTGCACAAAAAAGAGTGCATAGATCAAGAATCAAACCCAGGTCCCAAGCTCATGCTAACACAATGAACACAGCCTTAACCATTCCACCACAACAGCATTTATAGTACTCTGCAACTGATTACTCATATACCCAAATGCCCAAACCCTTTGTGTCTGACATATCCAGATGTACTCCTACACAGGTACCCTGGCTTCCTGGCACCTCATACGCAAATGGGACATACCCAACATCAATTTACATTACTAGGTGTTACAGTTCTCTTTTCCCTTTGTTAACGGACTACATTTACTTGTTACAAACCCATAGTTACGCTCGGACGTTATCTCCTTTTTATAGCTACCTTCATCTTTCCTTTCTTAGATAGCTATGCTCTTTCCCCTTATATTTCTATTGTTCTCTTAACGTATATAAACCCCTCTCATGTACCGTAGTTCCCTAGTTCCAACTTAGTCGAATCATATCCATAACTTGAACGCTCTTTTGCTCGTCGCCTCAACCACTCTCCACGCTCTCTCTCTAGCCTTCGTCATTGTCAGACTTAGTGCCTAGAACCCTCGTCCAGTGATTGGGAACAGACCGAGACTCTGTTTGTCGCTGTAGACTTGGACGCTGAACGACGTTGTGGACATCAACCGTAACATAAGTTGGAACTCAGGACTAGCTCAGGGTATCATCCCTAGCCGACACCATTGAGACCCGCAGCTCTCAGGAACGACCCCCAAACGGATCCGTCACCTATAAGGGGAAATACTACCTTGAACGACGAGAAGTTTTTCTCTACCAACGAACCTGGTACTTTGTTACAGAAGGACGGAAACGAAACAAACCAGTCCCAAACGAATACTTTTCAGGAGACTTCTACTCAGGAGTATCTGAATTCGATTTACCCGACCAAATCTACCTAGACTGGGGTAGTGAAATACAAGGAGAACCGCTCTACCTTGTCAAGGAACCAGAAAACAAACCAGGAAGGACCCTCTACAGAAGATTCTTTAGAGACAGCAACTGACACGGAATCACAGCTAGCCTTTTAGCAGAGTGGGAGGAATTACTACGAATTGAACAAGCCAAGCTTGAGGAAAACCCGTTTGATACAGATTACTCGAAACAAAGACCACCCCCATCTCCGAGAACCAGAACCCCAAGTAGAACCCCTACTCCAGAACCGAAACCGATCACCAGAACACCTACCCCTGAACCACCAATCGCTCCTGAACCAAGAATGGCGTCTGAAACCAGTGCAGGCTCTAAAGGAGATATCAAACCGCAGCCGATACGACCCTTTACAGGCAAACGAATCGAAGCAAGGTCATTTTTAGGACAGCTGGAGGATTACTTTACCCTCAACGAACAGAACTATGAAGGAAAAGATGAGAAGAAGGTCAGATATGCACTTGCAAGCATGGGACCAGAACTAGACGACTGGAAAACTATCATCCGAAGCGAACTGAATGACAACAGAGGCAGTACCACAGCCACGTTCAAATGGAGCAACTATGAAGCATTTGAAACACGTTTCATCAATGACTGGGGAGAAGTCAACAGCGCCCTTCGAGCCCTGAACAATCTATCCAAATTAAGAGTTGGAAATGGCGTTTCAGTCCCAGAATATATCAGGAAATTTCGCATGGACATAGGAACCTCAGGACTCACTGGAATACCCGCTCAGTTGCAGGCATTCATCAAAGGATTACCTTTAGAACTTGCTAGGACGATCTTACAGGACCAAAGGAAGATCAAAACGATGCAAGAAGCCTATGACAAGGCTGAGGATCACCACAACGCTTGGGACATGACAGGACAGGGAAACAGGAGAACCAATGATGGATCTGGAATGCGTTTCAATCGAAACAACAATCGATCCGGAACAATCAGAGCTATAAATACCACGACCCCTAGCCGATTGACAGATGATCAAAAGGAGGAATACCAAAAGACTGGCAAGTGTTTCAGATGTGGAACACAGGGACACATCTCCAGGAACTGCCCAAAACGCAATGATGCGTCTTCATCCAGGTCTTCTTATCAGAATAAGGCTGTCCGTTCCATCACTGAAGAACAACAGAAGGAAGAGGACGAACCAGCAAAGAAAATTAGAGCCATCTTTTCAGCAATGTCTACTGAAGAGAAGAACACCCTCTTAAACGAATTCGAAAACGAGGGTTTTTAGTTAGGAAGCGTCACTCAGCGGTTGGCCCTTCCTTATTATCGAGATCTGAACAGTTAGCACTTGATTCTGTAATAGTATTATCCAACAATGACAAGCGCATTTCATTAACTATCAAATCGACCAATTTACCTGCTGGAACATCTGCCCTAATCGATTGTGGAGCAGAAGGAAACTTTGTAGATGAAGGAGCAGTAAAAGAACTCAGGAAAGAACGACTTAAGAAACCAATTAAAGTCAGAAACACAGATGGAACAGTAAATGTGAAAGGAATGATCACACATCGAACCAAGATATGCTACATGATCGAAGGACAGCAATTTATCAATTGGTTCTGGATCACTAAACTAGGCGATCAACAAATGATTCTAGGAATACCCTGGTTAGAAGAAAACAACCCGATTATCAACTGGCGAGAGAAATCCCTGAAAATTGGAGATTCGGACACGTCGTCAAAAGCAATCTGGCAGCTAGCCCTCGACTCTCAGCAATGGGGTGAAGATGACTACTGGATTAGAGTTAAAACATCGGCATCACAGGAACTAGAGCATAGGCTAAAGAAAGACGAACCATCCACCACACTACCTACAGAATATGAGCAATGGTGCACCATCTTTGACAAAAAGGCATCAGAATGCTTCCCATCCAGTTGACCATGGGATCACGCAATCAACACAAAGGAAGGTTTTATTCCAAAAGCTAGTAAACTTTACCCTCTATCGGTCAAGGAACAAGGGCTGTTAGATGAATGGATTGATGAACAACTCAAGAAAGGATACATTAAACCATCTACATCACCGCAGGCGTCACCGTTCTTCTTTGTAGCAAAGAAAGAAAGTGGAGCACTCTGACCCTGTCAGGATTACCGATACCTGAACGAATGGACCATCAAAAATGCATACCCCCTTCCCCTTGTTTCCGATCTCATGACTAAATTACGAGGTGCCAAGTATTTCACCAAACTAGACCTCCGATGGGGATACAACAATGTTCACATCAAGAAGGGAGACGAATGGAAGGCAGCCTTTATCACCAATCGAGGGCTTTACGAACCAACAGTAATGTTCTTTGGACTATGCAACTCGCTGTCAACTTTTCAAACTATGATGAACGAGTACTTTAGAGACATGATCAACAAAGGATGGTTGATCATTTACATGGATGACATGTTAATCTGTGCGGAAACACTAGAACAACTAGAGGAGCGGACAAAACGAATTTTACAACGGCTACAAAATAACGATCTATTCCTGAAACTTGAAAAATGCAAGTTCGCCAAGCAAGAAGTCAAGTTCCTAGGAATGACCATCACCCCTGGACGCATTCAGATGGACCCAATAAAGTTAGCTGGGATTGCAGACTGGCCAGTTCCTACCACAGTCAAACAGGTCCGATCATTCCTCGGATTTGGGAACTTTTACCGACGTTTCATTGGGAATTTTGCTGCCATCGCTAAACCACTTACCAACCTCACTAAGAAAACAGAACCATTTGACTGGACCACTGAACGGAACGACGCTTTTGAAATTCTGAAGAAACGATTTGCATCTATGCCAGTATTATGAATGCCAGACCCTACCCGACCCTTTATCCTCCAAACCGATGCATCAAATAAGGCAATAGGAGCAGTCTTGAAACAAGCAGATGAAACAGGATCTCTACATCCCTGTGGATTCATCTCACATGCATTAACACAAACGGAACAAAATTACCAGATCTATGATCGGGAACTCTTGGCAATTATCAAAGGACTGATGACCTGGCGACATTTACTACACGGATCACCCCACACCACTATAGTTCATTGCGATCACAAGAATCTGTCCTATTACCAAACCGCCCAACGCTTAACGCCCAGACAAGCTAGATGGTCATCCCTATTATCAGAATTTGACCTACGCATTGAGCACTTCCCTGGCACGAAAATGTTTGAGGCAGATGCCCTATCCCGACACCCTGATTATATGGGAAACAGTGAATTGCAAGAAGACATCATAGTCCTACCAGAGGATCGCTTTATCCGTCTTATTGCGGAAGATCTAGTCACAGAGATTCAGAAAGCAATGTCAAAAGACGATTTCGGACGTATTCTAATAGAAGTTATCACCACGCACCGCGCCCCACCGATCAAATCGAACATACAGGATTGGTCTTATACCAATGGCATTATTCACTATCTTGGCAAAACCTACATCCCCGATCAAGATGGATTACGAACCAGATTGATTAAAGAAATGCATGAAGCACGATCATCAGGTCACCCTGGACGATTAAAAACCCTTGAACTCCTTAAACGTGACTACTGGTGGCCCGGAATGTTCAAACACGTCAGGGAATGGATAGAAGGATGCACCCTCTGCCAACAGATGAAGATTAACACACACCCAAATGTACCAGCCCTTTACCCGATCTCGTCGAAAGCAACCCGTCCCTTTCAACAAGTAACCCTTGATTTCATCACCGATCTACCCCTTTCCGATGGCTTTGACTCAATCCTGGTCACGGTGGACCATGGTCTTACAAAGGGGGTAATTTTCACACCTTGCAAAAAGACAATTGATGCACTAGGCACTGCGGAACTTTACGTCTCCGAAATTTTCAAACGATTTGGCCTACCTGACATTTTGATCTCGGATCGAGGACCACAGTTCTCTGCAAAAGTATTTCAAGAAATACGAAAAGCATTAGGAATTGACCATAGAATGAGCACAGCCTATCATCCCCAAACCGACGGAGAAACAGAACGAGTCAACCAGGAACTGGAAGTCTACCTTCGAATGTTCTGCTCCAATGAACCACATCTATGGAAACCGCTTCTCCCAATAGCCGAGTTTGCTCACAACAACCGACATCATGACATGATCAAAACTTCCCCATTCAGACTAATGTATGGAACGGACCCTGTTGCGCTTCCCACAGCTACTACGCAAATGGCCACACCAGCAGCAGAAGAGCGCCTTCAATTCCTAAGGAAAGCCAGAGAAGAGGCACTAGCAGCACATGAACTAGCAAGACAACTAGTGGCAAGATGACATAAGGACAAAGCAATACGATTTGAAAAGGGTACCAAAGTATGGCTCGAGAACCGAAATCTTCACATACCATATCAGTCCAGAAAACTAGCACCAAAACGAGAAGGACCCTTTGAAATCAAACAAGTAATGGGACCAGTGACATACAAATTGAAACTCCCGAAACAATGGCGCATTCACCCTGTGTTTCATGTGTCACTCCTTACCCTGTACAGGGAAACAACTGCGCATGGGCCGAATTATGTGAAACCACCCCCTGATCTCGTAAATGGAAAAGAGGAATTTGAGGTAGAGGCAATTCTAGCTCATAGGAAACGAGGCGCAGGCTACCATTACCTGGTTAAATGGAAAGGCTATGGATCGAATGACAATTCTTGGGAACCTGCTCGCAATCTTGCAAACGCCACGGATATCCTATCAGAATACCAACAACGCTGACACCTCTGAACCATGACTCGATACAGAAACCGCCACGTCTTGAAACAAAATTACCACTATACAAAACGAAACTGCTCAACACTTTCTCGATACACTATAGCTCCTAAAGAAAAGACCATCTATACCCACATACAATACCTCCCCTTCCAACACGCTCCTAGGGCACCGAACCCACCAGGAAAACTCACCCGAACTGTGGCGTTAGTCACACGATACTATCGCACCCCTCGACTTGATCACCGTCACCAAAAGAACCCTTCAGGAACAACAGAGTTCCCTTGCAATGCCACCCAGAATTATCTTCCTAAGTACCACGACCTACGATTTTCAACCGACGATCTACCTCCCTACAATAATTATCCACCTGCCTACCAACTTTTAGCCATCAAAAGCAGTGATGTTTATAAAAGCGCTCATGGAAGATTGCTTTGTCCAGAAGAATATAAACAAATGGATGAAATCACTAAACAGACACGGGAATGTAGCGCACAGATCTGGTTAATTAGCCGAGGAATCAGAATACCGGGAAGGCCTCGCATTTTCATGGAAGACATCCTCGACGAACTTGATTATTTGTCTATCGCAATGGCACAGGTAATAGCGGATATCATTAGGCGAATCGGAAGATTCCGAATTACACCAACAACGACACCAGGGATTGAACATTTAAATTCACTAACCAGGTTCATGAGGGAAGAACAAGAACTTCTCACTGACCCTACAATTGAAGACTTGTTGAATACAGAAAATTGGGACTCCGACATGGAAATCAGCGACCTGGAACACGTATAAGTTCTCCAGATACAATCACCTAACGCCAGCACTCATATTTTACCGACATGTTCACTTTCTTTGCCCTCGCTGCCTACTTCATCGCCTTGACACTCCTCTCCTGCGCCCACTGGCGCATTGATGAAACCGCCACCGCCTTTTCACCTCTCCTCACCGTCCCTGACCTCCCACTCGAGGTCTTCATCAAAAATACCACTGTCGTCCACTTTGAGGATGACAATTTACACATCCACCCTGCCACCCTGCTTCCACAAGTACACCCCGACAATCATCACCTCCCACATTTCGCCCAATTCGTCAAAAGGAATACCACACTCACCCTCGTCGCAGACGCCCTTGCCACCGCCACATGTTCCATCACCAATCTCTCCTCCGCCACCGACAATCTCGCCGCCCTCACCCTCACCATTGACCCGCATGAAATGACCTACGAGGAGCGCGATTCCTTCCTCTGGAACGCACAAAATTTACACAGAGCTGCTGAAGCTCTCAAATGGAAGGTGGAAACGTCGACGAAGGAACTAGATAATGCTGTCAAATGGGCTGAGTCTAGGACGGATCACGGTTGGACAACTTCTGGCTGGTAGAAGTCAGTGACTTCTCACATACAAAGGGGGTAATGTTACAGTTCTCTTTTCCCTTTGTTAACGGACTACATTTACTTGTTACAAACCCATAGTTACGCTCGGACGTTATCTCCTTTTTATAGCTACCTTCATCTTTCCTTTCTTAGATAGCTATGCTCTTTCCCCTTATATTTCTATTGTTCTCTTAACGTATATAAACCCCTCTCATGTACCATAGTTCCCTAGTTCCAACTTAGTCAAATCATATCCATAACTTGAACGCTCTTTTGCTCGTCGCCTCAACCACTCTCCTCGCTCTCTCTCTAGCCTTTGTCATCATCAGACTTAGTGCCTAGAACCCTCGTCCAGTGATTGGGAACAGACCGAGACTCTGTTTGTCGCTGTAGACTTGGACGCTGAACGACGTTGTGGACATCGACCATAACACTAGGAACATAGTGGTACTATGTAATGTTGAAGCAGAGCATGAGAGGGGTGCAGTAGAATGGGTAGAGCTGGTGAGTAAATACTCACTTGTAGTTGTAGTTTAGTCACTTAGGTCCACTTGTGGCAATCATCTAGTAGAGCAGAGAACTGAACTGTAGATTGACGGCTACATACACAGGTATATATACTATCTATCTACATGCATGAGGTCAGCAATATTAGTATTGCTGACTGATGATTTATATTGCACTTGGTAATGCGCAGTCAATGCTGTGTTCAATGCTGTGTGTAACACAGCATTGCACAGTTGTGCACATGGTGCACTTATTGTCTGAGTATGACATGTGTCAAACTCTATAATATCTGTCCAAGATACTTTTTGTCCCATCCCCATATTATCTACAAGGGGAATGGACTATTTTGGGACAGATAAGATAAGATCAATTAAGATCGGAGTGATCCAAAATGTTATCATGATCTTTTCAGATCATTTCAACACTCCCCCTCATTGAGGATCTTAATGCCAATTTTATTTCTTAACTCTTTAAACTTTTGCCAAGTTAAATTTTTAGTTAAGATATCAGCTAACTGATCATTTGTGGGAACATATTGAATGTTGACATCTTTATTCTCAACACATCCTCTAACATAATGATATTGTATATCAATATGTTTTGTTCTATGTTCTTGGGCAGGATTCCTTGCTAGGAATATTGATCCTTGATTGTCTACTTTTAGATCAATGGCTCCAGTGGAAAAACCAAGCTCTTTAAACAGAGATTTTATCCACATGATCTGTCTAGAACAGTCTGACAGACTCATGTATTCTGCTTCTGTGGATGAAAGAGCAACAGTTTTTTGTTTTCTAGAAATCCAACTAATTGGAGCTCCTGCCAATAGAACAAGATTGCCTGTTACTGATTTTCTTGTGATTTGGTCTCCAGCCCAATCAGCATCAGCATAAGCATTTAATCCTTCTTTATTTAAACCATTATATGTGATTCTTCCATTAACTGATGAATTCACATATTTGATTATATATAATGCTTTAGCAATATGTTCTTTAGAAGGATTAACCATGAATTGTGACATCATGATTACTGCCTGAGTAATATCATATCTTGTGCCAAGAGTAAGATATAATAGTGAACCTATAATTGATTGATAGTAACTTCTTTCTTGAGAAGTTGCTTGACCTGTATTTGTAGCAGGTATATATCCTGCTGGCAATGGTGTGTGTACAGGTTTTGAATCTTCTTGACCAAATCTTTTAACTATTTTCTTTGCATAGTTAATTTGATCAAGAGTAATCAATTTTCTCTTCCTATCTCAGACTATTCTCATTCCAAGATATTCAGTAATGGGTCCTAAATCTCTACATTCCCATTTTTTCATAAATCTGTGTTTTAATTCCATGAGTAATTTTTTATTATTACCCATGAACAACACATCTTCCCTAACAAACATCTCCAATGCCATGAACTTATAAGTGTTAAGGTCAGTTACAGGTGTGAAAAGGAGTTTCCTGATCTGCCTGACTATGTTGAGTACTATGTTCTTTCGCTTGTCAAGCAGGTAGCAGAGGTCATTGGTGTAATTGTCCATGGATAAGATCGGTCTTCCTGGGAGTGTGATTCCTTGATGTGATAACCAGATCTGTGCCCCGATTTCTTGTGCCCTTTTGGAGATTTTGTCAAGTTTCTCATATTCTGCTGGGCATAAGAGTCTGCCATGACTCGTGTTGTAAACATCGGTTTTCTTTATTGCAAGATTCTGGTAAACTTGTGGGCCTGTACTGTAGGGTATGTGGAGGTTCCTATTCTCAAGCCATACTTTGGTGCCTTTTTCAAATTGTATTGCCTTGTCTTTACATTGTCTTGCCACTAGCTGTCTTGCTAGTTCATGTGCTGCTAGCACTTCCTCTCTGGCCTTTCTTAGGAATTGAAGGCATTCCTCAGCTGCTGGTGTAGTCATTTGTGTTGTGGCTGTGGGAAGCGCGACAGGGTCCATTCCATACATTAGCCTGAATGGGGAAGTCTTGATTGTGTCATGATGTCAGTTATTGTGGGCAAATTTGGCAATTGGGAGAAGCGGTTTCCATAGATGCAGTTCATTAGTGCAGAACATACAGAGATAGACTTCTAGTTCCTGGTTGACTCATTCTGTTTCTCCATCAGTTTGTGGGTGGTAAGCTGTGCTCATTCTATGGTCAATTCCTAACACTTTTTGTATCTCCTGGAATACTTTTGCAGAGAACTGTGGGCCTCAATCTGAGATTAAAATATCAGGTAGGCCAAACTGTTTGAAGATTTCAAAGACGTAAAGTTCTGCAGTGCCTAGAGTGTCAATTGTCTTCTTGCAGGGTGTGAAATTTACCCCCTTTGTAAGACCATGGTCCACTGTGACCAGGATCAAGTCAAAGCCATCCAAGAGGGGTAAGTCAGTAATGAAATCAAGGGTCACTTGCTGGAAAGGGTGAGTTGCTTTCAATTGAATTGGGTGAAGGGCTGGTACATTTGGGTGCATATTAATCTTCATTTGTTGACAAAGGGCGCATCCCTTGATCCACTCCCTGACGTGTTTGAACATCCCAGGCCACCAGTAATCTTGTTTAAGGAGTTTGAGGGTTTTTAGTCATCCGGGGTGATTTGATGATCGTGCTTCATCTGTTTCTTTGATCAATCTAGTTCGTAATCCATCCTGATCAGGGATGTAGGTTTTGCCAAGATAGTGAACAATGCCATTTGTTTAAGACCAATCTTGTATATTTGATTTGATCAGTGGGGTGCAATGTGTGGTGATAACCTCAATTAGAATGCATCCGAAATCGTCTTTTGACATTTCTTTCTGAATATCCATGACTAGATCTTCTGCAATAAGACAAATAAAATGGTTCTCAGGCAAGACTATAACATCTTCTTGTAATTCGCTGTTTCCCATATGATCAGGGTGCCAAGATAGGGCATCTGCTTCAAACATCTTTGTGCCAGGGACATGCTCGATGCATAGGTCAAATTCTGATAATAGGGATGACCATCTAGCTTGTCTAGGCATTAAGCATTGGGTGGTTTGATAGTAGGACAAATTCTTGTGGTTGCAATGAATTATGGTGGTATGGGGTGATCCGTGCAGTAGGTGTCGCCAGGTCATCAATCCCTTAATGATCACCAAGAGTTCTTGGTCATAGATCTGGTAGTTTTGCTCCGTTTGTGTTAATGCATGTGAAATAAATCCGCAGGGGTGTAGAGATCCTGTTTCATCTGCCTGTTTCAGGACTGCTCCTATTGCTTTATTTGATGCATCAATCTGAAGGATGAAGGGTTGAGTTGGATCTGGCATCAATAACACTGGCATGGATGCAAATCATCTCTTTAGAATCTCAAAGGCGTCATTCTGTTCAGTGGTCCAGTTGAATGGTTCAGTTTTCTTAGTGAGGTCAGTAAGTGGTTTAGTGATGGCAGCAAAATTCCCAATGAAGTGTTGATAGAAGTTTCCAAATCCGAGGAATGATCGGACTTGTTTGACTGTGGTGGGGACTGGCCAATCAGTGATTCCTGCTAATTTTATTGGGTCCATCTGGATACGTCCAGGGGTAATGATCATTCCTAAAAACTTGACTTCCTGCATGGCAAACTTGCACTTTTCTAGTTTCAGGAATAGATCATTATCTTGTAATCATTGTAAGACCCATCTTGTCTGCTCTTCTAGTTGTTCTAGTGTTTCTGTGCAGATTAACATATTGTCCATGTAGATGATTAACCATCCTTTGTTGATCATGTCTCTGAAGTATTTGTTCATCATAGTTTGAAAGGTTGATGGTGAATTGCATAATCCAAAGAACATAACTGTTGGTTCATAGAGCCCTCAATTGGTAATAAAGGCTGCTTTCCATTTGTCTCCCTTTTTGATGCAAACATTGTTGTATCCCCATCAAAGGTCTAATTTGGTAAAATACTTGGCACTTCGCAGTTTAGTCATAAAATCGGAAACAAGGGGAAGGGGATATGCGTTTTTGACAGTCCATTTATTCAGATATCTGTAATTTTGACAGGGTCAAAGTGTCCCACTTTCCTTCTTTGCTACAAAGAAGAATGGCGATGCCTGTGGTGATGTAGATGGTTCAATATATCCTTTCTTGAGCTGTTCATCAATCCATTTGTCTAGCAATCCTTGTTCCTTGACAGATAGAGGATATAGTTTACTAGCTTTCGGGATAAAACCCTCTTTTGTGTTGATTGCATGATCCCATGGTTGACTAGATGGGAAATGTTCCGATGCCTTCTTGTCAAAGATGGTGCACCATTGCTCATATTCTGATGGTAGGGTGGTAGATGGTTCGTCCTTCTTTAGCCTGTGCTCCAGTTCCTGTGATGCCAATGTTTTTACTCTGATCCAATAGTCATCTTTGCCCCATTGCTGAGAGTTGAGGGCCAGCTGCCAGATTGCTTTTGGCAATGCATCTGGATCTTCAATCTGTAGGGATTTTTCTTGCCAATTGATAATTGGGTTATTTTCTTCTAACCAAGGTATTCCTAAGATCATTTGTTGATTGCCTAGCTTAGTGATCCAGAACCAATTTATGAATTGTTGTCCTTCAATCATGTAGCATATCTTGGTCCGATGCATGATCATTTCTTTTGCATTTACTGTTCCATCTGTGTTTCTGACCTTAATTGGTTTCTTGAGTCGTTCTTTTCTGAGCTCCTTCACTACTCCTTCATCTACAAAGTTTCCTTCTGCTCCACAGTTGATTAGGGCAGATGTTCCAGCGGGTAAATCGGTCAATTTGATAGTTAACGAAATGCAATTGTTATTGTTGGATAATACTATTACAGAATCAAGCACTAACTGTTCAGATCTCAATAATAAGGAAAGGCCAACCACTGAGTGACGCTTCCTACATAACTAAAAACCCTCGTTTTCGAATTTGTTTAAGAGGGCATTCTTCTCTTCAGTAGACATTGCTGAAAAGATGGCTCTAATTTTCTTTGCTGGTTCGTCTTCTTCTTTCTGTTGCTCCTCAGTCACGGAGCAGACAGCCTTATTGTGATAAGAAGACCTGAATGAAGACACATCATTGTGTTTTGGGCAGTTCCTGGAGATGTGTCCCTGTGTTCCACATTTGAAACACTTTCCTGTCTTTTGGTATTCCTGTTTTTGATCATCTGTCAATCGGCCAGGAGTCATGGTATTTATAGCTCTGATTGTTCCGGATCAATTATTGTTTCAACTGAAACACATTCCAGATCCATTGTTGGTTCTCTTGTTTCCTTGTCCTGTCATATCCCAAGCGTTATGGTGATCCTCAGCCTTGTCATAGGCCTCTTGCATCGTCTTGATCTTCCTCTGATCTTGTAAGATCATCCTAGTGAGTTCCAAGGGTAGTCCTTTGACAAATGCCTACAACAGAGCAGGTATTCCAGTGAGCCCAGATGTTCCTATGTCCATGCAAAATTTCCTAATGTATTCTGGGACTGAAACGCCATTTCCAACTCTTAGTTTGGATAGATTGTTCAGGGCTTGAAGGGCGCTGTTAACTTCTCCCCAGTCATTGATGAAATGTGTTTCAAATGCTTCGTAATTACTCCATTTGAATGTGGCTGTGGTACTGCCCTTATTGTCATTCAACTCGCCTCGAATAATAGTTTTCCAGTTGTCTAATTCTGGTCCCATGCATGCAAGCGCATACCTGAATTTCTTTTCATCTTTTTCTTCATAGTTCTGTTTGTTGAGGGTAAAATAATCCTCAAGCTGTCCTAAAAATGATCTTGCTTCGATTTGTTTACCTGTAAAAGGTTGTATAGGCTGTGGTTTGATATCTCCTTTAGAGCTAGCATTGGTTTCAGATGCCATTTTTGGTTCAGGAGTAATCAGTGGTTTGGGGGTTGGTGTTCTGGTGATTGGTTTCGGTTCTGGAGTAGGAGTTCTACTCGGGGTCCTTGGTTTCAGAGATGGGGGTGGTCCTTGTTTTGGGTAATCTGTATCAAATGGATTTTCCTCAAGCTTGGCTTGTTCAATTCGTTGTATTTCCTCCCACTCTGCTAAAAGGCTAGCTGTAATCCTGTGTTGGTCACTGTCTCCAAAGAATCTTCTATAGAGAGTCCTTCCTGAGTTGTTTTCTGGTTCTCAGACAAGGTAGAGCAGTTCTCCTTGTACTTCACTACCCCAGTCTAGGTAGATTTGATCAGGTAAATTGAATTCAAAGGCTCCTGAGTAGAAGTCTCCTGAAAAATATCTGTCTGGGACTGGTTCATTTCGTTTCCATCCTTCTGTAACAAAATACCAGGTTCATTGGTAGAGAAAAACTTCTCGTTGTCCAAGGTAGTATTTCCCCTTATAGGTGACAGATCCGTTTGGGGGTCATTCCTGAGAGCTGTGGGTCTCAATGGTGTCGGTTAGGGGTGATACCCTGAGCTGGTCCTGAGTTCCAACTTATGTTATGGTCAATGTCCACAACATCGTTCAGTGTCCAAGTCTACAGCAGCAAACAGAATCTCGGTCTGTTCCCAGTCACTGGACAAGGGTTCTAGGCACTAAGTCTGACAATGACAAAGGCTAGAGAGAGAGCGAGGAGAGAGGTAGAGGTGACGAGCAAAAGAGCGTTCAAGTTGCAGATAAGATTCGACTAAGTTGGAACTAAAGAACTATGGTACATGAGAGGGGTTTATATACATTTAGAGAACAATAGAATCATAAGGGGAAAAGGCATAGCTATCTGAGAAAGGAAAGGTGAAGGTAGCTATGAAAGAAGATAACGTCCAAGGCATAACTATGGGTTTGTAATAAGTAAATGTAGTCCATTAACAAAGGGAAAAGAGAATTGTAACAATATCTGCTGAGTAGTGTAGCAGAATTGATGTGAGTGATGCTGGAAGTAAACATGAGAATAGTCCCTCAGATGGGTGTATGAGGGGCATGATAAATGTTACGGTCAATGTCCACAACGTTGTTCAGCGTCCAAGTCTACAGTGACAAACAGAGTCTCGGTCTGTTCCCAATCACTGGACAAGGGTTCTAGGCACTAAGTCTGACAATGACGAAGGCTAGAGAGAGAGCGAGGAGAGCGGTTGAGGCAATGAGCAAAAGAGCGTTCAAGTTATGGATAAGATTTGACTAAGTTGGAACTAAGGAACTACGGTACATGAGTGGGGTTTATATATGTTGAGAGAACAATAAGAGCTAAAGGGGAAAGAGCATAGCTATCTGAGAAAGGAAAGGTGAAGGTAGCTGGAATCGCGCTCCTCGTAGGTCATTTCATGTGGGTCAATAGTGAGGGTGAGGGCAGCGAGGTTGTCGGTGGCAGAGGAGAGATTGGTGATAGAACAGGTGGTGGCAGCGAGGGCGTCAGCGACGACGGTGAGCATGGTATTTCTTTTTACAAATTGGGCAAAGTGCGGGAGATGGTGATCGTCAGGGTATACTTGGGGAAGGAGGTCGGCTGGGTGGATATGGAGATCGTCATCCTCAAAGTGGACAACCGTGGTATTTTCGATGAAGACCTCGAACGGGAGGTCCGGAACAGCGATAAAGGGTGAGAGGGTGGTGACGGTTTCATCCATGTGCCAGTGAGCGCAGGAGAGGAGGGTGTTACGGTCGATGTCCACAACGTTGTTCAGCGTCCAAGTCTATAGCGGCAAACAGAGTCTCGGTCTGTTCCCAACCACTGGACAAGGATTCTAGGCACTAAGTCTGACAATGACGAAGGCTAGAGAGAGAGCGAGGAGAGCGGTTGAGGCGATGAGCAAAAGAGCGTTCAAGTTATGGATAAGATTCGACTAAGTTGGAACTAAAGAGCTATGGTACATGAGAGGGGTTTATATACATTAAGAGAACAATAAGAATATAAGGGGAAAGAACATAGCTATCTAAGAAAGGAAAGATGAAGGTAGCTACCAAAGGAGATAACGTCCAGGCGTAACTATGGGTTTGTAACAAGTAAATGTAGTCCGTTAACAAAGGGAAAAGAGAATTGTAACATTACCCCCTTTGTATGCGAGAAGTCACCGACTTCTACCAGCCAGAAGTTGTCCAGCCATGATCCGTTCTCGACTCTGCCCATTTGACAGCATTATCGAGTTCTTTTGTAGATGTCTCTACCTTCCATTTGAGCGCTTCAGCAGCGCGGTGCAGATTTTGAGCATTCCGCAGGAAGGAGTCGCGTTCCTTGTAGGTCATTTCATGCGGGTCGATGGTGAGGGTGAGGGCGGCGAGATTATCCGTGGCAGATGAAAGGTTGGTGATGGAGCAGGTGGCAGCGGCGAGGGCGTTGGCGACGACAGTGAGCGTAGTGTTTCTTTTGATGAACTGGGTGAAGTGAGGGAGGTGGTGGTCATCAGGATGCACTTGAGGAAGTAGGTCGGCGGGATGGATGTGGAGGTTGTCGTCCTCGAAGTGGACAACTGTTGTATTTTCAATGAAGACCTCTAGTGGGAGGTCTGGGACGGCGAGGAAGGGCGAGAAGGCGGCGACAGTTTTGTTAATGCGCCAATGGGCGCAAGAGAGGAGAGCCAGGGTGATGAAGTAGGCGGCGAGGGCGAAGAAGGTGAACATGGTAGTATAATGTGTTTATTGGCGTTAGGTGACGATTCCAGGAGAGTTTATATTCATTCCGAATCGCTGATTTCCGAGTCGGAGGGCCAATTTTCTGTATTCAACGGGTCTTCAATTGCAGGGTCGGTGAGGAGCTCTCGTTCTTCCCTCATGAATATGGTTAATGAATTCAAATGTTCAATCCCAGGTGTCGTTGTCGGTGTAATTCGGAATTTTCTGATTCGTCTGACGATATCCACTATTACCTGTACCATCGCGAGAGATAGATAATCAAGTTCGTCGAGGATGTCTTCCATGAAAAGGCGAGGTCTTCTTGGTATTCTGATTCCTCGGCTAATTTGCCAGATCTGCGCGCTACACTCCCGTGTCTGTTTAGTGATTTCATCCATCTGTTTATATTCTTCTGGGCAAAGCAGTCTTCCATGAGCGCTTTTATAGACATCACTGCTTTTGACGGCTAAAAGTTGGTAGGCAGGCGGATTCTCATTGTAGAGAGGTAGATCATCGGTTGAAAATCGTAGGTCGTGGTACTTGGGAAGATAATTCTGGGCATCATTGCAGGGGAATTCCGTTATCCCTGAAGGATTCTTTTGGTGACGGTGATCGAGACGAGGGGTGCGATAATATCGTGTGACTAATGCCATAGTTCGGGTAAGTTTTCCTGGCGGGGTCGGTGCTCTAAGAGCGTGTTGGAAGGGGAGGTATTGTATGTGGGTATAGACGGTCTTTTCTTTAAGGGCTATAGTGTATCGAGAGATTGTAGAGCAGTTCCGTTTTGTATAATGGTAGTTTTGTTTCAAGACGTGGCGGTTCCTATATCGCGTCATGGTTCAGAGGTGTCGATGTTGTTGATATTCTGAGAGGATATCAGTGGCGTTTGCAAGATTGCGAGCGGGTTCCCAAGAGTTATCGTTCGATCTGTAGCCTTTCCATTTAACTAGATAATGGTAGCCTGCGCCTCGTTTCCTGTGGGCTAGAATTGCCTCTACTTCGAATTCCTCTTGTCCATTTACGAGATCAGGGGGTGGTTTCATATAATTCGGGCCGTGCGCAGTTGTTTCTCTGTACGGGGTAAGGAGTGACGCATGAAACACAGGGTGAATGCGCCATTGTTTCGGGAGTTTCAATTTGTACGTTACTGGTCCCATCACTTGTTCGATTTCGAAGGGTCCTTCTCGTTTTGGTGCTAGTTTTCTGGATGGGTATGGTATGTGAAGATTTCGGTTTTCAAGCCAAACTTTGGTACCCTTTTCAAATCGTATTGCTTTGTCTCTGCATCGTGTTGCCACTAGTTGTCTTGCTAGTTCATGTGCTGCTAGCGCTTCTTCTCTGGCTTTTCTTAGGAACTGAAGGCGCTCTTCCGCTGCTGGCGTGGTCATTCGCGTAGTAGCTGTGGGAAGCGCAACAGGGTCCGTTCCATACATTAGCCTGAATGGGGAAGTTTTAATCGTGTCATGATGTCGGTTATTGTGAGCAAATTCAGCTATTGGGAGAAGCGGTTTCCATAGATGCGGTTCATTTGAGCAGAACATTTGGAGATAGACTTCTAGTTCTTGGTTGACTCGTTCTGTTTCCCCATCAGTCTGAGGATGGTAGGCTGTGCTCATTCTGTGGTCGATTCCTAATGCTTTTCGTATTTCCTGAAATACTTTTGCAGAGAACTGTGGTCCTCGATCCGAGATTAAAACGTCGGGTAGGCCAAACTGTTTGAAAATTTCCAATACATAAAGTTCCGCAGTTCCTAGTGCATCGATTGTCTTTTTGCAAGGTGTGAAAATTACCCCCTTTGTAAGGCCATGGTCCACCATGACCAGGATCGAGTCAAAGCCATCGGAAAGGGGTAAATCAGTGATGAAATCAAGGGTCACTTGCTGAAAGGGACAGGTTGCTTTCGACGGAATTGGGTGAAGGGCTGGTACGTTCGGGTGTGTGTTAATTTTCATCTGCTGGCAGAGGGCGCATCCTTCTATCCATTCTCTGACATGTTTGAACATTCCAGGCCACCAGTAGTCACGCTTAAGGAGTCCAAGGGTCTTTAATCGTCCAGGATGGCCAGATGATCGCGCTTCATGTGTTTCTTTGATTAATTTGGTTCGTAATCCGTCTTGGTCAGGGATATAGGTTTTTCCGAGATAGTGAACAATGCCGTTTGTATAAGACCAATCCTGTATATTTGATTTGATCGGTGGGGCCCGGTGCGTGGTGATAACCTCAATTAGAATGCATCCAAAATCGTCTTTTGACATTGCCTTTTGAATTTCCGTGACTAGGTCTTCTGCAATAAGACAAATAAAACGATCTTCTGGTAAGACTACGACGTCTTCTGGAGATTCGCTATTTCCCATATGATCAGGGCGTCGAGATAGGGCATCAGCTTCAAACATTTTTGTTCCAGGGACGTGTTCAATCCGTAGGTCAAATTCTGATAATAGGGATGACCATCTAGCTTGTCTGGGCGTTAAGCGTTGGGCAGTTCGATAATAGGACAGATTCTTGTGATCGCAATGAACTATTGTGGTGTGGGGTGATCCGTGCAGCAAATGTCGCCAGGTCATCAGTCCTTTGATAATTGCTAAGAGTTCCTGATCATAGATCTGGTAATTCTGTTCCGTTTGTGTTAATGCGTGTGAAATAAATCCACAGGGATGTAGAGATCCTGTTTCGTCGGCTTGTTTCAAGACTGCTCCTATTGCCTTATTTGATGCATCAGTTTGGAGGATAAAGGGTCGAGTAGGATCTGGCATTAATAATACCGGCATAGATGCAAATCGTTTCTTTAGAATTTCAAAAGCGTCGTTCCGTTCAATGGTCCAGTCAAATGGTTCTGTTTTCTTAGTGAGGTTGGTAAGTGGTTTAGCGATGGCAGCAAAATTCCCAATGAAACGTCGGTAGAAGTTCCCAAATCCGAGGAATGATTGGACCTGTTTGACAGTGGTAGGGACTGGCCAATCTGCGATCCCGGCTAGCTTTATTGGGTCCATCTGAATGCGTCCAGGGGTGATGATCATTCCTAGGAATTCGACTTCCTGCATGGCGAACTTGCATTTTTCAAGTTTCAGGAATAGATCGTTATCTTGTAGCCGTTGTAAAATTTGTTTTGTCCATTCTTCTAGCTGTTCTAGTGTTTCCGCACAGATTAACATGTCATCCATGTAAATGATCAGCCATCCTTCGTTGATCATGTCTCTAAAGTACTCGTTCATCATAGTTTGAAAAGTTGACGGCGAGTTGCATAGTCCAAAGAACATTACTGTTGGTTCGTAAAGCCCTCGATTGGTGATAAAGGCTGCCTTCCATTCGTCTCCCTTCTTGATGCGAACATTGTTGTATCCCCATCTGAGGTCAAGTTTGGTGAAGTACTTGGCGCCTCGTAATTTAGTCATGAGATCAGAAACAAGGGGAAGGGGATATGCATTCTTGACAGTCCATTCATTCAGGTATCAGTAGTCCTGACAGGGTCAAAGTGCTCCGCTCTCTTTCTTTGCTACAAAGAAGAATGGTGACGCTTGTGGAGACATAGATGGTTTAATGTATCCTTTCTTGAGTTGTTCATCAATCCATTCGTCTAACAGCCCTTGTTCCTTGACCGATAGAGGGTAAAGTTTACTAGCTTTTGGAATAAAACCTTCCTTTGTGTTGATCGTGTGATCCCATGGTCAACTGGATGGGAAGCGTTCTGATGCTTTCTTGTCAAAGATAGTGCACCATTGCTCATATTCTGTAGGTAACGTAGTGGATGGTTTGTCCTTCTTTAGCCTATGCTCTAGTTCTTGTGATGCTGATGTTTTAACTCTAATCCAGTAGTCATCTTCACCCCATTGCTGGGAGTCAAGGGCTAGCTGCCAGATTGCTTTTGGCGTCGTGTCCAGATCTCCAATTTTCAGAGATTTCTCTCGCCAGTTGATGATCGGGTTATTTTCTTCTAACCAGGGTATTCCTAAAATCATTCGTTGATCGCCTAGCTTAGTGATCCAGAACCAGTTGATAAACTGCTGTCCTTCAATCATGTAGCATATCTTGGTTCAATGTGTGATCATTCCTTTCACATTTACTGTTCCGTCTGCGTTTCTGACTTTGATTGGTTTCTTAAGTCGTTCTTTCCTGAGCTCCTTTACTGCTCCTTCATCTACAAAGTTTCCTTCTGCTCCACAATCAATTAGGGCAGATGTTCCAGCGGGTAAATCGGTTGATTTGATAGTTAATGAAATGCGCTTGTCATTGTTGGATAATACTATTACAGAATCAAGCGCTAACTGTTCAGATCTCGATAATAAGGAAGGGCCAACCGCTGAGTGACGCTTCCTAACTAAAAACCCTCGTTCTCGAATTTGTTTAAGAGGGCATTCTTCTCTTCAATAGACATTGCTGAAAAGATGGCTCTAATTTTCTTTGCTGGTTCGTCTTCTTCCTTCTGTTGTTCCTCAGTGACGGAATGGACTGCCTTATTCTGGTAAGAAGACCTGGATGAAGACGCATCATTGCGTTTCGGGCAGTTCCTGGAGATGTGTCCCTGTGTTCCACATCTGAAACACTTGCCAGTCTTTCGGTATTCCTCTTTTTGATCATCTGTCAATCGGCTAGGGATTGTGGTATTTATAGCTCTGATTGCTCCAGATCGATTATTATTGTTTCGATTGAAACGTGTTCCAGATCCATCATTGGTTCTCCTGTTTCCTTGTCCTGTCATGTCCCAAGCGTTATGGTGATCTTCGGCTTTATCATAGGCTTCTTGCATCGTCTTGATCTTCCTTTGGTCCTGTAAGATCGTTCTAGCAAGTTCTAATGGTAGTCCTTTGACAAATGCCTGCAATTGAGCGGGTATCCCAGTGAGCCCAGAGGTTCCTATATCCATACGAAATTTTCTGATGTATTCTGGGACTGAAACGCCGTTTCCAACTCTTAATTTGGATAGATTGTTCAGGGCTCTAAGGGCGCTGTTGACTTCTCCCCAATCATTGATGAAACGCGTTTCAAATGCTTCATAGTTGCTCCATTTGAATGTGGCTGTGGTACTGCCTCTGTTGTCATTCAATTCGCTTCGGATGATTGTTTTCCAATCGTCTAATTCTGGTCCCATGCACGCAAGCGCATATCTAACTTTCTTCTCATCTTTTTCTTCATAGTTCTGTTTGTTGAGGGTAAAGTAATCCTCAAGCTGTCCTAAAAATGACCTTGCTTTGATTCGTTTGCCTGTAAAGGGTTGTATAGGCTGCGGTTTGATATCTCCTTTAGAGCTAGCACTGGTTTCAGACGCCATTCTTGGTTCAGGAGTGATCGGTGGTTCGGGGTTAATTGGTGGTTCAGGGGTTGGTGTTCTGGTGATCGGTTTCGGTTCTGGAGTAGGGGTTCTACTCGGGGTTCTGGGTTTCGGAGATGGGGGTGGTCCTTGTTTCGAGTAATCTGTATCAAACGGGTTTTCCTCAAGCTTGGCTTGTTCAATTCGTAGTAATTCCTCCCACTCTGCTAAAAGATTAGCTGCGATTCCGTATCGGTCGTTGTCTCCAAGGAATTTCCTATAGAGGGTCCTAAATGGCTCGTTTTCTGGTTCCTTTACAAGGTAGAGCAGTTCTCCTTGTACTTCACTACCCCAGTCTAGGTAGATCTGATCGGGTAAATCGAATTCAAAGGCTCCTGAGTAAAAGTCTCCTGAAAAGTGTTGGTCTGGGACTGGTTCATTTCGTTTCCGTCCTTCTGTAACAAAGTACCAGGTTCGTTGGTAGAGAAAAACTTCTCGTCGTCTAAAGTAGGTTTTCCCCTTATAGGTGACGGATCCGTTCGGGGGTCGTTCCTGAGAGCTGCGGGTCTCAATGGTGTCGGCTAGGGATGATACCCTGAGCTAGTCCTGAGTTCCAACTTATGTTACGGTCGATGTCCACAACGTCGTTCAGCGTCCAAGTCTATAGCGGCAAACAGAGTCTCGGTCTGTTCCCAACCACTGGACAAGGATTCTAGGCACTAAGTCTGACGATGACAAAGGCTAGAGAGAGAGCGAGGAGAGCGGTTGAGGCGATGAGCAAAAGAGCGTTCAAGTTATGGATAAGATTCGACTAAGTTGGAACTAAAGAGCTATGGTACATGAGAGGGGTTTATATACGTTAAGAGAACAATAAGAATATAAGGGGAAAGAACATAGCTATCTAAGAAAGGAAAGATGAAGGTAGCTACCAAAGGAGATAACGTCCAGGCGTAACTATGGGTTTGTAACAAGTAAATGTAGTCCGTTAACAAAGGGAAAAGAGAATTGTAACAGAGGGCCAGGACAATGAAGTAGGCGGCGAGGGCAAAGAAGGTGAACATAGTTTCTTGTTACGATGTGAGGTTGGCATTGGGTGGTGACATTTGGAGAATTTATTCGTTTTCCAGATCACTGAATTCCATGTCCGAATCTGAACTTTCTATATCTAGCGGATCTTCGATGTCAGCGTCAGTAAGGAGTTCTCGTTCTTCTGTGATGAACCTGGTTAATGAATCTAGATGTTGGATTCCTGGTGTCATTGTTGGGGTGATTAAGAATCTTCTGACTCTTCTGATGATGTCTGCTATTACCTCTCCCACTGCAATGGACAAGTATTGAAGCTCATCCTGGATGTCTTCTATAAGAACGCGAGGCCTTCCTGGTATTCTGATTCTTCGGTTAATTAACCAGATTTGTGTGCTACACTCCTGTATCTGTTTAGTGATCTCGTCCATCTGTTTATATTCCTCCGGACATAGCAATCTTCCTTGAGCACTTTCATAAACATTACTGCTTCTGATGGCTAGAAGTTGGTAGGCAGGTGGATCTTTATTATAGGCAGGTAGATTGTCGGTTGAGAATCGTAAGTCATAGTATTTGGGAAGATAGTTCTGGATGGCATTGCAGGGGAACTCTGTTGTTCCTGAAGGGTTCTTTTGGTGACAGTGATCAAGTCGAGGGATGCAGTAGTATTGTGTGACCAACGCCACAGTTTGGGTGAGTTTTCCTAACGGGTTCGGTGCTCTAGGAGCGTGTTGGAAGGGGAGGTATTGTATGTGGGTATAGATGGTCTTTTCTTTAAGAGCTATAGTGTATCGAGAGAGTGTTGAGCAGTTCCGTTTTGTATAGTGATAATTTTGTTTCAAGACGTGGCGGTTTCTATATTGAGTCATGGTTCAGAGGTGTCGACGTTGTTGATATTCTGATAGGATATCGGTGGCGTTTGCAAGGTTGTGAGCGGGTTCCCAAGAGTTATCATTCAATCTGTAGCCTTTCCATTTAACTAGGTAATGGTAGCCTGCGCCTCGCTTCCTGTGGGCTAGAATTGCCTCTACCTCAAATTCCTCCTGTCCATTTACGAGATCAGGGGGTGGTTTTACATACTTCGGCCCATGCGCAGTCGTTTCCCTGTACAGGGTAAGGAGTGACATATGAAACACAGGGTGAATGCGCCATTGTTTCGGGAGTTTCAATTTATATGTCACTGGTCCCATCACTTGTTTGATTTCAAAGGGTCCTTCCCGTTTTGGTGCTAACTTTCTGGACTGATATGGTATGTGAAGATTTCGGTTCTCAAGCCATACTTTGGTGCCCTTTTCAAATCGCGTTGCTTTGTCTTTGCATCATCTTGCCACTAGTTGTCTTGCTAGTTCATGTGCTGCTAGTGCTTCTTCTCTGGCTTTCCTTAGGAACTGAAGGCGTTCCTCTGCTGCTGGTGTAGTCATTTGTGTTGTAGCTGTGGGAAGCGCAACAGGGTCCATCCCATACATTAATCTGAATGGGGAAGTTTTGATTGTGTCGTGATGTCGGTTATTGTGAGCAAATTTGGCTATTGGGAGAAGCGGTTTCCATAGATGCGGTTCATTGGAACAGAACATTCAGAGGTAGACTTCTAGTTCCTGATTGACTCGTTCTGTTTCTCCATTGGTTTGGGGATGATAGGCTGTGCTCATTCTGTGGTCAATTCCTAATGCTTTTCGTATTTCCTGGAATACTTTTGCGGAGAACTGTGGTCCTCGATCCGAGATCAAAACGTCGGGTAGGCCAAACCGTTTGAAGATTTCAGAGACATAAAGTTCCGCGGTGCCTAGCACATCAATTGTCTTCTTGCAAGGTGTGAAAATTACCCCCTTTGTAAGACCATGGTCCACCGTGACCAGGATTGAGTCAAAGCCATCAGAAAGGGGTAGATCAGTGATGAAATCAAGGGTTACTTGCTGAAAAGGGCGGGTTGCTTTTGACGGAATCGGGTAAAGGGCTGGTACGTTTGGGTGTGTGTTAATCTTCATCTGCTGACAGAGGGTGCATCCTTCTATCCATTCCCTGACATGTTTGAACATTCCAGGCCACCAATAGTCACGTTTAAGGAGCTCAAGGGTCTTTAATCATCCAGGGTGACCTGATGATCGTGCCTCATGTGTTTCCTTAATCAATTTGGTTCACAACCCGTCTTGATCAGGGATGTAGGTCTTTCCGAGATAGTGAACAATGCCATTGGTATAAGACCAATCTTGTATGTTTGATTTGATCGGTGGGGCACGGTGCATGGTGATAACCTCAATTAGAATACGTCCGAAATTGTCTTTTGACATTGCTTTCTGAATTTCTGTGACTAGATCTTCTGCAATAAGACAAATAAAACGATCCTCTGGTAGGACTACAATGTCTTCTTGTAATTCACTGTTCCCCATATGATCAGGGCGTCGGGATAGGGCATCCGCTTCAAACATTTTTGTGCCAGGGACGTGCTCAATGCATAGGTCAAATTCTGATAATAGGGATGACCATCTAGCTTGTCTGGGCGTTAAGCATTGGGCGGTTTGATAGTAGGACAGATTCTTGTGGTCGCAGTGAACTATAGTGGTGTGGGGTGATCTGTGTAGTAAATGTCGCCAGGTCATCAATCCTTTGATAATTGCCAAGAGTTCTCGATTGTAGATCTGGTAATTCTGTTCTGTTTGTGTTAATGCATGTGAGATAAATCCGCAGGGATGTAGAGATCCTGTTTCATCTGCTTGTTTCAGGACTGCTCCTATTGCCTTATTCGATGCATCGGTTTGAAGGATAAAGGGTCGAGTAGGATCTGGCATTAATAATACCGGCATAGATGCAAATTGTTTCTTCAGAATTTCAAAAGCATTGTTCTGTTCAGTGGTCCAGTCAAATGGTTCTGTTTTCTTAGTGAGGTTGGTAAGTGGTTTAGCGATGGCAGCAAAATTTCCAATGAAACGTCGGTAAAAGTTCCCAAATCCGAGGAATGATCGGACTTGTTTGACTGTGGTAGGAACTGGCCAATCGGCAATCCCTGCTAGCTTTATTGGGTCCATCTGAATGCGTCCAGGGGTGATGATCATTCCTAAGAATTCGACCTCCTGCATGGCGAACTTGCATTTTTCAAGTTTCAGGAATAGATTGTTATCTTGTAACCATTGTAAAATTTGTTTTGTCCATTCCTCCAGCTGTTCTAGTGTTTCCGCACAGATTAACATGTTGTCCATGTAAATGATCAGCCATCCTTCATTGATCATGTCCCTAAAGTACTTGTTCATCATAGTTTGAAAGGTTGACGGTGAGTTGCATAATCCGAAGAACATTACTGTTGGTTCGTAGAGCCCTCGATTGGTAATAAAGGCTGCTTTCCATTCGTCTCCCTTCTTGATTTGAACATTGTTGTATCCCCATCGGAGGTCTAGTTTGGTAAAATACTTGGCACCTTGTAATTTAGTCATGAGATCGGAAACAAGGGGAAGGGGATATGCATTTTTGACGGTCCATTCATTCAGGTATCGGTAATCCTGACAGGGTCGGAGTGCTCCACTTTCTTTCTTTGCTACAAAGAAGAATGGTTACACCTGCGGTGATGTAGATGGTTTAATGTACCCTTTCTTGAGTTGTTCATCAATCCATTTGTCTAGCAGTGTTAGGACTAATCCTTGACACAATCACAAGCTTCAGAGAAGAGAATAGAATAGAGACGAAGCTATTAGACACAGTAGTCTGTAACCTACAAGGAGGAAACAATCTAGAGTCTTAAGGACTCCTACCTACAGAACGCACTCCTTATATACCTGAGTCATTGGTCTGTGCACACAGTCTGCGCAGCTGCTAAGGCTATGCACGCGCAGCAACGAGACCCAGACTCATCTCCCAGACCTGTCCGGACTTACCCAGGCTCCCGGTCCCTTCCCGCGAACGCCGTTTCACCCAATATCCCCTAATAGCCCTGATCGTATAGCCACCCTGGGTTATATAATCCTCCTGCCATATCTGGATAGGGGTCCCGCACCATATGCTCGCATCTTGTTATACGTCCGTAGGCCTCTGAATAAAATAGAGAAAAATACAGAAAAAAGTCCATATCGTAACATGACCTCCTCCTTAAGACTTCACATCCCGAGAAGTCACGTGTTGGTTGTAAATCGCTTCAGCGCCGGGCGCTATAGCATGCGATGGTTTGCCCTAGGGGAATCAAGCGTGGGTTTAACCGGCCCACCGCGCTCAAGGTCTCTTGAGAATGCCCTTCCATGTTGGGTTCAGCGTAAATGAGCTTTCGGTCACCTTTCCACCGTTGCCAATTCCGTTTTAGTTTGTCGAGGTAATCACGCTCGAATTTGCCATCTTCCCAACCGAACAACCGTTTGGGAGCCTTTGTATCCGTATAGTTCTGCCAATTTTTAAACTGTAGATCTGTGGCCGCTAGTCGTTGTGGAGCACTTGGATTTTGCCTGTGGAACTTCTGAACCTCTTTCTTAGCATTGGCAAGGTTTTCTGCAGGTTCCCACGTAGATTCTTCCACGGGGTAATTCTTCCACTTGACCAAGTATTCCAATCTGCCACCGTTTCGTCCGCTGACTCTACTGTCCATGACCTCTTCAACTTTGTACTCATCGTCTTCGGATTCCTCCACCATTTGTGCCTCTTTTCGTTTGGTGACTTTCTCGACTTGGTTGGGGAATTCTGGGGCAATATAGGGCTTTAGGAGTACCTTGTTAAAAACGTTGTAGATTTTCCAGGCTGCGGGAATCTTTAACCGATATGCAGATGTGCCAATTTTCTCAACCACTTCCAAGGGTCCCACAAATTTGCCGTCTAACTTCTTAGTTGCTCGAAGTGTCAGCAAATTTTCTGTACTGAGGTATACCTTATCTCCTGGTTGATAGTTTCGCGCTGGTGTTCTGTGTGCATCCCACCGCTTCTTCATTGCTTCAGCGGTTTTTTCCAGCGCAGTTTTGGCCTTAGCATGGACATCCTCGATTTCTTTAACCAGTTCTTCCATGACAACAGTTTTTGGTTGATACAGTGGGTTCATCCCCTTGTTGGGATGTCTTCCATAGTTCATGAAGAATGGTGAAAACCCCGTAGACGAGTGTATCCGGTTGTTATGGCAAAATTGGGCTACCGTGAGCCAGTCACTCCAGTTGTCCTGCCGATGGTTGACGAACATGGTCAAGAATTCCTTAACTTCCTGATTTACCCGTTCTGTCTGTCCATCAGTTTGTGGATGATACGCCGTAGATCTATTAGCCTGTATTCCTAAGATCCCATATAGATCGTCCATGAATTTTGAAACGAATTGTGGTCCCCGATCACTGATGCCTTTTTTTGGTAAACCATGTTTCTGGAACACATTATCTCTGAACAAGACTGCCACTCCTTGCGATGTGATTGACGACGTTGTCGGGAGGAAGTAAGCCTTCTTTGTAAACCGATCTACCACAACCATGATCATGTCATTGCCTTTTGAGTCCGGTAATGGTCCGATTAGATCTACTGAGATGACCTCCCATGGTGCGTCAGGGATTTCATTTGGATTTAACGGCGCTGCTCTTGGCTGTCGATCCGGCTTTGCTCTCTGGCACGTTTCACATCCTCGTATAAAGCGTTCAATGTCCTTTCGCATTTGCGGCCACCAGAAATTACGAGTGAGACTTTCCACAGTTTTAACTACCCCTGAATGTCCCCAGGAATGATGAATCTGAATTAGGTCACCCCTGATCCGCGCGTCTGCTGGGACGTAAATCCGACCCTTCCATTCAACTAACCCTTTCTCGTTTTTAAAGTCAGGGTCTTGTTGTTCAATGCCTTGTCGAACCTGAGTTTCCCATTGCCGAGCCGAAACCTTTTGAATCTCCTTAATGATGTCCTTGATTGCCAGATCATTGTCATAGACCCTTACAAACAAATGATCTTTCAGGAGTATCACTCCTTCATTATCATTCTGTCCCTTTTCGTGTCCTGCTCTTCTTGACAATAGGTCTGCTTTCGAGTTAGACTTCCCAGATCGATGCTTAATTACGAAGTTGAACTCCTGCAAGTCCGTGACCCATCGTGCCTGCCGTCTGTTCAGATTCTGCGGTTTTCGAAAGTATGTGAGGTTTTGATGATCTGTGAGAACCTCAATCTGCTCTCTTGCACCTTTCAGGTAATGAGACCATTCGTAAAATGCATGCATGACTGCAAGCATTTCCTTGTTGTAGATCTCATAATTCCGTTCAGCTTCATTTAACGACTTTGAAATAAATGCCACAGGTCGCCATGTGCCATCCTTGCTCTGCTGGGACAAAATTCCGCCAATTGCAAAGTCAGATGCGTCTACTTCGACACGAAATTGACCATCGTCATCAGGAATTTTGAGGACTACCTCCCTCGCCACAAGGTCTTTCAGTCCCTGAAAGGCCAATGTCTGCTGATCCGTCCACTGCCACTCAACCTTCCCAGTAAGACTTGTTAAAGGTTTCGCCATTTTAGCAAAACCTTGCACAAAACGCCAGTAAAAGTTGATAAAACCCAAGAACTGTTGCAATTCACATTTGCAGGTAGGAATTGGCCAATCAACTACTGCTTGTACCTTGCCTTTCTCCATTTGAATGGAGTCCTGACTGATGACTAGTCCTAGAAAGTCTATCTGAGGTTGATCAAACCAGCACTTCTCCGGTTTCAAGGATAACTTGTGATTCTCCAGTTTCACTAAGATGTGGTTAACATGCATTGTGTGTGCGTCCTGTGATTGGGAGAATACCAAGATGTCATCCATATAAATGACGACCCATCCTTCAGCAATTTCTTGCCTGAAGATATCGTTCATCATCGTCTGAAACGTTGCCGGGGAGTTACAAAGACCAAAAAACATGACCAGAGGTTCAAACAGGCCTCGGTGAGTTTTGAAAGCCGCTTTCCACTCATCACCCTCTTTGATCCTAATGTTATTGTAACCCCATCTGATATCCATTTTCGAGAAAACCTTGGCTTTTGATAGGCGATCAATCAATTCGCCAATTAATGGCAATGGATATTGGTTCTTCCTCGTGATGTCATTTAATTTCCGGTAGTCCTGTACTGGTCTCAATTTACCATCCTTCTTTTTGACAAAGAAGAACGGTGAGGCCTGCTCGGAGGTACTTGGTCTGATCCATCCAGACTTCAAGTTTTCTTCTAAGAACTCATCCAACTGTTCCCGTTCTTCTTTATTCAACGGGTATACTTTACAATCAGTTGGCTGTCCTCCTGGAATAAACTCGATGGCATGATCCCATGGCTGCCTTGGTGGTAATTCATCAAACGTTTCCTTCTCAAATACTTTACGATATTTGAGATAGTGCCCAGGCACTGTCTCTTCTAGGGATCGTTTTTTACTAGCCAGCGCCTCTTTTGCTGCGATGTCAGTGGAGAGTGGTCTTAGTTTTAACTCCTCTGGTCCTATATGTACAGCAAACAGACGTTCCCCATCTTCTAAGGGTTCGGTTTCGTCAACCTCCTCCTCAGGCTTGGTCACACTGGACTGGTTCCAGCAAGTTCCTGGACAATGGCTGAAAGTTATTTCATGCTTCTTCCAATTCATACTAGGATTATGCAATTGTAACCAGTCATGGCCCAAAAACAAGTCCGTTTTTCCAAGTTGTGCCACACAGCAGTCCATGACTTCCTCATGGTCTCCGATCCGTAGTTTGAACTGGACCATGTATTCAATATTCCCCATAGTATTACGAGTCCCATCTGCATTATAGACTGGTACCGGCCGTAAAAGGCGTCGCTTGTTCATCTGATGCTTTTCCACAAACTCATTGTTAATGCATGATTCGGTACATCCTGAGTTGACTAAAGCCGTGACAGGAATTGTGGATCCTGTATCCATGGTAGTTATGACTCCTCTAAGGTTCATTTCTTGTTTTCCTGAAGCTTTAACAATTTGTTGTCGCAACTGTGCCAAATTCCACATTGCTTCGGATTCTGATTGCTGATTCAACTCTTTTAATAGTTGCGGTGTCACTTCAGATAAACGTTTCTCATGAACCCATCCTTTTAGACAGTCTATAGCAACCTGTTCATTTTGTTGCCATATCCTCCTCATTACCCATGCAGGGGTCCATTGTTTGATCCGGGGTTTGGCGCTCACACTTAAGTTTCGAATTCGATGAATATGAGATGAATACTCATATAATAATCCTTGTATATTTACACAAGAGTCATTGTCCATTTTCAAAACTCTATCAGCCAGCAGCGCTGAGCGCTCGCCTACTGGCTTTCTCCAAAACCCTTTTCCTTTCCGAGTTCTTTCCATTGCTCCTCGGTGAGCTCTTCTATTTTAACCTCTCTTGCCCTCCACTTCCCCTTATCCTTCCACCACGGTTTCCTTGGTTCTGGGCATTCTCGTGCAAAGTGTCCTTCTTTGCTGCAATTGTAACAACTTCCGGTAACTGGTTTCCTACTTTTATCCACATCCATAGCGTTTGGGTCTTTGGATGTTGTTGGCGTACTATATTGAAACTGGTTTGGTTTACTATCCTTAGCAACTGTTTTTTCTTTGTAACCGCCTTTTTGTCTATCTGGCCCGTACGCCTCTGTTGCCTTATGATAGGCTCGTGCAAGCTCTATTGCCCGATCCTGGATCTGCTTCAGGGTTGCATCATCCCCTAAATTTCCGTGCCTAATCAGATCTCGTCCTAATGCAGGGTTGATGTTTTGCTTAAACAGCGCAATCAGCGCCCTATGATCCCAGCCAACCAATGGTAGTAATGCATTAAACCGAACCACATGATCCTCAATCATTGTGTTTCCTTGCTTTAGTGCCAGGATCGCATCTGTCGCTTTCTCTCGTGTTTCGGTTGACATGAAAAATTCATGCATTTGTGTTGCAAAGTCCTCCCAGGAAGTGAAAGGGAATTGATTCCTTAACGGCTGTTGGATCTCATGGTCATTCACTATTACGCCTTGATTAAGCGATGCCCAAGACAGATTGGTTGGCCATCCAGAATTAACCACTTCATTTTGATATTCTTGGTCTGCATCCTGGACCGCTTTGAGTTTAACTCCTGCCCAATCTCCTGCTCGGTTGTCCTTTCCCTTTCTAATTCTATACAAGCAAATGGAAATCTTTCGGTCCAACTGAGTTTCACGGGCCAATGTGAAATATGTCCTCATCTGTCTCAGCCATCCATCTACCATACGAGGATCTCCTTCGTAGTAGTCGGGCATTTCAGCTTTAGTAAGGGGTGCGGGTGGTGGTATTGGGTTAGCGCGTCGATATTCATTGACTATCCCAGCCACTACTTGTCCGATAGCTGTGATAGTTTCTTCCCGCTGCATCTGCTGCCTCTGGATTGCATCCTCTTGAGCAGTGATTTGTGCCGCTGTTGCTCCTTGAGGAGCCGGCAATTCCGTTTCTTCCGCCCATACAGTTCTCCAGCCGGTCAAAGCGTTGTACATATTAGCAAGCATATCGGCAGTGAACCGGAAGGCCCCGAGCCGCTTGTGTCCTGAGCCAGACCTACTCATCAGGTCTAGATGTGTCCATCCGTCATACCCATTCATTTGCTTATCAATATGATAGCAATGTTCCAGACCATGGGTTCGATGAATCGAGATTCTGATTCGTTCATTCCGTAAATTAGGATCCCAGGATACTACTTCATGAATTTGTGGGTATGCTGGCCAATTGTATTCATCCCAATATTGCGCTTTGATCAGGAATAAATAACAAAATCCAGGAATGTCCGGGTGAAGCATGTGTCTGTCATAACGGGGTTTCGGATACGGGTATGGAGTGGAAATATCCTTCTTAATCTCCCTCCTCCAATTGTCGATTTCTCGTTTTTGTGCTTCTGTATTGGATGAGCTGGGTGCATCGAGATCTTCTTTCATCCAGTCTAAGGGATTGGCAATGGACCCCCCATTCCAAGTCCAATCTGCTCCCTGAGTTCGAGTTAACACTTTACTTGGTCCGAATGCACTGATGACCGCTTGGGAATATGATTTTTTAACCGCTACCTGTCCTAATTCTGGCAAAGATCGGACCGATGGATTCTTAGAGACCCCTTGTACAAACGAGGATATGGTTGCGGGCGATTTGGATCTTGGTTTCTTTGATTTTCCTTGTCCTCCAAATCTAGCTTGTTTGTTAAATTTCCCATGCCGCTCCAAGCGTTCCAGGTCTTTCCAGGTATAAATCTCATCCTTTTTAAGACTTAATTCCGCCCATTCCAGTACATGGAACTTGTCTGGTTTTACGTTATCTTGTAAACCGAAAACTGCCGAGTAGTCCCTGAGTTCGGGTTCCAATGAAAGAATTTGTTCCAACGTAGGCCATTCTGGCCAATGGAATTGGTTATGGAATTCCTTCTTGAACAGATATAGATAACAGTATCCGTTCACTTTCCATGGTGCCGTTCTGGGAATGGCCGTTGTGTACGATCCAGGTAACACCGGTTTCTCTTTTGAGATCCCTTGGACCCAGCGCTGTGTGAACTCGACATCCTCTCCTAACTTGGATAGAAAGTAATCGTGATCGGGCGGCGTGAAGATTTCGTCTTCCCCATATTGGGATATGTGGGGTGGAGTATAATTCCTCGGCAATTTCCATTGGATATATGCAGAAAGATATGGGTCATATCTTTCTCCTCAGAGTTGTTCCTCATTTTGGAGTCTCCGCTCGTTTCTCATGACTCGCCCTGCATTCATGATATTTCCATTTAAGGCATGCATCAACCGATTTCTTTCTTTTGTCGTCAAGATCAAGCCATCATGTTTCAGTGTGTATACATTGAAACTGATTAATAGTAATTCGATGTTGGAGGGCGTGTTGAATAATGCCTCCCGTGCTGCTGATCCTGGCTCTAGCTGATTCAGTACATCCTCCAGGGTCTTTTGTTCCCGTGCTATCTGCTGCTCAAGTTCCTTGAACCGGCGCTTTTGCATTAACTGTTCGTGGCATAATTTTAGTAACTCTTGCCACACGTCTTCCTGTTCCTTGATGGCCACTTCTTCAGCGCGCCATGCCGCTAATTTCTCCTGACGTTTCATTTCCTTTTGAAGACATCTTTGTTCCTTCTGCCAGCGCTGCCAAGCCCTGACATGTGCATCGCAGGGCCGGTTGTCGGTCCGAGGAACTAAGGAACTATGGTACATGAGTGGGGTTTATATACATTGAGAGAACAATAAGAGCTAAAGGGGAAAGAGCATAGCTATCTGAGAAAGGAAAGGTGAAGGTAGCTATTAAAGGAGATAACGTCCAAGCGTAACTATGGGTTTGTAACAAGTAAAATGTAGTCTGTTAACAAAGGAAGAAGAGAACTGTAACAATAAAGTTAATTATTAATTGCACTACTCAATTTATATATGGTAATATACTTCTGTACTTTTGTGCAATTCCAACACATCATTTCTGATGCATGGATATTCTATTGGTGCAGTGGCTCAGACATATCCAATGCTTGCATAATCCCAACACAGGGAGCAGCAGATGTGAAGGGTGTGACATCACAAGTAGGGTGTTAGAAAAGTCTCTCAGGTGAGCATAAGAGGGGCATGGCAGACTTTCTATTAAGCAGACTACTCAACTTAAATATGGTAATATACTTCTGTACTTATGTGCAATTCTGATGCATCATATCTGATGTGCAGATATTCTGATAAGCACAGCAGCTTGGACATATCCAATGCTTGCATATGTAATCCCGACATAGTTAGTGTTGCCAAAGCTTGGCTTAGCTAAGCTACAGCTAAGCTAAGTTGCCGTAGCCAATTTTTGGCTATAGCTATGTAGCCATAGCTGATTTTTTGGCTACAAAGCAGCTATGTAGCCAGCTATAGCCAGTTTATTGGGGCTCCCCCCAATTGACTTGATACCTACACTATTACTTTAGCCTGGAACTTGAGCTGGCTTTGTTAGTTTTGTTTATGCTTGGTTTATTTTATACACCTAGCCAGTTCTAACATTGATATAGTATTCTAGGACAATGTCATGTGATAAGATATTGACTAGTCACTGGAGCCGGTTTTCAGCTATAGCTCAATAGCCATAGCTGATTGTTTGGCTACAAAGCAGCTACATAGCTGGCTATAGCTGGTTTTAATAGGCACCACCACCACTGACCACCTCCCATCACACCATTACTGCTGCCACCATTTGCCATTGCCACTCCTGACTGCCATGTCACATCTCCTGACAACTGCCACTCCCCCCTTCACTTGCTGCTGCACCCATTTACCACCAGGCCCAGATGATAAGCCCTGGTTTTTGTTTGTTTTTATTCACAGTGAGCTAGACCTTTTTTCAGCCCCTCCACATTCACCCACCCACTCACACCAACTATGCACCACACACCATGCACCACACACCACACACCATGCACCATGCAACCCCCACCCACCCTTGTCCTTCTGTCACCCACAACCAACTGACTAGCCTCCCCTTCAGACACCCACTTGCCCCCACCCTTGCTTGCACCCACTCCCACACACCCACATCACTAGGGCCCAGATGAATCTGTTTTGTCTGGGCCCCCCATATGTTTTTTTTTTCCCTTTTTTCATAACTAACTAAACCATTTTTCATGCAGGTAAATCATTGTAATGGCCCAGCCAATCGCAAACACCTCCCCCAGTCACTTGCAACATGGTGTGCACCTCGCCACCATGGCCAACCTCATAACCCGCACCCACCTTGCAACTCGCACCCATCCTGTTTGCCAACCCAACCCACATCACCCGCCATCACCCATGACCCAATGATCCTACATTCTCTTCTTGTTCTTGCATCCCTCACATAGCCTGCTTTTTCACCTACCTGCCTACCTGCTTTCTTGCTCACTTGCCTGTCTGCCTGCCTACTTTCTCACTTGCCATTCACCACTTGCCCCTTCATCCACTGCTTTTGCTCACTCACCAGCCTGCCTGCTTACCCTGTCACTGTATCCATCCTGCCTACCTTTATTTCCTAGTACAAAATAGAAGTTGAGTTATATTGTAATATAAGATAGCATGTTTTGATTCTGCAATTAAAATATACAAATTCTTGACTCTTAAACATGCTCAAGTCCACCTTCTGAGCCTTCATTCTCTTGTTCTTCCATGGCCTCAATCACTTCCTCAATGATCTTCTCCAGCTCATCTTCATCCTGCCCTGCCTGCTTCAAATTCCTGCCATAACTATCTGGATCTTCTGGCTGGGCAGTCCTGGCCATGTACTCAAATTCCATAACTTCATCATCCCATGATAATCCCTCTGTAAAGCTCAGGGAGGGGCCTTTCCTAATTGTAAACTTCAGAACCTGAAGGGCCTCCATCAGTCCAGGGGTAATCCTCCTCCTTCTAGGTGCCATGGTTTCCTTTCCAGAAGAAAAAACTCTTTCACATGGGACACTGGTGGCCTGAATTGGTAGGATGTCCATGGCAAGCTGGAATAAGTGAGGGTACTCAGATTGCTTTGCCTTGTGTCAGGACCTGAAGTCAGACAATTCAAAAGAGATTTCAAATCCAAGTACCTGCCAAAATTCCAGAATTCCAACCTCCTGGTATTGAGAGCTTAGATATTGATCAACTTCTATTTCCAAAGTCTGTGACCTGGTTTCTGGTTGCTGTTTCTTTGTAAATAAAATACTTGCAGCAGTTTGCCTAGAGGATCTGGTTGCAGCCTGCTTCTGAGGTACATCAACTGGTCTTGCTTGGCTCTGATATGCCCTTAACTGTCAGAAGATGAGATATGGTTAGAAATATGATTTGAAGGCTAACTCACTGCATTCAGCAATGTCTTTTTGGCCAAGTAAACCCTATCTTCTGGCAAATAAGTAAACTTGCAGTGAGGATCAATGGCTAAGAGTATATTAGCCCATGGCAAACTATAGTTGTCAGCATACCCATGGCCAGTACATATGCAGGGGTTTTGTCCAGCTCCTCTTCATACTCTGCCAGTTTGTCTAGACTTGGTTGGATGATACTCTCCCAGTGCACATTTTCCTCTGCAAACTCTTTCCACCTCTGACTGAAAGCTGCAAAAGCAGGGATGATATAAGGGAGGGTAGGTGTCTTCTCAGTTCCAAGCATGTGCTGGAATGCATGAGGAACCTTAATTTGTATTAACACATGTTCTGCTAGACATGAACTCTTACCTTGAGAATCTCATTGTAATCTGTTAGTGTTTCCCAATCCTCCTCAGTTAATTCATATGAGTTTAAACCAAATTCACTGTCATTGATCATATCAATGATAGCCTATGGATGCATAAGGAAATTATTCCAAAAACTTCTTTCAGACATACCTGTTTAAGCTGCAATGCCCTCTTAATCATCAAAAGGGTAGAAGACCATCTAGTTGACACATCACAAAGGAGTTGGTAATCTTGTCCATAGTGTTTTTTGACATATTCAGAAAAATGTTGTTTTTTGGCATTGCTATTGCGAACCTGTGTTACAAGACAATTAATAAGGCATTATCATTGATAAAGAGATATTACAGCATTGGTGAAGGAGCAAATCACAGCAATACAGTCCTTCCTAAATCCACTTGGCACATACTCTGATTGATTTTCTTCAGCATATTTCAAGTCTGTGATGGCATTGAGAGCTGCTTTGCAGGCCAAGTTAACAATATGGGGAAAGCATCTAGAAAAGGTCAATAAGACCACTAAAAGCAAGTGGAAATCCTACCTAATCCTATTTCCAACAGCATCAAATTTTATCTTCTGCTTCTGAAGCATACTCTGCAGTGAAGTCATCATGGTATCATTATTGCTGGCATTATCACATGTCACCCATCCAATCTGTAAGCATATGAGTAATCGAAATAAGAGGATACAAAAACAAAGACCTTATGGGTTATTTTCAGTCTGTTGAGGATGTGAATAAAGCAATGGGCAAGATGTTTGCCAGTGTGTCTTCCAGGAATCTTGGTGAAACCAATAAGATCACTTCTCAATTCCAACTTCCTCTGTAACCCTGCCAGGGTTTTCACTTCAACCCCTTGAATCCAATGGGCTGTCACAGCCATAAATGAGGTGAGATTTGGGTCTGACCATGCATCAGTTGTTAGTGATATCTTTCCAATTGATCCCTGTAAAGTATAACCAAAAATTAAAGGCTATACATAAAAGATTAATCTGACCTTCATTTCCTCTTCCAATTTTTCAAGATGTGATGAGAATGCAGTCATGATGTGATTTCTGATGGCAGTCCTTCCAGGAATATCTGACACTTTCAAACCCTTCCTCAGGAGCAAAAAGATTTTGCATAGTCTTGGGGATTCCACAATGTTGATAGACTGCTCTCAATCAGACTTGCCATCAAAAGATTTAATGAATATGCCTACCACATCATCCCCAACAATAAATTCAACTAATGCATTCATAAAGGCCTCTTTAGAATAAAGGAGATGCTCAGTAGCCTCAAGCTCCTTCTCTGTGCCAAGAGCTTGCAGTGCTAAAGCAGAGGTAATAGGAATGCTCATTTTGGCACAAGAACTGGTCCACTCATCCAAATGAAACTTGATTAGGTGTAACCTGAGGTTGGAGACACCAGTGGTACTGCTAAAAGCTGCAACTTCATGGTCTGGATCAGCCTTTTGAGCATCACTAAAAAAAAACACATGTATTAGACACCAGGACAAGATTTGGAAACCAAAAAAATCACAGGCAAAACTTGCAGATATTCTTCACATCCTCTCCATCTTCAAGAGTCTTCCCCTTTCCTCTTCCTTTTCCCTTCCCCTTTTCCCTTCCCCTCTCCTTATCCCCCTGGAAGAATGTCCAAACATCTTTTGCACCACCCTTCTTTCTTTTATTCTTAGGCTCCATGGATAAAGATTCTGATTCCAAAGATAATGACTTCAACTGAGAAGCTATCCCAGTTGGTGACCCATGTGACTCATGATTATCAGATGACACTGAACCAAGTTCCACTACAGACATAGGGGAAGACCTGGAGTGGGGTGAATAAAACCCTGACAGCATGAGCTCTAGACCTTGAGGGTGTTGCTGGAACTGTTTTCCTAGCAGGAGTCAGTGGCTCCAATGGATCACACTACAAGACTCAATCTAATAGATATGCAAATTAACTGTATGCTTACTTGGAGAGCACATCTAGATGGTTGACAAATTGTTAGATAGAATTTCAGTTCTGACAATTGACTTTTGCATGTCCACTCACCATGGCCTATGTCACCTAGCTGAGGCTCTTGGCCTCCAAATAAATCAGATTCTCCTGGAGCAGAAGATTGATGGGCCACATTGTCAGTTCCTGTTGCTGATGGATAAGGTATTATCATCATTTCCTGCAATGTGACCTGCTACTCACCAAATGATTTGCTAGCCTCATGGGCTAATGATTTCTGAGCAGGCTGTTCAGTAGGCTGTTTGACTTTACAAAATAGGTGAGAAGTATGCAGGGCACAGGCAAAAAATATATTCACCTATAGTTCCTGACTTGGTTCTCATTGTATTAAATGCACCCACCTTAGAGTAGTCTGTAGGTATCATACATAGTAAGCCAAATGGTACCTCATTGCATGCATCTACTTACCAGCAGATTGTTTAGCTTTTCCAGCATTTTTTCGAGTCTTTCTTGCAGGGGGCATGGTTCAAGCAAGAAGGAAAATGATAGTAACCTAAATATAGATACAAATATGGAGATGGTCACAGATACACCAGCAAGGTCAAGCAAGGGTAGGGTAAGGGCACAGGTGGCAAGGACAAGGGTAAGGGTGACAAGAGCAGTGAGGCAAAGGGTGATGACAGTGGGGCAAGACAAGGGTGAGGACAATGAAGGAAGGGTGAGGGTGACAAGGGTAAGGGTGACAAAGGGCAATGAAGTGAAGGCAACAAGGGGCAAGGGTGACAAGGGTGGTGAGGCAAGTGTGGTGAGCATGGTGAAGCAAGGGTGACAAGGGCAGCAGGCGAGGGCAGCGAGGTTGGTGAGGTTGGTGAGGCAAGGGCAGTGAGGCAAGGGCAGCAAGGGCAGTGCAGCAAGGGCAAGCACAATGCTGTGCAATAAACCAGCTATAGCCGGCTATAGCTACCTGATAGCGGCTTTGCGGCAATAGCCTAGCCAATCAAAGCCATAGCCTATTTTTGGCTATGGCTTAGCTAATGATCGGCTTGGCTAAGCCGGCTAGCAGCTATTTAGACATAGTACATGCTTCTTGGTCTGAGGAGTATTTCATATTCAGACACTATGAACATTACTAATACATTACATATATGGTAGTTACAGTTACATTGTTTGTACTTCTTTACCTCTGGCCTATGTTGATTCCACCACCCTCGGAATGGGCCCCGATAACTTGCCGTTCACCTATGGACAGTTCTACTCTTCCGGGTCACAAGATCATCACCTTGGATTCCAACAGAGCCAGCATCAACTTGGTTTATGTATATACAGCTGTGAAATCACTGGAAGATCCTATATCATTGGACATTGCCTTGTAATCATGATGCATCATGGATGCATGGTCAAATGCCGACGCGACACGGGTGCGGTGTGTGCGCTATGTAAGATTGTTGTCGTGATCATTATGAGACGTGCGTAGGCCTCGGACCTCTAGCACTGGCACCAGGCGTCAGTCGTGTTGCACGGCTGAGCGTGGCTATCCATTTGACTGAAAAATGTTCGCTATTTTTCCCAACAAACTGGCACTCAATATAATATTCAACATTGCTCAGGAACTAACCATTTCCACTGAAACCTGTTTCCTCCCTTTTCTCGTTGCTTGCTCATTCCTTGGCACAGACAAAGTTGAAGCCGGAGCCGGTCTTGCTATGTTCCTGTGAACCGAAAATCCCGAGAGGCTGCCTGCGTTGTTGAACGTTTGAATCCGCAGGCCTTCAAGACTTGTTAAAGGTCAAACTTGGATGCGGCATGCCGTTTGACACATCCGGAGACACCTTCAGATGTTGAGTTTGTTCTACGGATTACTCAATTTCCAGAATGCCGGCACAAGACACTGCCACTGGAGGATAGCCTGAAGGGTGGGTCGAGATACTTATGACGAACACATTTCTTCGGCAGACGCCCAAATCGTTTTGGAGTTCAAAGTTTCAAAACAGCATTGCTGTCGCAGTCTCAGGAATAAAACAAGAAAACAGGCCAAGGGCGCACTTGGGGTTTATCCAAGGCAGATGCTGGGACAGAAGAAAAACGATCGAATGGTCCACTGGCAGGCCATCATCAAAATTTGTCAGAGCGGTGTGGAAAAGGGTGAAACGTCCGTTACGCCCGAAGGGCTTTTTTATTATGGTTATGTATTTGGAATATGTATTCAATACAACTGACGACGTACGCAACAACCGAGCAGAATTTCCACCATACAGCTGGCCAACATTGGCGTTTGGCATGGCTCTCCCAAAAAACGCGAGGCCACAATCTTACTCGTCTCAGCGCGTCCCATCGCACCATCAAACCCACCTTGGGTAAAGCTCGATCCCGCTTCATCGATCATCATCAAGTATGACGATTCTCCGTCTTTGTTCGCACGTTTCGTACGGTTCACGACGGGCCATATGCCCTCTGCAGAATACAGACGCCGCTTCTTCCCACAGGCACCTGTCCAATGTACCACATGCCCCCGCCACACACCTCTGACGCGCGCCCATATTATTTGTGAGTGTCCCAGATATCATGCTCCTTTCATCTCTTTCCCCTCTTTCCTGCGCCGCGACAAAAACTACGTCGGCTTGATCGCTCTCTTAAAAGCTAATCCCACAGCTGTCATATTCGACGCCCTTGTACCATACTTGCACAGACCACCCACGGCCCCACGCCGTCATATGGGGCTTTTTCCTGAATGATGGCCACGTCCTTATCGTCCCGCCCTACATTACCTTCACGCTTAGCCGTATCTTACGCACGGAGCACTAGGTTCCGTGCTCCGCTGGGTGTTACTCTTCACGTGTACCCTTACTGTTTTACAAATATCACCTTTATTATGCGAAAAAAAGACATTGAGTAATTAATAAACAAGCTCAACATCATAGGTGTCTCCGGGAAGTGCCAAACGGCATGCCGCATCCCTCCAAGTTTGACCTTTAACAAGTCTTGAAGGCCTGCGGATTCAAACGTTCAACAACGCAGGCAGCCTCTCGGGATTCTCGGTTCACAGGAACATAGCAGGCTTCAACTTTGTCTGTGCCAAGGAATGAGCAAGCAACGAGAAAAGGGAGGAAACAGGTTTCGGTGGAAATGGTTAGTTCCAATATTGAATATTGCAAATGATATTGAGGGCCAGTTTGTTGCATTTTTTAGTCAAATGGATAGCCACGCTCAGCCGTGCAACACGACTGGCGCCTGGTGCCAGTGCTAGAAGCCCGAGGGCAACGCATCTTGATCTTGACAACAATCTTACATAGCACACAACCACTACCGCATCCGTGTTGCTTCGGCATTTGACCATGCATCAATCATGCATGATTAAAAGGTAATGCGGTAATGTCTAATGATATAAGATTTGCCATTGATTTCACAGTATATAAATCAAGTCGATGCTGCTCTTCCAAACCCAGGCTGGTCCTGATTCAAACGTTCTGTACTCAACTCGCGCACTATGCATTTGTCTGTGCTTTCACTCCTCTTTCTCTTTGCGTCCGCTATATGTGCTTCACCCGTACACATCGGACGGCGCATGGATGGTGTCCCAGCTACCACGGTATCATAAGCCAGTTCTTACAATTGTCATGTCTCTAATTATTATTATTTTCACCAGGCTGCGGTAAGCTTAAGCATTTTTTCACATCCACTGCTTCATTTATCTCACTGGTGATTTCAGGCCAACAATCTTCCAGCACTTTCAGTAAGCTGACCTATTTTTCATAACCATTTCCTTATCTCACAGGTGATTTCCAGTCCAAATTTAGAGACGATGGTGCATATGGCAGATACTTTGTAGATTTCCAGCACGCAAAGGTGATTCCGGTGGCTACTGGAGAATTGAGGGAAGACGATCAAAAGGATGGTAGTTCACTCTTGAGAATCATCTTTCGTGGGGCTGGGGATGCTGACCGTGTGGAGGGAATGATAAATGCGTTAAAGGTGCTGAACTGGAGATGGAGCCATCTAAAAAAGAACTTCTTCGCTGTTTTCATTCAGGTGAGAACCGATAAGGTGAAAGAACTAGTAGAGTACATGGATTCTGGCCTGAGCGTAAGTCTTACCTGCTTTCTTTTACAATTTCTTGCTCGACTTCTGTTCTGACTTCAATTGCAGACCTCGCATTAAATACGGACTTGGATTAAACGATGCGATATGTATATGTATATCAGGTCATTCTGGAAAACCTGGGTGGTCGTGATGGGATGGAGTGCGCTTTTTGTAAATCATGCCTTGTACATCGACACGTTTATCCAATCTCGATGTTAATGTCGAATACCCTACGCCAATGTGCCATGCGGATCATTGAGAGACGAAGCTAGCGTTCCGGCAAGCGGCTTATTCAGCTTAGATAAGCGGTCTGAGTTGCAAAACCGATTGTGCTCATTAATGCAAGGTGCTCAGATGAGCAGCACTGAGCACGTTCTGCTCATAAAGGCTGCCACGAGTGGCTCTGAGTGCATTATACTCATCAAAGCTGCCATGAGGCTCTGAGTGCATTATGCTCATAAAAGCCACCCTGAGCAACTCTGAGCAGACCATTCTGAATCTACTAAAACTTCTTATACTACCTACATTTGAACATAAATAGTTGCCACCGAGGTTAGTCAGATTTTTTGTTCCTCGCGTATTATTTCGACATTATGAACATGGTATACAGTACTTGATGTGGCAAGTGATAAAAGGCAAGTAATACTGGGCAAAAATACAGGGTGAGCAATGCAAGGCATGCAAGGCAAACAATGCAATGGAGCAAGTGATACAGGGGGTTGCCAAATTACGGCTATGGCAAATATGCATACATAAACTGTGGGGAATGATCAATGAAGTAACTGCAATGAATAGGAGCAAGAATTGCAAGGTGATGATGAAAAGTGTTGATGATCTGGAATGCATGTTAGATAATGCTGACAATGAAACAGTTATGGCAATCATCACCAGTCACAATCCATGATAAAATTGCCTTCAGAATCTTCCTCCTAAGTGCCAATAGGATTGAGCATGCAATTTCTTTGGCTTAGTTGTTAGGACTGATCCTCACACAATCACAAGCTCCATAGAGAGAGGGTAAAGAAGAGATGTATTGTAGACACAGTAGTCAGTGACCTGTGAAGAGGAAACTATCTAGAGTCTTAAGGACTCCTACCTACAGAGCACACACCTTATATACCTGAGCCATTGGTCTGTGCACACAGACTGTGCAGCTGCTGAGGCTGTACACATGCAGCTACAACACCTAGGCCCACCTCCCAGATCTGTCCAGATCCATCCAGACTCCCAGTCTGTTCCCATGAACACCATTTCACCCAATATCTCCTAACAGCTTTGATCATATAGCCACCCTGGGTTATGTAATCCTCCTGCCATATCTGGATATGGGTCTCTTGCTGTATGCTTGTGTCTTGTTATGTGCCTGTAGCCCTCTGGATAAAATAGAGAAAAATAAAAGAAAAGTCTGTATTGTAACATGACCTCCTCCTTAAGAGTTCACATCCTGGGAAGTCATGCTTTGGTCTGCCTAGGGGGATCAAGCATGGGTTTAACCAGCCCACCACACTCAAGGTCTCTTGAGAATGCCCCTTCTGTGTCAGGTTCCGTGTAGAGCAGTTTGCAGTTGCCTTTCCACCATTGCCAATTCCATTTTAATTTCTTGAGGTAGTCATGCTTGAATTTGCCATCTTCCCAACTGAACAACCACTTGGGAGCCTTAGTTGCTGAGTAATTAAACCATTCTTTAAACTGTAAGTCTGCTGTTGCCAGTTGTCAAGGTGTGCTCGGGTTTTGCCTATGGAAATTCTGAACCTCCTTCTTAGCATTAGTGAGGTTCTCTGCTGGTTCCCATGTAGATTCCTCTACAGGGTAGTTTTTCCATTTAACCAGGTACTCCAGTCTGCCACTGTTTTGTCCACTGACTCTGCTGTCCATGACTTCTTCAACCTCATACTCATCATCTTCCAATTCCTCAACCATTTGTGCCTCTTTGCATTTGACAGATTTTTCAATCTGGTTGGGAAATTTTGGAACATGATAGGGCTTCAGAAGTACCTTGTTGAAAACATTGTAAATTTTTCATGCTGCAGGGACTTTTAACCAGTATGCTGATTTGCCAACCTTTTCAACCACTTCCAAGGGACCCAAAAATTTGCCATTGAGCTTCTTGGTTGCACAAAGCATTGGCAAATGTTTGGTACTGAGGTACACCTTGTCACCCAGTTTGTATTGCCATGTGGGTGTCTTATGCATGTCCCACCACTTTGATCTGTTTTCCCTAGTTGTGCCACGCAGCAATCCATAACTTCCTCATGATCTCCAATCCATAACTTGAACTGGACCATGTATTTGATGCTCCCCATGGTGTTTTGGGTTCCATCTGCATTGTATACTGGTACTGGCTGTACTAGGCACTGTTTATTCATCCAGTGTTTTTCCACAAACTCATCATTGATGCATGACCCTGTGCACCCTGAGTCTGCTAATGCTAAAACAGGAATTGTGGATTTTGTGTCCATAGTTGTTATTACCCCTTTCAGGTTCATCTCCTGCTTCCCTGATGCCTTAATAATCTGCCACTGTAACTGTGTCAGATTCCAGATTGCCTCTTGCTCCAATTGTTGATTTAATTCTTTCAACAACTGAGGGGTTACTTCAGGTAGGTGTTTATTATGAACCCATCCTTTCAAACATTCATGGCAGTTTTTTTCATTTTGCTGCCATATTTGTCTCATGACCCATGCAGGGTCCACTGCTTTATTCAGGGTTTTGTGCTCACACTCAAGTTTCAGATCTGATGAATATAAGAGGAACATTCATACAATAATTCAGGTAGTTTTACACAAGAATCATAGTCTGATCTGTAAACTCTGTTAGCCAGCAGTGCTGAGCACTTGCCTACTGGCTGTCACCAAAACCCTTTTCCTTTCTGAGCTCTTTCCATTGCTCCTTGGTGAGCTCCTCAATCTTCACTTCTCTCACCTCCCACTTCCCCTTATCCTTCCATCAAGGTTTCTTAGGGTCAGGGCAATTGTGTATGAAGTGTCCTTCCTTTCCACAATTATAACAATTGCTGATGATCTTTCTTTTGGACCTATCAACATCCATGGCATCCAGGTCCTTTGACATTGTTGGTGTACTGTATTGGAACTGGTTCGGCTTGCTGTCCTTAGCAACCAGCTTTTCCTTATATCTGCCTTTTTGTCTATCTGGCCCATATGCTCCTGTGGCCTTTCAATAAGCTCTTGCCAATTCAATTGCACAATCCTGAATCTGCTTCAGGGTTGCTTCTTCCCCAAGATTGCCATGCCTGATTAAATCTCTACTGAGCACTGGATTAAGGTTTTGCTTAAACAGGGAAATTAATGCCCTGTTATCCCATTTGACTAGTGGCATCAGAGCATTGAACCAAACTACATGATCCTCAATCATGGTATTGCCCTGTTTGAGTGACAAGATGGCATCAGTCACTTTTTCTTGGGTTTCTGTAGACATGAAGAAGTCATGCATCTGTGTTGCAAAGTCATTTCAATCCGTAAAGGGAAATTGGTTCTTCAGAGGTCATTGGATTACATGTTCATCTGTTGCTAATCCTCGATTCAGTTCTTCCCATGACAAATTTGCAGGCCACCCAGACATGTCAATCTTGTCCTGATACTCTTGTTGTGCATCTTGCATGGCTTTGAGTTTAACACCCACCCAATCACCTGCTCTCTTGTCCTTGCCTTTCCTGATACAGTAAAGACAGATTGAGATTTTCCGATCCATTTTGACTTCTCTTGCCAACATGAAGTACATCTGCATCTGGTGTAACCATCCATCTACCATTTGGGGATCACCCTTGTAATAATTTGGCATATTGGCTTTAGTGAGTGGTGTGGGTGGCAGTATGGGGTTGGCTCAACAATATTCGTTAATAATTCCAGCAACAACCTGCCCCATGGCTCGAACCATATCTTCCCTTTGCAGCTGTTGGGCATGTATGGCATTGTTTTTGGCTGCTTCCACCACTGATGTAGATCCTGCTGGAGCAGGTTCCTCAGTCTCTGCCATCCAATGTTGTTGCCAACCAGTGAGGGCTGCATACAGGTTTCCTAGCATATCTCCAGTGAAACGGTAAGTGCCTAGCCTCATGTGTCCTGACCCTGATCAGTTCATCAGGTCCATGTGCACCCATCTGTCATATCCATTCATATCCATTCATCTGCTTATCAATATGATAGCAATGTTCCAGTCCATGGGTTTGTTGAATTGAGATTTGAATTTGTTCATTCTGTAAACTTGGATCCCAGGATACTACTTCATGGATTTGAGGGTACACTGGCCAATTGTATTTGTCCCAGTATTGTGCTTTGATTAAGAACAGGTAACAAAATCCAGGGACATCAGGGTGAAGCATATGCCTATTGTAGCATGGTTTCGGGTATGGATATGGAGTAGAGATGTCCTTTTTGATCTCTCATCTCCAATTGTCAATCTCATGCTTTTGAGCCTCAGTATTAGATGAGCTTGGTGCATTTAAGTCCTCTTTTAGCCAATCCAACAGGTTAGCAACTGATCCACTGTTCCATGTCCAATCTGCTCCTTGTGTCCTGGTAAATGCCTTGCTTGGCCTGAATGCACTTATGACTGCCTGAGAATATGACTTTTGCACTGTGACTTGCCCTAACTCAGGTAAAGATCTGACTGATGGATTTTTTGACACTCCTTGTATAAATGAGGACATGGTTATTGGAGACTTGAATCTAGGCTTTTTGGATTTTCCCTGCCCTCCAAATCGAGCCTTTTTGTTAAATTTTCCATGCTGCTCAAGTTGCTCCAGATCTTTCCAAGTGTAGATCTCATCCTTTTTCAGACTAATCTCTGCCCATTCCAGAACATGGAATTTGTCAGGTTTGACATTGTCTTGTAGTCCAAAGATGGCTGAGTAATCCCTGAGCTTAGGTTCCCAAGAGAGGATGCATTCTAATGTGGGCTACTCTGGCCAATGGAACTGATTATGGAATTCTTTCTTGAATAGGTACAGATAGCAGTATCCATTCGCTTTCCATGGATCTGATTTGGGAATCACTGTTGTATAGGATCCTGGCAATACTGGTTTCTCCTTTGAGACACCTTGGACCCAGCACTTTGTAAATTCAATATCTTCTCCTAGTTTGAAGAGGAAATAATCATGATTGGGTGGTGTAAAATTTCCTCTTCTCCATATTGTGAAACATGGGTGGGGTGTAATTCCTTGGTAATCACCATTGGATATATGTGGAAAGATATGGATTGTATCTTTCCCCTTGGAGTCGCTCCTCATTTTGGAGCCACCATTCATTTCTCATGACTCGCCCTGCATTCATAATATTCCCATTGAAAACATGCATTAACCAGTTTCTTTCCTTTGTTGTCAACATCAGCCCATTATGTTTCAATGTGTATACATTGAAGCTGTTCAGGAGTAGTTCTATATTGGATGGTGTATTGAACAAGGCTTCCCATACAGCTGAACTGGTGCTTCTGTAACAATTGATTGTGGCATATTTTTAGCAACTCTTGCCATGCATCCTCTTGTTCTCTGATGGCCACTTCTTCAGTGCACCATGCCACTAGTGCTTCTTGACGTTTCAACTCCTTTTGGAAATGTTGTTGTTCCTGTTGCCAGCACTGCCATGCCCTAACATGTGCATCTTGAGGTTGGTTGTTGGTCTGGGCCTCTTCAGTTGATTTGATGGGTAATTTCTTTACTGCGCACCCCTGTGCCCACTCAATTGAGAAAGTGATCCCAATCTCTGTTAGGGTCATACCAGCCCTGGGTAATACAAAGTTGAACAGCCCTGCCATTCTGTTTATGGTTTTGATCCTAGATCTGCAATAAGATGCCTCAAGATTGAGGGATGTCACCTGTTCTTCCATAATAGTACTTCCCAATACTATCACTGTCTGATGCAGTCAACAACACACCTGCACTCAAATGTTCAATTTAATTCCTCCAAATTACCCAGATGTGTGGTGCCTGGGTTTTCACTGAGATGTCCTTGTGCTCAGATCAATAGATCTGATACATAGTTGGTATTCTCAGACTGTATCTCCTTAATACATGGCACACAAATGGATTGTCTTCAAGAGTTCCACTCCCTTTTCCACAATACTAGTGCTGGTGCCTGCAAGACCCTGCCCAGTCAACTACAGCATGCTCCAAGCTCTCATCTAGTACTGTTTGGTTGCCAGTAGCCAATTGGCTGTAGTCAGTTCACAACGATGAACTGAGGCTATCTGTGTTGTAGTCATTGTCACCTAGAGTCCTCGAGGCTGTCAACAGGCACATTGCAACATGTGTTGAGTCAGGTGGTTATTGAAACAAAGTCTGCTTTGTCACTGTCTGCAGCAATGAGCAAGGCATGCTCTGTGCTGTGACAAATGACAAAGGGTGTGATAGAGAAGACTCTAGATTATGTTAGGACTAATCCTCACACAATCACAAGCTCCGTAGAGAGAGGGTAAAGAAGAGATGTATTGTAGACACAGTAGTCAGTGACCTGCGAAGAGGGAACTATCTAGAGTCTTAAGGACTCCTACCTACAGAGTGCACACCTTATATATGTACCTGAGCCATTGGTCTGTGTGCACAGACTGCACAGCTGCTGAGGCTGTACATGTGCAGCTACAACACCTAGGCCCACCTCCCAGATCTGTCCAGATCCATCCAGACTCCCAGTCTGTTCCTGCAAATGCTGTTTCACCCAATATCCCCTAATGGCCTTGATTGTATAGCCACCCTGGGTTATGCAATCCTCCTGCCATATCTGGATAGGGGTCTCTCGCTGTATGCTTGCATCTTGTTATGCACCTGTAGCCCTCTGGACAAAATAGAGAAAAATGAAAGAAAAGTCTGTATTGTAACATTAGTGATGAATAAGCATGGTTCTGTGAAAATTTCATCCCATTTTTCAGCTTTTAATGCACACAGAGTTGCAACAAGGAGTGTTGCACATTGGACACATTGCATTGGTGCTTTTCTTTTTGTACCAGTGTAGTAATCACCATAGCTATCAGCTGAGAATGGTTGCAGCTTCTTTCCAGCCTTCTTGCCTGTTTTCCAATATTCAAGTGCACATCCATCCAGAGTCTGGATGGGTCTGGGATGTTCCAGGTAGGAGTCTGGGTCTTGTTGCTGTGTGTGCAGACCAGTGACTCAGGTATATAAGGAGTGCATCTGTAGGTAGGAGTCCTTAAGACTCTAGATAGTTTACTCTCACCAGTAACACTACTCTATTGTGTCAATACCAGTTCTCTTTCTCTCTCTTGTCTTGCAAGGCTTGTGGTTATTGTGGGATTAGTCCTAACATAATCTAGAGTCCTAACATAATCTAGAGTCTTTCAACCACACCCATTGTCATCTGTTACAGTGCCAAGCACATCTTGCTTACTGTCACTCACAGTGACAAGGAGTTTTCTTTATCAACACATTGTTTGACTTTGTGCACATCACACCATATGGCCATGAACAACCTCAAGGAGCTAGGCAATGCTGACACTGACAACAGATAGACTTGCTTGACCATTGTCAAGTAACTACTACCATTTACAGTCGCTGACACTGACAACAGATAGACTTGGTTGACCATTGTCAAGTAACTACTATCATTTACAGTTGCTGGTGACAAAACAGTATGGAACAAGAGCTGGGAGTGTGCTTGCTGGCAACAAAACTGTTACAATTCTCTTTTCCCTTTGTTAATGGACTATATCCACTTATTACAAACCCATAGTTATGCTTGGATGTTATCTCCTTTCATAGCTACCTTCACTATTCCATTCTTAGATAGCTATGTGCTTTCCCCTTTAGTTTCTATTATTCTTCAACATATATAAACCCCTCTCATGTACAGTAGTTCTTCAGTTCCAACTTAGTTAAATTGTTATGGTCAATGTCTACAATGTCATTCAGTGTCCAAGCCTACAATGACAAACAGAGTCTCGGTCTGTTCCCAGCCACTGGACTAGGGTTCTAGGCACTAAGTTTGATGATGACAAAGGCTTAGAGAGAGAGCAAGGAGAGTGATTGAGATGACAAGCAAAAGAGCGTTCAAGTTGTAGATATGATTTGACTAAGTTGGAACTGAAGAACTATGGTACATGAGAGGGGTTTATATATGTTTGGAGAACAATAGAAACTTAAAGGGGAAAAGGCATAGCTATCTAAGAAAGGAAAGGTGAAGGTAGCTATGAAGGGAGATAATGTCCAAAGCGTAACTATGGATTTGTAACAAGTAAATGTAGTCCATTAACAAAGGGAAAAGAGAACTGTAACACAAATCATATCTACAACTTAAGCACTCTCTTCACTCATTGCCTCAACCACTCTTCTTGCTCTCACTCTAGCCTTTGTCATCATTAGACTTAGTGCCTAGAACCCTTGTCCAGTGGCTGGGAACAGACTGAGACTCTGTTTGTTGCTGTAGACTTAGACACTGAATGACATTGTGGACATTGACCATAACATAAGTTGGAACTCAGGACCAGCTCACGGTATCACCCCTAGCCAACACCATTGAGACCTGCAGCCCTCAGCAACGACCCCCGAATGGATCTGTCACCTATAAGGGGAAATACTATCTTGGACAACGGGAAGTTTTTCTCTACCAACAAACCTGGTATTTTGTTACTGAAGGACAGAAACAAAACAAACTGGTCCCAGACAGATATTTTTCAGGAGCCTTCTACTCAGGAGCCTTTGAACACGATTTACCTGATCAAATCTACCTAGACTGGGGTAGTGAAGTACAAGGAGAACTGCTCTACCTTGTTTTAGAACCAGAAGACAAACTAGGAAAGACTCTTTACAGAGACTTCTTTGGAACCAGTGACAGATACAGAGTTACAGCTAATATCTTAGCAGAGTGGGAGGAATTATGACAAATTGAACAAGCCAAGCTTGAGGAAAACCCATTTAATACAGATTACTTGAAACAAGGACTGCCCCCATCTCCAAAACAGAAAACCCCAAGTAGAACTCCTACTCCAGAACTGAAACCAATCACCAGAACCCCAACCACAGAACCTAGACCAAGACCAATCACTCCTGAACCAAGAATGGCATCTGAAACAAGCACTGGGTCTAAAGAAGATATCAAACCACAGCCTATATGTCTGTTCACAGGCAAATGAATCAAAGCAAGATTGTTTCTAGGACAGCTTGAGGATTACTTTACTCTCAATGAACAGAATTATGAAGGAAAAGATGAGAAGAAAGTCAGGTATGCACTTGCATGCATGGGACCAGAATTAGATGATTGGAAAACCATTATTCAAGGTGAGTTAAACAACAACAGGGGCAGTACCTCAGCCATGTTCAAATGGAGCAATTATGAAGCATTTGAAACACGTTTCATCAATGACTGGGGAGAAGTCAACAGTGCCCTTTGAGCCCTGAACAATTTATCCAAATTAAGAGTTGGAAACAGCGTTTCAGTCCCAGAATACATTAGAAAATTTTGCATGGATATAGGAACATCTGGCCTTACAGGGATACCTGCTCAGCTGCAAGCATTTGTCAAAGGATTACCCTTAGAACTTGCTAGGACAATCTTACAGGATCAAAGGAAGATCAAGACGATGCAAGAAGCCTATGACAAGGCTGAGGATTACCATAATGCCTGGGATATGACAGGACAAGGAAGCAGGAGAACCAACAATGGTTCTGGAACATGTTTCAGTTGTAACAATAATTGATCTGGAAAAATCAGAGCTATTAATACCACAACTCCTGGTTGATTGACAGATGATCAAAAGGAGGAATACCAAAAGACTGGAAAGTGTTTCAGATGTGGAACACAGGGACACATCTCCAGGAACTGCCCAAAATGCAATGATGCATCTTCATCCAGGTCTTCTTATCAAAACAAGGCTGTCTGTTCCATCACTGAGGAACAACAGAAGGAAGAAGACGAAGCAGCAAAAAAGATTAGAGCCATCTTTTCAGCAATGTCTACTGAAGAGAAGAATGCCCTCTTAAACAAATTTGAAAATGAGGGTTTTTAGTTAGGAAGCATCACTCAGTGGTTGGCCCTTCCTTATCATCGAGATCTGAACAGTTAGCACTTGATTCTGTAATAGTATTATCAAACAATGACAAGCGCATTTCATTAACTATCAAATTGACTGATTTACCCACTGGAACCTCTGCTCTAGTCAACTGTGGAGCAGAAGGAAACTTTGTAGATGAAGAAGCAGTAAGAGAACTCAGAAAGGAGTGACTCAATCAGTAGGTCCCATACTTGTCTGAAAAGGATGTTGAAAAAAGGAGAAAAGGAGTTTTTAATTAGATCAATCAAGCAGAAAGATGAGATCTTGATAGAAATTGGGTTAGAAAGGTTGGACACACACGAGCAAACCCAGCAGACTGCACTGCTTGACTCTGGAGCAACAGGGCTGTTTATGCATGCAGCATATGCAAAGAAAATGGGCTTTAAGCTTATACCCTTGGAATGTCCCATTCAAGTTTGGAATGTGGATGGAACCAATAACAAAGGAGGAATGATCACCCACAAGGTTGATCTTCTATTATCCTATCAAGGGCATAATGAATGAGCCACATTCAAAATTTGCGAGCTGGGGAAAACCAACATAATCATTGGATCTACATGGTTACAGAAACATAACCCTGAAATCAATTGGGAAACCTGTCAAATTAAATTGACATGTTGTCCACAAAGTTGTGGACATAGGCAGAGAGAATGGACCAAGAAACGGGAGCAAAAGGTCCAATCAGCAGAACACTGGTGTGTTCTGGAATATTTGTGGGAGCAGGAGAAGGAGCTAGACTTTGTACACTGGCTCAAAAAAAAGAGGAGAGTGAGAAGAAACTCACATACATGGAATAAATGAAACACCTGGGTCAATACAAATATGGGAATAAATACCCATTTTTACTGGTATTTCCATCTGCATCCGCTGGACCAAAGGCTGGATCAATGTTACATGTATGAGAACTAGCAAAACTCACAGCAAAGGTGTTATGGTCAATGTCCACAACATCGTTCAGTGTCCAAGTCTACAGCAACAAACAGAGTCTCTGTCTGCCACTGGACAATGGTTTTAGGCACTAAGTCTCACAGTGACAAAGGCTAGAGAGAGAGCAAGGAGAGCGGTTGAGGCAACGAGCAAAAGAGCATTCAAGTTGTAGATATGATTCAACTAAGTTGGAACTAAAGAACTACGGTACATGAGAGGGGTTTATATACATTAAGAGAACAATAGAAACTAAAGGGGAAAGAGCATAGCTATCCAGGAAAAGAAAGATGAAGGTAGCTATAAAAAGAGATAACGTCCAAGTGTAACTATGGGTTTGTAACAAGTAAATGTAGTCTGTTTAACAAAGGGGAAAAGAGAACTGTAACATTACCCCCTTTGTATGTGAGAAGTCACCAACTTCTACCAGCCAGAGGTTGTCCAACCATGATCCGTCCTAGACTCGGCCCATTTGACAGTGTTGTCTAGTTCTTTTGTCGACGTTTCCACCTTCCATTTGAGAGCTTTGGCAGCTCAGTGCAGATTTTGTGTGTTCTGGAGGAAAGAATTGCATTCCTTGTAGGTCATCTTGTGTGGGTTGATAGTGAGGGTGAGGGCAGCAAGATTGTCAGTAGCGGAGGAAAGATTGGTGATGGAACATGTGGTGGTGGCAAGGGCGTCAGCAACAAGGGAGAGCATAGTATTTCTTTTAACAAACTGGGCAAAATGAGGGAGGTGATGATTGTCGGGGTGTACCTGGGGGAGGAGGTCAGCAGGGTGGACATGGAGGTTGTCATCCTCAAAGTGGATGATGGTGGTATTTTCAATGAAGACCTTGAGCGGGAGGTCTGGGATGGCGAGGAAGGGCAAGAGGGCAGCAACAGTTTTGTTGACATGCCAGTGAGTGCAGGAGAGGAGGATGAGGACAGCAAAGTAGGTGGCAATGGCAAAGAAAGTGAACATGGTTTCTGATATGAGTAAGATGATTGCTGGTATTGGGCAGACTGTTCTTTATAGGTCCTTGTCAAGATCTGGATCTAGGTCCAAATCGTCCACTTCTAGTTGATTCAGAATGTCAGGGTTTGTGAGAAGCTTGTGATCTTCCCTGACAAACATTTCCAATGCCATGAACTTGTAGGTGCTAAGGTCGGTGACAGGTGTGAAAAGGAGTTTCCTGATCTGCCTAACAATGTTGAGTACTATGTTCTTTCATTCATCAAGCAGGTAGTGGAGATTGTCAGTATAATCTTCCATGGATAAGATTGGTCTTCCTGGGAGTGTGATTCCTGGATGTAATAGCCAGATCTGTGCCCCGATTTCTTGTGCTCTTTTGGAGATTTTGTCAAGTTTCTTGTATTCTGCTGGGCATAAGAGTCTGCCATGACTCATGTCGTAAACATTGGTTTTCTTTATTGCAAGATTCTGGTAGACCTGTGGGCCTATACTGTAGGGTAATAAATCGTTGACTGAGAACCATAGTTGATAAAATCCAGGGAGGTATTGTTGTACTGCTTGGCAGGGGATCTCCATTGTTCCTGATGGATTCTTCTGATGATTGCAATTAAGTCAAGGAATGTGGTAATATCATGTGACCAATGCCACAGTTTGAGTGGGTTTTTCTGATAGATTCAGTGCTTTAGGGGCGTGTCGGATGGGGAGGTATTGTATGTGGGTATAGATGGTCTTTTCTTTAAGGGCTATAGTGTATTGAGAGAGTGTTGAACAATTTTGTTTTGTATAATGATAGTTCTGTTTCAAGACGTGACAGTTTCTGTATCAAGCCATGGTTCAGAGGTGTCAACGTTGTTGATATTCTGATAGGATATCAGTGGCATTTGTAATATTGCGAGTGGGTTCCCAAGAATTATCATTCAATCCGTAGCCTTTCCATTTAACTAGGTAATGGTAGCCTGCGCCTCGCTTCCTGTGGGCTAGAATTGCTTCAACCTCGAACTCTTCTTGTCCATTTACGAGATCAGGGGGTGGTTTCACATAATTTGGGCCATGCACAGTCGTTTCCCTATACAGGGTAAGGAGTGATGCATGAAACACAGGGTGAATGTGCCATTGCTTCGGGAGTTTTAATTTGTATGTCACAGGTCCCATTATTTGTTCGATTTCGAAGGGTCCTTCTCGTTTTGGTGCTAGCTTTCTGGACTGATATGGTATGTGGAGGTTCCTGTTCTCAAGCCATACTTTGGTGCCTTTTTTGAATCGTACTGCCTTGTCTTTGTGTCATCTTGCCACTAGTTGTCTAGCCAGTTTGTGTGCTGCTAGCGCTTCTTCTCTGGCCTTCCTTAGGAACTGAAGGCATTCCTCAGCTGCTGGGGTAGTCATTCATGTTGTAGCTGTGGGAAGCACGACAGGGTCTGTTCCATACATTAGCCTGAATGGGGAAGTCTTGATTGTGTCATGATGTCAGTTATTGTGGGCAAACTCGGCAATTGGGAGAAGTGGTTTCCATAGATGCGGTTCATTAGAGCAGAACATCTGGAGGTAGACCTCTAGTTCTTGGTTAACTTGTTCTGTTTCTCCGTCTGTCTGGGGATGGTAAGCTGTGCTCATTCTGTGGTCGATTCCTAATGCTTTTCATATTTCCTGGAATACTTTTGCGGTGAATTGTGGTCCTTGGTCCGAGATTAAAACATCAGGTAGGCCAAACCATTTGAAAATTTCAGAGACGTAAAGTTCTGCAGTGCCTAGAGTGTTGATTGTCTTCTTGCAAGGTGTGAAAATCACCCCCTCTGCAAGACCATGGTCCACCATGATCAGGATCAAGTCAAAGCCATCAGAAAAGGGTAGATCAGTGATGAAATCAAGGGTCACTTGTTGGAAAGGGCGAGTTGCTTTCGATGGAATCGGGTGAAGGGCTGGTACATTTGGGTGTGTGTTAATCTTCATCTGTTGACAGAGGGCGCATCCTTCAATCCACTCCCTGATGTGTTTGAACATTCCAGGCCACCAGTAATCACGTTTAAGGAGTTCAAGGGTCTTTAATTGTCCAGGGTGACCTGATGATCATGCTTCATGCATTTCTTTGATCAATTTGGTTCGTAATCCATCCTGATCAGGGATGTAGGTTTTGCTGAGATAGTGAACAATGCTGTTTGTATAAGACCAATCCTGTATATTCGATTTGATTGGTGGGGCGTGATGCATGGTGATAACCTCAATTAGAATGTGTCCAAAATCGTCTTTTGACATTGCTTTCTGAATATCTGTGACTAGGTCTTCTGCAATAAGACAAATAAAACAATCCTCTGGCAAGACTATGACATCTTCCTGTAATTTGCTATTTCCCATATGGTCAGGGCATTGAGATAGGGCATCCGCTTCAAACATCTTTGTGCCAGGGACATGCTCAATGCGTAGGTCAAATTCTGATAATAGGGATGACCATCTAGCTTGTCTGGGTGTCAAGCATTGGGCGGTTTGATAGTAGGACAAATTCTTGTGATCACAGTGAACTATGGTGGTATGGGGTGATCCATGTAATAGGTGTTGCCAAGTTACTAGTCCCTTGATGATTGCCAAGAGCTCTCGGTCATAGATTTGGTAATTTTGCTCCATTTGTGTTAGGGCATGTGAAATAAATCCACAAGGGTGTAAGGACCCTGTTTCATCAGCTTGTTTCAAGACTGCTCCTATCGCTTTATTTGATGTGTCAGTCTGAAGGATAAAGAGTCGGGTTGGATCTGGCATTAATAACACTGGCATGGATGCAAATCGTTTCTTTAGAATTTCAAAGGTGTTGTTCCGCTCAGTGGTCCAGTCAAATGGTTCAGTTTTCTTAGTGAGGTCGGTAAGTGGTTTAGCAATGGCAGCAAAATTCCCAATGAAGCATCAATAAAAGTTTCCAAATCCAAGGAATGATCAGATTTGTTTGACTGTGGTGGGGACTGGCCAATCAGCAATTCCTACTAGTTTTATTGGGTCCATCTGGATACATCCAGGGGTGATGATCATTTCTAGGAACTCAACTTCCTGTGTGGTGAACTTGCACTTTTCTAGTTTCAGGAATAGATCATTGTCTTGTAACTGTTGTAAAACTTGTTTTGTCCACTCTTCCAGTTGTTCTAGTGTTTCTGCACAGATTAGCATATTGTCCATGTAGATGATTAACCATCCCTCATTGATCATGTCTCTGAAGTATTCATTCATCATAGTTTGAAAGGTTGACGGTGAGTTGCATAATCCAAAGAACATAACTGTTGGTTCATAGAGCCCTCAATTGGTAATAAAGGCTGCTTTCCATTCATCTCCCTTCTTGATGCAAACATTGTTGTATCCCCATCAAAGGTCCAATTTGGTAAAGTACTTGGCACCTTTCAGTTTATTTATAAGATCAGAAACAAGGGGAAGGGGATATGCGTTTTTGACAGTCCATTCATTCAGATATCGGTAATCTTGACAGGGTAGGAGTGTCCCACTTTCCTTCTTTGCTACAAAGAAGAACGGCGATGCCTGTGGTGATGTAGACAGTTTAATGTATCCCTTCTTGAGCTGTTCATCAATTCATTTGTCTAACAGACCTTGTTCCTTGACAGATAGAGGATAGAGTTTACTAGCTTTTGGGACAAAACCCTCCTTCATGTTGATTGCATGATCCCATGGTTGGCTAGATGGAAAATGTTCTGATGCCTTTTTGTCAAAGATGGTGCACCATTGTTCATATTCTGATGGTAGAGTGGTGGATGGTTCGTCCTTTTTTAGCCTGTGCTCTAGTTCCTGTGATGCCGATGTCTTTACTCTAATCCAATAGTCATCCTCACCCCATTGCTGAGAGTCAAGGGCTAGCTGCCAAATTGCTTTTGGCAATGCATCTGGGTCTTCAATCTGCAGTGATTTTTCTCACCAGTTGATGATGGGATTATTCTCTTCTAACCAGGGTATTCCTAAGATCATCCGTTGATCGCCAAGCTTAGTGATCCAGAACCAATTTATAAATTGTCATCCCTTAATTGTGTAGCATATCTTGGTCCGATGTGTGATCATTCCTTTTGCATTTACTGTTCCATCTGCATTTCTGACTTTAATTGGCTTCTTGAGTTGTTCTTTCCTAAGTTCTTTCACTGCTCCTTCATCTACAAAGTTTCCTTCTGCTCCACAATCGATTAGAGCAGATGTTCCAGTGGGTAAATAGGTCGATTTGATAGTTAACAAAATGCACTTGTCATTGTTTGATAATACTATTACAGAATCAAGCACTAACTGTTCAGATCTCGATGATAAGGAAGGGCCAACCGCTGAGTGACACTTCCTAAAAACCCTTGTTTTCGAATTTGTTTAAGAGGGCATTCTTCTCTTCAGTCAACATTGCTGAAAATATGGCTCTAATTTTCTTTGCTGGTTCATCTTCTTCCTTCTGTTGTTCCTCAGTGACTGAACAGACAGCCTTATTCTGATAAGAAGACCTGGATGAAGATGCATCATTGCGTTTCTGGCAGTTCCTGGAGATGTGTCCCTGTGTTCCACATCTGAAACACTTTCCAGTCTTTTGGTATTCCTCCTTTTGATCATCTGTCAATCAGCCAGGAGTTGTGGTATTCATAGCTCTGATTGTTCTGGATCGATTATTGTTTCAACTGAAACACGTTCCAGATCCATCATTGGTTCTCCTGTTTCCTTGTCCTGTCATATCCCAGGTGTTATGGTGATCCTCAGCCTTGTCATAGGCTTCTTGCATTGTTTTAATCTTCCTCTGGTCCTGTAAGATTGTTCTAGCAAGTTCTAAGGGTAATCCTTTGACAAATGCCTGCAACTGAGTGGGTATTCCAGTGAGACCAGAGGTTCCTATGTCCATGCAAAATTTCCTAATATATTCTGGTACTGAAACACCATTTCCAACTCTTAATTTGGATAACTTATTCAGGGCTCAAAGGGCGCTGTTGACTTCTCCCCAGTCATTGATGAAACGTGCTTTAAATGCTTCATAGTTGCTCCATTTGAATGTGGCTGTGGTACTGCCTCTGTTGTCATTCAATTCGCCTCAAATAATGGTTTTCCAGTCATCCAGTTCTGGTCCCATGCATGCAAGCACATACCTGACTTTCTTTTTGTCTTTTCCTTCATAGTTTTGTTTGTTGAGGGTAAAATAATCCTCTAGTTGTCCTAAAAATGAGCTTGCTTTGATTTGTTTGCCTGTAAAAGGTCGTATAGGCTGCGGTTTAATATCTCCTTTAGAGTTAGCACTGGTTTCAGATGCCATTCTTGGTTCAGGAGTGATTGGTGGTTTGGGGTTAATCAGTGGTTCAGGGGTTGGTGTTCTGGTGATCGGTTTCGGTTCTGGAGTAGGAGTTCTACTCGGGGTTCTTGGTTCCAGAGATGGGGGCGGTCCTTGTTTTGGGTAATCTGTATCAAATGGATTTTCCTCAAGCTTGGCTTGTTCGATTCATTGTATTTCCTCCCACTCTGCTGAAAGGCTAGCTGTAATTCCATGTCGGTTGCTGTCTCCAAAGAATCTTCTGTAGAGAGTCCTTCCTGAGTTGTTTTCTGGTTCTCGGACAAGGTAGAGCGGTTCTCCTTGTACTTCACTACCCCAGTCTAGGTAGATTTGATCGGGTAAATCGAATTCAAAGGCTCCTGAGTAGAAGTCTCCTGAAAAATATTTGTCTGGGACTGGTTTGTTTCGTTTCTGTCCTTCTGTAACAAAATACCAGGTTTGTTGATAGAGAAAAACTTTTCATTGTCCAAGGTAATATTTCCGCTTATAGGTGACGGATCCGTTCAGGGGTCGTTCCTGAGAGCTGCAGGTCTCAATGGTGTCAGCTAGGGGTGATACCCTGAGCTGGTCCTGAGTTCCAACTTATGTTATGGTCAATGTCCACAACATCATTCAGCATCCAAGTCTACAGCAACAAACAGAGTCTCGGTCTGTTCCCAGCCACTGGACAATGGTTTTAGGCACTAAGTCTCACAGTGACAAAGACTAGAGAGAGAGCAAGGAGAGCGGTTGAGGCAATGAGCAAAAGAGCATTCAAGTTGTAGATATGATTCAACTAAGTTGAAACTAAAGAACTACGGTACATGAGAGGGGTTTATATACATTAAGAGAACAATAGAAACTAAAGGGGAAAGAGCATAGCTATCCAGGAAAAGAAAGGTGAAGGTAGCTATAAAAAGAGATAACATCCAAGCATAACTATGGGTTTGTAACAAGTAAATGTAGTCCATTTAACAAAGGGGAAAGGAGAACTGTAACAAAAGGAGATGGTACCCAAACAATACCACCAATACCTCAAATCCTTTGAGAAAGGAGTATCTGAGTGCATGCCAGCTAGAAAGCCTTGGGACCATGCCATTGATACCAAACCAGGCTATCAGCCTCGAAAAGGGAAAGTCTACTCCTTATCCTCAGATGAGTTGCAAGAAGCACAGAATTTCATGGATGATCAACTAGCAAAAGGGTATATCCAACCCTCTAAATCACCACAAATGTCACCTGTCTTCTTTGTTAGCAAGAAAGACAGAAAGAAGCAGATGGTGCAGGATTACCACTATCTAAATAAGTGGACAGTTAAAAATAACTACCCACTACTGCTGATATCAGAGCTTGTTGATTGAGCAGGGACTGCAAAATACTTCACTAAGCTAGATCTTAGGTGGGGTTATAATAATGTATGGATCAAAGAAGGAAATGAGTGGAAAGCTGCATTTACTACCCCTGAAGGTTCTTTTGAATCAGTAGTAATGTTTTTCAGACTGACTAACTCTCTGGCAACTTTCCAAGCAATAATATATGACATTTTCCGCAACATGATCAATGCAGGTAAAGTCATTGTTTACATTGACAACATCCTCATCTTTACCAAAACAAAAGGAGAGCATGATGCAATTGTACAACAAGTCTTGCAAAGATTGGAGGAAAATGATCTGTATGTAAAACCAGAGAAGTGTGTATGATGTGTTGAGGAAGTCAAATTCCTAGGGGTTGTCCTTGGACCTAAAGGAATTCAAATGGACCCCATTGCTGGGAGTCTAAGGCCAGTTGTGTTACAATTCTCTTCTTCCTTTGTTAACGGACTACATTTACTTGTTACAAACCCATAGTTACGCTTGGACATTATCTCTTTTTATAGCTACCTTCACCCTTCCCTTCTCAGATAGCTATGCTCTTTCCCCTTTTAGTTTCTATTGTTCTCTTAACATATATAAACCCCTCTCATGTACCGTAGTTCCTTAGTTCCAACTTAGTCAAATCTTATCCACAACTTGAACGCTCTTTTGCTCGTCGCCTCAACCGCTCTCCTCGCTTCTCTCTAGCCTTTGTCATCGTCAGACTTAGTGCCTAGAACCCTTGTCTAGTGACTGGGAACAGACCGAGACTCTGTTTGTTGCTGTAGACTTGGCCACTGAACAACATTGTGGACATTGACCGTAACATAAGTTGGAACTCAGGACCAGCTCAGGGTATCACCCCTAGTCGACACCATTGAGACCCGCAGCTCTCAGGAACGACCCCCAAACGGATCCGTCACCTATAAGGGGAAAACCTACCTTGGACAATGAGAAGTTTTTCTCTACCAACAAACCTGGTACTTTGTTACAGAAGGACGGAAACGAAATGAACCAGTCCCAGACAAATACTTTTCAGGAGACTTCTACTCAGGAGCCTTTGAATTCGATTTACCCGATCAAATCTACCTAGACTGGGGTAGTGAAGTACAAGGAGAACCGCTCTACCTTGTTAAAGAACCAGAAAACGAACCAGGAAGGACCCTCTATAAGAAATTCTTTAGTGGAAGCGACCAACACGGAATCACAGCTAGCCTTTTAGCAGAGTGGGAGGAATAACTACGAATTGAACAAGCCAAGCTTGAGGAAAACCCATTTGATACAGATTACTCAAAACAAGGACCACCCCCATCTCCGAAACCCAGAACTCCGAGTAGAACCCCTACTCCAGAACCAAAACCGATCACCAGAACACCAACCCCCGAACCACCGATCATTCCTGAACCAAGAATGGTGTCTGAAACCAGTGCTGGCTCTAAAGGAGATATCAAACCACAGCCTATACGACCTTTTACAGGCAAACGAATTGAAGCAAGGTCATTTCTAGGACAGCTTGAGGATTACTTGAGCATAGGTTAAAGAAAGATGAACCATCCACCACTCTACCTAAAGAATATGAGCAATGGCGCACCATCTTTGACAAAAAGGCATCAGAACGTTTCCCATCCAGTCGACCATGGGATCACGCAATCAACATTAAGGAGGGTTTTGTCCTGAAATCTAGTAAACTTTACCCTCTGTTGATCAAAGAACAAGGACTGTTAGACGAATGGATTGATGAACAACTCAAGAAAGGATACATTAAACCATCTACATCACCGCAGGCGTCACCATTCTTCTTCGTAGCAAAGAAAGAAAGTGGAGCACTCCGACCCTGTCAGGATTACCGGTACCTGAATGAATGGACCATCAAGAATGCATATCCTCTTCCCCTTGTTTCCAATCTCATGACTAAATTACGAGGCGCCAAGTATTTCACCAAACTAGACCTCCGATGGGGATACAACAATGTTCGCATCAAGAAGGGGGATGAATGGAAAGCAGCCTTTATTACCAATCGAGGGCTCTATGAACCAACAATAATGTTCTTTGGATTATGCAACTCGCCGTCAACCTTTCAAACTATGATGAACAAGTACTTTAGGGACATGATCAACGAAGGATGGCTGATCATTTACATGGACGACATGTTAATCTGTGCGGAAACACTAGAACAGCTGGAGGAGCGGACAAAATGAATTTTACAATGGCTACAAGATAATGATCTATTCCTAAAACTTGAAAAATGCAAGTTCGCCATGCAGGAAGTCGAATTCCTAGGAATGATCATCACCCCTGGACACATTCAGATGGACCCAATAAAGTTAGCAGGGATCGCCGATTGGCCAGTTCCTACCACAGTCAAACAAGTCTGATCATTCCTCAGATTTGGGAACTTTTACTGATGTTTCATTGGAAATTTTGCTGCCATCGCTAAACCACTTATCAACCTCACTAAGAAAATGGAACCATTTAACTGGACCACTGAACGGAACAACGCTTTTGAAATTCTAAAGAAACAATTTGCATCTATGCCAGTATTACTAATGCCAGATCCTACTCGACCCTTTATCCTTCAAACTGATGCATTGAATAAGGCAATAGGAGCAGTCTTGAAACAAGCAGATGAAACAGGATCTCTACATCCCTGTGGATTTATCTCACATGCATTAACACAAATGGAACAGAATTACCAGATCTACGATCGAGAACTCTTGGCAATTATCAAAGGATTGATGACCTGGCAACATTTACTACACAGATCACCCCACACCACTATAGTTCACTGCAACCACAAGAATCTGTCCTACTATCAAACCGCCCAATGTTTAATGCCCAGACAAGCTAGATGGTCATCCCTATTATCAGAATTTGACCTATGCATTGAGCACGTCCCTGGCACAAAAAGTTTTGAAGCAGATGCCCTATCCCAACGCTCTGATCATATGGGAAACAGTGAATTACAAGAAGACATTGTAGTCCTACCAGAGGATTGTTTTATTGCAGAAGATCTAGTTACAGAAATTCAGAAAGCAATGTCAAAAGACGATTTCGGATGTATTCTAATTGAGGTTATCACCACACACCGTGCCCCACCAATCAAATCGAACATACAAGATTGGTCTTATACCAATGGCATTGTTCACTATCTTGGAAAGACCTACATCCCTGACCAAGATGGGTTACGAACCAAATTAATTAAAGAAACACACGAGGCACAATCATCAGGTCACCCTGGACAATTAAAAACCCTTGAACTCCTTAAACGTGACTACTGGTGGCCCGGAATGTTCAAACATGTCAGGGAATGGATAGAAGGATGCGCCCTCTGTCAGCAGATGAAGATTAACACACACCCAAATGTACCAGCCCTTCACCCAATTCCGTCGAAAGCAACCCGCCCCTTTCAGCAAGTAACCCTTGATTTCATCACTGATCTACCCCTTTCCAATGGCTTTGACTCGATCCTGGTCATGGTGGACCATGGTCTTACAAAGGGGGTAATTTTCACACCTTGCAAGAAGACAATTGATGCTCTAGGCACCGCGGAACTTTATGTCTCTGAAATTTTCAAACAGTTTGGCCTACCCGACGTCTTAATCTCAGATCGAGGACCACAGTTCTCCGCAAAAGTATTTCAGGAAATACGAAAAGCATTAGGAATTGACCATAGAATGAGCACAGCCTATCATCCCCAAACCGATGGAGAAACGGAACGAGTCAACCAGGAACTGGAAGTCTACCTTCAAATGTTCTGCTCCAATGAACCACATCTATGGAAACCGCTTCTTCCAATAGCCGAGTTTGCTCACAACAACCGACATCATGACATGATCAAAACTTCCCCATTCAGATTAATGTATGGGACGGACCCTGTTGCGCTTCCCACAGCTACAACACAAATGACTACACCAGCAGCAGAGGAACGCCTTCAGTTCCTGAGGAAAGCCAGAGAAGAAGCACTAGCAGCACATGAACTAGCAAGACAACTGGTGGCAAGACGACGCAAAGACAAGGCAACGCGATTTGAAAAGGGCACCAAAGTATGGCTTGAGAACCGAAATCTTCACATACCATATCAGTCCAGAAAGCTAGCACCAAAACGAGAAGGACCCTTTGAAATCGAACAGGTGATGGGACCAGTGACATATAAATTGAAACTCCTGAAACAATGGCGTATTCACCCTGTGTTTCATACGTCACTCCTTACCCCGTACAGGGAAACAACTGTGCATGGGCCGAATTATGTGAAACCACCCCCTGATCTCGTAAATGGACAAGAGGAATTCGAGGTAGAGGCAATTCTAGCCCACAGGAAGCGAGGCGCAGGCTACCATTACCTAGTTAAATGGAAAGGCTACGGATCAAACGATAACTCTTGGGAACCCGCTCGCAATCTTGCAAATGCCACCAATATACTATCGGAATATCAACAACGTCGACACCTCTGAACCATGACTCGATTTAGAAACCATCATATCCTAAAGCAAAACCATTATTACATGAAACAAAACTGTTCAACACTCTCTCAGTACACTATAGCTCTTAAAGAAAAGACCGTCTACACCCGCATACAATACCTCCCCTTCCAACACGCTCCTAGAGCACTGAACCCGTTAGGAAAACTCACCCAAACTGTGGCGTTGGTCACACGATACTACCACATCCCTCGACTTGATCATCGTCACCAAAAGAACCCGTCAGGAACAACAGAGTTCCCCTGCAATGCCATCCAGAACTATCTTCCCAAATACTATGACCTACGATTCTCAACCGACGATCTACCGGCCTATAATAAAGATCCACCTGCCTACCAACTTCTAGCCATCAGAAGCAGTAACGTTTATGAAAGCGCTCACGGAAGACTGCTATGTCCAGAAGAATATAAGCAGATGGACAAGATCACCAAACAGATACGGGAGTGTAGCGCACAAATCTGGTTAATTAACCAAAGAATCAGAATACCAGGAAGGCCTTGCATTCTTATAGAAGACATCCAGGATGAACTTCAATATTTGTCCATCGCAGTGGGAGAGGTAATAGCGGACATCATCAGGAAAGTCAGAAGATTCTTAGTCACCCCAACAACGACACCAGGAATCCAACATCTAGATTTGCTAACCAGGTTCATCATAGAAGAACGAGAACTCCTCACTGACCCTGCAATCGAAGATCCACTAGATATAGAAAGTTCAGATTCCGACATGGAAATCAGTGATCAGGAATACATATAAATTCTTCAAGTATCACCACCTAATGCCAAAACTCGCATCATACCAACATGTTCACCTTCTTTGCCCTCGCCACCTGCTTCATTGCCCTGGCCCTCCTCTCCTGTGCTCACTGGTGCATCGACAAAACCACTGCCACTTTCTCGCCCTTCCTCGCCATCCCGGACCTTCCGCTAGAGGTCTTCATTGAAAATACCACTGTCATCCACTTCGAGGACGATGACCTCCACGTCCACCCTGCCAACCTACTTCCCCAGGTATACCCCGATGATTCACCACCTCCCTCACTTCGCCCAATTTGTCAAAAGAAACACTATGCTCACTGTCGTCACTGACGCCCTCGCCGCTGCCACCTGCTCCATCACCAACCTCTCCTCCGCCACTGATAATCTCGCCACCCTCACCCTCACTATAGATCCACATGAGATGACCTATGAGGAACGCGATTCCTTCCTCCAGAACACGCAAAACTTGCACAGAGCTGCTGAAGCTCTCAAATGGAAGGTGGAAACATCCACGAAGGAATTAGACAACGCTGTCAAATGGGCTGAGTCTAGAACGGACCATGGCTGGACGACCTCTGGCTGGTAGAAGTCGGTGACTTCTCGCATACAAAGGGGGTAATGTTACAATTCTCTTCTTCCTTTGTTAACGGACTACATTTACTTGTTACAAACCCATAGTTACGCTTGGACGTTATCTCTTTTTATAGCTACCTTCACCCTTCCCTTCTCAGATAGCTATGCTCTTTCCCCTTTTAGTTTCTATTGTTCTCTTAACGTATATAAACCCCTCTCATGTACCGTAGTTCCTTAGTTCCAACTTAGTCGAATCTTATCCACAACTTGAACGCTCTTTTTCTCATCGCCTCAACCGCTCTCCTTGCTCCCTCTCTAGCCTTCGTCATCGTCAGACTTAGTGCCTAGAACCCTTGTCTAGTGACTGGGAACAGACCGAGACTCTGTTTGTCGCTGTAGACTTGGCCGCTGAACGACATTGTGGACATCGACTGTAACAAGTTGCCAAATTGCTTTTGGCAATGTGTCTGAACCTTCAATCTGCAGGGATTTTTTTTGCCAATTGATGATTGGGTTATTCTCCTCTAACCAAGGTATTCCTAGAATCATTTGTTGATCACCTAGCTTAGTGATCCCAAACCAGTTTACAAATTGTTGTCCTTCAATCATATAGCATATTTTGGTGCAATGCATGATCATTCCTTTTGCATTTACTGTTCCATCTGTATTTCGGACTTTAATTGGCTTTTTGAGTCATTCCTTTCTGAGTTCCTTTACTGCTCCTCCATCTACAAAGTTTCCTTCTGCTCCACAATCGATCAGGGCAGATGTTCCAGCAGGTGAATCAGTCAATTTAATAGTTAATGAAATGTGCTTGTCATTGTTTGATAATACTATTACAGAATCAAGTGCTAACTGTTCAGATCTCAATGATAAGGAAGGGCCAACCACTGAGTGACACTTCCTAACTAAAAACCCTCATTTTCAAATTCATTTAAGAGGGCATTCTTCTCTTCAGTAGACATTGCTGAAAAGATGGCTCTAATCTTCTTGGCTGGTTTGTCTTCTTCCTTCTGCTCCTCAGTGACGAAACAGATGGCTTTATTTTGATAAGAAGACCTGGATGAAGACACATTGTTTGTTACAGTTGATGTTCACAATGTTGTTCAGTGTCCAAGTCTACAGTGACAAACAGAGTCTTGGTCTGTTCCCAGCCACTGGACAAGGGTTCTAGGCACTAAGTCTGACAATGATGAAGGCTAGAGAGAGAGCAAGGAGAGTAGTTGAGGTGACAAGCAAAAGAGCATTTAAGTTGTAGATATGTCTGATTTGACTAAGTTGGAACTAAAGAGCTACAGTACATGTGAGGGGTTTATATACGTTTAGAGAACAAAAGAGACTAAAGGAGAAAGAGCATAGCTATCTAGAACAGGGAAGATGAAGGTAGCTATGAAAAGGAGATAACGTCCAAGGCATAGCTATGGGTTTGTAATGAGTAAATGGAGTCTGTTAGACAAAGGGTAAGAAAACTGTAACATTACCCCCTTTGTATGTGAGAAGTCACCAACTTTTACCAGCCAGAGGTTGTCCAAATGTGGTCTGTCCTCGATTCTGCCCATTTGACAGCATTGTCCAGTTCTTTTGTGGAAGTCTCTACTTTCCACTTGAGAGCCTTGGCAGCACAATGGAGGTTTTGGGCATTCCATAAGAAGGAGTCACATTCTTCATAGGTCATTTCATGCAAGTCAATAGTGAGAGTGAGGGTGGCAAGGTTATTGGTGGCTGAGGAGAGGTTGGTGATAGAGCAGGTGGTGGCAAGGGCATCAGCAACAATGGTGAGGGTGGCATTTTGTTTGATGAATTGGGCAAAGTGGGGAAAATGGTGATCCTCAGGATGTACTTGAGGGAGGAGGCTGGCTGGGTGGATGTGAAGATCATCATCCTCAAAGTGGACAATGGTGATGTTTTCAATGAAGACCTCAAGTGGGAGGTCAGGGATGGTGATGAAGGGCAAGAGGGCAGTGGCAGTTTCATTGATGCGCCAGTGAGCACAAGAGATGAGGAGAAGGGTGGTGAAGTAGGCAGCGAGGGCAAAAAAGGTGAACATTGTGTATCGGAGTGAGTAGGATTATTGTTTGATACTGGGCAGACTGTCCTTTATAGGTCGTCCTCATCAGAATCCAGGTCTAGGTCCGAATTGGTCATTTCTAATTGATTCAGGATGTCAGGGTTTGTGAGAAGTTTGTGATCTTCTCTGATGAACATTTCCAAGGCCATGAACTGATAGGTGCTAAGGTCAGTGACAGGTTTGAAGAGGAATCTCCTAATCTTCCTAACAATGTCGAGTACAATGTTCTTTCATTTGTCAAGCAGGTAGCGAAGATCATTGGTGTGATCATCCATGGATAGGATTGGCCTTCCTGCGAGTCTGATTCCCTGGTGAGATAACCAGACCTGTGCACCAATTTCTTGTGCCTTCTTGGAGATCTTGTCAAGTTTCTCATATTCTTCTAGGCATAAGAGTCTGCCATGGCTCATGTCGTAAACATCAGTTTTCTTTATTGCTAGATTCTGGTAGATTGGTGGGTTCATATTGTAGAATGGTAAGTCATTGACTGAGAATTGTAACTGATAAAATCCAGGGAGGTATTGTTGTACTGCACAGCAGGGGATCTCCATTGTTCCTGATGGATTCTTCTGATGGTTGTGGTTAAGTCAGGGAATGCAGTACTATTGTGTGACCATTGCCACTGTTCGGGTAAGTTTTTCTGATAGATTTAGTGCTTTGGGGGCATGTCAGAAGGGAAGGTACTGTATGCAGGTGAAGATGGTTTTTTCTTTAAGGGCTATAGTGTATCAAGAGAGTGTTGAGCAGTTTTGTTTCATGTAATAGTGATTTTGCTTTAGGATATGGCGGTTTTTGTATTGAGTCATGATTCAGAGGTGTCAATGTTGTTGATATTCTGATAGGATGTCAGTGGCATTTGAAAGATTGCAGGTGGGTTCCCAAGAATTGTCATTTGATCCATAGCCTTTCTGTTATGAGCTCACACTCAACACAAACCCACAAGCCTTGCAGAGAGAGGAGGAGGATAAGAAATAGAAGAAGGAATGGTATTGAGACTACATTAGACAGAATCTAATGCCCATACAATGAGCATAAGATAAACTATCTTAAGTCTTGGGGAACCAAGACTGCCTACAGCTGGTCTTATATACTAATCTACTAAGACCCCTTGCGACCCTTCCCATTGGCACCTCTACAGCCTCAGTGACTCATCCTACTTGAGCACTGCTTCCAGGCCCTTGAGCACTCATGATCCCAGACCATGTATAGATGTCCCAGAGTGGTCCCAGACCACTAGCAAGATAAAAAGAAGAAAAAGAAGATAGCGTTAGGATGGATTCCTAACACTTTCCATTTAACTAGATAGTGGTAGCCTGTGCCTTGCTTTCTGTAAGCTAGAATTGCTTCTACCTCAAATTCCTCCTGTCTGTTTACAAGATCAGGGGGTGGTTTCACATAGTTCATGCCATGTGCAGTTGTTTCCTGATACAGGGTAAGGAGTGATGTATGAAACACAGGATGAATGCGCCATTGCCTCAGGAGTTTCAATTTGTATGTCACAGGTCCCATCACTTGTTTGATTTCAAAGGGTCCTTGTTAGGACTAATCCTCACACAATCACAAGCCTCATAGAGAAGAGAATAGATTTAGAGATGAGACTAAAGACACAATAGTCTGTGACCTATGAGAAGGAAACAATCTAGAGTCTTAAGGACTCCTACCTACAGAACGCACACCTTATATACCTGAGTCACTGGTCTGTGTGCACAGTCTGCACAGCCGCTAAGGCTATGCATGCACAGCAACAAGACCCAGACCCGTCTCCCAGACCCATCTCCCAAACCTGTCTGGATTTACCCAGACTCTCGGTCCCTTCCCGCAAATGCCATTTCACCCAATATCTCCTAATAGCCTTGATTGTATAGCCACCCTGGGTTATATAATCCTCCTGCCATATCTGGATAGGGGTCCTGCACTGTATGCTTGCGTCTCATTATACATCCGTAGGCCTCTGAATAAAATAGAGAAAAATAAAGAAAAGTCCATATCATAACATGACCTCCTCCTCAAGACTTCACATCCCAGGAAGTCATGCGTTGGTCTGCCTAGGGGAATCAAGCGTGGGTTTAACTGGCCCACTGCGCTCAAGGTCTCTTGAGAACGCCCCTTCCATGTTGGGTTCAGTGTAAATGAGTTTGCAGTCACCTTTCCACCATTGCCAATTTCATTTTAACTTGTTGAGGTAGTCACACTCAAATTTGCCATCTTCCCAACTGAACAACCTTTTGGGAGCCTTTGTATCTGTGTAGTCATGCCAATTTTTAAACCGTAAGTCCATGGATGCCAATTGCCGAGGTGCACTTGGGTTTTGCCTGTGGAACTTCTGAACCTCTTTTTTAGCGTTAGTGAGGTTTTCCGCTGGTTCCCATGTTGATTCTTCCACAGAATAATTCTTCCACTTGACAAAGTACTCCAGTTTGCCACCGTTTCATCCACTGACTCTGCTGTCTATGACTTCTTCAACTTCATACTCATCATCCTCCGATTCCTCCACCATCTGTGCCTCTTTACGTTTGGCAACCTTTTCGATTTGATTGGGGAACTCCAGAGCAATGTATGGCTTTAGCAATATCTTGTTGAAGACATTGTAGATTTTCCATGCAGCAGGGATCTTTAATCGGTATGCAGATTCACCGACTTTCTCAACCACCTCCAAGGGACCCACAAACTTGCCGTCCAACTTTTTAGTTGCTTGAAGTGTTGGCAAATTTTCTGTGCTGAGGTACACCTTATTGCCAGGTTGATAGTTTTGTGCTGGTGTCCTATGAATGTCCCACCGCTTTTTCATTGCTTCAGTGGTTTTTTCGAGCGCAGTCTTAGCCTTGGCATGAACATTCTCGATTTCTTTGACTAATGCTTCCATGACAACAGTTTTTGGCTGATACAGTGGGTTCATCCCCTTGTTGGGATGTCTGCCATAGTTCATGAAAAACGGTGAGAACCCTGTGGATGAATGTACCCAATTGTTGTGACAGAATTGAGCCACTGCAAGCCAATCACTCCAGTTATCTTGTCAATGATTGACGAACATTGTCAGGAATTCCTTGACTTCCTGATTAACACATTCTGTCTGTCCATTGGTTTGTGGGTGATAAGCTGTGGATCTGTTAGCCTGTATTCCTAGGATTCCATATAAATCGTCCATGAACTTTGAGATGAACTGCAGTCCTTGATCGCTGATAACCTTTCTTGGTAAGCTGTGTTCCCTAAAGATGTTGTCCCTAAACAGGACAGCTACCCCTTGCAAAGTAATTGACAATGTTGTTGGAAGGAAATATGCCTTTTTTGTAAACCAATCTACCACAACCATGATCATATTGTTGCCCTTTGAGTCTGGCAATGGTCCAATTAGATCTACCAAGATTACTTCCCATGGTGCATTAGGGATTTCATTTTGATTTAATGGTGCTGCCCTGGGCTGTCAGTTTGGTTTTGCCTTTTGGCACATTTCACATCCTCGTATAAAGCACTCGATGTCCTTCTGCATTTGTGGCCACCAAAAGTTACGGGTGAGACTTTCCACAGTCTTAGCTACCCCTGAATGCCCCCAGGAATGGTGAATTTGAATCAAGTTGCCCCTGATCCGTGTGTCCGCTGGTATGTAAATCCAACCCTTCCATTCAACCAACCCTTTCTCGATTCTAAAGTCAGGGTCCTGCTGCTCAATGCCTTGTCAAACCTGAGTTTCCCATTGCTGAGCTGAGACCTTTTGGATTGCTTTAATGATGTCCTCAATTGCCCGATCATCATTGTAGATCCTTACAAACAAATGATCCTTCAGGAGTATTACTCCTTCATTATCATTTTGTCCCTTTTTGTGCCCTGCCCTTCTTGACAATAGATCGGCTTTAGAGTTAGACTTTCCAGACTGATGTTTGATGACGAAGTTGAATTCCTGTAGATCTGTGACCCATCGTGCCTGCCTTTGGTTTAAGTTCTGCAGTTTTCGGAAGTACGTGAGGTTTTGATGATCTGTTAAAACCTCAATCTGTTCCTTTGCACCCTTAAGGTAGTGAGACCATTCATAAAACACTCCATAACCACAAGCATTTCCTTGTCATAAATCTTGTAATTTCGTTCTGCTTTGTTTAATGACTTAGAAATGAAAGCCACAGGTCTCCATGTACCATCCTTGCTCTGCTGAGACAAAATTCTGCCAATTGCAAATTCAGATGCATCTACTTCAACATGAAATTGACCGTTGTCATCGGGAATTTTGAGGACTACCTCCCTTGCCACAAGGTCTTTCAGTCCCTGAAAGGCCAGGGTCTGCTGGTCTGTCCAGTCCCACTCAACCTTGCCTGTAAGACCCATCAAGGGTTTTGCTGTTTTAGCAAATCCCGGCACAAAACGCATCTTCCTGTTCCTTGATGGCCGCTTCTTCAGCATGCCATGCTGCAAGCTTTTCTTGACGTCTCTGTTTTTTATTGAGATGCCTCTGCTCTTTAACCCAGAGTCTCCATGCTCGCACATGAGCATCACGTTGCCAGTTGTCAGTCCAGACCTGTACTGTTTTGGATGATTTCTCTTCTGTGCATCCCTGTGCCCATTCAATCGAGAATGCTTTCTTGATCTGAACAAGGGTCATACTGGCCCTTGACAATATGAAGTTGAATAGCCCTGCCATTCCAATTTTTGTTTGATCTTCTGTAGATCCGCAATTCCAATGACGCCTCAAGTAGAGGGATGTCGCCTGTTCTTCCATAGTAGTACTTCCTAATACTACCACTGTTTGATGTGGTCAACAATGCACCCACACTTGAATCTTCGATTTAATTCCGCCAAATGACCCAAGTGTGTGGTGCCCAGGTGTTCACTAGAATGTCCTCATGCTCAGATCTAATAGATCTGATACGTAATTGGTATTTCTAGACTGTATCTCCTTGATACACAGCACACAAATGGATTTTCTTCAGGAGGTCCGCTCCCTTTTCCGCAATACTAGTGCTGGTGCCTGCAAGACCCTGCCTGGTTGACTACAGCATGCTCCAAGCTCTCATCTAGTATTGTTTTATCGCCAGTAGCCAATTGGCCATAGTCACTCTACAATGGTAGAATGAGGCTGTCTGTTGTTGCAGTCATTGTTGCCTAGATTCCCTGAGGCTGTCTGTAGGCATGTGCTGTAATGTATACAGAGTCAGATGGTTTGTCAAAAAATAAAACTCTCTTGGTCACTGTCTGCAACAACAAGCAAGACTTGCTCCATGCTATGACCAACAACGAAGGGTGTGATAAGAAGACTCTAGATTATGTTAGGACTAATCCTCACACAATCACAAGCCTCGTAGAGAAGAGAATAGATTTAGAGACAAGACTAAAGACACAATAGTCTGTGACCTATGAGAAGGAAACAATCTAGAGTTTTAAGGACTCCTACCTACAGAATGCACACCTTATATACCTGAGTCACTGGTCTGTGCACACAGTCTGCACAGCCGCTAAGGCTATGCATGCACAGCAACAAGACCCAGACCCATCTCCCAGATCTGTCTGGATTTACCCAGACTCTTGGTCCCTTCCCACAAACGCCGTTTCACCCAATATCTCCTAATAGCCTTGATTGTATAGCCACCCTGGGTTATATAATCCTCCTGCAATATCTGGATAGGGGTCCCGCGCTGTATGCTTGCGTCTCGTTATACGTTCATAGGCCTCTGAATAAAATAGAGAAAAATAAAGAAAAAGTCCATATTGTAACAGTCCTTCTTGTTTTGGTGCTAACTTTCTGGACTGATATGGGATATGGAGGTTCCTATTTTCAAGCCATACTTTGGTGCCTTTTTCAAATCATATTGCCTTGTCTTTGCATCATCTTGCCACCAGTTGTCTTGCTAGTTCATGTGCTGCTAATGCTTCCTCTCTGGCCTTTGTTAGGAACTGAAGGTGTTCTTCAGCTGCTGGGGTAGTCATCTGTGTTGTAGCAGTGGGAAGTGTGACAGGGTCTGTCCCATACATCAGTCTGAATGGGGAAGTTTTGATCATGTCATGGTGTTGGTTATTGTGAGCAAATTTGGCTATTGGGAGAAGCAGTTTCCATAGATGTGGTTTATTAGTGCAAAACATCTGAAGATAGACTTCTAGTTCCTGATTAACTTGTTCTGTTTCTCCATCTGTTTGAAGGTGATAGGCTGTGCTCATTCTATGGTTGGTTCCAAGTGCTTTTTGTATTCTTGGAATACTTTTGTGGAGAATTGCAGGCCTCAATCTGAGATTAAAACATCAGGTAGGCCAAACCATTTAAAGATTTCAGAGACATAAAGTTCTGCAGTGCCTAGAGCATTGATTGTGTTTTTGCAAGGTGTGAAAATTACCCCCTTTGTAAGACCATGGTCCACTGTGACCAGGATTGAGTCAAAGCCATCAGAAAGGGGTAGATTGGTGATGAAATCAAGGGTTACTTGTTGGAATGAGCATGTTGCTTTTGACTGAATTGGGTGAAGGGTTGGCACATTTGGGTGTGTTAATCTTCATCTGCTGACAGAGGGCCCATCCCTTAATCCATTCTCTGACATGTTTGAACATTCCAGGCCACCAGTAGTCGCGTTTGGGAAGTTTAATCATCCAGGGTGGCCCAATGATTGTGCTTCATGTGTTTCTTTGATCAATTTGGTCTGTAGGCCATCCTGATCAGGGATGTAGGTTTTGCTGAGATAGTGTACAATGCCATTTGTGTAAGACCAATCTTGTATATTTGATTTGATCAGTGGGGCACAGTGCATGGTGATAACCTCGATTAGAATGCGTCCAAAATTGTCTTTTGACATTGCTTTCTGAATATCTGTAACTAGATCCTCTGCAATAAGATGAATGAAATGGTCCTTAGGCAAGACTATGACATCTTCTTGTAATTTACTGTTTCCCATGTGGTCAGGGCATCGAGATAGGGTGTTTGCTTCAAACATTTTCGTGCCAGGGACATGCTCAATGCACAGGTCAAATTCTGATAATAGGGATGACCATCTAGCTTGCCTGGGTGTTAAGTGTTGAGCAGTTTGATAGTAGGACAAATTCTTGTGATCACAGTGAACAATGGTGGTATGGGGCAAGCCATGCAATAGGTGTCTCCAAGTCATCAAGCCCTTGATAATTTCTAAAAGTTCTCAGTCATAGATCTGATAGTTTTGCTCTGTTTGTGTTAGTGCATGGGAAATGAATCCACAAGGGTGCAGGGATCCAGTTTCATCTGCCTGTTTCAAGACTGCTCCTATTGCTTTATTCAATGCATCTGTCTGAAGGATAAAGGATCAAGTTGGATCAGGCATCAGTAGCACCAGCATAGATGCAAATTGTTGTTTCAGAATTTCAAAGGCATTATTCTGTTCAATGGTCCAGTCAAATGGCTTGGTTTTCTTAGTGAGATTAGTGAGCAGTTTAGCTATTGTGGCAAAATTTCCAATGAAGTGTTGATAGAAGTTTCCAAATCCAAGGAATGATTGGACTTGTTTAACTGTGGTGGGAACTGGCCAATCTGCAATTCCTGCTAGTTTAATTGGGTCCATCTGGATTCATCCTGGGGTGATGATCATTCCAAGGAACTCAACTTCTTGTGTGGCAAACTTGCACTTTTCCAGTTTCAGGAATAGATTGTTATCTTGCAACCATTGTAAAACCTGTTTTGTCTGTTCTTCTAGTTGCTCCAATGATTCTGCACAGATTAACATATCATCCATGTAAATGATTAAACATCCATCATTGATCATATCCCTAAAGTATTCATTCATCATTGTCTGGAAGGTTGATGGTGGATTGCATAATCCAAAGAACATGACTGTTGGTTCATAGAGCCCTCAATTGGTAATGAAGGCTGCTTTCCATTCATCTCCCTTTTTGATCTGAACATTGCTGTATCCCCATTGGAGGTCTAGTTTGGTGAAATATTTGGCACCTTGTAGTTTAGTCATGAGATCAGAGACAAGGAGAAGGGGATATGCATTTTTGACAGTCCATTCATTCAGATATTGGTAGTCCTGACAGGGCCAGAGTGTTCTGCTTTCCTTTTTTGCTATGAAGAAGAACAGTGATGCCTGGGGCAGTGTAGATGGTTTAATATATCCTTTCTGGAGCTGTTCATCAATCCATTTGTCTAGCGGCCCTTGTTCTTTGACAGATAAGGGGTAGAGTTTACTCACTTCTGGGATGAAACCTTCCTTAGTGTTAATTGCATGATCCCACAGTCAACTGGATGGGAAACATTCTGATGCCTTCTTGTCAAAGATAGTGCACCACTGCTGATATTCTGGTGGTAGCATGGTGGATGGTTTGTCTTTCTTCAGTCTGTGCTCCAATTCCTGTGATGCTGATGTCTTTACTCTAATCTGGTAATCATCTTTGCCCCATTTCTGGGAATCTAGAGCCAGTTGCCAGATTGCTTTCGGTGATACATTTGAATCTTCAATCTGCAGGGATTTGTTTCTCCAGTTGATATTTGGGTTATTCTCTTTTCACCAAGGTATTCCTAGGATCATTCAATGATTGCCTAGCTTAGTGATCTAGAACCAATTTACAATTTGTTGTCCTTCAATCATGTAGCATATTTTGGTGCGATGCATGATCATTCCTTTTGCATTGATGGTTCCATCTGCATTCCTGACTTTAATTGGCTTTTTGAGTCACTCTTTTCTGAGTTCCTTCACTTCTCCTTTGTCTACAAAATTTCCTTCTGCTCCACAGTCAATCAGGGCAGAGATTCCAGTGGGTAAATTGGTCGATTTGATAGTTAATGAAATGCACTTGTCATTGTTCGATAATACTATTACAGAATCAAGCACTAACTGTTCAGATCTTGATGATAAGGAAGGGCCAACCACTGAGTGACACTTCCTAACTAAAAACCCTTGTTTTCAAATTCGTTTAAGAGGGCATTCTTCTCTTCAGTAGACATTGCTGAAAAGATTGCTGTAATCTTCTTTGCTGGTTCGTCTTCTTCCTTCTGTTGTTCCTCAGTGATGAAACAAACAGCCTTATTCTGATAAGAAGACCTGGATGAAGACACATCATTGCATTTTGGGCAGTTCCTGGAGACGTGTCCCTGTGTTCCACATCTGAAACACTTTCCAGTCTTTTGGTATTCCTCCTTTTGATCATCTGTCAATCAACCAGGAGTCGTGGTATTAATAGCTCTGATTGTTCCAGATTGATTATTGTTATGACTGAAACATGTTCCAAAACCATCATTGGTTCTCCTGTTTCCCTGTCCTGTCATGTCCCAAGCATTATGGTGATCCTCAGCCTTGTCATAGGCTTCTTGCATCGTCTTGATCTTCCTTTGATCCTGTAAGATCATCCTAGTGAGTTCTAAGGGTAATCCCTTGACAAATGCTTGCAGCTGTGTGGGTATCCCTGTAAGGCCAGATGTTCCTATGTCTGTGCAAAATTTCCTAATGTATTCTGGGACTGAAACACTGTTTCCAACTCTTAATTTGGATAGATGAAGATGCCTCATTGCGTTTCAGGCAGTTCTTGGAGATGTGTCCCTGTGTTCCACATCTGAAACACTTCCCAGTCTTTTGGTATTCCTCCTTTTGATCATCTGTCAATCAACCAGGAGTTGTGGCATTAATAGCTCTGATTGTTCCAGATCAATTATTGTTATGACTGAAACATGTTCCAGAACCATCATTGGTTCTTCTGCTTCCCTGTCCTGTCATGTCCCAAGTGTTATGGTGATCCTCTGCTTTGTCATAGGCTTCTTGCATCGTCTTGATCTTCCTTTGATCCTGTAAGATCATCCTAGCAAGCTCTAAGGATAATCCTTTGACAAATGCTTGCAACTGAGTGGGTATTCCAGTAAGGCCAGATGTTTCTATGTCCATACAGAATTTCCTAATGTATTCTGGGACTGAAACATCATTTCCAACTCTCAATTTGGATAGATTGTTCAGGGCTCAAAGGGTGCTGTTGACTTCTCCCCAGTCATTGATGAAACGTGTTTTGAATGCTTCATAATTACTCCATTTGAACGTGGCTGTGGTACTGCCCCTGTTTTCGTTTAACTTGCTTCAAATAATGGTTTTCCAATCATCTAATTCTGGTCCCATGCATGCAAGCACATGCCTGACCTTCTTCTCATCTTTTCCTTCATAATTCTGTTTGTTGAGGGTAAAGTAATCCTCAAGCTGTCCTAGAAACGATCTTGCTTTGATTCATTTGCCTGTGAATGGGTGTATAGGCTGCGGTTTGATATCTTTTTTTGATCCAGTGCTTGTTTCAGATGCCATTCTTGCTTCAGGGGTGATCAGTTTTGGTCCTGGTTTGGGGGTTGGGGTTCTGGTAATTGGTTTTGGTTCTGGAGTAGGAGTTCTACTCAGGGTTTTCTGTTTCGAGATGGGGGTGGTCCTTGTTTTGAATAGTCTGTGTCAAACAGGTTTTCTTCAAGCTTGGCTTGTTGAATTTGTCATAATTCCTCCCACTCTGCTAAAATATTAGCTGTAACTCTGTATCTGTTGCTGTTACGGTCGATGTCCACAATGTCGTTCAGTGGCCAAGTCTACAGCAACAAACAGAGTCTCAGTCTGTTCCCAGTCACTAGACAAGGGTTCTAGGCACTAAGTCTGACGATGACGAAGGCTAGAGAGGGAGCAAGGAGAGTGGTTGAGGCGACGAGCAAAAGAGCATTCAAGTTGTGGATAAGATTTGACTAAGTTGGAACTAAGGAACTACGGTACATGAGAGGGGTTTATATACGTTAAGAGAACAATAGAAACTAAAAGGGGAAAGAGCATAGCTATCTGAGAAGGGAAGGGTGAAGGTAGCTATAAAAAGAGATAACGTCCAAGCGTAACTATGGGTTTGTAACAAGTAAATGTAGTCTGTTAACAAAGGAAGAAGAGAATTGTAACATTACCCCCTTTGTATGCAAGAAGTCACCGACTTCTACCAGCCAGAGGTTGCCCAGCCATGGTCCGTTCTAAACTCAGCCCATTTGACAGCGTTGTCTAATTCCTTCATGGATGTTTCCACCTTCCATTTGAGAGCTTCAGCAGCTCTGTGCAAGTTTTGCGCGTTCCGGAGGAAGGAATCGCGTTCCTCATAGGTCATCTCATGTGGATCTATAGTGAGGGTGAGGGTGGCGAGATTATCAGTGGCGGAGGAGAGGTTGGTGATGGAGCAGGTGGCAGCGGTGAGGGCATCAGCGACGACAGTGAGCGTAGTGTTTCTTTTGACAAATTGGGCGAAGTGAGGGAGGTGGTGATCATCGGGGTATACCTGGGGAAGTAGGTTGGCAGGGTGGACATGGAGGTCATCATCCTCGAAGTGGACGACAGTGGTATTTTCAATGAAGACCTCTAGCGGAAGGTCCGGGATGGTGAGGAAGGGTGAGAAAGCGGTGGCGGTTTTGTCGATGCACCAGTGAGCACAGGAGAGGAGGGCCAGGGCAATGAAGTAGGTGGCGAGGGCGAAGAAGGTGAACATGTTGGTATGATGCGAGTTTTGGCATTAGGTGGTGATACTTGAAGAATTTATATGTATTCCTGATCACTGATTTCCATGTCGGAATCTGAACTTTCTATATCTAGTGGATCTTCGATTGCAGGGTCGGTGAGGAGTTCTCGTTCTTCTATGATGAACCTGGTTAGCGAATCTAGATGTTGGATTCCTGGTGTCGTTGTTGGGGTGACTAAGAATCTTCTGACTTTCCTGATGATGTCCGCTATTACCTCTCCCACTGCAATGGACAAATATTGAAGTTCATCCTGGATGTCTTCTATAAGAATGCAAGGCCTTCCTGGTATTCTGATTTTTTGGTTAATTAACCAGATTTGTGCGCTACACTCCCGTATCTGTTTGGTGATCTTGTCCATCTGCTTATATTCTTCCGGACATAGCAGTCTTCCGTGAGCGCTTTCATAAACGTTACTGCTTCTGATGGCTAGAAGTTGGTAGGCAGGTGGATCTTTATTATAGGCCGGTAGATCGTCGGTTGAGAATCGTAGGTCATAGTATTTGGGAAGATAGTTCTGGATGGCATTGCAGGGGAACTCTGTTGTTCCTGACGGGTTCTTTTGGTGACGATGATCAAGTCGAGGGATGCAGTAGTATTGTGTGACCAACGCCACAGTTTGGGTGAGTTTTCCTAACGGGTTCGGTGCTCTAGGAGCGTGTTGGAAGGGGAGGTATTGTATGCGGGTGTAGACGGTCTTTTCTTTAAGAGCTATAGTGTATTGAGAGAGTGTTGAGCAGTTCCATTTTGTATAGTGGTAATTTTGTTTCAAGATGTGGTGGTTTCTAAATCAAGTCATGGTTCAGAGGTGTCGACGTTGTTGATATTCCGATAGGATATCAGTGGCATTTGCAAGATTGCGAGTGGGTTCCCAAGAGTTATCGTTTGATCCGTAGCCTTTCCATTTAACTAGGTAATGGTAGCCTGCGCCTCACTTCCTGTGGGCTAGAATTGCCTCTACCTCGAATTCCTCTTGTCCATTTACGAGATCAGGGGGTGGTTTCACATAATTTGGCCCGTGCGCAGTCGTTTCTCTATTCGGGAGTTTCAATTTATATGTCACTGGTCCCATCACCTGTTTGATTTCAAAGGGTCCTTCTTGTTTTGGTGCTAGCTTTCTGGACTGATATGGTATGTGAAGATTTCAGTTCTCAAGCCATACTTTGGTGCCCTTTTCAAATTGCGTTGCCTTGTCTTTGCGTCGTCTTGCCACTAGTTGTCTTGCTAGTTCATGTGCTGCTAGCGCTTCTTCTCTGGCTTTCCTCAGGAACTGAAGGCGTTCCTCTGCTGCTGGTGTAGTCATTTGTGTTGTAGCTGTGGGAAGCGCAACAGGGTCCGTCCCATACATTAATCTGAATGGGGAAGTTTTGATCATGTCATGATGTCGGTTGTTGTGAGCAAACTCGGCTATTGGAAGAAGCGGTTTCCATAGATGTGGTTCATTGGAGCAGAACATTTGAAGGTAGACTTCCAGTTCCTGGTTGACTCGTTCCGTTTCTCCATCGGTTTGGGGATGATAGGCTGTGCTCATTCTATGGTCAATTCCTAATGCTTTTCGTATTTCCTGAAATACTTTTGCAGAGAACTGTGGTCCTCGATCTGAGATTAAGACGTCGGGTAGGCCAAACTGTTTGAAAATTTCAGAGACATAAAGTTCCGCGGTGCCTAGAGCATTGATTGTCTTCTTGCAAGGTGTGAAAATTACCCCCTTTGTAAGACCATGGTCCACCATGACCAGGATCGAGTCAAAGCCATTGGAAAGGGGTAGATCAGTGATGAAATCAAGGGTTACTTGCTGAAAGGGGCGGGTTGCTTTCGACGGAATTGGGTGAAGGGCTGGTACATTTGGGTGCGTGTTAATCTTCATCTGCTGACAGAGGGCGCATCCTTCTATCCATTCCCTGACATGTTTGAACATTCCGGGCCACCAGTAGTCATGTTTAAGGAGTTCAAGGGTTTTTAATCGTCCAGGGTGACCTGATGATTGTGCCTCGTGTGTTTCTTTAATTAATTTGGTTCGTAACCCGTCTTGGTCAGGGATGTAGGTCTTTCCAAGATAGTGAACAATGCCATTGGTATAAGACCAATCTTGTATGTTCGATTTGATTGGTGGGGCACGGTGTGTGGTGATAACCTTGATTAGAATACATCCGAAATCGTCTTTTGACATTGCTTTCTGAATTTCTGTAACTAGATCTTCTGCAATAAAACAATCCTCTGGTAGGACTACAATGTCTTCTTGTAATTCACTGTTTCCCATATGATCAGAGCGTCGGGATAGAGCATCTGCTTCAAACATTTTTGTGCCAGGGACGTGCTCAATGCGTAGGTCAAATTCTGATAATAGGGATGACCATCTAGCTTGTCTGGGTGTTAAACGTTGGGCGGTTCAATAGTAGGACAGATTCTTGTGGTTGCAGTGAACTATAGTGGTGTGGGGTGATCTGTGTAGTAAATGTCGCCAGGTCATCAATCCTTTGATAATTGCCAAGAGTTCTTGATCGTAGATCTGGTAATTCTGTTCCATTTGTGTTAATGCATGTGAGATAAATCCACAGGGATGTAGAGATCCTGTTTCATCTGCTTGTTTTAAGACTGCTCCTATTGCCTTATTCAATGCATCGGTTTGAAGGATAAAGGGTCAAGTAGGATCTGGCATTAGTAATACTGGCATAGATGCAAATCGTTTCTTTAGAATTTCAAAAGCATTGTTCCGTTCAGTGGTCCAGTTAAATGGTTCCATTTTCTTAGTGAGGTTGGTAAGTGGTTTAGCGATGGCAGCAAAATTTCCAATGAAACGTTGGTAAAAGTTCCCAAATCCGAGGAATGATCGGACTTGTTTGACTGTGGTAGGAACTGGCCAATTGGCGATCCCTGCTAACTTTATTGGGTCCATCTGAATGTGTCCAGGGGTGATGATCATTCCTAGGAATTTGACTTCCTGCATGGCGAACTTGCATTTTTCAAGTTTTAGGAATAGATCGTTATCTTGTAGCCATTGTAAAATTTGTTTTGTCCGCTCCTCCAGCTGTTCTAGTGTTTCCGCACAGATTAACATGTCGTCCATATAAATGATCAGCCATCCTTCGTTGATCATGTCCCTAAAGTACTTGTTCATCATAGTTTGAAAGGTTGACGGCGAGTTGCATAATCCAAAGAACATTACTGTTGGTTCATAGAGCCCTCGATTGGTAATAAAGGCTGCTTTCCATTCATCCCCCTTCTTGATGCGAACATTGTTGTATCCCCATCGGAGGTCTAGTTTGGTGAAATACTTGGCGCCTCGTAATTTAGTCATGAGATTGGAAACAAGGGGAAGAGGATATGCATTCTTGATGGTCCATTCATTCAGGTACCGGTAATCCTGACAGGGTCGGAGTGCTCCACTTTCTTTCTTTGCTACGAAGAAGAATGGTGACGCCTGCGGTGATGTAGATGGTTTAATGTATCCTTTCTTGAGTTGTTCATCAATCCATTCGTCTAACAGTCCTTGTTCTTTGATCGACAGAGGGTAAAGTTTACTAGCTTTTGGGACAAAACCCTCCTTAATGTTGATTGCGTGATCCCACGGTCGACTGGATGGGAAACGTTCTGATGCCTTTTTGTCAAAGATGGTGTGCCATTGCTCATATTCTTTAGGTAGAGTGGTGGATGGTTCATCTTTCTTTAACCTATGCTCTAGTTCTTGTGATGCCAATGTTTTAATTCTAATCCAATAGTCATCCTCGCCCCATTGCTGGGAGTCAAGGGCTAGCTGCCAGATTGCTTTTGGCAGTGTGTCCAATTTTCAGAGATTTTTCTCGCCAGTTGATGATCGGGTTATTTTCTTCTAACCAGGGTATTCCTAGAATCATCTGTTGATCGCCTAGCTTAGTGATCCAGAACCAATTGATAAACTGCTGTCCCTCAATCATGTAGCATATTTTGGTCTGATGTGTGATCATTCCTTTCACATTTACTGTTCCATCTGCGTTTCTGACTTTGATTGGTTTCTTAAGTCATTCTTTCCTGAGCTCTTTCACTGCTCCCTCATCTACAAAGTTTCCTTCTGCTCCACAATCGATTAGGGCAGATGTTCCAGCGGGTAAATCGGTTGATTTGATAGTTAACGAAATGCGCTTGTCATTGTTGGATAATACTATTACAGAATCAAGCACTAACTGTTCAGATCTCGATAATAAGGAAGGGCCAACTGCTGAGTGACACTTCCTAACTAAAAACCCTCATTTTCAAATTCGTTTAAGAGGGCATTCTTCTCTTCAGTAGACATTGCTGAAAAGATTGCTCTAATTTTCTTCGCTGGTTTGTCTTCTTCCTTCTGTTGTTCCTCAGTGATGGAACGGACAGCCTTATTCTGATAAGAAGACCTGGATGAAGATGCATCATTGTGTTTTGGGCAGTTCCTGGAGATGTGCCCCTGTGTTTCACATCTGAAACACTTGCCAGTCTTTCGGTATTCCTCCTTTTGATCATCTGTCAATCGGCTAGGAGTCGTGGTATTTATAGTTCTGATTGCTCCGGATCGATTGTTGTTTTGATTGAAACGTGTTTCAGATCCATGAGTGGTTCTCCTGTTTCCCTGTCCTGTCATATCCCAAGCATTATGGTGGTCCTCAGCCTTATCATAGGCTTCTTGCATCGTCCTGATCTTCCTTTGGTCCTGTAAGATTGTTCTAGCAAGTTCTAAGGGTAATCCTTTGACGAATGCCTGCAACTGAGTGGGTATTCCAGTGAGTCCAGAGGTTCCTATATCCATGTGAAATTTTCTGATGTATTCTGGGACTGAAACGCCGTTTCCAACTCTCAATTTGGATAGATTGTTCAGGGCTCGAAGGGCGCTGTTGACTTCTCCCCAGTCATTGATGAAATGTGTTTCAAATGCTTCATAGTTGCTCCATTTGAACGTGGCTGTGGTACTGCCTCTGTTGTCATTCAATTCGCTTCGGATAATAGTTTTCCAGTTGTCCAGTTCTGGTCCCATGCATGCAAGCGCATATCTGACTTTCTTCTCATCTTTTCCTTCGTAGTTCTGTTCGTTGAGGGTAAAGTAATCCTCAAGCTGTCCTAGAAATGACCTTGCTTCGATTCGTTTGCCTGTAAAAGGTCATATAGGCTGCGGTTTGATATCTCCTTTAGAGCCAGCACTGGTTTCAGATGCCATTCTTGGTTCAGGAATGATCGGTGGTTCGGGGGTTGGTGTTCTGGTGATCGGTTTCGGTTCTGGAGTAGGGGTTCTACTCGGAGTTCTGGGTTTCGGAGATGGGGGTGGTCCTTGTTTTGAGTAATCTGTATCAAATGGGTTTTCCTCAAGCTTGGCTTGTTCAATTCGTAGTAATTCCTCCCACTCTGCTAAAAGGCTAGCTGTGATTCCGTGTTGGTCGCTTCCACTAAAGAATTTCTTATAGAGGGTCCTTCCTGGTTCATTTTCTGGTTCTTTAACAAGGTAGAGCAGTTCTCCTTGTACTTCACTACCCCAGTCTAGGTAGATTTGATCGGGTAAATCGAATTCAAAGGCTCCTGAGTAGAAGTCTCCTGAAAAGTATTTGTCTGGGACTGGTTCGTTTCATTTCCGTCCTTCTGTAACAAAGTACCAGGTTTGTTGGTAGAGAAAAACTTCTCATCGTCCAAGGTAGGTTTTCCCCTTATAGGTGACAGATCCGTTCGGGGGTCATTCCTGAGAGCTGCGGGTCTCAATGGTGTCGACTAGGGGTGATACCCTGAGCTGGTCCTGAGTTCCAACTTATGTTACGGTCAATGTCCACAATGTCATTCAGCGGCCAAGTCTACAGCAACAAACAGAGTCTCAGTCTGTTCCCAGTCACTAGACAAGGGTTCTAGGCACTAAGTCTGACGATGACGAAGGCTAGAGAGGGAGCGAGGAGAGCGGTTGAGGCGACGAGCAAAAGAGCGTTCAAGTTGTGGATAAGATTTGACTAAGTTGGAACTAAGGAACTATGGTACATGAGAGGGGTTTATATATGTTAAGAGAACAATAGAAACTAAAAGGGGAAAGAGCATAGCTATCTGAGAAGGGAAGGGTGAAGGTAGCTATAAAAAGAGATAACGTCCAAGCATAACTATGGGTTTGTAACAAGTAAATGTAGTCCGTTAACAAAGGAAGAAGAGAATTGTAACAGTTGCTAGTTCCAAAGAAGTCTCTGTAAAGGGTCTTTCCTAGTTCATCTCCTGGTTCTAAAACAAGGTAGAGCAGTTCTCCTTGTACTTCACTACCCCAGTCTAGGTAGATTTGATTGGGTAAATCATGTTCAAAGGCTCCTGAGTAAAAGGCTCCTGAAAAATATCTGTCTGGGACTGGTTCATTTTGTTTCCATCCTCCTGTAACAAAGTACCAGGTTTATTGGTAGAGAAAAACTTCTCATCATCCAAGATAGTATTTCCCCTTATAGGTGACAGATCTGTTTGGGGGTTGTTCCTGAGAGCTGCAGGTCTCAATGGTGTTGGCTAGGGATGATACCCTGAGCTGGTCCTGAGTTCCAACTTATGTTACAGTCAATGTCCACAATGTCATTCAGCATCCAAGTCTACAGCAACAACCAGAGTCTTGGTCTGTTCCCAGCCACTGGACAAGGGTTCTAGGCACTAAGTCTGACAATGACAAAGGCTAGAGAGAGAGCAAGGAGAGTGGTTGAGGTGACAAGCAAAAGAGCATTCAAGTTGTAGATATGATTTGACTAAGTTGGAACTGAAGTACTATGGTAGATGGGAGGGGTTTATATACATTGAATAACAATAGAAACTAAAGGGGAAAGCACATAGCTATCTAAGAATGGAATAGTGAAGGTAGCTATGAAAGGAGATAACGTCCAAGCATAACTATGGGTTTGTAACAAGTGAATGTAGTTCGTTAACAAAGGGAAAAGAGAATTGTAACACATGGTGCACTTATTGTCTGAGTATGACATGTGTCAAACTCTATGATATATGTCAAAGATACTTCTGTCCCATCACTATGTTATCTACAAGGGGAACAGACTATTCTGGGCCAGATAAGATAAGATCAGTTAAGATTGGAAGGATCCAAAATGTTATCACAATCTTTTCAGATCATTTCAACATGACCTTGCCACATTTGTAACATCTGATTGGTGGTCTTTGATTTTGGTTGACATCCATTGCATTAGGATTCAGCTGAGGGGCTGTATTACCTGAACTTGCAGAGGCTCCAGCTCCCAATTGTCCCTGGCTCACTGATCCTGATCTGAATTTCCATTGGGGTTTAGGTTGGCCAGAGGCTACCAGCTTTGCCATGTCTGGGCCTTTAGATGCTCCTTCACTCCTATTGGCAGAGTTACTGGTCCACAAGGAGTAGTATTTCTCCTCAGCTTTCACCTGTCTCCACTGGCAGTCTAGTTTTACTGCACATTGGTACCATCCATCAATTGTTTCTGGTACTTCATTGGCCTCCATGATCCTTTTTCAGAGTCTGGTATTTAAACTGCATTTGAACTCTTTGATAAGAGCTTGTCCCAGGTACCCAGTGCCTTGTGATACCTTTTTAAATTTCTGTACATGTTCTTCACATGTGCTGGACCCTTGCATCATGGTCCACATCTCCAAGATTTTTGATGACTGTTCATCTGTGTCACCAAAGTCTCTCCTTATCTGTCTGAATAATTGTTCTGCTGTCTGCAGAAGTCCTTCCTCATTATTGGCCATCTGCTCCAACAGATTGTCCTTCCAATCTGCTGCAAAGCCTTTGGTCATGTATGATAGGACTAGTAAGATCTGCTCCTCATCATTGGACTGCAGCATCTTTAACTGGATGTATAATTGGCATGCATTAATGAAGTTGGCAACCTCAGACATCTTGCCTGAGAAAACCGGAGGTTTGGCTACATCTATTTTAGATGATCTGCCATTACTGGTTCTGGGAATATTGAATACTGTCCCTGGCAGTATGTTAACAACATTGGTAGGAGGGGGTGATTCTGCAGCTGCAGTGGCTTGTGCAGCATTTGCTTGCAGCTGTGTCAGCTGGTTTTGCAAAGTTTGGATGGTTGCAGCTTGTGTGTTGAGGAGGTTCAGCAATTCTGCTGATGTCATTTCTTGGGGTGCTGCCATGCTGTGATAGTTTGGCAGTGGTGATGTAGGTGATGGGGTAAGCAAAGGGGGAGGTGGTGAGAAAGGTGGTGCAGGTTCTCTGATGACATCTGTGTCAGAGTTGAATAATAAGTTTGGGTTTAGAGTTGCTGGGTTAGGTAGTAGGATGGGAAATGGTGCTGGTTCCCACTGGTGTTGTTCCTCTGTGATAGAGTTGGTTGATTGTGATGATCATGATGCGGTTGATTCCCCTTCTGATGATGAACTAAATCCTGCATCATTTGGATCTAGATTGCCTGTGACAGCATCCCAAAAAGTATTGTTATCATTGTCTCCTATTTTGTATGTAAAGGTGAGGGAGGTCTTGGCCTGTCACCTGCTTGGGAACATATAAACAAAAACATGCACTCAGGGTCTACAACCACCCCTGTAGTGCTGCAATTTACTATACTGACTACTTGGATTTTTATTTCTTAATGAAGGGTCTATCTAAGTTGGGTCCAAATGGTTGTCCAACTGCTGCTACACTGTACAGGTGTGGGCCTTTCTCAGGGATGTGTGGGCAAGTGCAGGCTATCCCCAAGGGGTATGAGAAAAAGGTATTTATGTAGATATAGGGCTATAGCCCTTCAGAGGCCTAGGCCAGGGCAATTTATTGTACTAGGGGGCTGGCGAGGCTGGTCCCTAGATATGGATTATGTATCGTGTAATCACTCCAGCACTGGTCTCCTGTGCACAGGTAACCCTATCAACTGGGTTAGGTTCTTTGGTTTGTGTAGACTGGGAATGTAATGCAAAGCAAGTTGAGGACCACAATGCAGGGTCACTGAGTGTGCAGTTTTATAGGGTCTGGCAACTAATACCACAATTTTATAGTTGGTGTATGACTGTAGTGATCCCCCAGTTCTCATCCACTTAACCCTGTGGTCTGGGTATATCAAGTGTTGGGGCTGTTAGAGGAGTAGTTGAGTTCTACTATCAGGAACCCCTCAGCATGATGCCTAAGAACCCCAACAGTGAACTGAGGGAAGGAGAGGAGGGAGGAGAATAAACCTGAGAGAACTCATCTGAGGACTCTGGGTGCTGGATTGCACTCTTTATATACTACTACAGGTGGTCTGTGTACTACCCTAAGCCCTATGCTAAATATAGTACTTGTATGAGTAAGACGACTGTGCATGTAGTAATGTTGATGTGTCATCAGTGCCAAGCTCCGGTATCTTATCTACTACTTTATCTAAGCACCAACTGATAGGCACCTGCTCAGTCAGCACATGTTTATATAATATGAAGAAAATAAATAATAAAAGCAAAATGACTTGGTGAAAAACGCAAAGCTTTTCAGTCAGTCATGACAGGATCCCTGACATTGTCAGTCAAAGTTACATATGTATATGCCCTCAGAAATAACTAGCACATTTTGCTATAGCAAAACAGTGGTGGGAGTGCCACATACCCTTCACTTCAATCTAGTGGTGATAATAAAATAATTAATCAAACTTGATTGACTAGGATAAAATGTTTAATAAAATGGACACTGAAAACCACTACTCTGAACATGATTTTGTCAAGAAATGCAGATGGGAAGCAGTATATGATGGTATTGAATCCCAAACCCTAAAATGAAGGTTGATGTTGAGGCTCTTTCAATATGCATTTTTTTTTTTTTTTTTTGCATAGAAATTGTATTTATATAGTGCCCCTTTGGGGCGCTTTAAGTAGCTGGCATACAACATACATACATTGATAGCCTACGCTGCTGTCACATGTGTCGTATTGTAATGGATACCCATAATAACCTAAACATTCCCAAAGGAATTCACGAACCTCATTCATTCAGTCACAGATCAGAGTCTGTCAAGGGCCACCTTCCGTCCTGCATGAGAGTCCAGATATAACTCCTTGATATCACTGCCAGAGTGACGCATCTTGAAGAATGGGCATTTGTGCAAGTCCGCCGAATGCATCATCGAGTTCTTGATGCCTAAACAGTTGATGCATTGAGAAATATTGCACAGGGACTTCTTGGTACAGTCCTGGCAATGGTCACAGTGGTTAGAGGTCTCATGAGGACCAGCGCACTTGTTGCAAGTTGCAACAATTGCTTGACAAACGTCTTGAGTGTGGCCCCATTGCCAGCACTGTTGACATTGAGGTGCGGCATACTTGATGATCCAAGGCTTGGCCTTGACGTTCTTGCCATTTATGTTGACTGGGATGCTGACCAGCCAATCCACATTCGCTCCACTTTGCATATCTTCAAACTCGACCATGATGACGGTGTTCCCATCTGGGGTGCCGATGGGGATCTTGAATGATTTGGTCAGACGAATACAGTTCCTTCTGCCAATGAGACAGGACATTGGTGAACTTGAGGATGGACATGGTAGGGCAGTTCTGAACACAAACGTTGCCCTCTTCTAGCTTTGTGATGCATGCGACAGAATGGCGCAGTAGATCTTGCTGGCTAGGTGTGATAGGGACTGCACACTTGACAGTGATAAGGTCCCATCAGAAAAATGATTGAAGGATGGCCTGTTGGGAAAAGGCCCCATCCTTGTCAAAGAAACCCATTGTCTTGATGAGTTTGCTGGTAAACTGAGGCTCAGTATGTTACAGTTGATGTCCACAACGTTGTTCAGCGTCCAAGTCTATAGTGACAAACAGAGTCTCGGTCTGTTCCCAGTCACTGGACAAGGGTTCTAGGCACTAAGTCTGACAATGACGAAGGCTAGAGAGAGAGTGAGGAGAGCAGTTGAGGCAACGAGCGAAAGAGTGTTCAAGTTATGGATATGATTTGACTAAGTTGGAACTAAGGAACTATGGTACATGAGAGGGGTTTATATACGTTAGAGAACAATAGAAACTAAAGGGGAAAGAGCATAGCTATCTAAGAAAGGAAAGGTGAAGGTAGCTATAAAAAGAGATAACGTCCAAGTGTAACTATGGGTTTGTAACAAGTAGATGTAGTCCATTAACAAAGGGAAAAGAGAATTGTAACACAGTAAAAGTTCGTGAAATGTGAGCCGATGAGCCAGCAGGAAGCTGGCTGACAAATAGTGTGGCACGGTACCTCTGACCGTCTTTTGACATGTGGGCGCTATGGGGTGTAAGGTCAGCAGAGGCAGGGGAACCTCTCGGGGGCCAATGTCAGGCAGTTTTCAGGAGGGTTGGCGGTTGAGTGAAGGGCCAACAGCCAAAACAGGGCCAATTTGGATTTTGGGCTGATCAGAATCGGAGAGGGCAAGCCAAAACTGGTGAAAAACCTGTTGGAAAGCAGATAGTGGGAGAGAACCATCCACCATCAATTTCGAAAGTAACTCTTCCATAAGGAAGAGAGGTGTCAGAGGAGGAGGGACAACTTGTGTAGCGACAGAAGCAAATTGTCAAGGAGGAGGTGGGGAAGGCGAAGGGCCAGCCAAAGAAGGAAGGGGAGGAGCAGAAAACCCCATAAGCATTTGATTGGCCAAGACAACTAGGCTGTCAAGAAGAGGTTCATCAACGAGACATTGAAAGACAGAAGGCTGAGAACCACAAATCATATCTGTGACATAGATGGTAAAGTTGAAATCATCTTCCAGACCACAGCGGTCGAAGGAGAGGCATGTCATAATCAAGACCAATTCATGGTCAGGATGAGAGTCCAAATGAGGCACAATCGGTAGATTGCTCAGAGAAGGTTCCAGAGGAAGCAAGGGTTCCAAGGGAGAAGTCAAAGGCCCCGGGAGGGGCTCAATGGTAAGGCTTTGCCAGTCAGAAGACTGAGGCAGAGGCTGCGGGTGCAAAGACCTAGGACGGCGAGTCTTAGGCATAACTGCAGATCAGTGACAAGAAAAAATTTGGGAAAATCCAGAAGGGGTGGAAAGGATGATGTTGTCAGAAAGGAGCCCTCCAATGGACAATTGATCCCCAAGTGGAGTGTCAAGAACGAGAGAGTCAAGCAACGAGGAGCACCAAGACCGTGGGAAAACCCGGGTGAGGTGGTGGTACCGAATCAAGAAGGGCTGTCTTTCAATATGCATTGTCACATTGTCATGTTGTATTGTGTCACTGTTGTCAGCATGAAGTCAATTGTCAATTGAATAGTGCATGATTTGTTCGTTCACATCATACAACCTCCCTCTGCCTGCAGGAGTGTCATGACATGAGAGCGGGACCAGAATAATTTAGGGTGAGCGGTTCAAACTTTGGCTCCGATTCGCTAGTACCCTAGATTTGATACGGTTTACTATGACCGTTTTAAATAATACTATATAATCTTTTTACGCGATTCATTCCATGACTCTCATCCTTATCAGAGGGAGTTCCGTCCGAGTTTCGTGTATATAACCCTCAGTCTCACCCGTTTCGTCCCGTCGTATCTTCCCTTCCTTCCTTGAAGTTCTACCGTTACTGATGGCATCGGAACGACTCGTCACCCAAGCCAAGAGCGCGCTGTCGCGGCATTACCTGGCAAGGCCTCAACGGCGCCCCACTGTGGCGCGAGTGGCGTCCACTCAGGAGTTGGGAAGCGCGCCGGATGACGATGAGGCTTATGAGGGCTGTGTTTGGGCACACGAGTTTGTCCAGCTGTTGGTCTGTTCACGAGATCCGGTTTAGGGTCACTCATTACTAGACGGGGAAAAAAAAAAGAACTCATTTGCTGGTACAGGCCGATTATGATTTCACGGTGGGTGGGAGCAGTCGGCGAGATGCGGATGTCAGGGCGTGGGTTGCGCAGGTGGAAGAGGAGGGCTCGGGGACGAGGGGGGTGGCGCTGTGCGGGGCGGGAAGTGGATTCGGAAGTGCGGGTGGCGGAAATGAAGCTCAAGATCCGGTGCCGTCATCGGATCCTGCTGTTGATGTTGATGCTGCTGCGTTGTCATTGGTACGTACCAACTCGGAGGAGGGCTCGGAAATCTCGGTGGAGGATGGATGGGAAGATATGAATCGATACATGGCGGTCCCTCATTGGGATTATTTGGTCGACAGGATTCACCGGGTCGAGCGGAGCGAGGTGACAGGAGAAATTATGGTATATTTCACGTCGTGCGTGTCCCCGTCTGATTCGGGTGAGCCGTCAGGGTTCACTTTTGTTTTCTGTTTTCTGTTTTTTTTTTTTTGGTTCCTCTTTTTATTATTTCATTTTTTGTTGGGGTCTTTGTTTTGCAGGAGGCATGGAGAGAAGATCAAGGAGACCGGTCGGTTGTGCAAGGCAAGGTTACCTTCAAAGGTCTGTCGATCTATGCAATGCAAGGATGATTCTGGTTGATTTGAGCCCGCAGCTTCTTGCATTTTACGAGGAGAATTTGAGATGGGATAATAACGTGGTGAACGGGCATTATTGACGAGTACTTCTGGGTTATTCAGACCCGTCTGGCATCCTTCCCGCGTTTCATAAAGTGGTGACGTGATTTTAACCTGCGACACGTTCGCATGTGCTGGCGTCGTCGAGGAGTCGTATATTTGTGCCTGATAAGGCAGTCCGCATCAGTCAGTTTCGCTTCGCTTCGTGATGGCTGACAGCCAGATCTCCATGGGCTGAAGCATGAACGACAAGGCGTGTAGGGGCGTCTACCTGTTGAGGGTTAGATGGACAGCAGCATGTAATTATTGAAGAGCGGTTGGTGTCGGAGGCCCTGTACGTGGAAGGCATGAGTGTGATGGGAGCGCAGGCCTCCTCGAGGTCGCCCTTGTTCCTCCTCCGTCATGTTGAGGTCCTCCCTCTTCCGTCTCGTCCCCGTTCTCGGATCGAGAGCCATCATCGGCCCCGCATCCAGTCTAACTCGAATGGGCTCCGCTACCAGCCCGTCCAAACCCAAACAAACATCGCCTCCTCCGGTCCGAAGCCACTACTTCACCTCCTCGGCCGCCTCCCACTCCCCACCTTGGCCATGGGCCGCCTGGTTTGTCCTCATCTCGGGCGTAGGCGCCTTCGTCTGGTCCAGTTTGGCGTCTAGCCCACCCACACCTTCCAGGCGCTCTGCCACATTCGGATCCAAGCAGGAAATCCAGCAGGGCATCCAAGAACTCAAGGCACTCTTTCCCGATGGAACAGTTTCAACGGACGCAGACGACCTTGCGGCACACGGTCTCTCGCGCAACACCTACCACCCCGGCGCGTTGCACAGCGTTATCGTCTATCCTCGCTCAACCGAGGACGTCGTCAAGGTCATCCGGATAGCCACGAAATACAGGATACCCCTTGTCCCTTTTGGCGCTGCGACAAGTTTGGAGGGCCATACTCGCGGCCACCCCACCGTCGGTGGTATATGTGTCGACATGTCTTGTATGGACAAGATTCTCGAGATCCACGGTGAGCCTTCTTGTCCGGTTGTGTACCCGGGAACGCCTCGTTCATTGTTTCCTTCGGCACATATAGCTGATGACTCGGATTTGGTCTGCCAATCGGGTGCACGGTGGATGGACATCAATGAGACGTTGAGAGAAAAAGGTGGGTATCAATTCTCCTCCCTCGATTAAGCCTTGTTTACCCGTTATCTGTGATGTGTAGGCATACCACTGTTCTTCCCAGTAGGTCGACCTCTGACCTTTGAACTGGTATAACCTCGCTCCTACACTCAGATAGACCCTGCACCCACTGCAACAGTTGGAGGCATGCTGAGCACAGGATGTTCAGGTCGTACGTTCTTTCTTCCATGCCTCTTGGCGATGCACCAACTGACGACACCTTGACTTGACAGCCAACGCAGTACGATACGGAACTGCCAAGGGTGAATGGTTCATTAACGCTGTCCGTTCTCCCCTTCCCATCCTCTTCTTTCCGTTCTAATCAACGTGAAATGTGGTTTCCTCGTAGACCGTCGTCCTGCCATCTGGCCAAGTCATTAAGACTCGCCGGCGGTCTCGCAAGTCGTCTGCGGGCTTTGACCTTACTAAGCTGTTTATCGGGGCGGAGGGAACATTGGGAATTGTCACTGAAGGTATTCCAATTCTTTCTCTCTCTCTCTCTCTCATTGTGACGGGTAACTTATTCTGGGTTGCTATCGACAGTGACGATCAGATTAGCACCCATCCTCCCTACGACAGTGGCCGTCGTTCACTTCCCAAATGTGCGTAAGGCAACAGAAGCCGTTATTGAAGTGATGAACCAGGGGCTAGGTATCCGTACGTCTTTTCTTCCTCTCCTTCTCATTCTCCTGTTCTTCCTCTTCCTCTCTATCTCGCCCTCATTTTTCTCACTCTTGCCACAGAATGTGTCGAACTCCTAGACGACAAGTTTATGCACGCTTCGAACCTCCACGGCCAGTCCAAGCGCAAATGGCCCGAACAAGACAGCCTCTTTTTCAAGCTGCAGGGCCCTACACACGCCTCACTCCCTGACGTTGCTCGGGCCGTCCAGCGCGTCGTCGAGAAGCACGGCGGGACGGGGTTCACGCTCGCCAGGGGCGCAGAGGAGGCGGAGGAGATTTGGGCGGACCGGAAGAACGCGCACTTTGTGGGGATGGCGCTCGTGGCGGGGTGTAAGGCGTGGAACACGGACGTGTGTGTGCCCGTGTCGAACCTGCCGCAGCTCGTGTCGGAGACGAAAAGGGACCTGTCGGAGATTGGGATTGTGTCGTGTATTGTGGGACACGTAGGGGACGGTAATTTCCATGCGCAGTTGCTGTTTAGGACGGATGAGGAACGTGAGGTGGTTCAGGCTGCTGTGCATCGGATGGTGAGGAGGGCGATTGCGCTGGATGGGACGTGTACGGGCGAGCATGGCGTTGGGATTGGGAAGAAGATGTATTTGGTGGAGGAGCTTGGGGAAGGGACGGTTGGCCTGATGAAGACGATAAAAAAAGCCATGGATCCATTGGGGTTGTTTAATCCTGGCAAGGTGGGCTTTTTTTTTTTTTTTCCCTTTTTTCTGATACTCTTGCTTTCTTCTAACTTATTTGGTGTTTATTTAGTTGTACCCTGATGACGACGCCGACAACGAGCACAGTGTTTAACGTTTTAACGTTAATAACCTCGACGATCATGTTTATGTGTGTGCGTGTGTGTATTCCTCTCATGTATCCTGGACTGGACGCAACGGACATGTGACGACGATCTTCGTGCAGAAATGATAGTAGTAACATAGGCGTACGACGTACCGACAGCGACGAGTTTACGAGGTGTTTTTAGCATGACCTAAGAAAGTACATAAATGCGCTAAGAAAAAGCAGTGTCATTCTACCTTTAGCTTTAGTGTATCACGCAAGAATTGAGGAATTTAAACATTGTTGACCCGATTGGTTCAAACCGCACGATAAGCACATACCTTGCAGCAAGGATTATTCAATCAGCACGACATGCAAAAAAAAGAAAGAAAGAAAAAGTAATAGCGGAGTAGTAGGGTAATATTACCTTTTGTAAGTATGATATATGACGGTCCGCATGTTGAGCGAGTTGAGAGTTGTTTTTTTTTTTTTTGAATTGCAACAAGAAAAAAAGGTTATAAGACGATCTTTCCATTTCATCTGCCATTGGGGACGGGACACGAGCAAGCTTGCCTCCACATATTGGCACAACCCTAGGGATACTAGTAGTAACATAAGGTGGTTATTCTCTGGATCCACGAGATCGGAGCTGTTGTCGAAGCTAGAGAGGCCCTGGGGTGGTTTTGCAAAAGTGCCAAAAAAACAACAAGTTCTGAGGTACTAACTGTGACAATCATAGTAACAAGCGCAAGAAGATGTCTGGAATTACAGTATTGACCTCACTAAACGTCAAGTCATTGTTGAATCCAGTTCCAGTTACAACAGCGAACGTTGTTTATGCCTTGGACGATTTGCAGTAGAGTTGGATTACATAATTCTGCAGTGTGCAGTGTTGTGGAATGTTTGGTACGTTGTTCATCAACAGGGTTTACCGAAGTTGTGTTTTACCGGTTCGCCAGATGATCATCACATGGAGATATCAAAATGTCATATGCATTCGTTAGGATTAAGATCCGAATTCTGAATGCAGGTCCTGCTAAGTACTCCATAGCTACCTAACCCACTGTAAGCATTTCGAACGTATTTGGTAACTGTAATAGTCAACTTGCTGTGTTGCTGTGTCCGTTGGCTGGATAAAGTTCGGTTGGAGGAAGCCGGCAGCCGGCAACGTGACCCACATGAGGTTAGCTGTGAGAACAGAACGTAAGTTAGGACCGGTGCTTCCCTTATTCGCCTCCCGTCTTAGTGCATGTTTGGAAGCGAATATGAAGAACTGAGGCCTGAGGAATGGCGGCGATTTTCGTCAGACCCTCAGCGGAGAAGCAGCAATATTATGTTATGTCGGACTTGACAGTTGCCATCATCCAACTTCGCCCTGTCCGATAGGCTGATACAGTCGTCTGACACTTGAACGAACAGGCATCCTATAGAACGCTGTTCTGCACCATATGTGAAGCGTGTCGTAACGCTCCATGGCCTGATGCCTTTCCATAGCCCATACCAAGTAACGATGGCTCCAATTCTGCCGATTGACCGGAACAAGAGGTAATGAAAAAACGCCACAACCGGCCTCTGGCTCTAATCCACCTGTCAAAAGCCTTACAAATATCCCCGTCCATGAGGACGGCTCCGCCCACTTAAGTACCGCCTAGTACCCGAGAGAAAGAGATCAATCCCCGGTGTTCCCCCCCCCCCCCCCCCCCCGCGTGCCAATGGTGGACGCAGTGTCAGCCCCTACACATGTGCAACAACCTTCTACGATTTCTACTACCCACACCATGGTAGACCAGGATGCCGTCTACCACACTAGCCTGACAACCGCTCCGCCTCCTGGCAAACTCGATCCTCCCCAAGAGGGACTACAATCTCCTTTAGGACCGGCCACACAATATCCCTACATCCCTTACGAGAAACGATCGTCGAAAATGCTCGTTTTATGCTTCGATGGCACGGGAGATCAGTTTGATTCGGATAATTCGAACATCGTACAGTTCGTCTCGATGTTGAAAAAGGACGATAAGCAAAAGCAGATGGTTTATTACCAGGTTAGTCTCCATCTTCCGAGTCTCTGCTTCTGGCACTGCAGCTTATCCTCATCCGCAGGCCGGTATTGGGACATACACTTCGCCAGCCGTCGCTACCCCATTCATGTCCAAGATGTCCAAAGTGAGTCGCCATCTCTGTTCCATTCCTTAGGGCCATAAATAATGTTTTTCTAAATAGATCCTGGATGAAATGCTAGCGTGGAACATCAATGCACACGTCATGGGTGAGCGTTACTTACGACCATTAATCCCCCCAATTAATCAGTATCTTTTAGGTGGATACGAGTTCTTGATGCAAAATTGTACGTAGTCTTACCTTCTTTAACCAGCTCTCATCCAAACTAGCGCGTTAGACATAGCAGGAGATCGGATATGTATATTTGGTTCGTCCCTTTTATTGATCCTTCGATACAGGAACCTATATTGACACATCCTCCCTCCCCCTTCTTCCTTTACGATATGGACAGGATTCTCCCGAGGCGCATACACCGCGCGCAGGTATGGCTCCTTGGCTTGAAAAGCTATCCTGACCTCATATCCGATGCTTATTTCCTCTTATTAGCCTCGCGGGTATGGTCCACAAAATTGGGCTACTTCCTGCCGACAATCATCAACAAGTACCCTTTGCATATAAGATGTACACGAGAACGGATTCGATAGGGTGGGACCAATCAAAAGCATTCAAGGGGGCTTTTTCGGTGGACGTTCCCATTGAGTTTGTTGGTGTATGGTACGTGCTATTCCTTCTTTTTTTCGTTTTTTTTTTTTTTTTTTTTGTTTTTTGCATGAATTACCACTGATTGGCATTTCATTTTTGTACTCCAGGGATACCGTCGATTCCGTCGGGCTCATCCCGAAACGCCTTCCTTTCACCACGTCCAACACGATCGTCAAAACCTTCAGACATGCCGTCTCTCTTGACGAACACCGGGCCAAGTTCAAGGCGAACCTCTGGAACAGGCCAACGGTGGAAGAGCAAAAGCTGGGTTTGTGCAAAGAGAAACTGGCGCAGTTACAGCGGATGTGCAAGTTGGAGGAGGAGCAGAAACAGCGACAGGAGCAGCAGCAACAGCAACAGCAACAGCAACAGCAACAGCAACAGCAACAGCAACAGCAACAGCAACAGCAACAGCAACAGCAACAGCAACAGCAACAGCATGTAAAGCTTGATATGAAGCAGACCAGTGACCAACCGTGCGCTGCCTCCAGTTCGTTGCCAGCATCGCCGTTATCTCCGCACAAATCGGAGAGGAGCAGTGGTCATTATTCTCCTACAAAGGAAAACGACAGCAACAGGGAAAGTCATCATGGCGATGATGATGAGTTACTACTAGCTCAGGCTCATCTACAACGTAATCTCCATCGTGGCGCCAAGATCTGGACTTTGGATGCCAAATCGGACCAAGTTTTGAACCGTAATGAAGCAACTTACTCTCTCAAAACTCCCGAAAAGACGAACATTGAGGAGGTATGGTTTGCCGGTTGTCACTGCGGTGCGTTTCTTTTTTTTTTTTTTTTTTTTTTGCTTACTTCAAACTTTTGAAACTTTCTTAATTTAGATATCGGTGGTGGCTCCGTCGAAAACGGAACACGGTACTCATTAGCTAGGATCCCCCTCCGTTGGATGGTGAGAGAATGTTTCAGGACCAAGACGGGGATCCTGTTCAACACCTCATCCTTGTTCGACATTGGGTTAGACCCAAACTCGGTTTATCCCCACGTCCTCCGCCGTCCCGAAGCCTTGTACGACCGCGCCAAACTACAAGTGGTCGAGAGACCGCCTGTTACGCCTTCTTTCTTCATGGAAGGCGTGCGGAACCTTTTCCGTAGTACCAAAACGAAAACCGCCGTACAGAACTTGGGACAGGGGGAAGAGGAGCAACAGCATCGCAGTTCCCGGTCCGGTTTCATAAGTGAGGAAGACGAAGAACTCAGGGATGCGCTCTCGCCCAAGTTTGACCAGCTCAAGTTGAAACGGTTCTGGTGGATTTTGGAAGTGTTGCCGCTTTCGTTGAAGGTCCAGAAGGATGATGATCAATGGGTGTCGTATATTGGGTCAGTTCGTTGTCTTTCTTTTTTTTTTTTCTCGTTTTTTCCCCCTTTTTGGCCCCGATCTCTCACTTACTGACTTCATCTTACACCTTTAAATAACTAGAGTAAATATGGGACAGGGAAGATCCATACCGAATAAGAACAAAGTCAAAATTCATCGATCGGTCAAGCTCAGACGAGAGGCCCAATGTGTAGGGAAGGGGGTCAAGTATAAACCCAAAGCAGATATTGATCTCGATGTCGTGTCCGACTGGATCGACTGAAAAGCTCGACAAGTGTTTCCTCCTCATGTTTATTGAACGTCCCTTGTATGCCTATTTTTCGTTTTACCTTAATTATACCCGTCTCCTCTCTACCTCAAATTACAAGGAAAAAAAATTATGTAACACAAATTTATGACCTGTCTATAATTTCCAGTGCTTGACGGATCGTAGCGGATACATCGTTAATCTTCAATGATATATTTATGTGGGAAAACAGTCCACGATTATGGAAAAGGGACTTACATGAGTGGGATGGAAAGTGTTGAAATGATGACCTGGTATATCAAAGGCGATCAATCGTGAATTGGTAAGTTGCCGCCAGCTTTGAGTCGCCGTTGCTGGATTGCTCCTATCTGAAAGCCACTGGGGAATGTCCGGGATATCTGGATGACAAAACCCGTCCCTGGACCTGAGGTAGATGATAAATGGACACGAGGCGTCCACAGAATCCACGGTCCGTGGATAATAAGAGGTAAGCAACCGTGTGTTCAGACTAAACTGCAATTTGACTAGCCGCTTGAATTCTGTCTCGATTCCACCCGAATTCAGTTTGATAACTGCATTCATCAAGGAATCAGACAACGACACGTGAACGAAGGGATCAGGCGAGTCGATAAGCAGGACACCTCTGACGTCGATACCTCTGGTTCGCAGGTGAAGACTGACTTCGTAGGCGACTACCCCTCCAAAGGACCAACCTTAAAGTCTCAAAGTTCAGCTTCGATCCACAGTCATAATCATAGAGATCCTCACCACCAATAATGACTGATGGCAAATCGAGGCATCGTATGCGATCAGCATAATAACCTGCCATTTTGGTGATGCTATCCCAGGGATCTGCAGTCCGGAAATGTGGATTATTAATCGTCCACACCGCACGGTCAAGAGACGTCAAACGATCGTAGTAAGTCGTCAGCCCACTCCCATCGTGAATCAGAATAAGTGGTAATCGATTTGATGATGGATTGGGAATTTGCAGAGGATATGGGATCGTCGCTAATCGCGAATCAGTCAGGGCCTTGCATGCGCTCTCATATTCAGCGGCGTCTTTCTGGTCTGCACGAGAACGAACTGCAAGATAATCTTGCAGCGCCCGCAAGGTGTTACAAGAGGCAAAAATATGAGAAGGTAAATAGATGTCGAGTTCTTTCTTGAGTGCGTGCAAAGCCTCGATCGTCGTCAATGAATCAAGGCCTAAGAGTTGTAACTCCTCGTCATCCTCAATATCATTTACGCTAATGTCGAGCACGGATGAAATGACCTCCTTGATGGTGCGTCCTTCCGAAAACGACCCAGAGCATGGTAGCTGACTATCGTCAAAAGCCAGAGTCCGAGGAGAAGACGCGCCACTCGCTGAGGGTGTGACAGTGGTACTCGTGACGGACGAAAATGTTCCGCTAGAACTGGGTGAGATCGCTGCCTGGATCACTTCAATAATCTGTTCAACCGTTCTACAACGGAAAAGTTCGCGAGCATCCAAGGTCGTTCCGGGAAATATGTCGCGAAGTTTGTGCGCTATTTCAATCGACATCAACGAATCAACTCCGAGGAGAGCTAGGTCGATATTGGTTTTCACATCTGATTGATTGATATTGCAAGCGTCACGAATAACTGCGACGACAGAGGAAGTAACGTCATTACCATGGGCCGTCCCGACTTGACTATCGGTTCGGTGCGCGCAGAGCTGAGTCATACCGTTGATAGCCAGAAACAAGTTGGGATGTCCAGCCTCGGCTGGTTGTTGGATCGTACCTTGTTGAGTAGCCATGTGTAAGCTTTTCACAAAGCTGTGAAGACATGTACGCCGAAAATGCATGCCTGTCATGTACGCAACAATCTTCTTTGGTTGCGATGTCAGAACAGCATAAGCGTCGCAGACCGTGACGTTTTGTTCCGGTAGCCATACAATGCTGCAGTAAACGGCGTACGGCGTGCCCAGCTTAATAGATTCTGGAAGGACCATGACAGCGCCAACTTTGCTGCATATGTAAACATCGTTTCCATTCCCCTGAAAGTTTGCAACGAAGCCAGCGGCATGCAGAAGAGTGTCCAGAAAGACAGGATGAACTTTGAACGCATCCCCACAGAAACAGGGTTGCACAAAAAACTTGGCATAGCCTTCCGTGCCATCAGGACTGAGAAATAACGATTTGATTGTCTGATACTCCTTTGAATATGTCACGACCCGAGTGAAAATGATGTCGTAAATTGTCCGACTTGAAAACATTTCTGGGTGCTTTCCAGGATATGGCTTGAGGATAGATGCTGTCCTGCGGTCAACGAATGGCTGGATGCGTGCAAACTTGGACCGAATTCGAATACAAGGCAGTAATCGGTACTGTCCCTTCACGTGCACGATTTCTTCTGAGTTATCGGCTCGCGAAGTAATTTGGAAGGTTCCATTTCCGTCGAAGATGTTGACCGTTACAATGATTGTCTTGGCAATGTTCTCGACGTAGACAAGGGGCCTGAGGAATTCCATATCGCGGATATAAAGTTGATTTTCGGTCAAATCAATTCCAAGATGTCGCATGGATAGTTCAATGCCGGCAAATGCCAGTTCAATGTACACGGAAGCAGGGCAAAGAGCAGTTCCCCCTACACGATGACCCATGATGAAGGGTGCCAACTGTGTAATTGGTGTCTCAAAGCGAGCTACATGTCCATTTTCAGGGGAAGGATACTGGGCATAAGACCGCAATAAATGATATTCCACAACAGTCGACTTGAGTTCCATCTCGTTCCCTCCAATGTCGGCATGCTCACTAAACGGAACCCAGAACTTGGATTTGGTGAAAGGGTACGAGGGCAGACTAACGCATGAAACGGACTTGATATGGGAAAAGACTTCGCGCCAGAGAACACGTATTCCAGACGTGTATAATGTCGACAAGTTCGCCGTTAACGTGAACCATGCATCATGCCGCTTGTGCATCGAAGCCAGCAGCAACGTGTTTCCTGGTATAGACGGAATGCATTTCAGAATGGGTAATACCACTGTGTGAGGGCCAACTTCGACCCATACGTCAATGCTGAACTTCGATGCAAGTGAAGTGACGCCATTATGAAATTGGACAGGTTCAACACAATGGCGAGAAAAATACGACGCATCAAAAACAGTCTCGTCTCCCGGGAATATGACTTCTCCGTACAGGTTAGAGACAATGGGAATTCGTGGAGCCTTAACCGTAATTTTTCTCGCAGAGGTGTTTAAGTCCTCAATAATGGGGTCCATAGCGGAGCTATGATAGCCAAACGGGACCGATAGCATCGTATTTGGACATTGTAGATGATCGTCAAGGAACTGCTTGAATAACTCAATATCTTTTCGCGGACCAGCAATGACGCAATCGGTGGGACTATTGTAGCACGCGATGGATAAACTGGAAAAACGCAGAGAATTTATAGCGTCCTTCACGCGGTCTGTGCCAAGGTGAACGGCGATCATCCCAGTCGATTCTATCGCGCATTTTTTGGCCATCATTCGTGCCCTGCTAGCCACTATCATCAACGCCCCATGAAGGGTTAGAACTCCAGCGATCACAAGTGCCGCATATTCTCCTAGGCTAATAAGTAACACACACACAAGTTCAGTAATGTGTACGGTTCCAATGCTGTCGAACTCACCTATGACCAATGACGGCTGCTGGCTCGAGACCCCAGAACATCCAAAGCTTGGCAAGAGCATATTGAACCGAGAGAAGAGCACTCTGGAATGCTTCAATTTCTAGCGCCATGCTGCCAGAAGGTCCGTCCCCGCGCTCAATAACGGACACGATCCCGGAGAAACCGGCCGAAGTGAGGATCGCGTGACAGTCATCAATGTGGCGCTTGAACAGGGGTGATGAAGCATAAAGAGAGCTTCCCATGCCCAAATACTGGCTTCCTTGACCGGAGAAGACGAACACTATCGTTGCATCTCGGTCTTCTGCTCGGACGACTTTCGCGCTCTTGAGCTTCTTGATCAACTCCTCTTTCGTGCTTGCCGAGACAGCCAATCGTGATTCGTACAATTGTCGCCGAGCTGTTGCGCTGTAAGCCATGTTCACCAACGACGTCTCTGCGCTCTCCTTGCTTGATAACCACGTAAGATACTTGTTACGCAAGGCCTCCGCAGTCTCAGAGTCTTTTGCCGATAGTCCAAAAACGAACGACATATCCCGTGCCGCACGTGGTTCATAACGGAAAAACTCTTCAATAATAACAGCTGTGTTAGACCCCGAGGCGCCAAAGTTATTCAAAACGGCTCTTCTGGGCGCTTCTTCACATACTACCCAGGGAGTATTAGTGGTCGGGATGATAATGTTATCGATTTCGAGAGGCATAATGCGAGGATTAAGCTTCGTGAACGATATATGCCGTGGTATCATGCTGTATCGGAGCATCAGCAATATCTTTGCGAGACCAGCCGCTCCAGAGGCAGCTTCTAAATGACCAATGTTTGCTTTTATCGAAGTCACGTAAAGGGGGTTTGTCGTTTCACGTTGCTTGCCAAAAACACGCCGGATGCTTTCCATTTCACAAGGGTCTCCAGCTTGCGTACCTGTTCCATGCGCTTCAATGACATCCACCTGCCATGGATCTAACCCTGAATTGTCCAAAAGCTGCTCAAGTAGTGAGGCTTGCGTCGCAGTGTGAGGGTGGGTAATTGAATGCGCCAAACCACTTTGATTAACTTCAATGCCACGGATGACACCCAGAACTGAATCTTGCTCGTTCAGCGCGTCCGATAAGCGTTTGAGTACGAAGATACCACATCCTTCAGCGCGGCAGTAACCGTCTGCGGAACTGTCAAATGGTTTACATTGGCCTGTGGGACTAAGGAAATGTCCTCTGTCAAGACCGAGGAACATCTGTGGGTGTATGCTTTATTATTCGGCAGTGAGTCGATAAATTGATCAGAACGCACATCAGGACTGGAGATCACATTAACACCCCCGACCATGGCTGCGTCACAATCCCTATTCATCAGGGCCCGGGCGCCTTGGTAAACAGCTGCTATAGAGGAGGAACAAGCAGTATCGATGACCATGGACGGACCGCTCAATTGCATTGCGTAGGACAAACGGCCGCTGAGGAACGCTTTCAATGTACCTGATCAAAAATCAACAGAGTACCATCGACAAGTGAAAAAAAGCCTCCTACCGGTACTATAATAAACGTCAATATCGTTTTTGAGGTTGTGGACATAGTCATGGGTGGCTGCGCCAACGTAGCAGCCAAACCGATCTGGACGGAAAGTGGGCGACGAATTGGGAACGTATCCCGCATCTTCTAGTGCTTCATAAGCGGTATGCAGTAATATGCGTTGCTGGGGATCCATGCTTTTGGCCTCCCGAGGACTAATTTTGAAGAACCTAATGAAGTGCACCACATCAACATCTGAAGAAAAAAAAAAAAAAAAGGATCTTACTGGTTGTCAAACTCGTCGATACCGTCAACGAAGTTGCCCATATGTGATTTCATGGAACGCTTGTTGACGTTGTTTGAGGTATTATAGTTTGATACTTTAAATCGATGCCCCGGAATCTTGTTCAAAGCAAAGACAACTACGGTTAGTATTGAGCTTGAGGTTATCTAAATCGGTCATACCTCTGTGATCGTATTTAACCCTCGTTCAATTATATCCCAGAGCTGTGAAGTGTTGTGAGCGCCAGGCATGTGTACAGCAAACCCAATAATTGCGATAGGTTCTTGTTTTGTAGCATGGGGCGCTGCTGCGTTGGATGTATTCAAATCATAAAGAGTAGCATGAGAACAGGTAAACGAACGCTGAAGCGTTCTCGATAGGCCCACTCCAGGCCCTACATTAAGCACCTGTACACATATACCCTCGGGAGAAGCGTGAACCGTCTTGTCAATGACGAGATGCCAGTTGACCGGTTGTGAGAGAAGTAGGTCGAGAACAATTTCAAGGAGTGGTTCCGAATTGGTGTTTGTGATAAGTTCGCCAGTAAGCGTCGATCGGATAGGTGTATGCAAATCGAAAGTTTGCGGGAAAGATATATTTTTCTCGACTATGTCGGCCAGGATCTGTTTCCGTACACCATCGCCATGGATGTGGGCATGATAAAGCGTGTCGACGGTTGTTTTGTGAATGGCTACGTCTGGTCCAAAAGTACCAGCAAACGTCGCCAAGATGCCGGGATGACCGGATATGGTCACAGAAGAATTGTCCAAGACCGCTGTTATGTAAAGCGGGGCGGTTTCGAATTCCTGCAAGAGGAACGAAGCTAAGTCACGCCGTAATTAGGCACCGTTCTCATTTGATTACCTTACTAAACTTTGCAAGAGCCTCTTCTGCGGCTTGGCGAGTCAGGCCAAAAAATACGAGGCTCCAAGGTAGTGAAGGCTCGACAAAAGGCGAGTAGGCAGAGAGCATATTTTTGCGATAGAGTTGGCTGCGGATGCCGATCCAGAGCGTTACACGGAAGACGTCTACTGCGCGTGAGATAAAGTCGACGACTGTATTTGATGAACCGACTACGCATGCTGGCAATATCCCCGAGGAGAAACCTAGAATACCAACGGCGTACTTTTTATTATACCCTAGAACGTCTGCGAACGGCGTAAGCGAGTTTGTCGACCTGGAAATCCCCTCGATGAAGGCAAGGTAACGAAGGATTTGCACCAAGAAGAGAGTCGACCCAGTCATGATGGGATTATAAGAGTAGTGATGATCTTCATGCAACACAAGCAGAGACTCTTTTGTAGGAAAATCTCCCAAGTTCACGTCTATGCTGTCCAAATCGGACGGCGCGAGGGTAGCGAGTCCGGAGAGAAACGCCTGAAAACACGCCGATAGTAACACGGAGCATGAATTGTGTTCAGCATCGCGGAGGGCCTGTTGGCGCGTCGCAGCACTATTCACAGCGGTCGTACCTTGACCAGCGAAGACAGGGATATAAAGCGATTCCAGGAGAGGCATCATTTTTCGATTTGCCCCCGTGGAGAATGATGATATGGGATGGTGTTCTGTCTTGGGGAATGAGTGGTTTTATGATGACTGGACGGCGGTCTCCATCCGTAAACAAGCGAACGATAAACTACTCCGTTTTCCAGCGTTGGAAAAAAGCATGTGTCGAGAAGAAGGAAGATATGATTCTGGGGTGCTGGTGAAATGGATGAAAGTCAGTTGAATGGCGTTCGTTGAAACGTGTACGCGAGTTGGACCTCACTTGTAGACTATTCCCAACGATGGATCCGGTGAAAGCCGTGCTGGTTAGATATTAGATAACGGAGGAGGCCAATCACGTGGCCTCTCCCGAGGACACGTCCGGGCCGTGTTGCAGCACAAACTCTAATAACGCGCCCTGTTGGCTTGGACAGAGCCCGCACATCCCTTGTGTACCGGCACCTGTGCTAAATGTCCCAGCCTTCCTGGGATTTTCCATCAAATTTAGGTTTTCGGACGCATTGCTGCCGTGAGCCCCGGGTAGGAAAGCCACCAATGCAGTGCGTTCGTAGCGCGTCTGGAAACTTCTGGAACCACTCTGGGCGATGTGATTCCTACAGGTACAGCCAGCACGGGAACTGCACCTCATTCAAGATAAGAAAGTTAATCAATTGCATAAATAATCTTAGAACGCACTGTAAGTCCTCGGTGAACCCAAGTAGCATTCGTGATGTGTCAAACGAAGGTGTATGTTGCGCTTGGTTGCTTTAATCGCCAAAAATCTTAATACTATTCACAGATGGTGACCGCAAATGGGTCGCATACTTGATCGCCGTCGGCGTTTTGACACCGTGACGGTAGAGCAGATCATCACATCAGGAAAACTGTAGTTTTCCTTATCGTGCTTACTGTCACTTATGTTGCTTCAGTAAGAGACTGTAAGTTGATAAATCGATAAGTTGAATCCACTTATATCAGTAGATTCATTTGCTTAAGAAGTGCTCATTTCTTACTGAAGTACATATAAGTACTGTTCCAAGCCATGTAAGTTGCGATTGCAAGCGCACTAAAAGTTTTGCTCTTCGAAATACATACTAATCTATTCGCTATCCGGCTCATAAGCTAACGCACGTGCATCGCCTGGAGCATGTACTTCCCCGGTGGGTCGTGGCGCTGAATGGGAGGTCTCAAGCGCTCGTTGGATCACTTTTTGCCACTTGCGTTCTGTCATACGAGTAATCGAGGGGATGACAGCATTGGTAGCCGCTCCCCAGTGCGCCTCGAAAAATTCCTCTTACTTTTTTTTGCTGACATCTTCTCCTAGCGTACATGTTCCTGATTCCCATGCCTTCAGCGCGCTAGAAAATGTTTAAGTGACGTGACTGTTACGCACGCCTAATCATTCGACGTACGGCGACAGTTGCGAGGGCAAGTGCTCCTTGGAGGGGCGGTGTGATCTGGAGGACCGGCGGGAGATTGGCCGTCATATGAAGGTGTGCCCTGATCCCTGCCATGATATACGGTGCAAGGAATAACCCTTTATAGTTCTGAGATAACATTAGTAAAACAATGACAAGAAATGCCCTCTACTCACAAGGGCATCGTTCGCATCATGCTCCTCCCATATATAAAGGGTGCCATCCAACAGGTGGCCTACATACTCCGCTATGGCAGTTGGGGAATCGCCACAGAGATCGACTAGATATTCTTCTGTGGCACATAGAACTTCACGTGCAATGCATGCTCGCCATTCACATCCCCGCTGACATGCCTGGTGTATTTTTTCGTGAGTTACACATATATTTGGCTTGTTAAACTCTTACTATCGCGTACTCGGGCCCATTATGTTCGATTTTACGGGGGTCATCCGGGAATGTGATCCCATAAATATACTTCAATCGACGAGTAGCTGAGGGTTTGTGTTGTCTCATGGGATTGTTTGCGCTCCTAGAATGGACCTGAACGCAGGTATGACCACCTTTTTCCACATTTCGAGTTGTCGACCATCCATTTTGAGGCATGCCTGAGATGATCGCTCCTTTGCTTTGCCCCGACGGTGACCAGGCAGACCAGGGTCGAGTGCCTCGACCTTGATCAGAGGTAGATCAGGCTCCACTCGGGTTGTTACCTGCTCACAAGAATACTTAGAGCAGAAATCTCTATATTATGACAGGCAAACCTTGACATGAGCCGGCTTTTTTTTTTTTTTTCGCATGGCAAAGATGATATTCGGAACAGTATATAGGACAAAGAGACTATATGAAGGGGAATGACACACTATGGGTCACGAGTTGTAAGCAGAGGTAGCTAGGAGTAGGTCGAGAGGGGAGACAGCGATCTATTCAGTCCGGGAAAAGCGCCTCCATCAGGTGGAAACGGCGCCGGCGTGAGCGGTGTGTGTATGGGGTCATAGCATCAAACGTGAAGGCGGAGGGATTGGCTTTGAGGAAGGCCACCGGGCCGATATAATTGTTATCGCGACGGAGAAAAGCTGGAAAGGATATGAATAGTAGGAAAAAATACGGGCACTCACAGATGATGTGGGCATGCATCAGGGGTCAACAGTGAGGGTAGAGAACACATTTGTCTGGGGCAAGACATGAGCCAGCTTTACAGGGAGTGGAGCTATCTCTTGCATGTCTTCATCTAATATTTCCCCATACTCCAAATTAAAGTGGTCCTTGGGTGGTACAATGTGAGTTGGCATTCTGGGGGGGTGAGCAAAGTTAATTGAGATCTGAAGTCTTAAGTTGCTGATGAGACCTTTCTAGAAAGCAACCTAGCATGGGGCTCTCCAAAACTCAAACACCTTCCACCCTAGGAAAGACTCTCTCTTAGTAAGGAATGAAAGTTTATGAGGATGTTTGACTGAGAGCAATGGCTTTTGAAGGTGAGCAAGGGGGGGTGGTGCAAATCCTTGAAAATTGTTACAGTTCTCTTTTCTCTTTAATAACGGACTACATTTTGTTACAAACCCATAGTTACACTTGGATGTTATCTCTTTTTATAGCTACCTTCACCTTTCCTTTCCTAGATAGCTATGCTCTTTCCCCTTTAGTTTCTATTGTTCCCTTAACATATATAAACCCCTCTCATGTACCATAGTTCTTTAGTTCCAACTTAGTTGAATCATATCTACAACTTGAACGCTCTTTTGCTTGTCACTCCAACCACTCTCCTTGCTCTCTCTCTAGCCTTCATCATTGTCAGACTTAGTGCCTAGAACCCTTGTCCAGTGATTGGGAACAGACTGAGACTCTGTTTGTTGCTGTAGACTTGGACACTGAACGACGTTGTGGACATTGACCGTAACATAAGTTGGAACTCAGGACCAGCTCAGGGTATCACCCCTAGCTGACACCATTGAGACCCGCAGCTCTCAGGAATGACCCCCAAATGGATCCGTCACCTATAAGGGGAAATATTACCTTGGACAACGAGAAGTTTTTCTCTACCAACAAACCTGGTATTTTGTTACAGAAGGACGGAAACGAAATGAACCAGTCCCAGACAGATATTTTTCAGGAGACTTCTACTCAGGAGCCTTTGAATTCGATTTACCCAATCAAATCTACCTAGACTGGGGTAGTGAAGTACAAGGAGAACCACTCTACCTTGTCCAGGAACCAGAAAACGACTCAGGAAAGACTCTCTATAGAAGATTCTTTGGAGACAGTGACTGACACGGAATTACAGCTAGCCTTTTAGCAGAGTGGGAGGAAATACAATGAATCGAACAAGCCAAGCTTGAGGAAAATCCATTTGACACAGATTACCCAAAACAAGGACCGCCCCCATCTCCAAAACCAAGAACCCCAAGTAGAACTCCTACTCCAGAACCAAAACCAATCACCAGAACACCAACCCCTGAACCACCGATCAACCCCAAACCACCAATTACTCCTGAACCAAGAATGGCATCTAAAACCAGTGCTAGCTCTAAAGGAGATATCAAACTGCAGCCTATATGGCCTTTTACAGGAAAACGAATCAAAGCAAGGTTGTTTTTAGGACAGCTTGAGGATTATTTTACCCTCAACAAATAGAACTATGAAGGAAAAGACAAAAAGAAAGTCAGGTATGTGCTTGCATGCATGGGACCAGAACTAGATGACTGGAAAACTATTATTCAAGGTGAGTTAAATGACAACAGGGGCAGTACCACAGCCGCGTTCAAATGGAGTAATTACAAAGCATTTGAAATGCATTTCATCAATGACTGGGGAGAAGTTAACAGTGCCCTTCAAGCCCTGAACAATCTATCCAAATTAAGAGTTGGAAATGGTGTTTCAGTCCCAGAATATATTAGGAAATTCCACATGGACATAGAAACCTCTGGCCTCACAGGGATACCTGCTCAATTACAGGCATTTGTCAAAGGACTACCTTTGGAACTCACCAGGACAATCTTACAAGATCAGAGGAAAATCAAGACGATGCAAGAAGCCTATGACAAGGCTGAGGATCACCATAATGCCTGGGACATGACAAGGCAAGGAAACAGGAGAACCAATGATGGATCTGGAATGTGTTTCAGTCAAAACAACAATTGATCCAGAACAATCAGAGCTATTACACAACTCCTGGTTGACTGACAGATGATCAAAAGGAGGAATACTGAAAGACTGGAAAGTGTTTCAGATGTGGAACACAGGGACACATCTCCAGGAACTGCCCAAAATGTAATGACATGTCTTCATCCAGGTCTTCTTACCAGAATAAGGCTGTCCGCTCCGTCACTGAGGAACAACAGAAGGAAGAGGACGAACCAGCAAAGAAAATTAGAGCCATCTTTTCAGCAATGTCTACTGAAGAGAAGAATGCCCTCTTAAACAAATTCAAAAATGAGGGTTTTTAGGGTTGGCCCTTCCTTATTATCGAGATCTGAACAGTTAGCGCTTGATTCTGTAATAGTATTATCCAAAAATGACAAGCACATTTCATTAACTATCAAATCGACCAATTTACTGCTGGAACATCTGCCCTAATTGATTGTGGAGCAGAAGGAAACTTTGTAGACAAGGAAGCAGTGAAGGAGCTCAGAAAGGAACAACTCAAAAAACCTATTAAAGTCAGAAACGCAGATGGAACAGTCAACACCAAAGGAATGATCACACATTGCACCAAGATATGTTATATGATTAATGGACAACAATTTGTAAACTGGTTTTGGATCACTAAGCTAGGCAATCAACGGATGATCCTAGGGATACCTTGGTTAGAAGAAAATAACCCAATCATCAATTGGTGAGAGAAATCTGTACAGATTGAAGACCCAGACGCATCGCCAAAAGCAATCTGGCAGCTAGCCCTAGATTCTCAGCAATGGGGAGAAGACAATTACTGGATCAGAGTCAAAATGTCAGCATCACAGGAACTGGAGCATAGGTTAAAGAAAGATGAACCATCTACTACATTACCAACAGAATATGAGCAGTGGCACAACATCTTTGACAAAAAGGCATCGGAACATTTCCCATCCAGTCAACCATGGGATCATGCAATCAACACCAAAGGAGGCTTTGTTCCAAAAGCCAGTAAACTTTATCCCTTATCTGTCAAAGAACAAGGACTGTTAGATGAATGAATGGATCGACAAACAACTCCAAAAAGGATATATTAAACTGTCTACATCACCACAAGCATCACCATTCTTCTTTGTAGCAAAGAAAGAAAGTGGAACACTCCAACCCTGTCAAGATTACTGATATCTGAATGAATGGACTATCAAGAATGCATATCCCCTTCCCCTAGTCTCCAATCTCATGACTAAACTCCAAGGCACCAAGTATTTCACCAAACTAGACCTCTGTTGGGGATACAATAATGTTTGCATCAAAAAGGGAGACGAATGGAAAGCAGCCTTTATTACCAATCAAGGGCTCTATGAGCCAACAGTCATGTTCTTTGGATTGTGCAATTCACTGTCAACTTTTCAAACTATGATGAACAAATACTTCAGAGATATGATCAACAAAGGATGGTTAATCATCTACATGGACAATATGTTAATCTGCACAGAAACATTGGAACAACTGGAAGAGCGAACAAGATGAGTCTTACAATGATTACAAGATAACGATCTATTTCTGAAACTAGAAAAGTGCAAGTTTGCCACACAGGAAGTTGAGTTCCTAGGAATGATTATCACCCCTGGACAAATCCAGATGGACCCGATTAAACTAGCAGGAATCACTGACTGGCCAGTCCCTACCATGGTTAAACAAGTCCGATCATTTCTTGGATTTGGAAACTTCTATCAACACTTTATTGGGAATTTTGCTGCCATCGCTAAACCACTCACCAATCTTACCAAGAAAAATGAACCATTTGACTGGACCACCGAATGGAATAATGCCTTTGAAATTCTAAAGAAGCAATTTGCATCAATGCCAGTGCTGTTAATGCCAGACCCAACTCGACCCTTTATCCTTCAAACAGACACATCAAACAAGGCGATAAGAGCAGTCCTGAAACAGGCAGATGAAACAGGATCTCTACATCCCTGCGGATTTATTTCACACGCACTAACACAAACAGAACAAAATTACCAGATCTACAATTGAGAACTCTTGGCAATCATTAAGGGACTGATGACTTGGTGACACCTACTACACGGGTTGCCCCATACTACCATCATTCATTGTGATCACAAGAATCTATCTTATTATTGAACTGCCCAATGCCTGACACCTAGACAAGCCAGATGGTCATCCTTATTGTCAGAATTTGACCTGCACATTGAACATGTCCCTGGCATGAAGATGTTCGAAGCAGACGCCCCATCTTGATGCCCTGATCACATGGGCAACAGTGAACCTCAAGAAGACATCATAGTCTTACCAGAGGACCCTTCATCTGCCTTATTGCAGAAGATCTAGTCACAGAAATTTGGAAAGCAATGTCAAAAGACAATTTTGGACACATTCTAATTGAGGTTATCACCACGCACTGTGCACCACCGATCAAATCGAATATACAAGACTGGTCTTATACAAATGGCATTGTTCACTATCTCAGCAAAACCTACATCCCTGATCAGGATGGATTACGAACCAAATTGATCAAGGAAACACATGAAGCATGATCATCAGGTCACCCTGGACAGCTAAAGACTCTTGAACTCCTTAAACAAGATTACTGGTGGCCTGGAATGTTCAAACACATCAGAGAATGGATTGAAGGATGTGCCCTCTGTCAACAAATGAAGATTAACACTCACCCAAATGTACCAGCCCTTCAGCCGATTCCGTCGAAGGCAACCTGCCCTTTCCAACAAGTGACCCTTGATTTCATCACTGATCTACCCCTTTCTGATGGCTTTGACTCGATCCTGGTCATGGTGGACCATGGTCTTACAAAGGGGGTAATTTTCACACCTTGCAAAAGACAATTGATGCTCTAGGCACTGCGGAACTTTACATCTCTGAAATTTTCAGATGGTTTGGCCTACCTGATGTTTTAATCTCAGATTGAGGCCCACAGTTCTCTGCAAAAGTATTCCAGGAAATATGAAAAGCGTTAGGAATTGACCATAGAATGAGCACAGCCTATCACCCTCAGACTGATGGAGAAACAGAACAAGTCAACCAGGAACTAGAGGTCTATCTCCAGATGTTCTGCACTAATGAACTGCATCTGTGGAAACCGCTTCTCCCAATAGCCGAGTTTGCCCACAATAACCAACATCATGACACAATCAAGACTTCCCCATTCAGGCTAATGTATGGAACAGACCCTGTTGCACTTCCCACAGCTACAACATGAATGACTACACCAGCAGCTGAGGAATGCCTTCAGTTCCTAAGGAAGGCCAGAGAGGAAGCGCTAGCAGCACACAAACTAGCTAGACAATTAGTGGCAAGACAACACAAGGACAAGGCAATACAATTCGAAAAAGGCACCAAAGTATGGCTTGAAAACAGGAATCTTCACATACCATATCAGTACAGAAAGCTAGCACCAAAACAAGAAGGACCCTTTGAAATCAAACAAGTGATGGGACCAGTGACATACAAATTAAAACTCCCAAAGCAATGGTGCATTCACCCTGTGTTTCATACATCACTCCTTACCCTGTATAAGGAAATGACTGCGCACGGCCTGAACTATGTGAAACCACCCCCTGATCTCGTAAATGGACAAGAAGAATTTGAGGTAGAAGCAATTCTAGCCCACAGGAAGCAAGGTGCAGGCTACCATTACCTAGTTAAATGGAAAGGCTACGGATCAAATGATAATTCTTGGGAACCTGCTCGCAATCTTACAAACACCACTGATATCCTGTCAGAATATCAACAATGCCGACACCTCTGAACCATGACTTGATACAGAAATCACCACATCTTGAAACAAAACTATCATTATACAAAATTAAACTGTTCGACACTCTCTCGATACACTATAGCCCTTAAAGAAAAAACCATCTATACCTGCATACAATACCTCCCGTCTGACACGCCCCTAAAGCACCGAATTTATCAGAAAAACCCACTCAAACTGTGGCATTGGTCACACAATATTACCACATCCCTTGACTTAACCACAATCATCAGAAGAATCTGTCAGAAACAATGGAGATTCCCTGCCAAGCAGTACAACAATACCTCCCTGGATTTTATCAACTACAGTTCTCAGTCAACGATTTACTACCCTACAGCACAGGCCCACAAGTTAATCAGAATCCTGCAATAAAGAAAATCGATGTTTATGACACAAGTCATGGCAGACTCTTGTGCCCAGCAGAATACAAGAAACTTGACAAAATCTCCAAAAGGGCACAAGAAATCGGGGCACAGATCTGGTTATTACATCAAAAAATCACACTCCCAGGAAGACCAATCTTATCCATGGAAGATTACACTGACGACCTCTGCTACCTGCTCGATGAACAAAAGAACATAGTACTCAACATTGTCAGGCAGATCAGGAAACTCCTTTTCACACCTGTCACCAACCTTAGCACCTACAAGTTCATGGCATTGGAAATGTTTGTCAGGGAAGATCACAAGCTTCTCACAAACCCTGATATCCAGAATCAATTAGAAGTGGACAATTTGGACCTAGATCCAGATCTTGATGAGGACTTATAAAGAACAGTCTGCCCAATACCAGCAATCATCTTACTCATATCAGAAACCATGTTCACTTTCTTTGCCATTGCTGCCTATTTCACCATCCTCCTCCTCCTCTCCTGCGCTCACTGGCATGTCAACAAAACTGTTGCTGCCCTCTTGCCCTTCCTTGCCATCCCAGACCTCCCACTCGAGGTCTTTATTGAAAATACCACCATCATCCACTTTGAGGATGACGACCTCCACGTTCACCCTGCCAACCTCCTCCCCCAGGTACACCCCGATGATCATCACCTTCCTCATTTCACCCAGTTCATCAAAAGAAATACTACACTCTCCGTCATCGCTGATGCCCTCACTGCCACCACATGTTCCATCACCAATCTTTCCTCTGCTACTGACAACCTTGCCACCCTCACCCTCACTATCGACCCACACGAGATGACCTATGAGGAATGCAATTCCTTCCTCCAGAATGCACAAAATTTGCACCAAGCTGCTGAAGCTCTCAAATGGAAGGTGGAAATGTCGACAAAAGAACTAGACAATGCTGTCAAATGGGCCGAGTCTAGGACAGATCATGGTTGGATGACCTCTGGCTGGTAGAAGTCGGTGACTTCTCACATACAAAGGGGGTAATGTTACAGTTCTCTTTTCTCTTTAATAACGGACTACATTTACTTGTTACAAACCCATAGTTATGCTTGGACGTTATCTCTTTTTATAGCTACCTTCACCTTTCCTTTCCTAGATAGCTATGCTCTTTCCCCTTTAGTTTCTATTGTTCCCTTAATGTATATAAACCCCTCTCATGTACCATAGTTCTTTAGTTCCAACTTAGTTGAATCATATCTACAACTTGAACACTCTTTTGCTCGTCACTCCAACTGCTCTCCTCACTCTCTCTCTAGCCTTCATCATTGTCAGACTTAGTGCCTAGAACCCTTGTCCACATGCCCTGCTGATATAAGCTAGGGCGCTACCATGGGCACCTGTCTATCATGCATGTCACCCAGTGTGACATGAAACCATTGAATCGTAACAAAGCAGTAAACCTCAAACTTTATTGAATCAATAGGTGAACCTGCTGGGGATGTTCCTAAGATGCTAAGACACAGTGCCAAGTTGCAAAACACAGTGGACGCAGTAGAGAACTTGATAGAGATGTGTGGGCCCAGAATTAGACAATTGGAAAACCATTATTCAAGGCAAGTTGAATGACAACAAGGGTAGTACCACAGCCACATTCAAATGGAGTAACTATGAAGCATTCAAAACATGTTTCATCAATGACTGGGGAGAAGTTAACAGTGCCCTTCGAGTCCTAAACAATCTATCCAAATTAAGAGTTGGAAACAGTGTTTCAGTCACAGAGTACATTGGGAAATTTTGCATGGACATAGGGACATCTAGTCTTACTGGAATACCCACTCAGTTGCAAGCATTCATTAAAGGGTTACCTCTGGAACTTGCCAGGATGATTTTACAGGATCAAAGGAAGATCAAAACGATGCAAGAAGCCTATGACAAGGCTGAGGATCACCATAACACTTGGGACATGACAGGACAGGGAAACAGGAGAACCAATGATGGTTCTGGAACACATTTCAGTCATAACAACAATTGATCCGGAGCAATCAGAGATATTAATACCATGACTCCTGGATGACTGACAGATGATCAAAAAGAGGAGTACTGAATGGGAAGTGTTTCAGATGTGGAACACAGGGACATATCTCCAGGAACTGCCCAAAATGCAATGATGCATCTTCATCCAGGTCTTCTTACCAAAACAAGGCTGTCCATTCCATCACTGAGAAACAACAGAAGGAAGAAGACGAACCAGTAAAGAATATTAGAGCCATCTTTTCAGCAATGTCTACTGAAGAGAAGAACACCCTTTTGAAAATGAGGATTTTTAGTTAGGAAGTGTCACTCAGCAGTTGGCCCTTCTGTTACGGTCGATGTCCACAACGTCGTTCAGCGTCCAAGTCTACAGCAACAAACAGAGTCTCGGTCTGTTCCCAATCACTGGACAAGGGTTCTAGGCACTAAGTCTGACGATGACAAAGGCTAGAGAGAGAGCGAGGAGAGCAGTTGAGGCGATGAGCAAAAGAGAGCGTTCAGGTTATGGATATGATTCGACTAAGTTGGAACTAAGGAACTACGGTACATGAGAGGGGTTTATATACGTTAAGAGAACAATAGAAGCTAAAGGGGAAAGAGCATAGCTATCTAAGAATGGAAAGGTGAAGGTAGCTATGAAAGGAGATATCGTCCAAGCGTAACTATGGGTTTGTAACAAGTAAATGTAGTCCGTTAACAAAGGGAAAAGAGAACTGTAACATTACCCCCTTTGTATGCGAGAAGTCACCGACTTCTACCAGCCAGAAGTCGTCCAGCCGTGATCCGTCCTAGACTCGGCCCATTTGACGGCGTTGTCTAGCTCCTTTGTCGATGTTTCCACCTTCCACTTAAGAGCTTCAGCAGCTCTATGTAGATTTTGCGCGTTCTGAAGGAAGGAGTTGCGCTCCTTGTAGGTCATTTCATGTGGGTCGATAGTGAGGGTGAGAGCGGCGAGGTTATCGGTGGCGGAGGACAGGTTGGTTATGGAGCAGGTGGCGGCAGCGAGCGCATCTGCGACAACGGTGAGCGTGGTGTTTCGTTTGATAAACTGGGTGAAGTGGGGAAGATGGTGGTCGTCAGGATGTACTTGGGGAAGCAGGACGGCAGGGTGAATATGTAAATCATCATCCTCGAAGTGGACGATAGTGGTATTTTCAATGAAGACCTCTAGCGGGAGATCTGGGACGGCGAGGAAAGGCGAGAAGGCGGCAGCAGTTTCATCAATGCGCCAGTGAGCGCAGGAGAGGAGTGCCAGGGCGACGAAATAGGCGGCGAGGGTGAAGAAAGTGAACATGGTTTCTGGTTACGAGGTAGGTTGGGTGCTAAGTGATGATACTTGAAAATTTATACGGATTCCAGATCGCTGATTTCCATGTCTGAATCCCAATTTTCTGTGTCTAGTGGATCTTCGATTGCAGGGTCGGTAAGAAGGTCTCGTTCTTCTGTGATGAACCTGGTTAATGAATTTAAATGTTCGATTCCTGGTTTTGTCGTTGGGGTGACTAAGAATCTTCTGATTCGCCTGATAATATCTGCTATTACCTCTGCCATTGCGGTAGACAAATAATCAAGATCATCAAGGATGTCTTCCATGAGAATGCGAGGCCTTCCTGGTATTCTGATTCCTCGGCTGATTAACCAGATTTGTGCGCTACACTCTCGTATCTGTTTAGTGATCTCGTCCATCTGTTTGTACTCTTCTGGGCATAGCAATCTTCCATGAGCACTTTTATAAATGTCACTATTTCTGATGGCTAGAAGTTGGTATGCGGGTGGATCCTTATTGTAGGCGGGTAGATTGTCGGTTGCGAATCGTAGGTCATGGTACTTGGGAAGATAGTTTTGGATGGTATTGCAAGGGAACTCTGTTGTTCCTGAAGGGTTCTTTTGGTGACGGTGATCAAGTCGAGGGGTGCGATAGTATCGTGTGACTAACGCCACAGTTCGGGTGAGTTTTCCTGGTGGATTCGATGCCCTAGGAGCGTGTTGGAAGGGAAGGTATTGTATGCGGGTATAGACGGTCTTTTCTTTAAGAGCTATAGTGTATCGAGAGAGTGTCGAGCAGTTTCGTTTTGTATAATGGTAATTTTGTTTCAAGACGTGGCGGTTTCTGTATCGAGTCATGGTTCAGAGGTGTCGGCGTTGTTGATATTCTGATAGGATATCCGTGGCGTTTGCAAGGTTGCGAGTGGGTTCCCAAGAGTTGTCATTCAATCCATAGCCTTTCCATTTAACTAGGTAATGGTAGCCTGCGCCTCGTTTCCTGTGAGCTAGAATTGCCTCTACCTCAAATTCCTCTTGTCCATTTACGAGATCAGGGGGTGGTTTCACATAGTTCGGCCCATGCGCAGTCGTTTCCCTGTACGGGGTGAGGAGTGACGCATGAAACACAGGGTGAATGCGCCATTGTTTCGGGAGTTTCAATTTGTATGTCACTGGTCCCATTACTTGTTCGATTTCAAAGGGTCCTTCTCGTTTTGGCGCTAGCTTCCTGGACTGATATGGTATGTGAAGATTTCGGTTCTCAAGCCATACTTTAGTACCCTTTTCAAATCGTATTGCTTTGTCCTTACGTCGTCTTGCCACTAGTTGTCTTGCTAGTTCATGTGCTGCTAGCGCTTCTTCTCTGGCTTTCCTTAGGAACTGGAGGCGCTCCTCTGCTGCTGGTGTGGTCATCCGTGTGGTAGCTGTGGGGAGCGCAACAGGGTCCGTCCCATACATTAGTCTGAATGGGGAAGTTTTGATTGTGTCATGATGTCGGTTATTGTGAGCAAACTCGGCTATTGGGAGAAGCGGTTTCCATAGATGCGGTTCATTGGAACAGAACATTCGAAGGTAGACTTCTAGTTCTTGGTTGACTCGTTCTGTTTCTCCGTCGGTTTGGGGGTGGTAAGCTGTGCTCATTCTATGATCGATTCCTAATGCTTTTCGTATTTCCTGAAATACTTTTGCCGAGAACTGTGGTCCTCGATCCGAAATCAAAATGTCAGGTAGGCCAAACCGTTTGAAAATTTCGGAGACATAAAGTTCTGCGGTGCCCAGAGCGTCGATTGTCTTCTTGCACGGTGTGAAAATTACCCCCTTTGTAAGACCATGGTCCACCGTGACCAGGATCGAGTCAAAGCCATCGGAAAGGGGTAGATCAGTGATGAAATCAAGGGTTACTTGTTGAAAGGGATGGGTTGCTTTCGACTGAAACGCGTTCCAGATCCATCAGTGGTTCTCCTGTTTCCCTGTCCTGTCATGTCCCAAGCGTTATGGTGATCCTCAGCCTTATCATAGGCTTCTTGCATCGTCTTGATCTTCCTTTGGTCCTGTAAGATCGTCCTAGCAAGTTCTAAGGGTAATCCTTTGACGAATGCCTGTAACCGAGCAGGTATCCCAGTGAGTCCGGAGGTTCCTATGTCCATGCGAAATTTCCTGATGTATTCTGGGACTGAAACGCCATTTCCAACTCTTAATTTGGATAGATTGTTCAGGGCTTGAAGGGCGCTATTGACTTCCCCCCAGTCATTGATGAAACGTGTTTCAAATGCCTCATAGTTGCCCCATTTGAACGTGGCTGTGGTACTGCCTCTGTTGTCGTTTAATTCGCCTCGGACAATGGTCTTCCAATCGTCTAGTTCTGGTCCCATGCATGCGAGTGCATATCTGACTTTCTTCTCATCTTTTCCTTCATAGTTCTGTTCGTTGAGGGTAAAATAATCCTCAAGCTGTCCTAAAAATGACTTTGCTTCGATTTGTTTGCCTGTAAAAGGTCGTATAGGCTGCGGTTTGATATCCCCTTTAGAGCTGGCACTGGTTTCAGACGCCATTCTTGGTTCAGGAGTGATTGGTGGTTCAGGGTTAATCGGTGGTTCAGGGGTTGGCGTTCTGGTGATCGGTTTCGGTTCTGGAGTAGGGGTTCTACTCAGAGTTCTGGGTTTTGGAGATGGGGGTGGTCCTTGTTTCGAGTAATCTGTGTCAAACGGGTTTTCCTCAAGCTTGGCTTGTTCAATTCGTAGTAATTCCTCCCACTCTGCTAAAAGACTAGCTGCAATTCCGTGTCGGTCGTTTCCACTAAAGAATTTCTTATAGAGGGTCCTTCCTGGTTTGTTTTCTGGTTCCTTGACAAGGTAGAGCGGTTCTCCTTGTACTTCACTACCCCAGTCTAGGTAGATTTGATCGGGTAAATCGAATTCAAAGGCTCCTGAGTAGAAGTCTCCTGAAAAATATTTGTCTGGGACTGGTTCGTTTCGTTTCCATCCTTCTGTAACAAAGTACCAGGTTCGTTGGTAGAGAAAAACTTCTCGTCGTCCAAGGTAGGTTTTCCCCTTATAGATGACAGATCCGTTCGGGGGTCGTTCCTGAGAGCTGCGGGTCTCAATGGTGTCGGCTAGGGGTGATACCCTGAGCTGGTCCTGAGTTCCAACTTATGTTACGGTCAATGTCCACAACGTCGTTCAGCGTCCAAGTCTACAGCAACAAACAGAGTCTCGGTCTGTTCCCAATCACTGGACAAGGGTTCTAGGCACTAAGTCTGACGATGACAAAGGCTAGAGAGAGAGCGAGGAGAGCAGTTGAGGCGACGAGCAAAAGAGAGCGTTCAGGTTATGGATATGATTCGACTAAGTTGGAACTAAGGAACTACGGTACATGAGAGGGGTTTATATACGTTAAGAGAACAATAGAAGCTAAAGGGGAAAGAGCATAGCTATCTAAGAATGGAAAGGTGAAGGTAGCTATGAAAGGAGATATTGTCCAAGCATAACTATGGGTTTGTAACAAGTAAATGTAGTCCGTTAACAAAGGGAAAAGAGAACTGTAACACCTTCCTTATCATTGAGATCTGAACAATTAGCACTTGATTCTGTAATAGTATTATCAAACAATGACAAGTGCATTTTGTTAACTATCAAATCAACTGATTTACCCACTGGAACATCTGCCCTGATTGATTGTGGAGCAGAAGGAAACTTTGTAGACAAAGGAGCAGTAAAGGAACTCAGCCAGGAATGACTCAAAAAGCCAATTAAAGTCAGAAATGTGGATGGAACAGTAAATGCAAAAGGAATGATCATGCATTGCACCAAAATATGCTATATGATTGAGGGATGACAATTTGTAAACTGGTTCTGGATCACTAAGCTAGGCAATCAACAAATGATTCTAGGAATACCTTGGTTAGAGGAGAATAACCCAATCATCAATTGGCAAGAAAAATCCCTGCAGATTGAAGATCCAGATGCATCACCAAAAGCAATTTGGCAATTGGCCCTAGATTCCCAGAAATGGGGAGAAGATGACTACTGGATTAGAGTAAAAACATCAGCATCACAAGAACTGGAGCACAGGACAAACCATCTACCATGCTACCACCAGAATATGAGCAGTGGTGCACTATCTTTGACAAAAAAGCATCAGAGCATTTCCCATCCAGTCAACCATGGGATCATGCAATTAACACTAAGGAAGGCTTCTGTTACGGTTGATGTCCACAACGTCATTCTGCGTCCAAGTCTACAGTGGCAAACAGAGTCTTGGTCTGTTCCCAGTCACTGGACAAGGGTTCTAGGCACTAAGTCTGACAGTGACAAAGGCTAGAGAAAGAGAGTGAGGAGAGCGGTTGAGGCAATGAGCGAAGGAGCGTTCAAGTTGTAGATATGATTTGACTAAGTTGGAACTAAAGAACTATGGTACATGAGAGGGGTTTATATATGTTTAGAGAACAATAGAATCATAAGGGGAAAAGGTGTAGCTATCTGAGAAAGGAAAGGTGAAGGTAGCTATGAAAGGAGATAACGTCCAAAGTGTAACTATGGATTTGTAACAAGTGAATGTAGTTTGTTAACAAAGGGAAAAGAGAATTGTAACATTACCCCCTTTGTATGTGAGAAGTCACTGACTTCTACCATCCAGAGGTTGTCCAGCCATGGTCCATTCTGGATTCCACCCATTTGACAGCATTGTCAAGTTCTTTTGTTGACGTTTCCACCTTCCACTTGAGAGCTTCAGCAGCTCAGTGCAAGTTTTGCACATTTCGTAGAAAGGAATCGCATTCCTCGTAGGTCATCTTGTGTGGGTTGATGGTGAGGGTGAGGGCAGCAAGGTTATCAGTGGCAGAGGAAAGGTTGGTGATAGAGCAAGTAGCAGCAGCAAGGGTGTCAGTGATGATGGTGAGAGTGGTGTTTTGTTTGATGAATTGGGCAAAATGAGGAAGGTGATGATTGTCAGGGTGTATCTGGGGAAGCAGATTGGCTGGGTGAACGTGAAGGTCATTGTCCTCAAAGTGGATGATGGTGGTATTTTCAATGAAGACCTCGAGCAGGAGGTCTGGGATGGCAAGGAAGGGCAATGTCATGACCGACTGAAAAGCTTCGGCTTTTTCACCAAGTCATTTTCATTTTATTATTTATTTTCTTCATATTATATAAACATGTGCTGACTAAGCAGGTGCCTATCGCTTGGCGCTTAGATAAAGCTGTAGATAAGATACCGGAGCTCGGCGCTGATGACTCATTGCCATTACTACATGCGCAGTCGTCTTACTCATACCATACTATATTTAGAGTAGGGCTTAGGGTAGTGCACAGACCACCTGTCGTAGTATATAAGGAGTGTAATTCAGCACCCAGAGTCCTCAGTCAAGTTCTCTCGGGTTTCATCCCTCCTCTCCTCTCCTCTCCTCAGTTCTCTGTTGGGGCTCCTAGGCGTCACGCCGGGGGGTTCCTGATAGGCAAGAAGGCAGCAACGGTTTTGTCAATGTGCCAGTGAGCACAGGAGAGAAGGGCAAGGACAACAAAGTAGGCAGCGAGGGTGAAGAAGGTGAACATGGTTTCTGGTATTGGGCAGCCTGTCCTTTATAGGTTGTCCTCATTGAAATCTGGGTCTAGCAAGCATAACTATGGGTTTGCAACAAGTAAATGTAGTCCATTAACAAGGGAGACGAGAATTGTAACAGTTAATGGCTTAGCCACTGTTTTTCAGAACATTGTGATATATCATTGAATAAAATTCCTAAACTTCTGAAAATATTTGAGCACATAGATCATCCCAATAGCCAATGGGTCTAGTACTGATATTACTGAGATAATGAACTGGCTACAAAATGGCTGAAAAAATTAGCCATTTTGTAGCCAGTTCAATATCTCTTCACCTGCAACACAGATCACTTGGGGTTTGCAGAGGACCCATTGGCTATTGGGACAATCTACATGCTCAAATAGTTTCAGAAATTTATGAATTTTATTCAATGATATATCACAATTTTCTGAAAAAAAGCAACTAAGCCATTGGCAACACTAAAGTCTGAGGGTATAGTGATGTTGGGAAGGGTCGTGGTGACAGTGTGACAGGCAGTGACAGCACACTGAGCATGTTTGAGCAGCTCAGAGCTAGTTGGAGCTGGAGCCAAAAACCAGCTCCAGCTTGGCTCAAAATCAGCTCAACTCGGCTGGCTCCTGGCTCCAAGCATGAGTTTGGAATCGTGAACACGCCATTCCGAACTTGATAATCTAGCTTTAGTATGGAATTAGAAACTTCTATGAACCAACCGCGGAGACCGGTGGCTTTCGGATATGATCTGTCATAATGACAGGATGTGACCCCGTGTCCATAAGATAATAACGAACGGGGGTTCTATCGAACAAATCATGTGTATTGATGAGCGCTTGTTTTCCGTTCTATATTTATCTTTGCGTCAAACTTCTGATTGTCCTGCTACTAAGCAAAGCTATCAATGATCACTCACGGCTTTGCTATTGATAAGAGCGGTGCGCACCCCATGAGACCACTTCAGTAGCGCATGTTCAGTGCTAATGAATCTAATAGAACAGAACAGTACTGCTATACTCGACGACGGGCACGTTAGATGTTCTTCTGCTGCGGAAGTTTCTAAATCGATAATATTCCCTTGATAGGCCAACGCCACCGGCGTTAAGATCTGAACCTTGTATACCACCGCATTCTGCATCCACGACAGCACGTGTGCAAATAGTACCTGATGAGAACCATGCTAGCTCCGTGAGTCCATGCCTTTGACGCGTTCCATTTATCTTCATATCCGGAAATCTCCAGTCTCTACCAACGTGCTGATGTGATAATAACAAAACTGCCCGTTTTCTATGGGCACCAAACAAATTCTATGATACGATAAATCGGACTTGCCTCTGAGTTTGCGGCCGATAAATAATCACCTTATGTTCAGTTTCGCAAAAGTAATCAGTAGGGTAGGATTTACTAGTGGGTTACTGCTGAAATGGGAATTTGAAAGATTCCCTTTTCGACCCAGTTGATTACATACCAAAATATGTGGCGAGATTTGAGGTGATGTCTCTTATTGTGCGATACTATCGCCTGGTGAAGCATAGCCTATGCGCTATTTAGTCATGAGAAGGGTACCTGAATACAAGCTTCCAAAAAGATAAGGTGGCCTCTTTAGCCGCATATAGAGTCGTTTTAGGTGGTAGAATTTAGACTTGCTGAGTGTGAGTCGGAAACGAATACAAGCGCGGGAAAATCTGAGTACGTGCTCATGCATCATGAAGTTACGCTTCACTATCCAACTTTGTCGCCTATCTTGTACGCCGCCTACATACGTATCCGGGAGATGAACCACTGAACAAACATTTGCCCAGTGCTAAAGTAGGTACTTGCATGCATGCCCCACGAATCTGGTAATCGCAAACGTGTGCTGGCGTCATTCTCACAGAATCTGAGGCGCTGACATGACAGCAATAACGGAAGATGAGGATATATGGAATGCGCCAAATGCATGGTTTCAACGTCCTCGTGGAACAAAGCTGCTTTTTCCAACTACACCGATGGGGATCCATTCACTCATACGGCGATCTCCACATCAGATAGTTTCAATCACACCAGTAAGGCCTATTCAGGCATCTACGAATAAATATTGTTTAATATTGAATGTCTATATAAACGATGCCCAACCTGAAGCTCAGCATCAGCTTGATCATCTGCCTTCTACAGAGCTCTCACCGACCAACTTTATCAGTATCAACAATGTCCGACTCATTTTCAGGAGTGTAAGTATATCACTACTCTCAAGTTTTTTCTCATATTCATTCCCCTTGCGTTTCTTAGCCATTTGAAAAACGCCAGTAAAGACTTTATATTCTTCAAATCTGATCATTATGGCGTATCAAGGGTACTGGCTCCGGGTGGAGAAGTTGATCTCTTCCCTACTAAGTATGATGCTGCTGCTGTAGGGCCAATCAAGGATGAGGCAAGTCTATCGACAATTTAAATAAACTAATCCTAACGGGACACAGGGACATGATCTCTATCCCGAAAAGCCCAGGCTGGGTGGCAACTTCACAGGAGTCACAATTACCAACGTCGGAAAGAAGACCCTGATATTCCACCCATTCTTAATTCCGCCGTCACCAGCTGAAGATGTTGTCATTAAACCTGGGGAGACGAAGACTTTGCATCACAAGAGATACATCGTGACGACTGAGAGCTCAGACCAGTTAGGCCAGGGAGGTCCGGAAGGATATAGGGGCCCAGGAGTGCAAGTATATCACCGCTTCGTTTTTCTCATATATTCATCGTTTTTTCGTTCCTCAGCGACGTGAAGAACGAAAGTAACGACTACATAATCTTCAGAGCCATATATGGTGCAACATATGTACTGGCTCCAGGTGGAGAAGTCGTACTGAGGCCTGCCAGATATGATACTGCTGCTGTAGGGCCAGCGAAGCAAAAGGTATGGCTATCGGCAATTTTATGATCTTTTACTAACAGGGCACAGGGAACTCATCTTTATCCCGACGAAAAACTCGGTTTGGGTGACAATACCATTGGCGTTCTAATCACCAACGACGGAAAACCTACGCTTATTTTCACCTCTGTATCCGAACCCAAAGAAGTCATTGTCATCAAACATGGCGAGACCAAAGGTTTGGATCGCCCGAAATACATTGTGACCGTGAGCGCGTAAACTCACTGCATTATTTGCGTGATGGGGATACAAGATGTTACGTTTTTTTGTTACTTCGCTGTGTACCGAGTACTTTGAATCCCACCTTTTTGACCAAGGTTTAAGAGACTGTTTTAGAACCTAGAGCACGACGAGTGAAAGAGCGGCTCAAACAGAACGCCTTGTGCTTGTATATGTTGCGATGGTTAGTGATTGCTGGAAGGCTACGAAGTCCTTACAGACTGGGCGATCGTGTTTCAATACGCTGACTATGTAAGCGAAGGGGCGACGGATAGACAAAACACCTGAATCCACCAGCAAGTGTACGGGCGGGAACAAACTCATGCCAGTACCATGTGGTTACTCTTCGTCACTAGTCACTACTGCCGTGGCCCAACCCGTAGAATGGCAATCTCATCTCCGGCGCATGGTCAACTCAATCGAAGAATTAAAAACATAATTGGGTAAATATTTTGGACACAAATAAGCATAAATCACGCCAAACACGTCACATGTGTATTAATTGAGATGACGTACGTGCTGCTTTCTGACATTCGACATTTCTGACATTCGACATTGACAAACATGCCAGTAGAGCTGAAAGGTAGCTGCCACTGCGGAGCGATCAGATTCAGTGTGCAGTCTAGCACGCCTGTTCCTTACCAGCTTTGCCTCTGCTCAATCTGTCGCAAGGTGGGCGGCACGGGAGGTTCGATTAATCTCGGCGCACATTCCGACACACTTCAGATTCTTCAGGGAGAGGAGCATATACGGTACGTGCCACCATTGTCACATTCCGCCCCGTAACAACTGAAAAAATTCGGAAAATTCAGGATATACAGGGCCGTCTTAGACAGAGACACTCCGGAACAGCGTTTGACTAGCTCTGAACGCAATTTTTGCTCCAAATGTTCCTCCATGTTGTGGCTTTACGACGCCCACTGGCCAGAATTACTCCATCCCTTTGCTTCGGCCATCGACTCGCCTGATCTGCTACCTCCCAAAAAAATGGTAAAACTCAATTTCTTTGATGCCATGTAATCCGCTTCCATAGTAACGTTATCATGATCGCAGGTATGTGTAAAGCTCAATTCCAAACCAGAGTATGTGCGCCTTCCAGAGGGAAAAAAGGAAGTGTACGAGGATTATGGTCCGTTATCCATCGAAGAATGGCATAAGGCAAATGACCTGTACGTTGAATAGAGAATTAAGTGAGGAAATGTCTGCATTAATTGATTTTGATTTTTCGGTCATTGTCATACATACAACCTGTAACCCGTGCTTAATACATTCTCGATTAGTGTACACATGTGAAAGTTTGCATATTATAAGGAAGACCACCCCCTAACCTTCCAGCAGCACCTGAATCCGTTCCGCAGCATGCTCAGATCGAGGGAGAATGGAGCACTGGAATGGTGGTGGTTGACTAAATGAAAACAATAAGAATGACGAGAAAATCTTTTTTTCCCCTTCAGCATTGTAAGTCCTACATACCTGATAACCGTATCTGAGAACCCATCGAGGTCAATGTCAATCTCAGCACCATTTCCATTCTTGGCCTTTGCAATATCGAAAGTGGACAACACGGATGCTATCATTAACCACAGCTGTATTGCCGTGAAATATTGACGAGTTAACAGAGCCAAGCTTATACAACGTACCACAGAATCGGCCATATATTTCCCAGGGCATATCCTACCATAAAAAAAGAAGTCAAAAAACTTGACGGAGAAACCTATTAAAGGCCCTTAGGCAGTACCTGCGTCCAAACCCAAATACATATCCCATGTCGTCGTCGTTCAGCGAGCCGCCTGGCAAGAAAAACCGTTCTGGGCGAAATGCGTCTGGTTCCAGATAGGTAGCGTCATCTCGAGTCATAGCCCAGATATTGGCAATGACAAAGCACCCTACGGAAAAGGAGTGAGTCGTCGTTCAGACACGTTTTAAATTTACACTGGGCGGTTTGCGTCCATCAATTAACCTTTGGGTATGCGATAACCTTGATAAGCATCATCCCGGATCGTCGAATGTGGAAATCCGAGGGGTGCAACAGGTCTCCACCGTAAAACCTCCCTGTACAATGCTTCGACGTACGGGAGAGACGTTCGATCCTCGAAAGTAACCATACGATGGGGACCTACAACGCGATCAATTTCCTCCTGTGCTTTATTCTGCGCGGCAGGATGAAGGGCCATGGCGATGAAAAAAATGGTTTGGGCACAAAAGATCTATTGGCGGAGTAAAAGCTCGTATCCTCGAGAAACTTCAAATAGATGCGGTTTGACTGGCTTACTGATTCTACTCCGGCTTAAATTGAGGTCAGAGAAGTAAAGCAAAGCGACTTTTGGATGAGAAGTGAAAGGGCATACATACATACCTATGTATATGTTTGCTATCACATCTTTCAAAATCTCTTCCTCATCATAAGAACCATCTTTCCTTATACGACGCTGTAACAAATCGGTGGATATACATGTTTTGTCCTTGATCATGCCAGGAATCTACCATCGTTTCGTGAGCGAATGCTTTCAATAGAAAGCTTGAAAGCAAAATAACCATGTTTCCTTTTGCGTACTCGAAAGGCTCATTCCTATACTTCGTTGTCATGGCTTTCACTCGAGCAGCAAATCTCTGAGTGCCGGTTCCAGGCATCCACAGTGGTACATGTTTCAAGAACGGGAAGACATTCAAAAGTGTACGTCCAGGTTGGAGTAGTTCCGAGGCTGCATGTACAACAGAATCCGCTAATTCGACAAAGGGGTCATCCAATTGACCCGGAAGCACGTTGAACCCGAACGTCATGGCCATAAAAATCGAGACAGCAAGCCTTGGTTCGTAGTCAATAACGGTAAGGGGAGTCGGATAAGGGAATACGTTACCATCTACAGTGCTCCCGGAACCTATTCGGATCGTGTAAGAGTTGGCCAAGGAATAAGCGAACTTTCTCCGACTGAGTTTCGTGATATAAGGGTATGATATCCTTCCCGAGGCACTCGTGAAATATTCTTCTCTGTTTTCTCCAGGTGTCTCCATAAGGGAGTGTAGGGGTGATGATTTCCATGCCTGATCTGAACTGGTTGTACATCACTATCCGTTATGAGGAGCAGAATCTGTCTCTCACATGTCAAGAATTGGCATAACTGGTCTGTCTGAATAATAAGCCGATCTCTTTTCCATGAGCGTAGTGGCGTCCTTGAGTTTGTGGAGGACAATAATATGTGTATTCATTGCTGATAGATGTATAATATCGCCTTCCAGGGGTTAAACGCGAGGATTATACGCAGCATTGTAGGCATGACATACTGTTCAGTTCCTTTGACCAATACAGGTATTTGAGCCATGGCTTCTTGGAGGGAATATCGAAAGCATTTCCGACAATGAATCGCGGGTTCGGGCCTGGTGGATAGTGTTGGCTCCTAATTCGCAGTGTAATCAGAAACAAGATTGTTATGGCGAATAAGGCGGTGACAAGTAGGGCTGACACGTCGTGCAACCAGTGTATCATGAGAGGCAGTCAAGGATGCCAGTGTGACGCGCGCTTAAGTTGAAGTTGACATGTTGGCGAGGTCACGTGGATGCGGCGGTAGGCGGTTAATTTTGGAATCATCAAGCTCGTTCCCAAGGCCAGGTTATCCAAACCACTTCATCACGGCCCATACGCAGTCCTGGATCAGGAAAACCGATCTGTAGTTAAGTAGGGCATTTCACGTTTTCCAAGTTCATTATTAGTTGATTCCAAAGGCCTTATAGCATGCATCCGTAGATGTATTATCGCCTCAAGGCCTCATGTTGGGTGTGACATGTATCACATGTTATTGTCACGAGAGTTAATTATAGCCAAGAACTGCGGCTGTAAACCAGCTAGTGGCTATATATTAATGGCTGACTTTCGAGCGGGCGTGTGCCTAGGATTCCTGGCTGCTTTGTCAAACACCTGCAGGCTGATGCCAGCCATACCATGTGGAACGATTGATCGCCTGATGTATCGAATCAAAAATAACCATGTGTAAGCAGCTGGTATTCCGAGCGCCGCCAAACACGAGAGCAGCCTCACGGCCCAAAGTCGTAGGTCTGAATATACATAGATGGGAACCCTATTAAATATTATATTACATAATACCTATTGCTTGTTGACGAGTTACAGATTCGTCACAATTACTCGTTATGGCGTTTTCTCTCATCGCCCTTTAGCGTATTTAAAACTCCTAATGTGAGTTTCTGACCGCCAAATCCATCGTTTTCCCCCCCCGTGTCGCCATGACCTCCCGATATTACTTTGCCTACGGAACTGACATGTGGAAGGACCAGATAACCGATCGGTGTCCGGGAAACAGACTCGTTGGCAAAGGCACCTTACACAATTGGTAAATAATAATAAAAATAAACTACTTCAATACCGCATGTTCTCCCAAACTAATCACTGGTACCACACAGGGAATGGATGATCAATTTTCGTGGATATGCGAATATTGTGCCATCTACGGGGATGGTGGTACACGGACTGGTATACCTGATCTCCCAAGAGGATGAAGATTCACTAGACGCCTACCTGCCTTGCCCTGAAATCTTGTCAAAGCACATCAAAACTATTCAGACAGACACGGGCTCAATACAGGCGCTCGTCTACTTTGATGCAACGAGGACGGGGGTGGGCAGGGCCAACAACGAGTACATCAGGCAAATGAGTAACGCGATCGAAGATGCCTCGAACGCTGGAGTACCCGATGACTATATCAAATACACCATTCGTCAGTTCATACCCAAGCTAACGTTTGGTTACGGAAGCAACCTGTGGAAAGGCCAGATGCACTTTAGATGCCCACAGAGCAGCTTTGCTGGCATCGGCGTTTTAGAGAATTGGTTAGGCGATATCATTTGGTGACCGTGACCCGTCATCGATGTGTACTGAATCAATTACGCAGGAAGTGGATCATTATGCAACGGCACGTCGCAAACGTGGTTCAATCTCAGGGTGACATCGTATATGGCCTGCTGTTCACGCTCAGTGAGCCGGATGAAAAAAATTTAGACAAGTTTGAAGGTCCCAAATACTCTAAACGAATGCAGAGAATCAAAGTAGATGGCGGTAACGGTTATGTGATGGCCCTTGTATACATTGACGAAGGGTCGACCGATGAGGGGACTGCAAGGCCGGAGTACATCGGCAGACTCAACAACGGGATCGTAGATGCGTTGAAGGACGATATACCAGAAGATTACATCAAGAAATACATTCGACCATTCGTTCCGATCCTATATTTTGCCTATGGGATGCATATGTCCAGTATAGAAATGCCAGGTATGAACCCAAGGCCATGGTCCTGGTCTGAGCTAGGCGCCCTTCCAGGCTGGTAAGCAGTATATGTATATATGGGTCAGTGAGTACAGTTCATGTTAATTGTCATATAGGAAATGGGAAATAAACGATGATGGGTATGCTAATATCGTGCCATCTGCCAAGGATATTGTGTACGGCACGATATACGAGGTTGACCAGAGGGATGAAGCGCGGTTAGACGAGCTGGCACACCCACACTACTCTCGACATTTAGTGCGAGTCGAGACATCCAACAGTGACAAGATTTATGGGCCCAGATACGCTCACAATTATGTGAATGCAGTCATCTACGTCGACAAGAGGGCTGGGAGCGGAATCCCAACCGCTGACTATATCAGCGTTATGAACAGAGCGATCGCAGAAGGCGTTCGTGTAGGCCTGCCGAAGAAATACGTCGACAAGTATCTTCGCCAACATATACCGCCTCCACAGTCTAGGAACGACGCCCAAAGTACTGGATGGTGGCCCCGAAGGCTCTGGGGATGAGGCATTTTGTATAGACTGGCCATGATTATTTTTTTTGTTATGCATTTTAAACCTGCAGAATCAAAGGTAGCCTTCCGTTTGCGTTTGTACATAACCCTGAATATGGGTTACGCGATAGAGTTGATATCTTTGAATTTTTCTTTTTTTAACGGATTCACGTAAAGGTGGACATCTCTTCGGGAAATATGCACAGTAGAGAGTGAGGAATGTAATACTTGTGTTTGGTGAGACAGGTACATGAGAACTCGGCTATAATTCAAGCAACAAACAAGGAAACGTCAGTAACCGTTGTGTAGCAACGATGGCGTATGAGACGGATGATCTCTATCGATTATCGATTATCGTCAATACTCAACGTCATTCGATCTCCGATCCACTCTTTGTGAATTGTAGACATTTTTGGAGGCGGGGTACATTGAAAAAAATCTATTTACAAAGTTTTACGCCAGCGCTGCCCCGAGTGGTAGTATATATACACACACGTTATAAAAACGAAACGGACCATTTAAAAAAATTTCGGAAATTTTAAGGTACACATGTTTCTTGCGCCTCTCGCCGTGCATTCCACACAGGATCCTCTCCAAACTCTGAAACGAAAGTCGACCGAGTCGGCGTCCTGTCTGGATCGGCAAATACCACATTGCTAAGTGCCCGGTCTGTCGACTGGAGCGTCCTTTTCCTGTCCCACTTTCGAAGGTGCAATAGGAAACGCGCTGTCATTAAACCGGATACACTGCAATGAACGCTTTGTTGTTAAATGGCGATTATGTACAAGGTGGAGTGGAACACGAACGGCAGCGTTAGCGCATTCAATAGACGTTGTAAGAAGCCGCCCTATCGAGAGCCATTCGAAAAATTGAACATAGCTCGAAGGTATCCACGTACAGAGTATCTCTGGTAACGTCAAATCAAGATCAAAATAAAAAATAAAAACTTACAAAATTCAGAATCAATGCGCCAAATGTAAAACCCGACACGACACTGTTCGTATTTCTCTGATTGAGTACAATACTAGTTGAGTTTTTTTTGGGGGGGATGTCACTTACACAGTATACGCAATACCTATCATTGTTTTACAATTAACTCAATTTTTTTTAGGTGCTTGGAGTAGGAGGCGAGACGAACCTTGTTCTGCAACGAGGTATATGAACGTCTTTCGTTGCGATCTCACATCTCCCGTGACTTTCAAAGTTTGGTAGCAGCGCACTACGGTGAGAACCGTGGAGGAGAGCTCGAAACAGCACACGACGATGGACAGCAATTTTCCAGCTGAGTACCAGGGGTTGATAATGGCCGTCCTGTCGTGACTAGATCGTTCTTACCTCTATAAGTGGACGGTTAACAGTCAGAAAACCTCATGCAACAGGTAGTGTTCAATGACATACGTTGGAAAACGGGCAGCACCTTGACATTGATTCCCGGCCACGTGAATCTTCAGGGTGGTGAGTTTAGATGAAGGCGTGAGGCCGAACGTTATGCACCGCTCACCGTATCAGAGATGAACGACATTAGTCCAAGACTCACGAACCATACAAGAATGACGCGACTACTACCATAGACCGCATACGTTCTCAATCCCCACGCAGCTATGTATAGGCTTTTCTTAGTTTTTATTAGATATTCTTTTCAGCTTGGAACACTCACATAGCACAGAAAAGCGTCCGATAACGCTTAGCCCGCCGCTGACCAAATAACCAGTATCGCAACTACGAAAAATGTTAATAAATATAAGGAGAGTGTGAGAAATAATATATCGGAACTACGGGCCAAAAAAAACAAAAAGGTCAAAATTGGGTCTCTCATAACGCCAGTACGCTATAAGCATACCCTGCCATGAATAATTCCCACATATCCCAAGAGGTAAACCAAGTTGGCGACGAGGGCATAGCGACACCATACGTAGAGAAAAGTCGAAAATGTGAACTTTGACTGCCACACGAATTTGATCTCGTCGGAGAGTGTTAGGAGATAGTCATAGTACAACAATGCTGCGGACCGACACGTCAGTCGATCATGAATTTTTTTTTTTTTTCACTTTAGTCATGATCAAACGTGCCTAAGCTCGAGTATTGAATATACAGTTGGACATATCTGTTTTGTTTGAGACTGTCAGCCGAAACATTGTTACCATTGATGGATGGAGTTGAACTTGCCGGGCCTCGACTGCTGCGGCTTTGCTATGCATGCCTTCGTCAAGGAGAACAAGGAAAGGCTCCTCGATGATCTGCAACCGTCCTTGATATACTGACTGGGCTGATAATTTAATCCGTGTGAGCGCTCTTCATCTCGACTGTGCAGATAACTGATGCCTGCCATTAGTAGAGAGATACGTGGCATAGCCAAGCCCCCGATCATACCATGATTACCTCAAAGTGGGTAGCCATTCTTCGGCGGCAGAACCCAAATACATGCTGCAAAATGCTGCATGCCGAAATCTGCCCGCGTGGGAGGCGTTTCGTGATCATAGTGCGCTCCAAGCTTGACGTAAATCCTTCACACAGCCACATATATGGAGGTCAGGCAGTGCCACGTTCCGCATGAACAAAAACGTCCGGTAGATTCCGACAGCACTCCTCATTTATCCACTGTGATTCAATGACCTATTAAAAGGAAAGGAGGCTCAGAAGCTCGCCACCGTAAGACTACTGCAGGTGACTATCAAATTTGAATTGTGTGGGCATTCTCATTATACAAGCCCTTCCTGAATAGTATAACAGTATCCATGATCGCTGTGATGAGGCCCCACATGTCAAAAGGTAAAATGAATGCTAACCGGGTTGCCTGTATTCCGCCTTTCTCGCCGCACAGGATCCTCTCCAAACTCAGAAATGTAAGCTGACGGCGGCCTTTTGGCGAATATTACATCACTGATGGTCTGTCCAGACGATACAAATCCCCTTCTACTACTCCACTTTCGAAGATGTAACAGGAAACGCGCCGTTGTTAAACCGGATAGGCTGCAAAGAAAGTTATTGGTCGTTATTGCACAAGTGGAGCAAACACAGACGGCAACGTCAATGCGTTCAATAGACGTTGTAGAAACCCTCCCTATCAGGAACATTCAGAGGAATATATGGCAGTACCCAACAAGCATCAACATACAGAGAATCTCTGTTGAGGTTAGATTGATACCGCAAAAGAGAACAAGGACTTACAAAATTCAAGACCGTCGAGCCGATCGTAAAGCCAGACACAGCTCTACCCATATTTCTCCAATTGAACAGAATTCCCAGTGTGTTTTAAAAGCCACTTACACAGTGTACAAAATACCTACCATTTTACAATTGGCTCGTGTCATTCATGCAAGTCATCAAAAACGAAACGAACCTTGTTCAGCAATCAGGTACGCATACGATCTCCGTTGGAATCTCACGTTTCCGCTACTCTTCAATATTTGGTAGCAGCGCACGACAGTAAGAACGGTAGAGGAGAACTCAAAGCAGCACACGACAATGGAGAGGAATCTTCCAGCTATCGGGAGTCAAAGAAAGCGAAGCAGGGGGAGTAGGCAAGACTCGCCTCTATTGACCATGCAAAATTAGAGATCGCGCACAACAGATCGTATTGTAAGACGTACGTTGGAAAACGAACGTTGCCTTGACAACGGTTTCCAATTACGTGAATCTTCAGAGTGGTGATTATGGTGAATTTAAACGATGGAGATCGCCACAGCCACTACTCACAATGTCCGAGATGAACGACGCCAGCCCAAGGCTCACAAACCATGCGAGAATGACGCGGCTATTGCCGTATACCGCGTACGTTCTCAATCCCCATGTAGCTGTGACCATTTCTTAGCTTTTTTTGGAAAGTCTTATTTCCATCCATCAGAACTCACCTAGGATGGAAAGACGCCCGATAACGCTTAGCGCCCCACTGATCAGGTATCCCTTATCGCAACTGCAAAGATCGTCAAACGCGAATTTCGAGTGACAAGAATTGAATTGAACTGTAAGGCAAAAAAAGAAAAAGTCAATGTCGATCTTCAAAGTGCCGATGGTGGTCTTTTGGGCTAACCCTGCCACCAATAATTCCCAAAAAGGCCAGGAGGAAGATCAGATTGGCAACGAGCGCATAGCGACACCATATGTAGAGAAGCGTCGAAAGCGTAAATTTTGACCGCCATATGAATTCCATCTCGTCAGGGAATGTCAGGAGATAGTCATAGTACAACAATGCTGCCAAAAAAAAAAAAAAAAAGAAAAAAAAAAGAAGGTTTAATGACTCGGGCTTTTCCTTACTCAAAACGATAAGAACGTGCCTAGGCTTGAGCATTGGATGTACATTTGGGCGTAACTGTCCAACTTTGTCAGTCGAGAATGTCATCGCTACACGGTTGAGACCACTTGCTAAGTTTCGACCTTGCTGGGCATGTTTGGGGAACGAGGCTGTTCGTTACTCTGGCCCGTGCGCCATCCTTGACATGTGCTGATAAATTGATTGTCCTGATTCAGTATAACACGTTGTTCTCGGGAACGAGGCATGATAGACTGTCATGATTATATAGTTGTAGATAGGGGCAAAACATGTTATAAAACCCCCATCACTGTTGTGCGCGATTCCTTTAGGGAAGGTATTTCGGAAAGAGAAAAAAAAAGGTAGGGGGGGAATGTTGGGTAGATAACGTGGATCAGCTGGGCTTGGGGTTGACAGAGTTTGATGTGAAGATCCGAAGAAGTGAGCCAAGTCTAGACGCGTAAGTCCGCACGGCTTTTATTAGACAGAAGCGATAAAGCCAACTTGAAAACGTTACGTACAGTCATTCCATCCCATCTCTCGTGCTTGAACTCAGTGGCTACACTTTTGCGCTCCGGCGGAGGCTATAGTAGTTCAAGTTAAATGTTATCCGGCGCAGAAGCAATAAAAGTAGGTGACGCCAAAGAAGATGCGCGTCTTCTGCCTTGTCTGCTATAAAAAGGAAGAGAAAGCGTGCGAGGGGTCCTGTGAAGGAGGGTGAAGAGGAGGACAAGGCACACAAAAGGATGGGACGCACGCAAACCCATTGCTGATTTTTTCAGGCCTTGACCCCCATCCTCCGTGTAAAAACGAGTACAAGGGAGACTAGATGGATTGGTTGCTGACTCCGTTTGGTTTCGTCATATACATGATACATGATACATCAGGGTTGGAGCTGTTCATGCTGCCGTTCGTTTTCCTCATGCGACGACCAAAAAGATTACAAGGTGGGGGGATACGATGACTAAGCCCAACGATGGTCCTCAATATTCAATCTTATTGATGAATCACTCAAAGAATGAAGACAATAAATAATCAAGATACAAGGATTTAGCATAGAGGAAGAAATCAATATAAAGTACTGAGTGTCAGGTTCATGTTCATGTTCATGACTTGACGTTGACCCGTTGTCGGGCACCATCAGGCACGAGGTACTTATTCCTCCATGATCTCGTGAACATATCCCCAAACTCCATACCCCATAAATAGCTAAGATATGTTGTACCTCGGCCCTGTCAAAAACAAAACAAAACATGATAATGAAACCCGACTGCAGTCGCCATGTGCTTACCTTGCCCATACTCAAGCTAATAACTTCGGCAGAACCTTTGTAGATCTTCCGTGGATCCTGCCTCTTAGCAACAGAGATGACATTCCTTGCTACCATTTTGGCATGATTCAAGGCCTTGGTCAGTTGCTTCTGTTCCTCCCATTCAATAACGTCGCCAGCAGCAAATATTCTCTTGTGATGAAAGAGTCGGAACGCGGGATCAACGCGAACGCATTTAGAAGACCAGAGGACGTTATCACCAAGCGTTGCGATGAATTCAGTATTCACTTTTCCGCCTCTGCATGGTATCTATCTAGAGTGGTAAGAATCTGACAGAAAACCTAGCTAGTGGCACTTACAACCAGATCAGCTACTAATGATTTCCCTTGACGAGTTTTGACGATACCGTCTTCTATCTCTAGGTTGTCGATGTAATCATTGACGATTACCTTAATGCCTTGCTTTCTGATTCGTCTATCTAGAACTCTCCGCCATTTGTCAGGATAATAGTCGTTCATGGGTAGCTCTTGACTGTGAACGATAGTGATGTCTTTGTCCTGAAAAAATACAGTATTTGTCACAAATTTATGACAGTCAAAAGAAAGAAAGAAAAACACAGACGGGAAAGCGATATTTGAGTTCGGTTGCGAGTTCTGTACAAACAGATTACTGTCTTTTTCAGCCTGGAAACTGAAGAAGCGCACGCACCAACTCCCACAGCACCAGCGCCAGCGATCACTATTTGCTTAGCTCCTCGAAATTTCCCCTTCCAGTCCAAAAGATGGTCTAGGCATTCCTCTTGTGGATCAGGGAATGCCATCGGTCCTTCCCAGATGCTACCAGGAGCAAGGACAAGAACAGACCAATTGACGTTCGTGCCATCTTCCAGAGCGACATATCCTCCATGTGGCCCTTCGTCATGTATAGAAACCACTTTATTCACCATCAGCGTTCCGCGTCCGTCTTCAAACCAATTTTCTAGCGGAATAAACACATTGTCTTCGTCGAATACAGTATGCACGAGGGTTCGGATGACAGAGGGATAGTGTATCATGTAATTACGAGGAGAGATCAGAATAAGGTTGTGCTTGGTCGGGTTGAGAGTTTTTGAGAGTCGGCGAGCAATAGAAGAGCCAGCGCTGCCTGCGCCAACGACGACAATGTTTTCTCTGTCATTCATCATTTCCGTTTTCTGCCAACGGCGCGAGCGAGGATTAGTGGGAATGGAGAAACCGACTAGTAGGAGCTTGTGGGATCGCTTATATGAACGAGCTGGACTGCAGTTCACATACGCCGTCGACGTGCTCGGCCTGTCAATGGACGTCATAGTCTGACAAATTAAAGTGTACTTCGTGCCATTTCTCTCTCCAGGAACGGGCTACCGCCACTCCATGTGGCGGGGGTATTCTGCCAGCAAGCTGTACCCCCACACGGAAGGAATGGCGGTCATATAGGTACGATTCTGAACTGACGTTGGGTTGTGGGCCTACTAGCGGTTACACCGCGTTGCAATGGCGTAAAAAACATAAGCCCAGGGCGTTCCCATTTCCTACCCTTTCGGATCATTGGTTTGTGGAATGCTCCTTCTAATCATCAATTGGGGGACTTGGGTAAAGGGCACACAAGTACCTAGTGTAATGATGAATGAATGGCTGTTTGCTGGAGTTTGAGGAACCGCGAATTTTCTGGGACTTGGTGGAAATGCGTAAGGAAATTTAAGGTCTAGATGTCTATCGCTGACATTCGCACTTGCGGGGGGGGATTGCTGTAACGCGTAACATAACGGCGCATGTCACACCAGAACCATTTGAAATATAAACGGCGGGCGGCCCGTCCTATCTTTCCTTCATCATTCATCAGCTTGTGATTCTTGTCCCCGGTCGTCCACTCACATGTCCCTCGGTCCGGCAGAAGGTGTCAAGTCGGCATTCCCGAGAACAGAGCTACTAAGTTCAAACACATGGGAAAAAAAAAAAGTCGGACATGCACATGCCAAGGGGGTACTAGTAACTGGCATATTTGACAGATTACGAGTATGGGATAAGGAGCGGCCGCATTTGGGGATTTTATTAGGACCCGCGGGAAAACTCAATTTTTGCCTTTGCCGCAATGGACACATGTTCACACACACAGTACAACTGTGGAGCGAAAACGCTCCGTCTTTCTCAGAGAAATGCATCACTCGTTCCCCGCTCTTCTACTACCGGTCATCTTACTAATTACTGCAAAATCCTGCAACGCCTTATCAGACCCACGCCATGTCGCGTTTGAAGACGCGTCCGGAATGGCCGCCATGTCCGCGTTTGGTTTTCTCAAAGAGCTCCCATGAATTGCCCTGACATATTTTTTTTCATTTTTTTTTTTTTTTCATAGTACCAGCAGTGGAGGGTGTTGTACCGGCCCTCAAACAACCTCACAGTGTTGCGGTAATACCTGTGCGTATGACCTTTCACCCATCACGCGGATTGTGAATCTAATGACGACTGTAAGGTTGCACGAACGATGAAACATGTGAGCAGGGCGAATGCATATCAAAAGGTGCGAACGTCGTCAATATACGTGTCATATTACAATAACAGACCTTACCAGACATTGTGAATGCCGGTAGGATTATCCGATTCACGCTTGACTGGGAAAAGAATGGCCTCGTGAGTTGGCCCGCTTTTCGTTGCAAGAAGTTTCGTGGCTGACAAATCAATATATAGCTGTTGAGGAACATGTGCAACGGTGTGATAACTAGGTGGTATCCCCTAGTCAGAGATGCTGACGAATTTTAAAAGGTATGCAAGGAAAGAATACAATAACGTTAACCTACTCCGGAGATATTTCACCATCCGCAAGAGCAGCAAAACAACAGGCAGCTGGATGTAATATTGGGTATTGCCGCACATTGATCAACAACGGTACAAATACGTCGGACTTGGATTCTTGCAATGACGTGAGTCGGTTACCGCGTTTCAGACTGCGTGTTTGGACTGAATTGCCATTTTTAGTTCCCGCCTGCCAGTACCAATGAAGGCGGTAACACCCTTCCAGCGAATGAGCGCGTTATCAGCTGTATACCTGGTTTCCAGAACTGCATACAGGGAGCTATGTTCCGTTCGTTATATCAAGGATCCGGAATTCAGGCTGGCCAGAAATTCGTGATCAGTATTGATTGTCAGCAGGTTCTCAACTACACATCTAGCAAGCCCATGAGAACCATTCTGAAGACACGAGACACGATTAATATGACTGGAGTCACCACTGCTAGTGAGTTGATGGATACAAGCTTGCATAATTTGACTTGACCCGAATTCAAAAAGATGATACATTCAATCTAGAGAACGATTCGACCCCCTACGTCTCTGCTCCTTTTGGTGATCTAGGTCCCGGAGCGCAAGTTTATCATTCCAAAGAGGTTTTCCTTCTTACTTATCACATCCATCCAGATATACGGCCCAAGTGTCTATAGTGTCGGGTGCATCGGCCAATGCAGTCGTCATTGCTAATGAAGGCAACTCCTATACAAAGTGGGTTGCCCTAGTTGTGAAAATAATTCCGACCCTACAATACTCCGGAATAGTGAATCTCATCAGGCCATAGCGGCTAACCAGTCGCAACAATTCTCGTTTATTCTTCAAGCTTCGGACATTGGCGTCGGCATGATTTTTGGAGTATTGAACAACACCGTGATAGAATGGACCCTTGAAGGCACATCATCATCAACTGGGAATTCGACTGGGAATTCGACTGGGACGGCGACAGGAACGGCGACTGCGTCTAGTACGGCCAAGTCTTCCGATGCCCTTTCCATCGCTCTGTCATCCATGCATTGGTGGTGGGAAGTGATGGTTGGTATAATCATGTTACAATTCTTATCGTAATTGGCGTACCCTCGAATGTCGGTACATTGGAAAGGAATGTCGGAAGTCTAGGAGGACAACTTTGCGAATTTTGTCATCATATCCATTTTATATAAAACTCTCTCTACGAACAATAGACGAATCAGACCAGTAATAATCGATAGGCGTGCGGGTCCACTTGTCCGCAAATCCTTTTTTTCCGGTTCTCATCTCCCGCTTTTGGATTCGTTTGGGCGAGTGTGCGGGGATGGATGGATTGGATGACAAACTCTGAGATGTGGGACCACCGTCCATTGGTTGGAAGGAAGAAACCTTAAACTCCGACCGGATCATTCTCGTTACTGGTAACGTCGCTCCGTTATCCAGTCCAACGTTGGCTCGCAATTCAGGCTCCTTGAAGTATAGTATTGTTCCGGGAAGCTACATTATCACCGGTTCTTGTTTAAAATCTAATCAATCATATATTGGATCATCACTGAAAGAGGAATAGCCTTAGCAGTCAGCTTGACCAAATAATTAAGCGTCGCGGCTAGGGTGCTTGTCCTGCCGCATTCGCATTATGCAACTCCACAGTAGTACCCTGAGTCTGCATACGCATGAGAATCATGAGATGGACCATTCCGTAACTTTAGACCTTTACGCGACACTATCTCGTGTTACCTATAATCTTTTAGATGTCGCGGGGTTCGCCCTCATCATGGGAAACTGCCATTCGTGTCGTCGCCGCCGTCATTCCATGGCCATCTTGAACCAGTGATCTTTGCCGCAGTGGTTCAGTAGCTTACGACGTCGACATGTCTGATGGTGACCTTGGACCATCCCCGATTCTACGCATGTCTCTACAGAGACCTAACGCGAGGGATATCTTTGGCGAGTAAATGTCACATTAGTGACGACAATATATTATAATAATTCGAACGCACACTTATACCAGTACGGACTGCACAGTGCCAAACTGACATGTTACAATTTTATGTTGAACTTCATAGCAAACCTGTAGTCATCATACTTATTGTATCCTACTCAACTCCTTGTCGTGGCACGACTTCAAGTGACCAAGCGTATTCTGCAAGATCCGCAAATCATCTTCTTTTGTGATCTCTGCGCTGGAATTAACTCGACCATTCGTCAGCTCGTCACAAAGCGCCCCATACGGAAAATGTGCTTCTCCGACTTTGCCACCCCAGTCAAAGTCGAGTAGCTTCAGCTCTTCCTCATCGCAAATTATGTTTGGTTCGCGCAAGTCTCCATGAACCAAGCCTTCGCCATGGAATGTATTCACGAGTTCTTGCAAGTCATTTGCCCATTGATCATAGAGACGGGAAAAGTGAGTTGATAAAGACGGGTTTGCAGCTTGAGTAATGTATTCCATGGCAACGACTAACCAACCGCCTGGAATAGACCGGAAGCCAATAATACTTGGCGCACGTCCACGGTTGGCACAAAACGCATGCAATTCAATCGAATATTGACGGGTAAACTTCACAAGGATTTGTTTCTTGTCCAAAGTTTCGGCAATGTACAGGTGACGGTAGTCTTGTTTGAATGGATAGCGGCCAAGGATCTTGATTTTGATCTCCTGATTGGGAGTGTCGTAACTGGGCAACGAAGAAATATACGGAAGTTTGTAGTTTAGATGTTCATTCGTGGGCGGTGCGTTCATGATGCTTTGCGCATCTGCAGTTATGTGATCTAATAGCTCCAGCGCGGCAGAAAATGCAGTATATAACGCTATTCGACCTTCGTATGCAGATGCGATGCATGACAAAGTGGGGGTGAGCCTGACGATGCGCCACTGGCCAAGGAATATTATGGCATAGAAGGTGACATCTGGACCTGATACGATGTCCATCCGTGTCAGACGCATTTAAGACAGAGACGTGATTTTTCAACTGACCAACAACTGTCAGACCAAGGCACGGTACCCTCCAAGCCTTGAATACCTTTGTAAAGGGGCTCGCACCATCGACATTACCTATTGCCAGCCTGTGCGACTGGGCGACATAGCTAACGAGTTCCACCATGGGCATTGAGGTGATGTCGCAGAGCTCATTCTTGAACTTGACGATGCATGATACTGCTCCGTGTGGTCCGTCAAAGTGGCCGTCTGATATGGCGGAGCCAATGGAAGCCGCAATGAGATTCTTATGACCACGAAAAATCTCGTTTAAACAGTATAAGCCCGCGCTCCTTCTCTCAGTCTCCGATGAATAAAGTTTGGTCATTTCGTCCGCGAAAGACTGGACAGCTTTTACCAAGTCTTGCTGCTCCTTACCCAGGCCATATATTTTCTTCCTGAAGATGTCCAGGAAGCGACCAAAGCCATCGTACAAAAGGGAAATAGGGGGGACCGGGTCGGATTCAGGACGATCGTCCAATATCTTCTGGGACAGTTCCTGTTGCAACTCCCTGTAGTTGGATGGCTTGCTTATAAGCGAAGGTGCATCTTTGAGTAGTTTACATTTACGTGCAGAATCGAGTTCGTCGGGCGCACGCGATCGCTTGCCAAGGAATGGCTCTAACGAGATGAATGTCGTTCAAAAAAAAAAAAACAAAAAAAAAAACACAAGACCCGGTGCAAATGAGGGAACCAGGACGGGGAAAGTACAAAAAAAAAAAAAAAAAGAATGAGCAATGCTCCACCACAGGGACTTGCTCAAACGCACCGATATCTTGAATATCTAGGATGATACTGATCGTCTCCTCCGGGGGGTCCACTGGGAATATTACGGAGAGCCTGCGAGATCCCACTTCCAGCTTCTCTTTGTTTTCAACCTGCTGTGCCGATTGTTCGAGGTCCTGGCCATCGGGCAGTACGACCTTGTAGAGGGTGAGTCGATCGGCATCAACACCTTTCAACTGATTCGATATCGCCTTTAAGATAGCTTTTTTCAGTTCGCCAACGGTGCTCGAGCGTGCCACGCGAACGGAAAATGAACAGGTTCCGAGCCCAATTACGTAGATGAAAAGTAGTAGATCGTCTCTACTTTTCGACATGCTATTTGCGGTCTTGTAGTCACTAGTCACGCGTCACGCACCGCCAACTCAATTGAAAAATGAGAATAAAAATGAAACCCAATTGCTAAGCTGACGCCGGTTTGAAAAAAAAAAAAAAAATAGTGAAGGGTGTAACCGAAAAAAATGTGAGAGAGGGAGAGAAAAAGAGAGAGAGAGGAAGCACCAGTTATTCCGCAATGGGCCACCAGGAAATGGTGCTAAGCGATAGTGTATCCGAGAACCTAGGGACACTTCCATACTCTCCTCAACCACCTTCTTCTCCGTGTCACATACGGCCCTTGGCCACCGGCCACGGTCACTTCACTCTCATCTTTTTCGTCCATCATTCTCCCAAACGGAGACACCTGAGGATCTAGCCAAGTATCGTTTGTATATACCCATCCATCTGTCATCAGCCCTCAAAATCAAAACACTAGACAGGACCGGTTCAAAAAAAAAAAAAAAAAAACGCAACCCACCTTCGTCGCCTCCACCGCACTCGTCCACAGCCCATTCTGCCACAATGTCCTTTCTCCAATCTTCCGTCTCAACGAATGCCCACCCCGGCGCGAGCGGAAACGTGAGACTGCTGCTACGACGTATTGTGTCATTGTCCATTCAATCAAAAAAGGAATAAGGGGGGGGGGGGGGGAGGAAACGTACTTGATCTGGCCCTCGACCTCGACACCATTTTCAACCTGTCCACGTCCATAATCACTTCCGCTCCATCCATTCCATCCATCTCTTCTCCTCGTCCACGGTCCGCGCTCAGAGGGCCTCAGATGGGACTTGCTCCATGACCCTTTCGCACCTCGGCTTGTCGTCCTCGCTCGTGGAGGCGAGCCACTACCAAAACTAGTAAGAGAAGTCAACGAGGTCCGACTCGTACTCATGCCAGACTCAAGAAGAGAAGGAGAGGTCGAGATTGACTCGGAAAGCGTTGGCCCTAATAACATAACGCAACAACAACACACCCCCCACGCGGAGTCAAAAAGAAAGAAAAATAAATAAATCAGTTTGCAGTCATGCACATAATATACATAGGAACCCACCGACGTATCGTTCATTCTCCCACAATTCCACTTCTCGCATCTCCGACGGCCAACACGCGTCTGACAACCGCTCGTCATCGAACACACGCTCCACGACCATTTTCAATGACGCAGATTTGGATTTCCCAACAACCAACGTCTCCTCACTCTCTTCATCAAACACCCCTTTCCTCATCTCTTTGCCAAACCGTGACTCGAACCACTTTTTGTGCGCCTTGACCCGTTGAATCGCATTCACGACATGGTCGGGTAACGGCGAGTTCCAGATATGGTGTCCTATGATGATCGTGGTGGGTAGGAGCACGTTGGTTGTCCAAGGGTGCAAACACATGATCGGTAGAGCTCCTGCCAAGAATATCACGAGACGCAGTGGAAATGCAGGTAGAGAGACGATGTATGCGAATGGTGGGAGTGTGACGAGGAGAACAGTGAGTATATGGGGGGTGTATGGTGAGCTCCGTAATTTTGGGGTGGTCGTGAGTGATGCAGGGTCAGTAGTGGTAGAGGTAGAAGTTGGTGTTGTGGGTTGGTTGTTGAAAGTGGGAGACGCGGGAGTAGGAAAAGACGAGAGGGTGGTTGTCGATGTTGGGTGTGTGTTTGGTGGCTTGTCGAGGTATAAGTGGGCAGGGGTCAAACGCAGGTGATAAATGTAGGGCTTTACGAAATCCATTAGATCCGAACTGGGTAGATTGTGTTGTGAGCGAAAAAGAAACGGATAGTAATAGAACTTACAATATACCCATGAGATTTTGGATTCCCTGGATGTTTGCCTGCCATGGTATGGATCCCTCTGCGAGCGGGGTTTGGTCAGGTATGACTGACGAGATGACTCCGCTTTCTTTTGCATTATTAGGATATGGGTAAGTTGCGAGGATGATTGCAATTAGAACTATATGCGGTAGGCATAGAAGCAGATGAGGAAAATAACCTGCATCAGATATCATATCATATCAATCATCTGTCCAATGTTTTAATAAAACGCAAGACTTACAGAAGAATCCATAGGCCAACAACCACGCACACGTCACCGTCCAGTCTTTCTTCCACATGACAATCTCTTCAATCCTGTCCTGCAGCCAGAACACAGGGCCGACACAACTGACAAAGCGGCGGAAGTTGGCGGTCATGATTGGCAGTGACAATGAATCCTTGGTTGATAACAGTTGGACTGGTTCTACAGAAGTCTTCTTCTTCAGGTTTGGAGCGGCGGTGCCTGCTTGTGAACCAGACGTACTCGCGAACGTGGGTGAAATGGGGGACTGGCTTGGGACAGTGACGCCTCCTGAAGGCAGGACGGACGAGAGCAACAACTGGGGCAGCGCAGTCATAGAAGGCGAAGCGATAAGTGAGGCAGATCTCTGGCGTGTTGTTTGTGAGGGCGGCGGAGACGGAGTGGGCAACGAGGTCGTGATTTTGGGCGCTGGCTGCAGCGAGCGATGGAGAGGGGTTGTGGACTTTAGCAGCATCGCTGCGGGCGGGATGTCGATGTAATCCAGAGGCGAGCGTGTTTTTGACATCGACGGGCTCATGCTTGTCATCTTCAATACAAGTAACACCAAGTCATCTGACTGCAGATCATTCCGGTCCCGCCCTTTCACTCGTCGTGCTCTAGGTTCCAATAGTACTCGGTCTTTTAATTCTTGGTCAAAGAGGTGGGATTCAAACTACTCGGTACACAGCGAAGGAAACAAGGTAACAAAAAAACGTAACACATCATACATCATGTCTCGTACTATTTCCATCACGCAAACGATGCAGTGAGTTTACGCGCTAACGGTCACAATGTATTTCGTGCGATCCAAACCTTTGGTCTCGCCATGTTTGATGACAATGACTTCCTTGGGTTCAGATACAGAGGTGAAAATCAGCGTAGGCTTTCCGAGGTTGGTGATTACAACGAGAGCGGGCCGGGTATCATCACCCAGCCTCAGTTCTTCATCGGGATAAAGATGAGTTCCCTGTGTCCTGTTAGTTAAAAGATCATCAAATTGCCGACAGACTTACCTTATGCTTTGCTGGCCCTACAGCAGCAGCACCGTACTTGGCAGGCCTCAGTACAACTTCTCCGCCTGGAGCCAGTACATATGCTACACCATACTTGGCTTTGAAGTATATATAGTCGTTACTTTCGTTCTTCACTTCACTGAGGAACGCAAGGACAATGAATATATGAGAAAAACGAAGTAGTGATATACTTGCACTCCTGGGCCCCTATATCCTTCCGGACCTCCCTGGCCTAACGGGTCTGAGTTCTCAGTCGTCACGATGTATCTCTTGTGATGCAAAGTCTTCGTCTCCCCAGGTCTAATGACAACATCTTCAGCTGGTGACGGCGGGATTAAGAATGGGTGGAATATCAGGGTCTTCTTTCCGGTGTTGGTAATCGTGACTCCTGCGGAGTTATCACCCAGCCTGGGCTTTTCGGGATAGAGATCATGTCCCTGTGCTCCGTTAGAATAAGTTTATTTAAATTGGCCGATAGACTTGCCTCATCCTTCAATGGCCCTATAGCAGTAGCATCATACTTGGAAGGGAGGAGATCAACTTCTCCACCCGGAGCCAGTACCCTTGTTATGCCATAATGATCAGATTTGAAGAATATAAAGTCTTTACTGGCGTTTTTCAAATGGCTAAGAAACGCAAGGGGAATGAATATGAGAAAAAACTTGAGAGTAGTGATATACTTACACTCCTGGAAATGAGTCGGACATTGTTGATACTGATAAAGTTGGTCGGTGAGAGCTCTGTAGAAGGTAGATGATCAAGCTGATGCTGAGCTTCAGGTTGAGCATCGTTTATATAGACATTCAATATTAAACAATATTTATTCGTAGATGCCTGAATAGGCCTTACTGGTGTGAAGTTGAAACTATCTGATGTGGAGATCGCCGTATGAGTGACTGGATCCCCATCGGTGTACTTGGAAAGAGCCGCTTTGTTCCATGAGGACGTTGAAACCATGCATTTGGCGCATTCCATATATCCTCATCTTCCGTTATTGCTGTCATGTCAGCACCCCAGATTCTGTGAGAATGACGCCAGCGCACGTTTGCGACTACCAGATTCGTGGGGCATGGATGCAAGTACTTTATCAAGCGAATGTTTGTTCAGTGGTTCAACTCCAGGATACGTATAGAGGCAGCGTACAAGATAGGCGACAAAAGTTGGTCATTGAAGCCGTGCATAACTTGTGTTTTCGCGCGTAGTTCCGATCAGACACTCAAATGTTCCCACGCTTGTATTCGTTCGTTCACACCTCACTCTCGCTGTCCAAATCCTACCAGCTCAAGTGACTCTATGCGCGACTAAAGAGGCCATCTTGTCTTTTTGGAAACTTGTATTCAGGTACTCTTCTCATAACTAAATGGCGCTATGCTTAACCAGGCTATCACACAATGAGAGACATCGCCTCAAATCTCGCCACATATTCAACAAGTTCTGGTATGTAATCAACTGAGTCGAAAAGGGAATCTTTCAAATTCCCATTTCAGCCTGATAGACCACCCACCTAAACTCTACCATAATTATTATACTTTTGCGAAATCTGAAGCTGAATATAGGGGTGATCATTTGCGGGGGGCCAAGCAAACTCAAAAGGTAAGTCCGATTCATGGTCATGCAAGTTTATAGTTCATCATCGTAGCATCAAAATCATTCAGTGACCATGATTACAATAGAAGAGAAAACGGGCAGCTTCGTTATTATCACATCAGCACGTTGGTGGAAATTGGAGGTTTCCGGGGACGAAGATAAATGGAACGCGTCAAAGGTATGGATTCATGGAGCTAGTGTGGCTCTCATCAGATAGGCGTTGGCACACATGCTATCGTGGATGCAGAATGGGGTGGTGTACAAGGTTCAGATCTTAACGCCGGTGGCGTGGGTCTATCAAGGGAATATTATTAATTTAGAAACTTCCGCAGCAGAAGAACATGCATCTAACGTGCCCGTCGTCGAGTATACCAGTACTCTTCCCAGCGTTCTGTTCTGTTCACACGTATTGGATTTATTAATACTGAACATGTGCTACTAAAGTGGCCTCAAGGATGGGGTGCGCACCGCTCTTATCAATAGCAAAGCCGTGGGTGATTATTAGCTTTGTTTAGTAGTAGCAGGACAATCAGAAATTTGACACAAAGATAAATATAGAACGGAAAACAAGCGCTCATCAATACACATGATTTGTTCGATAGAACCCCGTTCGTTATTATCCTATGGACATGGGGCCACGTCCTATGACAGATCATATCCGAAAGCCACCGGTCTCCGCGGTCGGTTCATAGAGTTTCTAATTCCACATGAATGACTAAAGCTAGATTATCAAGTTTGGAATGGCGTGTTCGCGATTCCGAACTCATGATCTGAAAAACAATAGACCCTGGTGACTTACCAGTTTTGACATTGCAAGACAGGTACCTCCGACTTTGTCTGACCGTCGCCGAAAAATGTTTTGGCCAAGATGCGTGTATTATTTTTCGTTGCAGAGCAATGAATTTCAGCAATAGGACGTGAAATCTTGCATGTATATTATGCTTTTAATCCCCTCTGCGATTTCTCAATGAGATGTAGAGCTTCACAGTTGACGTGGGTAATAGATGGAAATAGAATACAAGGACGAGCCATTGCGGCAAGGCCAGGAACATCGAATCGTTCGTATCTACCCCTTTCTGCCTCTGCCTGTGAGCCAGATGTAGTGACGAATGTGGTAGAAATGGGGGTTTGGGGATTCCTTTATGCAGCAACCAGAAATAGAAAGCGAGGCGATGAGTGAGGCTGTTCTGGTGAATCGTTTGTGAGGCCACTCTACCACGTTCGGCAAATCTCAAGAATTGCGGAAGAAAGTTTACATGCATGAAACACATTGTCTAGTGGAGATCTCCGGTAAATCACCACAGGTAATTGCAGTCTGACAAGGTTTTCCGTGCCTATCAACTGGTAAGCGCCGTTTCGTTATACTTGAGCCGCGCTATCACTTTAGCATATTGCTGTGAACACTAGTAAGGAACACGTATTTAATTTGAAGATGTTGGGGTCCCTCATCTTCAAGAAACTCGCGATTTACTGCCTCATAACCCAATGATGATCTTGCGTCGACGCTGCATTAGGGTAGACAAATGGTTAACGGATTGCAACCGTTCAGAAGTTAGGTGATGAAAATACCGTGACTCTGAAAGTTTAAGACGCATGTCGATCAAGTCACCTACAGGTAGAACGCACCGGTACATGCAAGTGCGCGACTGCTTATGGAGATATCTAATCTTGATCACTATATGTGTTTCGAGTGCTGAACGGAATTCACATGCACAAAAAAAAACAGCAGTACAGCCGATGTATCAGCTGTCAGGATATGGATTCAACTCACATCTAATACAGCTTTTATGGCATTGGCGCGGGTATCTTCTCAGATTCGAATCAACCTCCACGTAGCGATGTAAGTTATGGCGTTGGTTCCAGAAGTCCCGGGAGTCAAAACACTAATGCCCGACGATATATCAAGAGTGCGGAAAGGGATCAGCAATACCTCGTTACTGACCACCGCAAACTTAGAGGGTATCTTCCCTATCACCATATTATACTTCAATGGAGTCGCGGTTGCCCTATCAGGTTCGCAGGCAGTTATCAAGCTTGCGAGCACCATCTAATTGAGCATGAAACAGGCAATTATTGTAACAGGACTAACGCACAATGATGGGTTAGGATGTATTTGAATATGCAATTGCATCTTAATCTGGGCCAAAGCTTTGACATTTGGGAGCTTTCCTGACTGTAACGACGAGTTTGAGTATATTCATTATGCCATCGATTGATATCCAGTGATATTGCACTTCAAGCCGTTGCGCTTCTTATGAGCCGAAAATTACATTAGTTTTGCAGACATATTTCACGCCATAAGATAGTTTTCTCTCAAGACCGTTGCGATGAGCTTGACCTCACTGTGGTAGGCAGAAGGTTCTGTGAAGAGATAAGTTATTTGGAAGGTGTTACTTGTGACCGTGACTTTATTTCGGGAAGCAAGGAAGCAATCGAATCGGAATTCCGAGATCGCATAACTTCGCCAGAAGAACTTGAAAGCACTATTCTTATTGTGAATATTCACGACAAAGATCATCATTGTATGTTCCAACAACGTAGGCGAGGAGGCTGGAGACTAAACAGCTGGCCAGGTTGAACATCATGCATCATGTGCTAGCATGCTAGCATGCAACAGCTATTGTGCTTCTTCTCACGCTGATTCGTCCGACTCGGAGAGAGAAACGTCGAAGCACCCGAGCCACGGTGGCCATAGAAGGTGCGCAAAGGATTCGCTACAGCATACTGTTGTACTAATAAGACCTCGTACAGCGACTCCTTCTCTCCATGTCGTCATCTGTGTGCACCACCATCGACGCGAATGCTGATGTCTCTGGAATAGGCGTACGTGGCCTTTCCTGTTGTAACTTCCCAATACTGATGCTCGTTGCACAAGATTCGCGTAAACCTATACATTACCATGCTCCTCTTGTCGACTATTCCAGAGATTCCAGGCCTTACAACACCGCTACTCGAAGTCCTAGTTGGAGGCGCCGGGATCAGTGGGTTGGCTTTACTGATCACGGCAATAGAACAGACAGCGAAAAATCAGTTATCGCTCTATCATGCAATCTTCGTCATCCATGTGTTGTACTTCACGGGTATCATGGTTGCACCATCAGGTGAGCCATGTCGTTCATACACCCTGACTAGTCGTCCCACATGGTTGATAATAATGGAAAGGTGATTATCGGGGAAACAGAACTACAGTCACAATTCGAGCATTAATTTCTTTTGTCATGACGTATGGAAGCTTCGTGCTATTCGCTGGTTATGCGCTTTATGTCTGGGCCACTGCCCCAACGTTCGGACCGTCTTCCGAATGCAACAATGAGATCAAGTACATCTTTTTCTTTAAATCGGTCCGCGCGACTGCAGGATGGTTACGGAAGCTATGGATGGTTAGCCTGGGACTTACGCTTGGAATGCTACTTCTTGTTCCAATGGCTAGCTGCGTATGTTACTGTCTTCTAGGCTCTGCAGGCGGCAGCAGCGGAGGGCGTCATTCTGCACGTGCCAAGAAATCTCTCAGATTTGCAAAACCACTGTGCGTTGCCGAAAATTTGTGGTGACCATGCTAACTCAGATGATCATGTCCAGCGCCGCAATCTATGGTGTTGTCATGTTGGAGTTGTACGTGCGTTGTGAGCGTTTACCCGCTGTCTGGTCCTGATTTCCCATTGGTCCGTGCAGGAGAGGCGAAATAAACATTTGATTGCTGTAGGAGAACAGCAATGGTCGTTTGGGCAGATCATGGCCCTCGTACAAATAATAAGCGCCTTTAACGAGGTGCTACATTTCCTGATCAGTCTTTGCACGCCAAGTAAGGATGAAGATGATGAACTTGACGGAAATGCGTAACAGCCAGATTTTCGCCTGATTGGCCCCGAAGGTACTTCGTATTATTAATATCTCTTTCGGCGCTAATTACTTAAAGCTCGTCAAGAGCAATTGTTAAGGCGGCGGATATCCCTATGGAACCGTGAGCAGATGCAGGGAACTAGACAGATGATTTTGAAGTAACTATGAATGGATTGTACTGACATTTGAATTGTTTTGTGTAGAGTAAGATATAGTAAGACTTCTGTTTTAATTTGCCAGTTAAGATCAAAAATGTTGTCATACATATGGACAGCATTCATTGAAAATATGAAATGCTATGACAAACAGCCAGTAACTGAAGGATACATCAGTAACTCAGGTTTTGCTCCACAATGCTCTGGAGCATTCCACAGTTGACCACAGCACTGTAGGACCATAGTGTTACAAGGTTGGTAGACCAAGTTGCACAATTAGAGGAGAAATATTACAATTTTCCTCTCCCTTTGTTAACAGACTACATTTACTTGTTACAAACCACTAGTTACACTGGGATGTTAGCTCCTTTGGTAGCCACCTTTGCTTTTCTTTTCTTAGATAGCTATGCACTTTCCCCTTTAGTTCCCATTGTTCTCCAAATGTATATAAACCCCTCTCATGTACTGTAGTTCTTCAGTTCCAACTTAGTCAAATCATATCTACAACTTGAATGCTCTCTTTGCTCATCGCCTCAACCGCTCTCCTCTCTCTCATTCTAGCCTTTGTTGCCATTAGACTTAGTGCCTAGAACCCTTGTCCAGTGGCTGGGAACAGACTGAGACTCTGTTTGTTGCTGTAGACTTGGACACTGAACAACATTGTGGACATTGACTGTAACATAAGTTGGAACTCAGGACCAGCTCAGGGTATCACCCCTAGTCAACACCATTGAGACCTGCAGCTCTCAGGAATGACCCCCAAATGGATCCATCACATATAAGGGGAAATACTATCTTGGACAATGAGAAGTTTTTCTCTACCAATGAACCTGGTATTTTGTTACAGAAGGATGGAAATGAAATGAACCAGTCCCAGACAGATATTTTTCAGGAGCCTTTTACTCAGGAGCCTTTGAACATGATTTACCCAATCAAATCTACCTAGACTGGGGCAGTGAAGTACAAGGAGAACTGCTCTACCTTGTTTTAGAACCAGAAGATGAACTAGGAAAGACTCTTTACAGGGACTTCTTTGGAACCAGTGACAGGTACAGAGTTACAGCTAATATCTTAGCAGAGTGGGAGGAATTATGACGAATTGAACAAGCCAAGCTTGAGGAAAACCTGTTTGATACAGATTACTCAAAACAGGGACTGCCCCCATTTCCGAAACAGAAAACCCCAAGTAGAACCCCTACTCCAGAACCACCCCCATCACTGAAACCAAAACTGACCACTCCTGAACCAAGAATGGCATCCAAAAATAGTGCTAGCTCTAAAGGAGATATCAAACTACAGCCTATACAACCTTTTACAGGAAAATGGATTGAAGCAAGATTGTTTCTAGGACAACTTGAGGACTATTTTACCCTCAATGAACAGAACTATGAAAGAAAAGATGAAAAGAAAGTAAGATATGCACTTGCATGCATGGGACCAGAATTAGACAATTGGAAAACCATTATCAGAGGTGAGTTAAATGACAACAAGGACAGGGCCACAGCCATGTTCAAATGGGACAACTATGAGGCCTTTGAAACACATTTCATTAATGACTGGGGAGAAGTTAATAGTGCCCTTCAAGCCCTGAATAATCTATCCAAACTAAGAGTTGGAAATGGCGTTTCAGTCCCAGAATACATTAGGAAATTCTGCATGGACATAGGAACATCTGGTCTTACTGGAATACCCACTCAGTTGCAAGCATTTGTCAAGGGATTACCCCTAGAACTCACTAGGACAATCTTACAGGATCAAAGGAAGATAAAAACGATGCAAGAAGCTTATGACAGAGCTGAGGATCACCATAATGCTTGGGACATGACAGGACAGGGAAATAGGAGAACCAATGATGGTTCTGGAACATGTTTCAGCTGTAACAATAATCGATCCAGAACAATCAGAGCTATTAATACCATGACTCCTGGTCAATTAACCAATGACCAAAAGGAGGAATACCAAAAGACCGGAAAATGTTTCAGATGTGGAACACAGGGACACATCTCCAGGAGCTGCCCAAAACACAACAATGCATCTTCATCCAGGTCTTCTTATCTGTCTGCTCTGTCACTGAGGAACAACAGAAGGAAGAAGATGAACCAGTAAAGAAGATTAGAGCCATCTTTTCAGCAATGTCTACTGAAGAGAAAAATGCCCTCTTAAATGAATTTGAAAATGAGGGTTTTTAGTTAGGAAGTGTCACTCAGTGGTTGGCCCTTCCTTATTATCGAGATCTGAACAGTTAGTGCTTGATTCTGTAATAGTATTATCCAACAATGACAAGCACATTTTGTTAACTATCAAATCAACTGATTTACCCACTGGAACATCTGCCCTGATCGATTGTGGAGCAAAAGGAAACTTTGTAGGTGAAGAAGCAGTAAAGGAACTCAGAAAGAAATGACTCAAGAAACTGATTAAAGTCAGAAATGCAGATGGAACTGTCAATGCAAAAGGGATGATCACACATCACACCAAAATATGCTACATGATTGAAGGATGACAATTTGTAAATTGGTTCTGGATCACCAAGCTGGGTGATCAACGAATGATTCTAGGAATACCTTGGTTGGAGGAGAATAACCCAATCATCAATTGGTGAGAAAAATCCCTGCAGATCAAAGGTCCGGATGTATCACCAAAAGCAATCTGGCAATTGGCCCTAGACTCCCAGCAATGGGGCAAAGATGATTACTGGATTAGAGTAAAGACATCAGCATCACAGGAATTGGAGCATAGACTAAAGAAAGACAAACCATCTACCATGCTACCACCAGAATATGAGCAGTGGCACACTATCTTTGACAAGAAGGCATCAGAATGTTTTCCATCCAGTCAACTGTGGGATCATGCAATTAACACTAAGGAAGGTTTCATCCCAAAAGCCAGTAAACTCTACCCCTTATCTGTCAAAGAACAAGGACTGCTAGACAAATGGATTGATGAACAACTCCAGAAAGGATATATTAAACCATCTACATCACCCCAGGCATCACCATTCTTCTTCATAGCAAAAAAGGAAAGCAGAGCACTCTGGCCCTGTCAGGACTACCAATATCTGAATGAATGGACTGTCAAAAATGCATATCCCCTTCCCCTTGTCTCTGATCTCATGACTAAATTACAAGGCACCAAATATTTCACCAAACTAGACCTCCAATGGGGATACAACAATGTTCGAATCAAAAAGGGAGACTGTTAGGGCTAATCCTTATACACAATCACAAGCTTCTGAGAAGAGGTTTATAGAGAGACGAAGCTATAGACACAGTAGTCTGTAACCTACAAGGAGGAAACAATCTATAGTCTTAAGGACTCTTACCTACAGAACACACACCTTATATACCTGAGCCATTGGTCTGTGTGCACAGTCTGCACAGCTGCTAAGGCTATGCATGTGCAGCAACAACACCTAGACCCATCTCCCAGACCTGTCCAGATCCATCCAGACTCCTGGTCCCTTCCTGCAAATGCCATGTCACCCAATGTCCCCTATTGGCCTTAATCATATCCCTGGGTTATATAATCCTCCTGCCATATCTGGATAGGGGTCCCTTGCCATATGCTCACATCTTGTTATGCGTCCGTAGGCCTCTGAATAAAATAGAGAAAAATAGAAAAATGTCTGTATTGTAACATGACCTCCTCCTCAAGACTTCACATCCCAGGAAGTCATGCGTATAAAGTCTTTAGTTGTGCCAGCGCAGGGTGCTATATCATGTGATTGGTCTGCCTAGGGGAATTAAGCGTGGGTTTAACCAGCCCACTGTGCTCAAGGTCTCTTGAGAACACCCCTTCCATGTCGGGTTCAGTGTAGATGAGCTTGCAATTGCCTTTCCACTGTTTCCAATTCTGTTTTAACTTCTTGAGGTAATTGTGCTCAAATTTACCATCTTCCCAACCAAACAACCACTTGGGAGCCTGGTATCTGTATAGTTATGCCAGTTTTTAAACCATAAGTCCATGACTGCCAATTGTCGAGGTGCACTTGGATTTTGCCTGTGGAATTTCTGAACCTCTTTCTTAGTGTTGGCGAGGTTCTCTGCTGGTTCCCATGTAGATTCCTATACAGGATAGTTTTTCCACTTGACTAAATACTCCAGTCTGCCACCATTTCATCCACTGACTCTGCTGTCCATGACTTCTTCAACTTCATACTCATCATCCTCTGATTCCTCAACCATCTGCACCTCTTTGCATTTGGCAACTCTTTCAATTTGATTGGGGAATTCTGGGGTGTGATATGGCTTCAAGAGTACTTCATTGAAGATGTTATAAATTTTCCAGGCAGCAGGAATCTTCAACCAGTATGTGGACTTGCCAACCTTTTCAACTACCTCCAGGGGGCCTACAAATTTGCCATTCAGCTTCTTAGTTGCCCAAAGCATTGGCAAATCTTCTGTGCTGAGGTATACTTTGTCCCCTGGTTTGTATTGTTGTGCTGGTGCCTTATGCACATCCCACCACTTCTTCATTGATTCAGCGGTTTTTTCAAGTGCAGCCTTGGCCTTGGCATGGACGTCCTCAACTTCCTTGACTAATTCCTCCATGACAACTGTTTTCGGTTGGTGCAATGGGTTCATTCCCTTGTTCGAATGATGCCCATAGTTCATAAAGAATGGTGAAAACCCTGTGGATGAGTGTACATGATTGTTGTGGCAGAACTGAGCCACAGCAAGCCAATCACTCCAATTATCCTGCTGGTGATTGACAAACATTGTCAGGAATTCCTTAACTTCCTGATTGACACATTCTGTCTGTCCATTGGTTTGTGGGTGGTAGGACATTGATCTATTTGCCTGAATACCCAAGATTCCATACAAATCATCCATGAACTTGGAGACAAACTGTGGTCCTCGATCGCTTATTACTTTCCTGGGCAAACCATGTTCTCTGAAAATATTGTCCTGGAATAAGACAGCCACTCCCTGCAATGTGATTGATGATGTTGTCAGTAGGAAATATGCCTTCTTTGTGAAATGGTCCACTATGACCATGATCATGTTGTTTCCCTTCAAGTCTGGCAATGGCCCAATTAGATCCACCGAGATCACTTCCCATAGTGTGTCAGGAATTTCATTTGGAACCAATGGTGCTGCCCTCAGCTGCCGGTTTGGTTTTGCCCTTTGACATGTTTCGCATCCTTGTATAAAGTGCTCAATGTCCTTTTGCATCTGTGGCCACCAGAAATTATGGGTAAGACTTTCCACAGTCTTGACTACCCTGGAGTGTCCCCAGGAGTGATGTATCTGAATTAGATCACCCCTGATTTGCACATCTGCTGGGATGTAAATCCAACCCTTCCATTTGACTAATCCTTTGTCAATCTTAAAGTCAGGGTCCTGTTGGTCTATTCCTTGTTGAACCTGAATTTCCCACAGTCTAGCCAAAACTTTCTGGATCTCCTTAATGATGTCTTCAATTGCCCGATCATCATCATAGATCCTTATGAACAAATGATCTTTCAGGAGTACTACTCCTTCATTATCATTCTGCCCCTTTTCATGTCCAGCTCTTCTTGACAGCAGGTCTGCTTTGGAGTTTGATTTCCCAGACTGGTGTTTCATGACAAAGTTGAACTCCTGAGGTTCATGACCCATCGTGCTTGTCTGCAGTTTAAATTCTGCAGTTTCCGGAAGTATGTGAGGTTTTGGTGATCTGTTAAAACCTCGACCTGCTCTTTGGCACCTTTGAGATAGTGAGACCATTCATAAAATGCATGCATGACTGTGAGCATTTCTTTGTCATAGATCTCATAGTTCCCTTCCGCTTTGTTTAACAATTTGGAAATAAACACCACAGGCCTCCAAGTACTGTCCTTGCTCTGCTGAGACAAAATGCCACTGATTGCAAAATCAGACACATCAACTTCAACATGAAACTGTCCATTGTCATCAGGAATTTTGAGGACTACCTCCCTTGCCACAAGGTCTTTCAGTCCCTGAAAGGCCACAGTTTGCTGCTTGGTCCAAACCCACTCAACCTTGCCCATGAGATGGGTTAATGGCTTGGCTGTCTTGGCAAAACCCTGTACAAACCGCTGATAGAAGTTCACAAAGCCCAAGAATTGCTGGAGTTCTTGTTTACATGTAGGAACTGGCCAATCCACAACAGCCTGCACTTTTCCCTTTTTCATCTGAATGGAGTCCTGACTAATGACAAGGCCCAAGAAATCGATTTGTGGTTGATCAAACCAACATTTCTCTGGTTTCAATGACAATTTGTGGTTCTCTAATTTGGCCAAGATGTGGTTAACATGCATTGTATGTGCATCCTGAGACTGCGAGAACACCAGAATGTCATCCATATAGATGACAACCCATCCTTCTGCAATTTCCTGCCTGAAGATGTTGTTCATCATAGTCTGGAATGTTGCCGGGGAGTTGCAAAGACCAAAAAATATTACTAGGGGTTCGAACAAGCCCCTATGGGTTTTGAAGGCCACTTTCCACTCATTGCCTTCCTTAATCCAGATATTGTTGTTGTTATGGTCGATGTCCACAACGTCGTTCAGCGTCCAAGTCTACAGCGACAAACAGAGTCTCGGTCTGTTCCCAATCACTGGACGAGGGTTCTAGGCACTAAGTCTGACGATGACGAAGGCTAGAGAGAGAGCGAGGAGAGCAGTTGAGGCGACGAGCAAAAGAGTGTTCAAGTTATGGATATGATTCAACTAAGTTGGAACTAAAGAACTACGGTACATGAGAGGGGTTTATATATGTTAAGAGAACAATAAGAATATAAGGGGAAAGCGCATAGCTATCTGAGAAAGGAAAGATGAAGGTAGCTATGAAAGGAGATAATGTCTAAGGCGTAACTATGGGTTTGTAACAAGTAAATGTAGTCCACTAACAAAGGGAAAAGAGAATTGTAACATTACCCCCTTTGTATGCGAGAAGTCACCGACTTCTACCAGCCAGAAGCAGTCCAGCCATGGTCCGTTCTGGACTCAGCCCACTTGACCGCATTGTCCAATTCTTTTGTAGAAGTCTCCACCTTCCATTTGAGCGCCTCGGCAGCACGATGCAGATTTTGAGCGTTTCGTAGGAATGAATCGCGTTCCTCATAAGTCATTTCATGAGGGTCAATGGTGAGGGTGAGCGCGGCGAGATTGTCGGTGGCGGAGGAGAGGTTGGTGATGGAACATGTGGCGGCGGCGAGGGCATCAGCGACGACGGTGAGCGTGGTATTCCTCTTGACAAATTGGGCAAAGTGCGGGAGGTGGTGATCGTCGGGGTATACCTGGGGAAGCAGGGTGGCAGGGTGAATATGTAAATCGTCATCCTCGAAGTGGACGACAGTGGTGTTTTCAACGAGGATCTCGAGCGGGAGATCCGGAATGGCAAGGAAGGGCAAGAAGGCGGCGGCGGTTTCTTCGATACGCCAGTGAGCGCAGGAGAGGAGTGCCAAGGCGATGAAGTAGGCAGTGAGGGCAAAGAAGGTGAACATGGTTTCTAGTTGCGAGGTAGGTTGGGTGTTGGGCGGTGACACTTGGAAATTTATGTGGATGCCAGGTCGCTGATTTCCGCATCTGAAGGCCAATTTTCTGTATTTAGTGGATCTTCGATTGCAGGGTCGGTGAGGAGTTCTCGTTCCTCCCTGATGAACTTGGTTAATGCATTTAAATGTTCGATCCCTGATGTCGTTGTTGGGGTGATTAAGAATCTTCTGATTCGCCTAATAATATCCGCTATTACCCCTGCCATTGCAGTAGACAAGTAATCAAGTTCGTCGAGGATGTCTTCCATGAGAATGCGAGGCCTTCCTGGTATTCTGATTCCTCGGCTGATTAACCAGATTTGTGCGCTACACTCCCGTATTTGTTTAGTGATCTCGTCCATCTGCTTGTATTCTTCCGGACATAGCAATCTTCCATGGGCACTCTTATAAACGTCGCTGTTTCTGATGGCTCGAAGTTGGTATGCAGGTGGATCCTTGTTGTAGTGAGGTAGATCGTCAGCTGAAAATCGTAGGTCGTGGTACTTGGGGAGGTAATTCTGGATATCGTTGCAGGGGAACTCTGTTGTTCCTGAAGGGTTCTTTTGGTGACGGTGATCAAGTCGGGGGGTGCGATAGTATCGTGTGACTAACGCCACAGGTCGGGTAAGTTTTCCTGGCGGGTTCGGTGCTCTGGGGGCGTGTTGTAAAGGGAGGTATTGTATGTGGGTATAGACGGTCTTTTCTTTAAGAGCTATAGTGTATCGAGAGAGTGTTGAGCAGTTCCGTTTTGTATAGTGGTAGTTTTGTTTCAAGATGTGGCGGTTTCTGTATCGCGTCATGGTTCAGAGGTGTCAACGTTGTTGATATTTAGACAAGATATCAGTGGCGTTTGCAAGATTGCGAGCGGGTTCCCAAGAATTATCATTCGATCCATAGCCTTTCCATTTAACTAGGTAATGGTAGCCTGCGCCTCGTTTCCTATGGGCCAGAATTGCCTCTACCTCGAATTCCTCTTGTCCATTTACGAGATCAGGGGGTGGTTTCACATAGTTCGGCCCATGCGCAGTTGTTTCCCTGTACAGGGTAAGGAGTGACGCATGAAACACAGGGTGAATGCGCCATTGTTTCGGAAGTTTCAATTTGTATGTCACTGGTCCCATCACTTGTTCGATTTCGAAGGGTCCTTCTCGTTTTGGTGCTAGCTTTCTAGACTGATATGGTATGTGAAGATTTCGGTTCTCAAGCCATACTTTGGTACCCTTTTCAAATCGTATTGCTCTGTCCTTGTGTCGTCTTGCCACTAGTTGTCTTGCTAGTTCATGTGCTGCTAGTGCTTCTTCTCTGGCTTTCCTTAGGAACTGAAGGCGCTCTTCTGCTGCTGGCATGGTCATTCGTGTAGTAGCTGTGGGAAGCGCAACAGGGTCCGTTCCATACATTAGTCTGAATGGGGAAGTTTTGATAGTGTCATGATGTCGGTTATTGTGAGCAAACTCGGCTATTGGGAGAAGCGGTTTCCATAGATGCGGTTCATTGGAGCAGAACATTTGAAGGTAGACTTCTAGTTCCTGGTTGACTCGTTCTGTTTCTCCGTCGGTTTGGGGATGGTAGGCTGTGCTCATTCTATGATCAATTCCTAATGCTTTTTGTATTTCCTGAAATACTTTTGCAGAGAACTGTGGTCCTTGATCCGAAATCAAAATGTCGGGTAGGCCAAACCGTTTGAAAATTTCAGAGACGTAAAGTTCTGCGGTGCCCAGAGCGTCGATTGTCTTCTTGCAAGGTGTGAAAATTACCCCCTTTGTAAGACCATGGTCCACCGTGACCAGGATTGAGTCAAAGCCATCGGAAAGGGGTAGATCAGTGATGAAATCAAGGGTTACTTGCTGAAAGGGGCGGGTTGCTTTTGATGAAATTGGGTGAAGGGCTGGTACATTCGGATGTGTGTTAATCTTCATCTGCTGACAGAGAGCGCATCCTTCTATCCATTCCCTGACATGTTTGAACATTCCGGGCCACCAGTAATCACGCTTAAGGAGTTCAAGGGTCTTTAATTGTCCAGGGTGACCTGATGATCGTGCTTCATGCGTTTCCTTAATCAATCTAGTTCGTAATCCGTCTTGGTCAGGGATGTAGGTTTTGCCAAGATAGTGAATAATGCCATTGGTATAAGACCAATCTTGTATGTTCGATTTGATCGGTGGGGCACGGTGCGTGGTGATAACTTCTATTAGAATGCGTCCGAAATCGTCTTTTGACATTGCTTTCTGAATCTCTGTGGCTAGATCTTCCGCAATAAGACGAATAAAGCGATCCTCTGGCAGGACTATGACATCTTCTTGTAATTCACTATTTCCCATATGATCAGGGCGTCGAGATAGGGCATCTGCTTCAAACATTTTCGTGCCAGGGACGTGCTCGATGCGTAGATCAAATTCTGATAATAGGGATGACCATCTAGCTTGTCTGGGCATTAAGCGTTGGGCGGTTCGGTAGTAGGATAGATTCTTGTGGTCGCAATGAACTACAGTGGTGTGGGGTGACCCATGTAACAAATGTCGCCAGGTCATCAATCCTTTGATAATTGCCAAGAGTTCCCGATCATAGATCTGGTAATTCTGCTCCGTTTGTGTTAATGCATGTGAGATAAATCCGCAGGGGTGTAGAGATCCTGTTTCATCTGCTTGTTTCAAGACTGCTCCTATTGCCTTATTTGATGCATCGGTTTGGAGGATAAAGGGTCGAGTAGGATCTGGCATTAATAATACTGGCATAGATGCAAATCGTTTCTTTAGAATTTCAAAAGCGTTGTTCTGTTCAGTGGTCCAGTTGAATGGTTCTGTTTTCTTAGTGAGGTCGGTAAGTGGTTTAGCGATGGCAGCAAAATTTCCAATGAAACGTCGGTAAAAGTTCCCAAATCCGAGGAATGATCGGACTTGTTTGACAGTGGTAGGGACTGGCCAATCGGCTATCCCTGCTAACTTTATCAGGTCCATTTGAATGCGTCCAGGGGTGATGATTATTCCTAGGAATTCGACTTCCTGCGTGGTGAACTTGCATTTTTCAAGTTTCAGGAATAGATCGTTATCTTGTAGCCGTTGTAAAATTTGTCTTGTCTGCTCCTCCAGTTGCTCTAATGTTTCTGCGCAGATTAACATGTCGTCCATGTAAATGATCAGCCATCCTTCGTTGATCATGTCCCTAAAGTATTCGTTCATCATAGTTTGAAAGGTTGACGGCGAGTTGCATAATCCAAAGAACATTACTGTTGGTTCATAGAGTCCCCGATTAGTGATAAAGGCTGCTTTCCATTCATCTCCCTTCTTGATGCGAACATTGTTGTATCCCCATCGGAGGTCTAATTTGGTGAAATATTTGGCGCCTCGTAACTTAGTCATGAGATCGGAAACAAGGGGAAGGGGATATGCGTTTTTGATGGTCCATTCATTCAAGTATCGGTAATCTTGACAGGGTCGAAGTGCTCCACTTTTTGGAACAAAGCCTTCCTTTGTGTTGATTGCGTGATCCCATGGTCGACTGGATGGGAAGCGTTCTGATGCCTTTTTGTCAAAGATGGTGCGCCATTGCTCATATTCCGTAGGTAATGCGGTGGATGGTTCATCTTTCTTTAGCCTATGCTCTAGTTCCTGTGATGCGGACGTCTTAACTCTAATCCAGTAGTCATTTTCAACCCATTGCTGGGAATCGAGGGCTAGCTGCCAGATTGCTTTTGACGACGTGTCCAGATCTCCAATTTTCAGAGATTTCTCTCGCCAGTTGATGATCGGGTTATTTTCTTCTAATTATGGTATTCCTAGAATCATTCGTTGATTGCCTAGCTTAGTGATCCAGAACCAATTGATAAATTGCTGTCCTTCGATCATGTAGCATATCTTGGTTCGATGTGTGATCATTCCTTTCACATTTACTGTTCCATCTGCATTTCTAACTTTAATTGGTTTCTTAAGTCGTTCTTTCCTGAGCTCCTCCACTGCTCCTTCATCTACAAAGTTTCCTTCTGCTCCACAATCGATTAGGGCAGATGTTCCAGCGGGTAAATCGGTTGATTTGATAGTTAATGAAATGCACTTGTCATTGTTGGATAATACTATTACAGAATCAAGCACTAACTGTTCAGATCTCGATAATAAGGAAGGGCCAACCGCTGAGTGACACTTCCTAACTAAAAACCCTTGTTTTCAAATTTGTTTAAGAGGGCATTCTTCTCTTCAGTAGACATTGCCGAAAAGATGGCTCTAATTTTCTTTGCTGGTTCGTCCTCTTCCTTCTGTTGTTCCTCAGTGATGGAGCGAACAGCTTTGTTCTGATAAGAAGACCTGGATGAAGACGCATCATTGCGTCTCAGGCAGTTCCTGGAGATGTGTCCCTGTGTTCCACATCTGAAACACTTGCCAGTCTTTCGATATTCCTCCTTTTGATCGTCTGTCAATCGGCTAGGGGTCGTGGTATTTATAGCTCGGATTGTTCCGGACCAATTGTTGTTTCGATTGAAACGTGTTCCAGATCCATCATTAGTTCTCCTGTTTCCTTGTCCTGTCATGTCCCAAGCGTTATGGTGATCCTCAGCTTTATCATAGGCTTCTTGCATCGTTTTAATCTTTCTTTGGTCTTGTAAGATCGTTCTAGCAAGTTCTAAGGGTAATCCTTTGACGAATGCCTGCAACTGAGTGGGTATTCCAGTAAGTCCAGAGGTTCCTATATCCATGCGAAACTTCCTGATGTACTCTGGGACTGAAACGCCGTTTCCAACTCTTAATTTGGATAAATTGTTCAGGGCTCGAAGGGCGCTGTTGACTTCTCCCCAGTCATTGATGAAACGTGTTTCAAATGCTTCATAATCGTTCCATTTGAACGTGGCTGTGGTACTGCTTTTGTTGTCATTCAACTTGCTTCGGATAATAGTTTTCCAGTCGTCTAATTCTGGTCCCATGCATGCAAGTGCATACCTGACTTTCTTTTCGTCTTTTCCTTCATAGTTTTGTTCATTGAGGGTAAAGTAGTCCTCGAGCTGTCCTAAAAATGACCTTGCTTCGATTCGTTTGCCTGTAAAGGGCCGTATCGGCTGTGGTTTGATATCTCCTTTAGAGCCTGCACTGGTTTCAGACGCCATTCTTGGTTCAGGAGTGATTGGTGGTTCGGGGTTAATCGGTGGTTCAGGGGTTGGTGTTCTGGTGATCGGTTTTGGTTCTGGAGTAGGGGTTCTACTCGGAGTTCTGGGTGTCGGAGATGGGGGTGGTCCCTGTTTCGAGTAATCTGTATCAAACGGGTTTTCCTCAAGCTTGGCTTGTTCGATTCGTAATAATTCCTCCCACTCTGCTAAAAGGCTGGCTGTGATTCCGTGTCGGTTGCTGTCTCTAAAGAATCTTCTGTAGAGGGTCCTTCCTGGTTCGTTTTCTGGTTCCTTGACAAGGTAGAGCGGTTCTCCTTGTATTTCACTACCCCAGTCTAGGTAGATTTGATCGGGTAAATCGGATTCAGATACTCCTGTGTAGAAGTCTCCTGAAAAGTATTCGTTCGGGACTGGTTCGTTTCGTTTCCGCCCTTCTGTAACAAAGTACCAGGTTCACTGGTAGAGAAAAACTTCTCGTCGTTCAAGGTAGTATTTCCCCTTATAGGTGACGGATCCGTTCGGGGGTCGTTCCTGAGAGCTGCGGGTCTCAATGGTGTCGGCTAAGGATGATACCCTGAGCTAGTCCTGAGTTCCAACTTATGTTATGGTTGATGTCCACAACGTCGTTCAGCATCCAAGTCTACAGCGACAAACAGAGTCTCGGTCTGTTCCCAATCACTGGATGAGGGTTCTAGGCACTAAGTCTGACGATGACGAAGGCTAGAGAGAGAGCGAGGAGAGCGGTTGAGGCGACAAGCAAAAGAGTGTTCAAGTTATGGATATGATTCAACTAAGTTGGAACTAAAGAACTACGGTACATGAGAGGGGTTTATATACGTTAAGAGAACAATAAGAATATAAGGGGAAAGTGCATAGCTATCTGAGAAAGGAAAGATGAAGGTAGCTATGAAAGGAGATAATGTCTAAGGCGTAACTATGGGTTTGTAACAAGTAAATGTAGTCCACTAACAAAGGGAAAAGAGAATTGTAACAGTTGTATCCCCAACAAATATCCATTTTGGAAAAGACTTTGGCTTTTGATAGCCAGTTGATCAATTCTCCGATCAGGGCTAAAGGATATCAGTTTTTCCTTGTGATATCATTCAACTTTCAATAATCCTGTACTGGTCTTAGCTTGCCATCCTTTTTCTTAACAAAGAAGAATGGAGATGCTTGTTCTGAGGTACTGGGTCTTATCCTTCCAGATTTCAAGTTTTCCTCAAGGAACTCATCCAGCTGTTCTCATTCTTTCTTATTCAGTGGATAGACTTTACAGTCCATTGGCTGTCCTCCTGGGATAAACTTGATTGCATGGTCCCAGGGTTGTCGTGGTGGTAACTCATCAAATGTTTCCTTTTCAAACACCTTTCAGTATTTGAGATAATGTCATGGAACCATTTCTTCCAGGGATCATTTTTTGCTAGCCAGCACTTCCTTAGCTGCAATATCTGTTGCTAGCAGTCGTAACTTCATCTCTCCTGGGTCTATGTGAACTGCCAGGAGACATTCTCCATCCTCCAAGGACTCGGTTTCGTCTACCTCCTCCTCAGGCTTTGCTACACTGGATTGATTTCAACATGTGCCTGGGCATCTACTGAATGTTACTTCCTGTTTTTTCCAGTTCATACTGGGGTTATGCAATTGTAACCAATCATGTCCCAAGAACAAATCTGTCTTTCCAAGTTGTGCCACACAGCAGTCCATTACTTCCTCATGGTCTCCAATTTGTAACTTGAACTGGACCATGTACTCGATATTCCCCATAGTGTTATGGGTTCCATCTGCATTATAGACTGGTACTGGTTGCACTAGACGTCACTTGTTCATCCGGTGTTTCTCCACAAACTCATCATTGATGCATGACCCTGTGCATCCTGAATCAACTAATGCTAAAACAGGAATTGTGGATCCTGTATCCATAGTTGTTATTGTGCCTTTCAGGTTAATTTCTTGTTTCCCTGAAGCTTTAACAATCTGCTGCTGTAACTGCATTAAATTCCTGATTGCTTCCTGTTCCAATTGTTGATTTAGTTCTTTCAACAACTGTGGAGTTACTTCCAGTAATTGTTTATCATGAACCCAGGCTTTCAAACATTCCACAGCAGTTTTTTCATCTTGCTGCCATATTTGTCTCATGACCCACACAGGAGTCCACTGTTTTATTCTGGGTTTTGTGCTCACACTTAGGTTTTGGATCCAATGAATATAGGAAGAATATTCATATAATAATTCTGGTATGTTTACACAAGAATCATTGTCCAATTCAGAAACTCTATTAGCCAGCAGTGCTGAGCACTTGCCTACTGGCTTTTGCCAAAACCCTTTTCCTTTCTGAGTTCTTTCCACTGCTCCTCAGTGAGCTCTTCTATCTTCACCTCTCTCGCTCTCCATTTCCCTTTATCCTTCCATCAAGGTTTTCTGGGATCCAGGCAATCACGTGCAAAGTGTCCTTCTTTCCCACAATTGTAACAATTGCCAGTGATTTTCCCCTTGGACTTGTCCACATCCATTGCATTTGGATCTTTTGGTGTCATTGGTGTACTGTATTGAAACTGATTCGGTTTGCTGTCTTTAGCAACTGACTCTTCTTTGTATCCTCCTTTCTGCCTGTCCAGTCTGTATGCTTCTGTTGCCTTCCAATATGCCTGTGCCAATTCTATTGCCCTATCCTGAATCTGCTTCAGGGTCACTTCCTTGCTGAGGTTGCCATGCCAAATTAGATCTTGCCCAAGTGCAGGGTTGAGGTTCTGCTTAAATAACAAGATCAATGCCCTGTTATCCCAGCCAACCAATGGCTGTAATGCATTAAATCTTATTATGTGGTCCTCAATCATTGTATTCCCTTGCTTTAGTGCCATAATTGCATCAGTCACCTTTTCTCGAGTCTCCGTGGACATGAAGAACTCATGTATTTGAGCTGCAAAATCTTCCCAGTTTGTAAAAGGGAATTGACTTTTCAAGGGTCATTGGATTTCATGATCATTGACAGTGACACCTTGGTTGAGTTCTTCCCAGGATAAGTTTACTGGCCAGCCAGACATATCTATTTTGTCCTGATACTCCTGTTGTGCATCCTGAACCGCTTTGAGTTTTACACCTGCCCAATCTCCTGCCCTGTTGTCCTTTCCTTTCCTGATGCAGTAAAGACAAATGGAAATTTTTCGATCCATTTTAACTTCTTGGGCCAGCAGGAAATATGTCTGCATCTGGCATAACCACCCATCTACCATTTGGGGATCCCCCTCATAATAATCTGGCATCTCAGCCCTTGTGAGGGGTGTTGGTTGGGGAATAGGATTTGCTTGACAGTATTCATTTACAATTCCAGCAACTACCTGCCCAATAGCGGCAATAGTGTCCTCGCATTGCACCTGTTGCCTATGAATTGCATTGTTTTGGGCAGCTATCTGTGCTGGAGTTGCTCCTTGAGGAGCAGGTAATTCTGCCCATGTAGTTCGCCATCCGGTCAATGCATTGTAGATGTTGGCAAGCATGTCACCAGTGAATTGGAATGCTCCAAGTTGCTTGTGCCCTGAGCCAGATCTGTTCATCAAATCCAAATGTGCCCATCCATCATATCCATTCATTTGCTTATCAATGTGATAGAAATGTTCTAGACCATGAGTCCAATGAATCAAAATTCTGATCTGTTCATTTCGCAGGTTTGGGTCCCATGATATTACTTTGTGGATTTGGGGATATGTGGGCCAGTTATATTAATCCCAATATTGAACTTTGATCAAGAACAGATAACAAAATTCCAGAATGTCTGGATGAAGCATGTGCCTATCATATTGGGGTTTTGGATATGGGTACGGAGTAGAGATATCCTTTTTGATTTCTTGTCTCCAATTATCGATTTCTCGTTTCCACACTTCCATATTGGACAAACTAGGTGCATCGAGATCTTCTCTTAGCCAGTCTAATGGGTTGGCAATCGATCTGCCATTCCAGGTCCAGTCCGCTCCCTGTGTTCTGGTTAACACCTTGCTAGGTCTGAAGGCACTTATAACTGCTTGGGAGTAGGACTTTTTCACTGTGACTTGTCCTAACTCTGGTAGGGACCTGACTGATGAGTTTTTAGATACCCCTTGTACAAATGAGGGTATAGTCACTGGCAACTTGGATTGAGGCTTTTTAGATTTACCCTACCCTCCAAATCTGGCTTTCTTATTGAACTTTCCATGCTGCTCAAGATGCTCCAAATCTTTCCATGTATAGATTTTGTCCTTTTTGAGACTTAATTCTGGTCATTCTAGCACATGGAATTTATCTGGTTTAATATTATCCTGTAGCCCAAAGACTACCAAGTAATCTCTGAGTTCTGGCTCCCATGAAAGGATTTGTTCCAACATAGGCCACTCTGGCCAGTGGAACTGATTATGGAATTCTTTCTTAAACAAGTATAGGTAGCAGTACCCATTTACTTTCCATGGAGCTGATTTGGGAATTGCCATTGTGTAAGACCCAGGCAACACTGGTTTCTCCTTTGAGACACCTTGGACCCAGCACTGTGTGAACTCCACGTCCTCTCCTAATTTGGACAGAAAATAGTCATGATCAGGCGGTGTGAAAATTTCATTCTCCCCATATTGGGAAATTCGAGGCAGTGTGTAGTTCCTTGGCAGCTGCCATTGAATATATGTGGAAAGATATGGATCATATCTTTCCCCTCGGAGCCACTCCTTGTTTTGGAGTCACCTTTCGTTCCTCATGACTTGCCCTGCATTCATGATATTCCCATTGAGAGCATGCATCAGCCGATTCCGCTCCTTTGTTGTTAATACCAATCTGTCATGTTTCAACATGTAAATGTTGAAACTGATTAGTAACAATTTGATATTGGGAGGCATGTTAAACAGGGCCTCCCTGACAGCTGAACTGGTTCAAAACATCTTCGAGCATTTTCCGCTCCCTTTTGATTTGTTGCTCCAATTCTCAGAACCTTCACTTTGAGCAACTGCTCATGCCTGATTTTGAGGAGCTCCTGCCAGGCATCCTCTTGTTCTCTAATGGCTGCTTCTTTGGCATGACATGCTGCTAATTTTTCCTGATGTTTCAACTCCTTTTGAAGACATCTTTGCTCCTTTTGCCAGCATTGCCACGCCCTGACATGTGCATCACGAGGTCAGTTATTGGTCCGAACCTCTGTAATTAGTTTGATAGGTGACTTCTTTGCTGTGCACCCCTGCACCCATTCAATTGAGAAAGTGATCCCGATCTCTTCAAGGGTCATGCTGGCCCTTGGCAATGCGTAGTTGAATAGCCCAGCCATTCTGATTGTAGTTTGATTCCTTAATCTGCAATGAGATGCCTCAAGTAGAGGGATGTTGCCTGTTCTTCCATAGTAGTACTTCCTAATATTACCACTGTCTGATGCAGTCAACAACACACCTGCACTCAAATGTTTGATTTAATTCTGTCAAGTGACCCAAATGTGTGGTGCCTGTGTTTTCACTGAGATGTCCTCGTGCTCAGATCAATAGATCTGATATGTAATTGGTATTCTCAGACTGTATCTCCTTGATACATGGCACACAAATGGATTGTCTTCAGGAGTTCCACTCCCTTTTCTGCAGTACTAGTGCTGGTGCCTGCAAGACCCTGCCCAGTCAACTACAGTGTGCTCCAAGCTCTCATCTAATACTGTTTTACTGCCAGTAGCCAATTGGCCGTAGTCACTTTATAACAATAAAGCGAGGCTATCTGTTGTCAAAGTTGTTGTTGCCTAGAATCCTCAAGGCTGTCTGTAGCCATGTGCTGTAACATGTACAGAGTCAGATGGTGTGCCGATCAGTATGATCCTATTGGTCACTGTCCACGACAACAAGCAATGCGTGCTCTGCACTATGACCAATGACAAAGGGTGTGATTAGAAGACTCTAGATTATGTTAGGACTAATCCTTATACACAACCAAAAGCTTCCAAGAAGAGGTTTATAGAGAGACAAAGCTATAGACACAGTAGTCTGTAACCTACAAGGAGGAAACAATCTAGAGTCTTAAGGACTCCTACCTACAGAACACACACCTTATATACCTGAGCTGTTGGTCTGTGCGCACAGTCTGCACAGCCACTAAGGCTATGCACATGCAGCAACAACACCTAGACCCATCTCCCAGACCTGTCCAGACAGACTCCCAGTCCCTTCCTGCAAATGCCATGTCACCCAATATCCCCTAACAGCCTTGATCGTATAGCCACCCTGGGTTATATAATCCTCCTGCCATATCTGGATAGGGATTCCTTGCTGTATGCTTGTGTCTTGTTATGCATCCATAGGCCTCTGAATAAAATAGAGAAAAATAGAAAAATGTCTGTATCATAACAGAGATGAGTGGAAAGCAGCCTTCATTACCAATCGAGGGCTCTATGAACCAACAGTCATGTTCTTCAGATTATGCAATTCACCATCAACCTTGCAGACAATGATGAACAAATACTTTAGGGATATGATCAATGAAGGATGGTTAATCATTTACATGGACAATATGCAGAATCTTCAGAGCAGCTAGAAGAACAGACAAAACGGGTTTTACAATGGTTGCAAGATAATTCCTGAAACTGGAAAAGTGCAAGTTTGCCACACAGGAAGTTGAATTCCTTGGAATGATCATCACCCCAGGATGAATCCAGATGTACCCAATTAAGCTAGCAGAAATTGCAGATTGGCCAGTTCCCACCACAGTTAAACAAGTCCAATCATTCCTTGGGTTTGGAAACTTCTATCAATGCTTCATTGGAAATTTTGCTGCAATAGCTAAACCACTCACTGATCTTACTAAGAAAACCAAGCCATTTGACTGGACCATTGAATGGAACAACACCTTTAAAATCCTTAAACAACAATTTGCATCTATGCTGGTGCTACTGATGCCTGATCCAACTTGACCCTTTATCCTTCAGACAGATGCATCAAATAAAGCAATAGGAGCAGTCCTGAAACAGGCAGAGGAAACTGGATCCCTGCACCCTTGTGGATTCATTTCCCATGCACTAACACAAATGGAGCAAAACTATCAGATCTATGACCGAGAACTCCTGGCAATCATCAAGGGCTTGATGACTTGGAGACACCTATTGCATGGCTTGCCCCATACCATCATTGTTCACTGTGATCACAAAAGTTTGTCCTACTATCAAACTGCTCAATGCCTAACACCCAGGCAAGCTAGATGGTCATCCCTATGATCAGAATTTGACCTGCGCATTGAGCATGTCCCTGGCACAAAGATGTTTAAAGCAGATGCCCTATATCAATGCCCTGACAACATGGGAAACAGTGAATTACAAGAAGACATCATAGTCTTGCCTGAGGACCATTTCATTCATCTTATCGCAAAGCATCTAGTTACAGATATTCAGAAAGCAATGTCAAAAGATGATTTTGGATGCATTCTAATCGAGGTTATCACCACGCACCATGCCCCACTGATCAAATCGAATATACAAGATTGGTCTTATACAAATGGCATTGTACACCATCTTGGCAAAACCTACGTACATCCCCAATCAGGACGGCCTATGAACCAAATTGATCAAAGAGATGTGCAAAGCACAATCATTGGGCCACCCTGGACAATTGAAGACTCTTAAACTCCTCAGATGTGACTACTGGTGGCCTGGAATGTTCAAACATGTCAGAGAATGGATTGAGGGATGTGCCCTCTGTCAGCAGATGAAGATTAACACACACTCAAATGTGCCGGCCCTTCACCTGATTCAGTCAAAAGCGACATGCCCTTTCCAACAAGTAACCCTTGATTTCATCACCAATCTACCCCTTTCTGATGGCTTTGATTTGATCCTGGTCATGGTGGACCATGGTCTTACAAAGGGGGTAATTTTCACACCTTGCAAAAAGACAATCAACACTTTAGGAACTGCAGAACTCTATGTCTCCAAAATCTTTAAATGGTTTGGCTTGCCTGATGTTTTAATCTCGGATCAAGGCCTGCAATTCTCTGCAAAGGTATTCCAGGAAATATGAAAAGCATTAGGAATTGACCACAGAATGAGCACAGCCTATCATCCTCAGACAGATGGAGAAACAGAATGAGTCAATCAAGAACTAGAGGTCTATCTTCAGATGTTCTGTGCTAATGAACCACATCTATGGAAACTGCTTCTCCCAATAGCCAAGTTTGCTCACAATAACTGACATCATGACATGATCAAGACTTCCCCATTCAGGCTAATGTATGGAACAGACCCTATTTCACTTCCCACAGCCACAACACAAATGACTACTCCAGCAGCTGAAGGATGCCTTCAGTTCCTAACAAAGGCCAGAGAGGAAGCATTAGCAGCACATGAACTAGCAAGACAACTGGTGGCAAGACAACATAAGGACAAGGCAATACAATTTGAAAAAAGCACCAAAGTATGGCTTGAGAATAGGAACCTCCATATCCCATATCAGTCCAGAAAGTTAGCACCAAAATGAGAAGGACCCTTTAAAATTGAACAAGTGATGGGACCTGTGACCTACAAACTGAAACTCCCAAAGCAATGGCACATTCATCCTGTGTTTCATATGTCACTCCTTACTCCATATCAGGAAACTACTGCACATGGCCCGAATTATGTGAAACCACCCCCTGATCTCATAAATGGACAAGAGGAATTTGAGGTTGAAGCAATTCTAGCCCACAAGAAGAGAGGCACAGGCTACCACTACCTAGTTAAATGGAAAGGCTATGGATCAAATGACAATTCTTGGGAACCCACCCACAATCTTTCAAATGCCACTGACATCCTATCAGAATATCAACAACATCAACACCTCTGAATCATGACTCGATACAAAAACCACCATATCCTAAAGCAAAATCACTATTACATGAAATGAAACTGTTCAACACTCTCTCAATACACTATAGCCCTTAAAGAAAAAACCATCTTCACCCACATACAGTACCTTCCCTTCCAACATGCCCCCAAAGCACCAAATCTATCAGAAAAACTTACCCAAACAGTGGCAATGGTCACACAATATTACCGCATTCCCCGACTTAATTGCAACCATCAGAAGAATCTGGCAGGAATTATGGAGATTCCCTGCCATGCAGTACAACAATATCTCCCTGGATTTTATCAGTTATGGTTCTCAGTCAACGACTTACCATTCTACAATATGAGCCCACCAATCTACCAGAATCTAGCAATAAAGAAAACCAACATTTATGACATGAGCCATGGCAGACTCCTATGCCCAAAAGAATATGAGAAACTCAACAAGATCTCCAAGAAGGCACAAAACATTGGTGCACAGATCTGGTTATCTCACCAAGGAATCACACTCCCAGGAAGACCAATCCTAACCATGGATGATTATACCTATGACCTCTGCTACCTGCTTGACAAACAAAAAGACATAGTACTCAACATTGTCAGGAAGATTAGGAGATTCCTCTCCAAACCCATCACCAACCTTAGCACCTATCAGTTCATGGCCTTGGAAATGTTCATCAGGGAAGATCATCAACTTCTCACAAACCCTGACATCCTGAATCAAATAGAAATGACCAATTCAGATCTAGACCCAGATTTTGATGAAGACAACCTATAAAAAGACAGTCTGACCAGTGTCAAGCAATATTTCTACTTGCTCCAATACACAATGTTCACCCTTTTCACCCTCACCACCTATTTCATTGTCCTCCTCCTCATCTCCTGCACTCACTGGTGCATTGATGAAACCACTGCTGCCCTCTTGCCCTTCCTCGCCATCCCTGACCTCCTGCTTGAGGTCTTTATTGAAAACACCACCATCATCCACTTTGAAGACAGTGACCTTCATGTTCACCTGGCCAACCTACTCCCTCAGGTACACCCTGAAGACCATCACCTTCCCCACTTCACCCAGTTTGTCAAACAGAACACCACACTCACCATCGTTGCTGACACCCTTGCCACCACCACTTGTTCTATCACCAACCTCTCCTCGGCCACTGACAACCTTGCCACCCTCATCCTCACTATTGACCCTCATGAAATGACCTACAAGGAATGCAATTCATTCCTGCAAAACACCCAGAATTTGCATTGCACTGCCAAAGTGCTCAAATGGAAGGTTGAGACATCCACAAAAGAACTCAACAATGCAGTCAAATGGGCTGAATCTAGGACGGATCATGGCTGGACAACTTCTGGCTGGTAGAAGTTGGTGACTTCTTGCATACAAAGGGGGTAATGTTACAATTTTCCTCTCCCTTTGTTAATGGACTACATTTACTCGTTGAAAACCCCTAGTTATGCTGGGACATTATCTCCTTTGGTAGCCACCTTTGCTTTTCTTTTCTTAGATAGCTATGCACTTTTCCCTTTAGTTCCCATTGTTCTCCAAACATATATAAACCCCTCTCATGTACTGTAGTTCTTCAGTTCCAACTTAGTTGAATCATATCTACAACTTGAATGCTCTCTTTGCTCATTGCCTCAACCACTCTCCTCCCTCTCATTCTAGCCTTTGTTACCATTAGACTTAGTGCCTAGAACCCTTGTCCAGTGGCTGGGAACAGACCAAGACTCTGTTTGTCACTGTAGACTTGGATGCTGAACAACATTGTGGACATTGACTGTAACACCAGGGGTGATGATCATTCCAAGGAACTCAACTTCCTGTGTGGCAAACATGCGCTTTTCTAGTTTCAGGAATAGATTGTTATCTTGTAACCACTGTAGGACTAGTTTTGTCTGTTCTTCCAACTGTCCTGGTGTTTCTGTGCAGATTAACATATCATCCATGTTGATGATTAACCATCCTTCATTGATCATATCTCTGAAGTATTCGTTCATCATAGTCTGAAAGGTTGATGGTGAATTGCATAACCCAAAGAACATAACTGTCGGTTCATAGAGCCCTCAATTGGTAATGAAAGCTGCTTTCCACTCATTGCCCTTCTTGATCTGAACATTGTTGTATCCCCATTGGAGATCTAGTTTGGTGAAGTATTTGGCACCTCATAGTTTAGTCATGAGATTGGAAACAAGGGGAAGGGGATATGCATTTTTGACAGTCCATTCATTCAGATATCAGTAGTCCTGACAGGGCTGGAGTGTTCTGCTTTCTTTCTGAGCTACAAAGAAGAATGGTGATGCCTGGGGTGAGGTAGATGGTCTAATGTATCCTTTCTGGAGTTGTTTGTTGATCCATTCATCTAGCAGTCCCTGTTCTTTGATGGATAAGGGATAGAGTTTACTGGCTTTTGGAACAAAGCCTTCCTTAGTGTTGATTGCATGATCCCATGGTTGACTAGATGGGAAACGTTCAGATGCCTTCTTGTCAAAGATAGTGTGCCATTGCTTATACACTGATGGTAGCATGATAGGTGGTTTGTCTTTCTTTAGCCTGTGTTCTAATTCCTGTGATGCTGATGTCTTCACTCTAATCCAGTAATCATCTTTGTCCCATTGTTGGGAGTCTAGGGCCAGTTGCCAAATTGCTTTTGGTGATGTGTCTGGATCTTTGATCTGTAGGGATTTTTCTCACCAGTTGATGATTGGGTTATTTTCTTCTAACCAAGGTATTCCTAGAATCATCTGTTGGTTGCCTAGCTTAGTGATCTAAAACCAGTTTACAAATTGTTGTCCTTCGATTATATAGCATATTTTGGTGTGATGTGTAATCATTCCTTTTGCATTAACTGTTCCATCACCATTTCTGACCTTAATAGCTTTTTTGAGTTGTTCTTTTCTGAGTTCCTTTACTTCTCCTTTGTCTACAAAGTTTCCTTCTGCTTCACAGTCAATCAGGGCAGATGTTCCAGCGGGTAAATTGGTTGATTTGATAGTTAATGAAATGTGCTTGTCATTGTTTGATAATACTATTACAGAATCAAGTGCTAACTGTTCAGATCTCAATGGTAAGGAAGGGCCAACCACTGAGTGACACTTCCTAATTAAAAACCCTCATTTTCAAATTTGTTTAAGAGGGCATTCTTCTCTTCAATAGACATTGTTGAAAAGATTGCTCTAATCTTCTTTGCTGGTTCGTCTTCTTCCTTCTGCTGTTCCTCAGTGACATAATGGACTGCCTTATTCTGGTAAGAAGACCTGGATGAAGATGCATCATTGTGTTTTGGGCAGTTCCTGGAGATGTGTCCCTGTGTTCCACATCTGAAACACTTTCCAGTCTTTTGGTACTCCTCCTTTTGATCATCTGTCAATTGTCCAGGAATCATGGTATTAATAGCTCTGATTGTTCCAGATCAGTTGCTGTTACAATTGAAACAGGTTCCAGAACCATCATTGATTTGCCTGTTTCCCTGTCCTGTCATATCCCAAGTGTTATGGTGATCCTCAGCCTTGTCATAGGCTTCCTGCATCGTTTTGATCTTCCTTTGATCTTGTAAGATTGTCTTAGCAAGTTCCAGGGGTAATCCTTTCACAAATGCTTGCAACTGAGCAGGTATTCCAGTAAGACCTGATGTTCCTATATCCATGCAGAATTTCCTGATATATTCCAGGACTGAAATGCTGTTTCCAACTCTTAATTTGGATAGATTGTTCAGGGCTTGAAGGGCACTATTAACTTCTCCCCAATCATTGATGAAACATGTTTTGAAGGTCTCATAGTTGTTCCATTTGAACATGGCTGTGGTGCTGCTTTTGTTGTTGTTTAATTCTCCTCAAATAATGGTTTTCCAGTCATCCAATTCTGGTCCCATGCATGCAAGCACATATCCAACTTTCTTTTCATCCTTTCCTTCATAGTTCTGTTTGTTGAGGGTAAAGTAATCCTCAAGCTGTCCTAGGAACAATCTTGCTTTGATTCATTTTCCTGTAAAAGGTCATATAGGCTGCAGTTTGATATCTCCTTTGGAGTTAGCACTGGTTTCAGATGCCATTTTTGGTTCAGGAGTAATCAGTTTTGGTTCTGATTCAGGGGTAGGGGTTCTAGTGATTGGTTTCGGTTCTGGAGTAGGGGTTCTACTTGAGGTTTTCTGTTTTGGGGATGGGGGTGGTTCCTGTTTCAAGTAATCTGTGTCAAATGGGTTTTCCTCAAGCTTGGCTTGTTCAATTCGTTGTAATTCTTCCCACTCTGCTAAAAGGCTAGCTGTGGCTCCATATCAGTTGCTAGCTCCAAAGATTCTCCTGTAAAAAGCCTTTCCTAATTTGTCTTCTGGTTCTGTGACAAGGTAGAGCAATTCTCCTTGTACCTCACTACCCCAGTCAAGGTAGATTTGATTGGTTAAATTGTGTTCAAAGGCTCCTGAGTAAAAGGCTCCTGAAAAGTATCTGTCTGGGACTGGTTTGTTTCGTTTTTGTCCCTCTGTAACAAAGTACCAGGTTCATTGGTAAAGAAAAACTTCTCTACATCCAAGGTAGTATTTCCCCTTATAGGTAACGGATCCATTCGGGGGTTGTTCCTGAGAGCTGTGGGTCTCAATGGTGTCAGCTAGGGGTGATACCCTGAGTGTTAGGAATCCATCCTAATGCATCTTTTTCTTCTTTTATCTTGCTAGTGGTCTGGGACCACTCTGGGACATCTATACATGATCTGGGATCATGGGAGGGACTATAGGAACACTTTGCGTGGGTTAGCACATGGGAGCGCTCACTAGAAGACAAGACGATGGTTGGTTGGGCCAACCACCTACATACTAGGAAAGAGATCGCAACCCTGGGTGGCAGTGCGCGCGGATCACATCAGCGCATCAGTACATCACCCCAATAAGGCATGAGATCAGCGGCAATGCTCGACAGCTTGATATGGCAATAGCAACTCCCTGTTGGGGATTGCGGGAGGCCTGTGAGCAAGTATGCCTCATGGAATAGGGCTCAGGCGGAGACTGTGGGAGTGCCAGGCTGAGGGGAAGGTTCTAGGCCATGGGCGCATGCAGAACTGTCAAGGGCGCACAGCATCACTAAAGATAGATGAAGTCCAGAAGCAGCGCTCAAGGGTCTGGAAGCAGCGCTCAAGGGTCTGGAAGCAGCGCTCAAGCAGTATGAGTCACTGAGGCTGTAGAGGTGCCAGTGGGAAGGGTCGCAAGGGGTCTTAGTAGAATAGTATATAAGACCAGCTGTAGGTAGTCTTGGTTCCCCAAGACTTAAGATAGTTTATCTTACGCTCATTGTATGGGCATTAGATTCTGTCTAATGTAGTCTCAATACCATTTCCTTCTCTATGTTCTTATCCTCCTCCCTTCTCTGCGAGGCTTGTGGGTTTGTGTTGAGTGTGAGCTCGTAACACTGAGCTGGTCCTGAGTTCCAACTTATGTTACAGTCAATGTCCACAACATCATTCAGTGTCCAAGTCTACAGTGACAAACAGAGTCTCGGTCTGTTCCCAGCCACTGGACAAGGGTTCTAGGCACTAAGTCTAATGGTGACAAAGGTTAGAATGAGAGTGAGGAGAGTGGTTGAGGCAATGAGCAAAAGAGCATTCAAGTTATGGATATGATTCAACTAAGTTGGAACTAAAGAACTATGGTACATGAGGGGGGTTTATATACATTTGAAAAACAGTGGAAGCTAAGGGGGAAAGTGCATAGCTATCTCAGAAAGGAAAAGTGAAGGTAGCTACAGAAGGAGATAATGTCCAAGTGTAATTATGGATTTGTAACAAGTGAAAGTAGTCCATTAGATGGGGTTATAATAATGTACACATCAAAGAAGGCCATGAATGGAAAGCCGCATTCACTACCCCTGAAGGTTCTTTTGAACCAGTAGTAATGTTCTTTGGGTTAACCAACTCACCGGCCACCTTCCAGGCAATGAATGATATTTTCCGTGATATGATCAACACAGGAAAAGTCATTGTTTACATTGACAACATACTTGTTATGGTCAATGTCCACAATGTCATTCAGTGTCCAAGTCTACAGTGACAAACAGAGTCTCAGTCCATTCCCAATCACTGGACAAGGGTTCTAGGCACTAAGTCTGATGATGACAAAGGCTAGCGAGAGGGTGAGGAGAGCAGTTGAGGCAACAAGCAAAAGATTGTTCAAGTTATGGATAAGATTTGACTAAGTTGGAACTAAAGAACTATGGTACATGAGAGGGGTTTATATATGTTTAGAGAACAATGGAAACTAAAGGGGAAAGAGCATAGCTATCTAGGAAAGGAAAGGTGAAGGTAGCTATAAAAGGTGATAACATCCAAGCATAACTATGGGTTGGTAACAAGTAAATGTAGTCCGTTAACAAAGAGAAAAGAGAATTGTAACATTACCCCCTTTGTATGCAAGAAGTCACCGACTTCTACCAGCCAGAGGTTGTCCAACCATGATCCATCCTAGACTTGGCCCATTTGACAGCATTGTCCAGTTCTTTTGTCGACGTCTCCACCTTCCACTTGAGAGCTTCAGCAGCTCTAAGTAAATTTTGTGTGTTCCATAGGAAGGAATCGCATTCCTCGTAGGTCATCTTGTGTGGGTTGATGGTGAGGGTGAGGGCAGCGAGATTATTGGTAGCAGAGGATAGGTTAGTGATAGAGCAAGTGGCAGCAGCAACGACGGTGAGCGTGGTGTTTTGTTTGACAAATTGGGCAAAGTGGGGAAGATGGTGGTCATCAGGGTGTACCTGGGGGAGCATGTCGGCTGGGTGGATGTGTAAGTCATCGTCCTTGAAGTGGACGACAGTGGTATTTTCAATGAAGACCTCAAGTGGGAGGTCTGGGATGACAAGGAAGGGTGATAGGGCAATGATGGCTTTGCTGATGCACCAATGAGTGCAGGAGAAAAGGGCCAGGATGGTGAAGTAGGTGGCGAGGGCAAAGAAGGTGAACATGGTTTCTGACATGAGTAAGATGATTGCTGGTATTGGGTAGACTGTTCTTTTATAGGTCATCTTCATTGAAATCTGGATCCAGGTCCTCATTGTCCATCTCTATTTGGTCCAGTATGTCCGGGTTTGTGAGAAGCTCATGGTCTTCCCTGATGAACATTTCTAAAGCCATGAACTGATAGGTACTGAGGTCAGTGATGGGTTTGGAAAGAAATCTCCTGATCTTCCTGACAACATTGAGCACTAAGTCCTTCTGCTCGTCTAATAAGTACCAAAGGTCGTCAGTATAATCTGTTACAGTTCTCTTTTCCCTTTGTTAATGAGCTACATTTACTTGTTACAAACCCATAGTTACGCTTGGACGTTATCTCCTTTTATAGCTACCTTCACCTTTCCTTTCCCAGATAGCTATGCTCTTTCCCCTTTAGTTTCTATTGTTCTCCTAGTGTATATAAACCCCTCTCATGTACCATAGTTCCTTATCTCCTTTCTATAGCTACCTTCACCTTTCCTTTCCTAGATAGCTATGCTCTTTCCCCTTTAGTTTCTATTGTTCTCTGAATGTATATAAACCCCTCTCATGTACCGTAGTTCTTTAGTTCCAACTTAGTCGAATCTTATCCATAACTTGAATGCTCTTTTGCTCGTTGCCTCAACTGCTCTCCTTGCTCTCCCTCTAGCCTTCGTCATCGTCAGACTTAGTGCCTAGGACCCTTGTCCAGTGATTGGGAACAGACCGAGACTCTGTTTGTCGCTGTAGACTTGGATGCTGAATGACGTTGTGGACATTGACCGTAACATAAGTTGGAACTCAGGACTAGCTCAGGGTATCATCCCTAGCCGACACCATTGAGACCCGCAGCTCTCAGGAACAACCCCCAAACGGATCCGTCATCTATAAGGGGAAATACTACCTTGGACGACAAGAAGTTTTTCTCTACCAATGAACCTGGTATTTTGTTACAGAAGGACGGAAACGAAATGAACCAGTCCCAGATAAATATTTTTCAGGAGATTTCTACTCAGGAGCCTTTGAATTCGATTTACCCGATCAAATCTACCTAGACTGGGGTAGTGAAGTACAAGGAGAACCGCTCTACCTTGTCAAGGAACCAAAAAACGACCCAGGAAGAACCCTCTACAGAGAATTCTTTAGAGACAGTGACTGACACAGAATCACAGCTAGCCTTTTAGCAGAGTGGGAGGAATTACTACAAATTGAACAAGCCAAGCTTGAGGAAAACCCATTTGATACAGATTACTCAAAACAAAGACCACCCCCATCCCCGAAACCCAGAACTCCGAGTAGAACCCCTACTCCAGAACCGAAACCAGTTACCAGAACACCAACCCCTGAACCACCAATCAACCCCGAACCACCAATCACTCCTGAACCAAGAATGGCATCTGAAACCAGTGCTAGCTCTAAAGGAGATATCAAACCACAGCCTATACGACCCTCTACAGGTAAAGGAATCGAAGCAAGGTCGTTTTTAGGACAACTTGAGGATTACTTTACCCTCAATGAACAGAACTATGAAGGAAAAGATGAAAAGAAAGTCAGGTATGTGCTTGCATGCATGGGACCAGAACTAGACGACTGGAAAACTATTATCCGAAGCGAATTGAATGACAACAGAGGCAGTACCACAGCCACGTTCAAATGGAGCAACTATGAAGCATTTGAAACATGTTTCATCAATGACTGGGGAGAAGTCAACAGCGCCCTTCGAGCCCTGAACAATCTATCCAAATTAAGAGTTGGAAACAGCGTTTCAGTCCCAGAATACATTAGAAAATTTTGCATGGACATAGGAACCTCTGGGCTCACTGGAATACCCACTCAGTTGCAGGCATTTGTCAAAGGATTACCCTTAGAACTTGCTAGGACAATCTTACAGGACCAAAGGAAGATCAAGACGATGCAAGAAGCCTACGATAAGGCTGAGGATCACCATAACGCCTGGGATATGACAGGACAAGGGAACAGGAGAACCAATGATGGATCTGGAACGCGTTTCAATCGAAACAGCAACTGATCCGGAACAATCAGAGCTATAAATACCATGACTCCTAGCCGACTGACAGATGATCAAAGGAGGAATACCAAAAGACTGGCAAGTGTTTCAGATGTGGAACACAGGGACACGTCTCCAGGAACTGCCCGAAACGCAATGATGTGTCTTCATCCAGGTCTTCTTACCAGAATAAGGCTGTCCGTTCCATCACTGAGGAACAACAGAAGGAAGAAGATGAACCAGCAAAGAAAATTAGAGCCATCTTTTCAGCAATGTCTACTGAAGAGAAGAATGCCCTCTTAAACGAATTCGAAAATGAGGGTTTTTAGTTAGGAAGCGTCACTCAGCGGTTGGCCCTTCCTTATTATTGAGATCTGAACAGTTAGCACTTGATTCTGTAATAGTACTATCCAACAATGACAAGTGCATTTTGTTAACCATCAAATTGACTGATTTACCCGCTGGAACATCTGCCCTAATCAATTGTGGAGCAGAAGGAAACTTCGTAGACGAAGGAGCAGTGAAGGAGCTCAGGAAAGAATGACTTAAGAAACCAATTAAAGTCAGAAATGCAGATGGAACAGTAAATGTGAAAGGAATGATCACACATTGGACCAAGATATGCTACATGATCAAGGGACAGCAATTTATCAATTGGTTCTGGATCACTAAGCTAGGTGATCAACAAATGATTTTAGGAATACCTTGGTTAGAAGAAAATAACCCGATCATCAACTGGCAAGAGAAATCTCTGAAAATTGGAGATCTGGACACATCACCAAAAGCAATCTGGCAGCTAGCCCTCGACTCCCAGCAATGGGGCAAAGATGACTATTGGATTAGAGTTAAAACATTGGCATCACAGGAACTAGAACACAGACTAAAGAAAGACGAACCATCTACCACTCTACCTACAGAATATGAGCAATGGCGCACCATGTTTGACAAAAAGGCATCAGAATGTTTCCCATCCAGTCAACCATGGGATCATGCAATCAACACAAAAGAAGGCTTTGTCCCGAAGGCTAGTAAACTCTATCCTCTATCCATCAAAGAACAGGGGTTGTTAGACGAATGGATTGATGAACAACTCAAGAAAGGATACATTAAAAGGCATCACTGTTCTTCTTTGTAGCAAAGAAAGAAAGTGGAGCACTCCGACCCTGTCAAGATTATCGATACCTCAACGAATGGACCATCAAAAACGCATATCCCCTTCCCTTAGTTTCCGATCTCATGACTAAACTACGAGGCGCCAAATACTTCACCAAACTAGACCTCCGATGGGGATACAACAATGTTCGCATCAAAAAGGGAGACGAATGGAAAGCAGCCTTTATTACCAATCGAGGGCTCTATGAACCAACAGTGATGTTCTTTGGATTATGCAACTTGCTGTCAACCTTTCAAACAATGATGAACAAGTACTTTAGGGACATGATCAATGAAGGATGGCTAATCATTTACATGGATGACATGCTAATCTGCGCAGAAACACTGGAACAACTGGAAGAGCGGACAAAACGAATTTTACAATGGTTACAAGATAACGATCTATTCCTGAAATTAGAAAAATGCAAGTTCGCCACACAGGAAGTTGAATTCTTAGGAATGATCATCACCCCTGGATGCATTCAGATGGACCCAATAAAGTTAGCAGGGATCGCTGATTGGCCAGCCCCTACCACAGTCAAACAAGTCCGATCATTCCTCGGATTTGGGAACTTTTACCGATGCTTCATTGGAAACTTTGCTGCCATCACTAAACCGCTCACCGACCTCACTAAGAAAACTGAACCATTTGACTGGACCACTGAACGGGACAATGCTTTTGAAATCCTAAAGAAACGATTTGCATCTATGCCAGTATTATTAATGCCAGATCCAACTCGACCCTTTATCCTTCAGACCGATGCATCAAATAAGGCGATAGGAGCAGTCTTGAAACAAGCAGATGAAACAGGATCTCTACATCCCTGTGGATTCATTTCACATGCATTAACACAAATGGAACAGAATTACCAGATCTACGATTGAGAACTCTTGGCAATCATCAAAGGATTGATGACCTGGCGACATCTACTACATGGATCACCCCACACCACTATAGTTCACTGCGACCACAAGAATTTGTCCTACTATTGAACTGCCCAACGCTTAACACCTAGACAAGCTAGATGGTCATCCCTATTATCAGAATTTGACCTACGCATTGAGCATGTCCCTGGCACAAAAATGTTTGAAGCAGATGCCCTATCTCAATGCCCTGATCATATGGGAAATAGTGAATTACAAGAAGATGTCATAGTCTTACCAGAGGATTGTTTTATTTGTCTTATTGCAGAAGATCTAGTCACAGAAATTCAGAAAGCAATGTCAAAAGACGATTTCGGATGTATTCTAATTGAGGTTATCACCATGCATTGTGCCCCACCGATCAAATCGAACATACAGGATTGGTCTTATACAAACGGCATTGTTCACTATCTCGGCAAAACCTACATCCCTGACCAAGATGGATTACGGACCAAATTGATTAAAGAAACGCATGAAGCACAATCATCAGGTCACCCTGGATGATTAAGACCCTTGAACTCCTTAAACGTGATTATTGGTGGCCCGGAATGTTCAAACATGTCAGGGAATGGATAGAAGGATGCGCCCTCTGTCAACAGATGAAGATTAACACGCACCCAAATGTACCAGCCCTTCACCTGATTCCGTCAAAAGCAACTCGTCCCTTCCAACAAGTAACCCTTGATTTCATCACTGATTTACCCCTTTCTGATGGCTTTGACTTGATCCTGGTCATGGTGGACCATGGTCTTACAAAGGGGGTAATTTTCACACCTTGCAAGAAGACAATCAACACTCTAGGCACAGCAGAACTTTACATCTCTGAAATTTTCAAATGGTTTGGCCTACCTGATGTTTTAATCTTGGATCGAGGACCACAGTTCTCTGCAAAAGTATTTCAAGAAATACGAAAAGCATTAGGAATCGACCATAGAATGAGCACAGCCTATCATCCCCAGACTGATGGGGAAACAGAACGAGTCAATCAGGAAAGTCTACCTCTGAATGTTCTGCTCCAACGAACCACATCTATGGAAACCGCTTCTCCCAATAGCCAAGTTTGCTCACAATAACCAACATCATGACATGATCAGGACTTCCCCATTCAGACTAATGTATGGGACGGACCCAGTTGCGCTTCCCACTGCTACAACACAAATGACTACACCAGCAGCAGAGGAATGCCTTCAGTTCTTAAGGAAGGCCAGAGAAGAGGCACTAGCAGCACATGAACTAGCAAGACAATTAGTGGCAAGACGACACCAGGATAAAGCACTACGATTCCAAAAAGGCACCAAAGTATGGCTTGAGAACAGAAATCTTCACATACCATATCAGTCAAGAAAGCTAGCACCAAAACGAGAAGGACCCTTTGAAATCAAACAAGTGATGGGACCAGTGACATACAAATTGAAACTCCCGAAACAATGGTGCATTCACCCTGTGTTTCATACATCACTCCTTACCCCATATAGGGAAACGACTGCGCATGGCCCAAACTATGTGAAACCACCCCCTGATCTCGTAAATGGACAAGAGGAATTCGAGGTAGAGGCAATTCTAGCCCACAGGAAGCGAGGCACAGGCTACCATTACCTAGTTAAATGGAAAGGTTACGGATCGAACGATAACTCTTGGGAACCCACACGCAATCTTGCAAACGCCACTGATATCCTATCAGAATACCAACAACGCCGACACCTCTGAACCATGACTCGATACAGAAACCGCCACGTCTTGAAACAAAATTACCATTATATGAAATGAAACTGTTTGATACTCTCTCGATACACTATAGCTCTTAAAGAAAAGACCGTCTATACCCGCATACAATACCTCCCCCTCCGACATACTCCTAAGGCACCAAATCTATCAGAAAAACCCACTCAAACTGTGGCATTGGTCACACAATATTACCGCATCCCTTGACTTAACCGTGATCATCAGAAAAGTCCATCAGGAATGATAGAGATCCCCTGCAGAGCAGTACAACAGTACCTCCCTGGATTCTATCAATTACGGTTCTCAATCAATGATTTACCGCCCTACTCGACAAGCCCACCAGTTTACCAGAATCTTGCAATAAAGAAAACTGATGTCTATGACACTTGCCATGGCAGGCTTCTATGCCCAGAAGAATATGAAAAACTCGACAAACTCTCTAAAAAGATACAAGACCTCAGCACACAAGTCTGGTTATCCTATCGAGGGACCACGCTCCCCGGCAGACCAATCCTATCTACAGATGATTATACTGACGATCTTTGCTACTTGCTAGATGAAATGAAAGACCTGGTGCTCAAAGTCATCAGGCAGATCAGGAGATTCCTCTCCACACCTGTCACCAACCTCAGTACTTATCAGTTCACGGCCCTGGAAATGTTCATCATAGAAAACCACGAGCTTCTCACAGACCCTGACATCTTGAATGAACTAGAAGTGGATGATTCAGATCCAGATTTTGATGAAGATGACCTATAAAAGAACAGTCTGTCCTATACCAACAACCATCGCAACCACGTTAGAAACATGTTCACTTTCTTCGCCCTCGCCACCTACTTTGCCATCCTCCTCCTCCTCTCCTGCGCCCATTGGCGCATTGACGAAGCCACCGCCGCCCTCTCACCCTTCATCGCTGTCCCAGACCTCCCACTCAAGGTCTTTATAGAAAACACCACAGTCATCCACTTTGAAGATGACGACCTCCATGTCCACCTGGCCAATCTTCTCCCCCAAATACACCCCGATGATCACCACCTCCCACATTTCACCCAGTTCATCAAAAGGAATACCACGCTCACTGTTGTCGCTGACGCCCTTGCCACTGCCACATGTTCCATCACCAATCTCTCCTCTGCAACCAACAATCTCGCTGCCCTCACCCTCACTATTGACCCACACGAAATGACCTATGAGGAACGCGACTCCTTCCTCTGAAATGCACAAAACCTGCATCGAGCTGCTGAAGCTCTCAAGTGGAAGGTGGAAACGTCAACGAAAGAACTAGACAACGCTGTCAAATGGGCCGAGTCTAGGACAGATCATGGTTGGACAACTTCTGGCTGGTAGAAGTCGGTGACTTCTCGCATACAAAGGGGGTAATGTTACAGTTCTCTTTTCCCTTTGTTAATGAGCTACATTTACTTGTTACAAACCCATAGTTATGCTTGGACATTATCTCCTTTTATAGCTACCTTCACCTTTCCTTTCCCAGATAGCTATGCTCTTTCCCCTTTAGTTTATATTGTTCTCCTAGTGTATATACATAAACCCCTCTCATGTACCGTAGTTCCTTAGTTCCAACTTAGTCGAATCTTATCCATAACTTGAACGCTCTTTCACTTGTTGCCTCAACCGCTCTCCTTGCTCTCCCTCTAGCCTTTGTCATCGTCAGACTTAGTGCCTAGGACCCTTGTCCAGTGATTGGGAACAGACCAAGACTCTGTTTGTCGCTGTAGACTTGGACGCTGAACGACGTTGTGGACATTGACCATAACATAATTGTCCATAGATAGGATTGGTCTGCCTGGGAGCATGATTCCTTGATTGGATAGCCAGACCTGTGCACTAAGGTCTTGTATCTTCCTAGAGAGTTTGTTGAGTTTTTCATATTCTTCTGGGCATAGGAGCCTGCCATGGCTAGTGTTGTAAACATTGGTTTTCTTTATTGCAAGATTCTGATAAACTGGTGGGCCTATAATGTAAGGCAGTAGGTCATTGATCGAGAATCGTAATTGGTAGAATCCAGGGAGGTATTGTTGTACTGCTCTGCAGGGGATCTCCATTGTTCCTGACAGATTTTTCTGATGATTGTGGTTAAGTCGAGGGATGCAGTAATATTGTGTGACGAATGCCACAGTTCAAATGGGTTTTTCTGATAGATTCGGTGCTTTAGGGGCATGTCAGATGGGAAGGTATTGTATGTGGGTATAGACAGTCTTTTCTTTAAGAGCTATAGTGTATCGAGAGAGTATCAAACAATTTTGTTTTGTATAATGATAGTTTTGTTTCAAGACATGGCAGTTTCTGTATCGAGTCATGGTTCAGAGCAGTCGTGTACAACAGTGGGATGGCTACGCACTTCCACCACGAGGACACATGAACGTCTCTCCAACAACATTAGGGTACTGCTACTTGTGGTTATTCAAGCTTCAGTACTGGCCAAGTTTTGCATGGAAGGTAAATCCTTCATGGGTAGAGATATCTCTCTATGAGAAGGACATGCGAAACAAGGAAATTCATGTGTCGATGTCTTACGATCGACAACAACAGATCTACCACGTAGAAAAGGATGAGGAGTGGGGCTCCCCAGCATGTGAAGTATGGAAATGGTTTGGACCCGACCATCGTCGAGTGGGTTTCACGGTCACCAACGCTTTCATGTCGGCGATCCTTATGCTGGTCACTGCATACATAGCAGTATTTGGGACAACAGCAGAGAATGCAACATGGGAAGCACACTCAGACAACGACCGTTGAAACCGAGTTCGGCCATTTGCGGAAGGCATAGGGACAGTGGCAGAGACACTATTCCGCCCACCCCGGGAAGAGACTGCCCCTACCGTAAAGTTGGACATGCCTGATTATTACGAAGGGCAGCCAGAGTTAATTGCCAACTGGTTAAGGAGTATGGCAATTTACTTCCACCTAACAAAGCAGAGGACGGTCTTGCGGCAAGTGACTATGTCACTACAGTGCATTAGGGGCGGATCGGCCAACCGCACAGGAAACTGGGCAGGAGTCAAGCTCCAACAGATACTGGAAAATGCGTTGGAGCATGAAGAGCGGAAGGCATTAGGAACCTGGCGAGCAGGAACCACCCTAGCGCAAGAACGACATGGAATAGTGTTGTTACTAGACGGAGTAGAAAGCGTCGAACAAGCAGCATTCATGCACAAGCCACCTTTTACAAGTTGGCAAGAGTTTGATACGGAAGCACGCGAGTTCTTCCTAACGACGGAGACCTGGGATGACGCGATCCACAAAATTCAGGGTCTACAGCAAGGAAAACGCAATGTAGAGGATTACATTGTGGATTTCAGAGGATTAGCTCAACTCATGGGCTACAACAAGATTGCGCTCATTGCGCAATTCAGGAGAGGATTACATCCCCAGCTTGGGCTGAGGATTGTCGAAACAGGGGTGCCAGGAGACGGGACCACTACAGGGGATTTGGAAAAGTGGTACACGAAGGCAATGGAACTGAACAAAGCTTGGCGGGATGCCAAGAAGTTTTACAATATAACTCCAGGGAAAGGGTCGCACCAACCCCAGGCATCGACAATGAGGACGCAGGGTACCCATAACAGGGTTTCACCAACTCCTGCGACTCGGACTGGTGGAGCAACGCAAGGACCACCACCAGCAGCAGCAACAACGTCAAGTGCCAGGGACCCCAATGCCATGGACGTAGATAGAAAGAAGAGCACCATTGTGTGCTACAATTGCGGAAAAACGGGACACGTTAGCAGAGACTGCAGAAGTCCCAAGAATTGGAAAGGGAAAACGCGAGTACGGGAAATGGGGTGGAAAGAGTGGCTCAATGATGCCACTGAAGATGACAAAAAGGCCATTAGTGAGGCCTTGGGTTTTTGAAGCAGCCAACCAGAAATCATTCCGACCGGAAGGCCTGTAGTTCTAGTTCGAATACGTGTAATAATAGTCATGCTGTTACAATTCCCTTTTCCCTCTGTTAACGGATTACATTTACTTGTTACAAACCCATAGTTACGCCTTGGACGTTATCTCCTTCATAGCTACCTTCACCTTTCCTTTTCCAGATAGCTATGCTCTTTCCCCTTTAGTATCCATTGTTCTTTAAACGTATATAAACCCCTCTCATGTACCGTAGTTCTTTAGTTCCAACTTAGTCGAATCATATCCATAACTTGAACGCTCTTTTGCTCGTTGCCTCAACTGCTCTCCTCGCTCTCTCTCTAGCCTTCATCATCGTCAGACTTAGTGCCTAGAACCCTCGTCCAGTGATTGGGAACAGACCGAGACTCTGTTTGTCACTGTAGACTTGGATGCTGAACGACGTTGTGGACATTGACCGTAACATAAGTTGGAACTTAGAACCAGCTCAGGGTATCACCCCTAGCCGACACCATTGAGACCCGCAGCTCTCAGGAATGACCCCCGAACGGATCCGTCACCTATAAGGGGAAAACCTACCTTGGACGACGAGAAGCTTTTCTCTACCAACGAACCTGGTACTTTGTTACAGAAGGACGGAAACAAAACGAACCAGTCCCAGACAAATATTTTTCAGGAGACTTCTACTCAGGAGCCTTTGAATTCGATTTACCCAATCAAATCTACCTAGATTGGGGTAGTGAAGTACAAGGAGAACCGCTCTACCTTGTTAAAGAACCAGAAAACAAACCAGGAAGGACCCTCTATAAGAAATTCTTTAGTGGAAACAACCGACATGGAATTGCAGCTAGCATTTTAGCAGAGTGGGAGGAATTATTACAAATCAAACAAGCCAAGCTTGAGGAAAACCCGTTTGATACAGATTACTCGAAACAAGGACCACCCCCATCTCTGAAACCCAGAACTCCAAGTAGAACCCCTACTCCAGAACCAAGACCGATCACCAGAACGCCAACCCCTGAACCACCAATTAACCCTGAACCACCAATCACTCCTGAACCAAGAATGGCGTCTGAAACCAGTGCTAGCTCTAAAGGGGATATCAAACCGCAGCCTATACGACCTTTTACAGGCAAACAAATCGAAGCAAAGTCATTTTTAGGACAGCTTGAGGATTACTTTACCCTCAACAAACAGAACTATGAAGGAAAAGATGAGAAGAAAGTCAGATATGCGCTCGCATGCATGGGACCAGAACTAGACGATTGGAAGACCATTGTCCGAGGCGAATTAAATGACAACAGAGGCAGTACCACAGCCGCGTTCAAATGGGGCAACTATGAGGCATTTGAAACACGTTTCATCAATGACTGGGGGGAAGTCAACAGCGCCCTTCGAGCCCTGAACAATCTATCCAAATTAAGAGTTGGAAACGGCGTTTCAGTCCCAGAATACATCAGGAAATTTTGCATGGACATAGGAACCTCCGGACTCACTGGAATACCCGCTCAAGAATGCCCTCTTAAATGAATTCGAAAACGAGGGTTTTTAGTTAGGAAGCGTCACTCAGTGGTTGAGACCTGAACAGTTAGCACTTGATTCTGTAATAGTATTATCCAACAATGACAAGCGCATTTCATTAACTATCAAATCAACCGATTTAGCTGCTGGAAACATCTGCCCTAATCGATTGTGGAGCAGAAGGAAACTTTGTAGATGAAGGAGCAGTGAAGGAGCTCAGGAAAGAACGACTTAAGAAACCAATTAAAGTCAGAAACGCAGATGGAACAGTAAATGTGAAAGGAATGATCACACATCGAACCAAGATATGCTACATGATCAAAGGACAGCAATTTATCAATTGGTTCTGGATCACTAAGCTAGGCGATCAACGAATGATTCTAGGAATACCCTGGTTAGAAGAAAATAACCCGATCATCAACTGGCGAGAGAAATCTCTGAAAATTGGAGATCTGGACACATCGTCAAAAGCAATCTGGCAGCTAGCCCTCAACTCCCAGCAATGGGGTGAAGATGACTACTGGATTAGAGTTAAAACATCGGCATCACAGGAACTAGAGCATAGGCTAAAGAAAGACGAACCATCCACCACATTACCTATAGAATATGAGCAATGGCGCACCATCTTTGACAAAAAGGCATCAGAACGCTTCCCATCCAGTCGACCATGGGATCACGCAATCAACACAAAGGAAGATTTTGTTCCAAAAGCTAGTAAACTTTACCCTCTATCGGTCAAGGAACAAGGGCTGTTAGACGAATGGATTGATGAACAACTCAAGAAAGGATACATTAAACCATCTACATCACCGCAGGCGTCACCGTTCTTCTTTGTAGCAAAGAAAGAAAGTGGAGCACTCCAACCCTGTCAGGATTACCGATACCTGAATGAATGGACCGTCAAAAACGCATATCCCCTTCCCCTTGTTTCCGATCTCATGACTAAATTACAAGGTGCCAAGTATTTCACCAAACTTGACCTCCGATGGGGATACAACAATGTTTGCATCAAGAAGGGAGACGAATGGAAAGCAGCCTTTATTACCAATCGAGGGCTTTACGAACCAACAGTAATGTTCTTTGGACTATGCAACTTGCCATCAACTTTTCAAACTATGATGAACGAGTACTTTAGGGACATGATCAACGAAGGATGGCTGATCATTTACATGGACGACATGTTAATCTGTGCGGAAACACTAGAACAGCTAGAGGAGCGGACAAAACAAATTTTACAACGGCTACAAGATAACAATCTATTCCTGAAACTTGAAAAATGCAAGTTCGCCACACAGGAAGTTGAATTCCTAGGAATGATCATCACCCCTGGATGCATTCAGATGGACCCAATAAAGTTAGCTGGGATTGCAGATTGGCCAGTTCCTACCACAGTCAAACAAGTCCGATCATTCCTCGGATTTGGGAACTTTTACCGATGTTTCATTGGGAATTTTGCTGCCATCGCTAAACCACTTACTGACCTCACTAAGAAAACAGAACCATTTGGCTGGACCACTGAACGGAATGATGCTTTTGAAATTCTGAAGAAACGATTTGCATCTATGCCGGTATTATTAATGCCAGATCCTACTCGACCCTTTATCCTTCAAACCAATGCATCAAATAAGGCAATAGGAGCAGTCTTGAAACAAGCAGATGAAACAGGATCTCTACATCCCTGCGGATTTATCTCACATGCATTAACACAAATGGAACAGAATTACCAGATCTATGATCGGGAACTCTTAGCAATTATCAAAGGATTGCTGACCTGGCGACATTTGCTACACGGATCACCCCACACCACTATAGTTCATTGTGACCACAAGAATCTGTCCTACTATCAAACCGCCCAACGCTTAACGCCCAGACAAGCTAGATGGTCATCCCTATTATCAGAATTTGACCTACGCATTGAGCACGTCCCTGGCACGAAAATGTTCGAAGCAGATGCCCTATCCCGACGCCCTGATCATATGGGAAACAGTGAATTACAAGAAGACGTCATAGTCCTACCGGAGGATCGCTTTATTTGTCTTATTGTGGAAGATCTAGTCACAGAGATTCAGAGAGCAATGTCAAAAGACGATTTCGGACGCATTCTAATAGAAGTTATCACCACGCACTGCGCCCCACCGATCAAATCAAACATACAGGATTGGTCTTATACCAATGGCATTATTCACTATCTTGGCAAAACCTACATCCCTGACCAAGACGGATTATAAACCAGATTGATTAAAGAAACGCACGAAGCACGATCATCAGGTCACCCTGGACGATTAAAGACCCTTGAACTCCTTAAACGTGACTACTGGTGGCCCGGAATGTTCAAACACGTCAGGGAATGGATAGAAGGATGCGCCCTTTGCCAACAGATGAAGATTAACACACACCCAAATGTACCAGCCCTTCACCCAATCCCGTCGAAAGCAACCCGTCCCTTTCAACAAGTAACCCTTGATTTCATCACTGATCTACCCCTTTCCGATGGCTTTGACTCAATCCTGGTCACGGTGGACCATGGTCTTACAAAGGGGGTAATTTTCACACCTTGCAAGAAGACAATCGATGCACTAGGCACTGCGGAACTTTACATCTCCGAAAATTTCAAATGGTTTGGCCTACCCGATGTTTTGATCTCGGATCGAGGACCTCAGTTCTCCGCAAAAGTATTTCAGGAAATACAGAAAGCACTAGGCATTGACCATAGAATGAGCACAGCCTATCATCCTCAGACTGATGGAGAAACAGAACGAGTCAACCAAGAATTAGAAGTCTACCTTCGAATGTTCTGCTCCAATGAACCGCATCTATGGAAACCGCTTCTCCCAATAGCCGAGTTTGCTCACAACAACCGACATCATGACACTATCAAAACTTCCCCATTCAGACTAATGTATGGAACGGACCCTGTTGCGCTTCCCACAGCTACTATGCGAATGACCACACCAGCAGCAGAGGAGTGCCTTCAGTTCCTAAGGAAAGCTAGAGAAGAAGCACTAGCAGCACATGAACTAGCAAGACAACTAGTGGCAAGACAACGCAAGGACAAAGCAATACAATTTGAAAAGGGTACCAAAGTATGGCTTGAGAACAGAAATCTTCACATACCATATCAGTCTAGAAAGCTAGCACCAAAACGAGAAGGACCCTTCGAAATCGAGCAAGTGATGGGACCAGTGACATACAAATTGAAACTCCCAAAACAATGGTGCATTCACCCTGTGTTTCATACGTCACTCCTTACCCCGTACAGGGAAACGACTGCGCATGGGCCAAACTATGTGAAACCACCCCCTGATCTCGTAAATGGACAAGAGGAATTTGAGGTAGAGGCAATTCTAGCTCATAGGAAACGAGGCGCAGGCTACCATTACCTGGTTAAATGGAAAGGCTATGGATCAAATGACAATTCTTGGGAACCTGCTCGCAATCTTGCAAACACCACGGATATCCTATCAGAATACCAACAACGCCGGCACCTCTGAACCATGACTCGATACAGAAACCGCCATGTCTTGAAACAAAATTACCACTATACAAAACGGAACTGCTCAACACTCTCTCAATACACTATAGCTCTTAAAGAAAAGACCGTCTATACCCACATACAATACCTCCCCTTCCAACACGCTCCTAGGGCACCAAACCCACCAGGAAAACTCACCCGAACTGTGGCATTAGTCACACGATACTATCACATCCCTCGACTTGATCACTGTCACCAAAAGAACCCTTCAGGAACAACAGAGTTCCCTTGCAATGCCATCCAGAACTATCTTCCCAAGTACCATGACCTATGATTCGCAACCGACGATCTACCCGCCTATAATAAAGATCCACCCGCATACCAACTTCTAGCCATCAGAAATAGTGACGTTTATAAAAGTGCTCATGGAAGATTGCTATGCCCGGAAGAATATAAGCAGATGGATGAAATCACCAAACAGATACGGGGGTGTAGCGCACAAATCTGGTTAATTAGCCAAAGGATCAGAATACCAGGAAGGCCCCGCATTCTCATGGAAGACATCCTTGACGATCTTGATTATTTGTCTACTGCAATGGCAGAGGTAATAGCAGATATTATCAGGCGAATCAGAAGATTCTTAGTCACCCCAACAACGACACCAGGAATCAAACATTTAAATTCATTAACCAGGTTCATCGCAGAGGAACAAGAACTCCTCACTGACCCTGCAATCGAAGATCCACTAGATACAGAAAATTGGGATTCAGACACGGAAATCAGCAACCCAGAACACGTATAAATTTCCAGGTATCATCACCTAACGTCAACACTCACATCATACCAACATGTTCACCTTCTTCGCCCTCATTGCCTACTTCACCATCCTGGCCCTCCTCTCCTGCGCTCACTGGCGCATCGACGAAACCGCCGCTGCTCTCTCACCCTTCCTCGCCGTCCCGGACCTCCCGCTAGAGGTCTTCATCGAAAACACCACCATTGTCCACTTCGAAGACGATGATCTTCACGTTCACCCAGCCAATTTGCTTCCCCAGGTACACCCAGATGACCATCACCTTCCCCACTTTGCCCAATTCGTCAAACAGAACACAACGCTCACCGTCGTCGCCGACGCCCTGGCCGCCGCCACCTGCTCCATCACTAACCTCTCCTCCGCCACCGACAACCTCGCCGCCCTCACTCTTACCATTGACCCACACGAGATGACATACGAGGAACGCGACTCCTTTTTACGAAACGCACAAAATCTGCATCGCGCTGCAGAAACGCTCAAATGGAAGGTGGAGACTTCTACAAAAGAATTGGACAACGCCGTCAAGTGGGCCGAGTCCAGAACGGACCATGGCTGGACTACCTCTGGCTGGTAGAAGTCGGTGACTTCTCACATACAAAGGGGGTAATGTTACAATTCTCTTTTCCCTCTGTTAACAGATTACATTTACTTGTTACAAACCCATAGTTACGCCTTGGATGTTATCTCCTTCATAGCTACCTTCACCTTTCCTTTTCCAGATAGCTATGCTCTTTCCCCTTTAGTATCCATTGTTCTTTAAACATATATAAACCCCTCTCATGTACCGTAGTTCTTTAGTTCCAACTTAGTCGAGTCATATCCATAACTTGAATGCTCTTTTGCTCGTCGCCTCAACTGCTCTCCTCGCTCTCTCTCTAGCCTTCGTCATCGTCAGACTTAGTGCCTAGAACCCTCGTCCAGTGATTGGGAACAGACCGAGACTCTGTTTGTCGCTGTAGACTTGGACGCTGAACGACGTTGTGGACATCGACCGTAACACATGCAATCAAATTTACTAAGTCCAATTGCATTGATTATGAACTGAGAACAACAAAGCTAAGGGATGAACCCGTTACAACGGGAAAAGATTGCTTGAGGCCCTGGCAGACTCCATGGATGGTGAGATGCATATGGGAACAACCCATTGGTCAAGCCCTTCAATCTCTTCGATCCTGGAGTCACGACTCTAGGATGGAGGAGGTAACGGCAGATCTGGTACAGAGTCTGAATAGCACAACGGAAATACAAGCGGCCTGGTACTTGAACCACTTAAGGAATAAACCTAAGCAGGTGATAGGAACCGGGAAAAGACAGCTGAACGTACCCATGACGGTTACTGATGTCACAATGGGACAGTCCGTTACGATATCGGCTCTGTTGGACTCGGGGTGCACGGGTTTGTGCGTTAACAGGAATTTCGTGAAGCGGAATAATCTCAACACGAGAAAACTCCCCCATCCAATTCCTGTTTACAACGCCAACGGTTCAGAAAATGTCGATGGGCATTTGTCAGAGATGGTGCAGTTGAAAGTAAAAATCAACATGCACAAGGAGACTTGGGAGTTCGGTGTTTCGAACCTTGGAAAGACGGATCTGTTCCTAGGGCATGACTGGTTAAGATTCCACAACCCAGATGTTGATTGGAGTAAGAATGTACTCCGATTCAGTTGCTGCCCAGGCACATGCTATCCAGATTCGAAAACCCAGGAGCCCGAGGACAAAGATGCTGAGGAGGAGCAGGAAATAGGTGGCATGCATTGGGACAAAGGGGATCGGCTGTTGACGGTACAAAGGGAAGATGTGGACTCGGAATGGATCAGGGCTTATGAGTCTACAGCAACCAAAATTGCTGCAGAAAATAAGATTACCTGGACCCTGGAGGAAGTTGTACCTGAACACTACCTAGGTTACTGGAAGGTCTTCGAGAAACAGACCTTTGATGAACTACCACCATGACGACCCTGGGATCATGCAATTGAATTGGTACCTGGTGCCAAGATGTTAGATTGCAAGATCTATCCTTTAAGCCGTGTGGAGCAGGAGGAACTCGAGAAGTTCCTCATGGACAATTTGGAGATGGGACGCATCCAATCAAGCAAGTCGGCAATGGCGTCGCCCTTCTTCTTTGTTAAAAAGAAAGACAGATCACTTTGGCCGGTGCAGGATTATTGCAAGCTCAATGAGATGACCATTAAGAACCAGTATCCATTACCACTTATCTCGGAGCTCGTGGACAAACTGTCACATGCGAAAGTTTTCTCTAAAATGGACATTTGGTGAGGGTATAATAATGTCCATATCAAAGAGGGTGATGAGTACAAGGCGGCTTGCCGGACCAATCGGGGGCTCTTTGAACCATTGGTCATGTTCTTTGGACTTACCAACTCCCCGGCGACATTTCAAACCATGATGAATGACATTTTCAGGGAGGAAATCGCGGAGGGATGGGTAGTAATTTACATGGATGACATTCTGGTGTTCTCTAAAGATCAAAAGAGTCACACAGTTCATGTAAACCGGATCTTGGCCAAGCTGCAAGAGCACAAGCTGTCGCTGAAGCCTGAGAAGTGCTGGTTTGACAAGTCCACCATTGAGTTCTTGGGATTGATCATTTCCCATGATTCAATCAGTATGGATAAAGCCAAGGTCCAGGCCATTGTGGACTGGCCTGTTCCTACTTGCAAGAAACACGTTCAACAGTTTCTTGGATTTGTTAATTTCTACCAGCGCTTTGTGAAGGGCTTTGCTTCTATCTCAAAGCCGCTGACCCTGCTTACGGGTAACAATGAGTGGCAGTGGAACCCAGAACAGCAACAGGCATTTGATGGCCTCAAACAATGCATTGCAGAAGAAGTGGTGTTGGCCATTCCCGCCAACGAGGGTCAGTTTTGGGTTGAAACTGATGCGTCCGATTTTGCCATTGGTGGCATCCTCTCTCAACAACAAACGGATGGCCTGTGGCGACCTGTGGCTTTTATTTCTAAATCTCTTAATCCTGCGGAACACAATTATGAGATCTATGATAAGGAAATGTTGGCAGTCATGCATGCCTTTTACGAATGGTCTCATTATCTGAAAGGCACTGCTATTCCAGTCGAGGTCTTGACGGACCACCAGAACCTCACGTACTTCCGGAAACTGCAGAACATCAACCGCCGTCAGGCATGTTGGGTTTTGGATTTGCAGGAGTTCAATTTTGTCATTAGGCATCGCTTGGGCAAGTCCAACAGTAAGGCTGATCTTCTGTCCTGGAGGACAGACCATAAGGGGGGGGAGATTGACAATGAAGGCATCATCCTTCTGAAGCGTGCAAGGTCGGGGTATTCAATACCTTGTCAAATGGAAAGGTTTTCCCGTCGAAGAGTCTACCCGGGAACCACTTAAGAATTTAGAGAACGTGGGCAAGGCAATTCAGGAGTTTCACCAGAAACATCCCAATGCCCCTGCTTCTCGGAGACTGCCTAGGGACGCCTTTCAGCGGTATCAAAATCATACCAGTACATCTGTTCCAAAACGGTTGTTCGGCTGGGAAGACGGCAAATTCGAACATGACTACCGGGAACGCCTGGAGCGCAAATGGCGCAAGTGGAAAGGTGATCGTGCGGCCCTTTATGCTCTCCCGGATGACAACCCCGACGTGGTTTGTGTGGAACCAAACCCTTAAGAGGGGGGTAATGTTACGATTCGACGGTTTCACGTCACAACGAGTGACATGTGTGATGGACAGGCACCCATGGCAAGCGCCCTGGCTTATATCAGCAGGGCATGTGGTTAAGGGGAGGCGGACATGAGGGGACCATGAGGCGAGGGGTATATAGTAGTAGTAGGAGCCTGAGAACCCCCAGGCTCTTGATAGTCACTGTTGTAGACAGTCCTACAGAGTTTCTTGTTTTTTCTCTTCTTTGTTCCTCTGGTTGTGCGACTTGGTCTACCGACCTTGTAACACCGAGCCCAGCCATACAGCCCAAGAGATCTGTGGAATGAGGGTCGTCAGTAGAAATAGAAGAGTCCCAAAATGATGAATGTAGATTAAAGTCGCCCTGAACAACTGCCAAACAAGGGACTGCAGCCGCGGAGCACAGCAAGGCATCACGGGAGGTCCAGGAGGCCGGGTTGCGATAAACGTTGATGAAGGACTGGGTAAAACCGTCCGCAAGTCGAGTGAGGGAGAAAAGCAGGATATTGGCATCGGAGAAAGTGGTGGTGTCCACCGCCAGGTGAAAGACGTCAGTGACACGCTGCTGGTGGACGTAGGCGCTGACTTGTGATGACCGGTCGATGCAAGGGCCTTCAACCAGTAGCCATGCAGGATGACGGGGCCTCCGTGGACTGGGATGCCTTGAGGGCGTGAGTGGTGGGGTGCATGCCGGATAAGCAGCCAGGGGAACTCCTGTATGAAGATGATATCAACGTCAGTTTGATGTAAGTCCAGAATAGCTGAGAGGGATTGGGAGGAGGCATGACAATTATAAAACAAATATCTAAAAGTGTGAGCAAAACTGATCATGGAAGGGGGAGAGTAGGTCCTTGGTATTTGACGTATTCTAAGGGATTGTCTGCAATGTCTGGGTCAGGTAGTTCAGTAATGAAACCAGTAGGTACAGGGGCAATAACAGTAGCAGGGACAGACCGAGAGGAGACGGGAAGGCCCTTCTTCAAGATCCACTTGTGGAGGGCGTGAACTTCCTTCACGAGCGCGCCATTGCATTGTTTTTCAGAATGCGACTGATACAAGGACTTGATTCTGTCTGGGTTTAACTTCTGGAGTGCAAATGGGCAAGCGGCATCAGAAGCGGTATGGAAGGGGTCTTTCTGGCCCACGCAGTTGACACATAATTGGATGTCACACAGAATGCCCGTGGACGTACAAGGGACACAGTAATGTGTGTGTTGCGTCGTAGGGTGGTGGAGGGCACAGTGGGCGCATGTGGCCTCGGAGGACCAACACTGTAGACTTGAGTGGCCCCATCGACAGCATGTCGCACACTGAGCCACCGCATTCTTGAAGATCCATTTGAAGCATTTAAATGGACGTTGTTGCAGTCGGACAATGGTGCCCTGGAGAGTGGAAGCGTTAGCTGAAGACAGGAAATTGCGGACCTCGACGACAATCGTGCCCAAGGCACTGAGCACTGTCTGGCCATGGGCCTTGACCCAGCGCAGCTGGCCGTATATCTGAGCCGATGCCCAAGCCTTATGGAGCCTGAGGTCTTGAAGGATGTCACTGGGGGAGTAAGGGGAGCCATCACTCTTTCTGGTAGGGACAGCACAGAACTTTAGGCACGAAGTGGTTGGATGGTTGAGAACATCATCGGTGCTAAGTGGGGTATGACACAAGTCACTGAGCGCATTGATAAGGCACTGAGATTGAGACACCGTGATAGTCTTGGCGCAAGTAATAACCAGAGAGTCTCACATAGACCAAAAAGCCGAGATCAAAGAGTTGACGTCGGCCTGTTCGAAGGCCCTAGAAAACTCCAGACAACCTCTGACTGCCAGGAGGAGGACACCAAGGAGGCGGGATGGGTCATCTTTCGGAAAGACCATGCCAGAGACAGTGGGTGGAGGGCGGAACAAGAGGTCGTGCACTTTGGCTTGGGGTTGGGAGGTGATGTCAATCCCGCCGGTGAGGGCCTCGGGGCCGCAGAGCGGGCAGCGGAGGCATATGATACGGGCATCTGCTTGGACTGTGCCTTTGGGATATCTGCAACAAGCATAGAGGCCAGGAGGGCGGCATCGCGAAGAGGCATAGATTGTGACTTAGCTAAAGTCTGGGCCAAGTCCAGGGTCTCCTCCAGAGAGGCTGGAGGAGCAGAGTGAGCCGGGGGGGCACCAGAGGGCTTAAGGGCCTGGTGGCCAGGAGAAGGGCGCGGACCTGGTGGTTTGGGCAATGGGCGGGGGGCAATGCGAAGAGTGGGCCCAACGATAGTGTCAGCAGTGGCAGTTGGTGTGGCCAGAGCAGTAAGAGCTTGGATGGGCAGACGGGCGCATTCTCCCGCAGGTAGCCGTCCAGTGGCAGTGAGGCATAGTTGGGCAACAAAGGAGGCCGAGGGGATAGAGGAGCCCAAGGTGGGAGCGTGGCCAATAACATCTGCAACCGAGGCATGGTCAGTCAAGATTTTGTGTTTCACCTGTTCTGAAAAAGGAGCGTCAGCAAGATGGACTTTGTGGGAAATTAGGGGGGAAATATAGTCAGTAAATAGTAAGTCCATAAAGGCAGCCGAGATGGTAAAATGAGACGACATAGCGGTGCGTTGGAACTTGGCCTGCAAACCCTCCAAGAGGGTAGTGGCATCGGCTTTGAGATCTGTCTTCAAAGTTGCTTGAGCTTTTGAGGAGACCCCTCCATCCCTGGAGGCAACTGGGGGAGCGACGGCAAGCAGGGTATCCGGTGCGGCAAGGAGGCAGCAATGATGAATGTAATTGTATCATGGGAGGTGGTAGGGAACCAGAGAAGAGTGGTCGATACTGCTGTGGAGCCGTAACCAGGCAGCACACACCGCGCGGCCCAGTGGAAAAGTGCATAGCCACGCAGGCGCGGCCGGGGGAATACTGACTGGCCTTGTAGTCGGACCAGCGGGGGTAGAGTCTATTGCCATAGCATTGGGTGGGGAGCCCTTGGAAGGAGCTCAGGGGATGTTCGGCTGTGCACCCACTTCCTGGGGTAACGGGTGAATGGCGGGTCAGCTTGGTGTATTCACCAAGCGTCCAGGCGTCATGTCCCGGGGCAGGCCCTGTCATACGCGGCGTTCCCCGGGTGCTCCTACCACCCCTGGGGTGGCAGTCACTAATGAACGGGGTGCATCTGAAGCTAGAGGGGGTGTTGGGGTAAGGGCCAATCAAGAACGCTTGGGTGGGCAAGTGGGGGCCGGGGCTGCAATAGGAAGGTCAGCAGGAGTAGCAGAAGGAGTAGCAGAGGCAGGTAGGTGTTTGGAGGAGGACGGGGGGGTGGTGAGGGGGCAACGAATAGTAAGGTCGGAATCATGGGGTGGGTCAGTAACAATATCGTGCGGGGAGGAGGTGGAGGAAGCAGCACGGGAGGGAGGACGGGACACGGGAGTCAGGTCAAGGGGGGGAGTGCGGGAGAGGAACTCGTCCTCGAGGCAAGACATGATGATGGAAGACAAAGCATGAGGAGAAGAGGGAGGGGCGTAAAGTAAATGGTCATAGAAAGTGTGGGCACAGCCCATAGAGCCCTGCAGGGCAACGTGAGAGGGACATAGCCCAGTGTGAGGGCATAAGAGGGGGCCAGAGCCATCAAAACAGAACTTGTGACGATTGCATGAGAGGCAGAGAGACGGGTCGAAACATGGCAAAGTAGTCATGAGAGCCTGGAAAGACATGTTGGTGCGGGTGCCACAAGCGGCATTCAAAGCAGCCCAGACCTGACCCGCAGGAGAAGAAGACCTGGGGTCCTGTGAATCAAAAACTTGAATTGTCAGTGAGCAAGGGAAAGCCTGGAGGAGGGCGGCCACATCACGGCCGCAAACAGCAGGAGCAGGGGGTGGCAGTGTAGAAGTCGGGGAGAGCCCAGGGGCATGAATGGAATGAGCCACCCCTTTGGCGCTGTGGCGAGACGGGGGACACGAAAATACCAGGGACCAGTGAGACGGGGTGGAAGGCAACAGGAAATCCATGGCGCATGAGTCCAGGGCACGGAGGGCAGTGGTGGGATTTGTAAAGATAGCAGCCACATGGGAGCAGGCAGGCAAGTCTCGCGGTTTGGAGCACACGAGGCACCAACCCACGTGGACACAGTCCCCCCCAAATTGCATGAGGGAGCAGCGTGGGCAAGGTCGGACAAGGTGTCAACGTGCAGTCTGGAGGAGATCTGAAACGGGGAGGCCAGAAAGGGGGCCCTCAGAGAAGGCAGAGGCTAAAGCCTCGAAACAGGGAGCTAAGGAGGGGGAGGAAGAGGAAGAAGGGGGGGGGGGGGGGTTGATGAGCCATAGCCGCAGTGGGCGGCGGGGAGGTAGGGGAATGCTTGGGAGGCAGGGGGAAAACAGGGCGGAGCAGAGGCTCAATGCAAAGAGAGGGGGGGAAGAACACTTCACAAGGGGTAGGCACTGGGACAGTACAGACACTGAGCTCAGAAACACAACCAACTCGTGGGAAAACCTGAGATGGTGGTGGTAAGAGGTCAAGAAGCGATGTGACCCTGCATTTCACTGAAATAATTGGAAGAGGGTAACAGGTAGATAATCATGTGTTTGGGTGCATGTAGGATGTCTCATTTGCACATCTCATCATCCAGCCAGGCTGGACAACTTTGATGACCCTGCCTTACTGAAGTTTTAATGACATACCACACAAAGGAAAGGCTTCAGACAGTGAACTGTATAGTTTTGAATTGATGGCACACAGCAGTTCAATGGCAAATAGCAAACAGCAAACAGCAGCTCAATGGCAAATGGCAAACAGCACACATGGCAGCTCAATGGCAAATGGTGCAAGGCAGCTTAACAACAATCTGTGTGTTGACTGTGCATGTCTACAGGCTAAGGCTGAAATATTTGGAAATAACATTTCATCCAGCCAGGCCAGATGGCTTTGATGACCCTGCATTACTGAAATTTTCCAACAACATGCCACACTTGCAAAGTGATGAAGGAAAGGCTTCCAGAAAACAAAACAAGTGGCAAAGACAAAAAGCTGCTCATCATGCTTGTCAAGCTGCCAGTGGGCAACCACCAGGTCAGTGGTAAAGTCAGTATTATTAACGCAAATAGTAAAGACTTGTCAAGCTGACTGGCTTGTCACTGGCAGGCTCACTATACATATGAAACAAAAGCCATCTGGTCAGTGATGACTTAGTATTACTAACTTGAAGGGTAACACAAATATTGTAGGCTGGAGACAAGGCAAGTAATCATTGGAGGCCAGGGCAAGATGCTATCTAATCAGAAAACCAATGCACATTATAGCCAAGCATGCAGCAGAATGTAAAACTTATGAGCTTATCAGTCAATTGTATCATTTAGTAACTGAGCAGTGCTTAACAGATGAAGTCCAACCAGCATGTTTTCCTAGAGAAATCAAAGACAGGTGCATATGTCCAGAACACGATCAAAAAGAAATATCCTGTAAATCCAGAAGTCATGCCTGACATGCATGTACTGGGAAACATACATGTCATATGCCCACCTTACATCAAAATTCCCTGTCCATCACAGACTTGGATACCAGGCTTTATTTTATGAATGTGTACATCTGTCATGCAACACCCACCACCCTTCCTCCTCAGAATCTTTGGGAATGTCATCAACATGGCCCAAATGCTACATATCAGGGAGCGGGGGGATAAGTTTGTGCTGACAGGTGTGCAACCATGCCTCCAGGATGATCTGGCAAGATCTGAAAATATGGCATTCCACTTTGGAGTGTGGTGACAATCACAAACCCATCCTCACATCACTGCTGACAGCCATACCAAGCATCTTGACCAACAGGAAGCTAGTGATCATTTTCTACATGCAATTTGTGACATTGTGGCACCAAAAATTAGAATTAGAATGTATTTGAACTATTATGCTAAAGAGTTGTGGCTAAAACAGCAAAAGTAAGTCATATTTTTAATGCAGAATAGAGTTCATTATCAATTAATGATGACCAGAATACCAGATTTTCTCAAACACTATCCTGAAATTTGTCAACACAATGCCCTGAATTTTGAGGGTGCTTTTACTGCTGTTGCAGTAAAGGTTGGATCTGGAGAAAAATGACAGGGGTGACCATTCCATAACATGGGTACGTTTAGGTGGCTGGGAGGGTGCATATTTTATTGTGCCCCAATTGAATCTCAAAGTCCCCATTAAGCCAGGGGGGTGACTGGACTTGAGTGCAAAACACCCGGCCCATTTTTGCACACCAGTGATATCTAAAGCCTACCATGTTCACTTGTATGAATGTATTTAAAGATGTGAATGATTTATAGAAGAAAGTATATGAATGTATTTAAAGATGTGAATGATTTATAGAAGAAAGTATTTAAAGATGTGAATGATTTATAGAAGAAAGTATATGAATATTTAAAGATGTGAATGATTTATAGAAGAAAGTATACATTAATGCTCAATTATTTGCAGCCTGTTGCTACTTGAAATTTTTTTTTTTTTTTCAGCATAACCCCCCCTATGTCAGGGTCACATATATCATAGATACCTACAAAATACAGATAGAGCAATTCTAATACCTTAAGCAATTACCACTGGAGGATGAATCACATACATTAGTGGTGGCACCAAGTCATGATTTGGTGAAACCTGTACCCAGCATCTGGTATATATATATGTCTGAATCCACAATTGCCACCAGCAATGAGGGCATAGCCCCACTCAAATAAATCAGCCCCCATATTCAATACAGACTGTTGGTCTGACAATAAACCTGTAAAATCGTGAGCAATAACTGCCCCTGGATGAAACATGCACATCATGTGTCAGCACTTCAGCAGTGGCCACAACTGGAGCACCAAAACAGCACAAGTCATGATTTGGCAAAACCTGTACCCAGCATCTGGTATATACAGCAATGCAGTCTCTGAATCCACAATTGCCACCAGAGAAGAGGGCATAGCCCCACACAAATCATAAGCTTGGCCAAATTGGCCTGTGGTGCAGATGATGTTTTCTGCAAAATGATGTTTTCTGTGACATGTGTCACATGACAGCATTTTAGGGTTTGGGGTTTATTTGGAAAGTGCATCAAGCACAGGAAAAATCTCCAGAAGAGGAAGGTAGCACTTGAAGAACAAGAGCAGTTGTCACAACTGTCACCCTTGTTTAAGCTAATAGCCTCTTCAGCTTCAAGTTGCCAGGTAAGCTTACTAATAATGTTCCCAGGGCATTGATTGGTGGAAAATCCCTGTGTAGTGATGAAGCCTTTAACAAATAAGATAATCAGTTACCTAAGCAGATAAGATAATCAGTTACCTAAGCAGATAAGATAACGCGATTACATAAGTGGATAATGCCATTACATAAGCAAATAATAATGCCATTACATAAGCCACTTTTTTTCAAGACCTGTGGCTTACATAAGCATTTTCCACACTCTTTTGTCATGGCATGACCAGTCACATGTACAACACTTAGCAAGCAGCTTACCTAACTGTGACCCTTGCCCATTGTGGAGGCAACACAAGTCACAATTAGCTAAAAGTGAGGTTAACTGGCATGAAAAAATACCAGAAAAATCAGGAAAAATCAGAGAAAAAAATTCCTGACTGCACAACAACACTGTGGAAGATTCTAGATTCTCATAGGGAACATACAAGTTGTTCCTACCACTCAGAGAACTGTGTTCTCTAAGTGGCAGTAATAAACAAGGCATCTAGTGCCTCAATGTCAATGTTAGGACTAATCCTTGACACAATCACAAACTTCAGAGAAGATAGATTGATTGAGACAAAGCTAAGACACAATAGTCTGTAACCTACAAGGAGGAAACAATCTAGAGTCATAAGGACTCCTACCTACAGAATGCACACCTTATATACCTGAGTTGCTGGTCTGTGCGCACAGTCTGCGCAGCCACTAAGGCTATGCACATGCAGCAACAAGACCCAGACCCATCTCCCAGACCTGTCCAGACTCACCCAGACTCCCAGCCCCTTCCTGCAAATGCTGTTTCACCCAATATCCCCTAATGGCCTTGATTGTATAGCCACCCTGGGTTATATAATCCTCCTGCCATATCTGGATAGGGGTCCCATGCCATATGCTCGCATCCTGTTGTACATCCGTAGGCCTCTGAATAAAATAGAGAAAAATACAGAAAAAGTCTGTATCATAACATGACCTCCTCCTCAAGACTTCACATCCCAGGAAGTCATGCATTGGTCTGCCTAGGGGAATCAAGCGTGGGTTTAACCAGCCTACCATGCTCAAGGTCTCTTGAGAACACCCCTTCTGTGTCGGGTTCAGCATAGATGAGTTTGCAGTTGCCTTTCCACCATTGCCAATTCTGTTTTCATTTGTTGAGGTAGTCATGCTCAAATTTGCTATCTTCCCAACTGAACAACCGCTTGGGAGCCTTTGTATCCATGTAGTTATGCCAGTTTTTAAACCATAAGTCCATGGATGCCAATTGCTGAGGTGCACTTGGGTTTTGCCTGTGGAACTTCTGAACCTCTTTTTTAGCATTAGCGAGGTTTTCTGCTGGTTCCCATGTTGATTCCTCCACAGGATAGTTTTTCCATTTGACCAAGTACTCCAGTCTACCACTGTTTTGCCTGCTGACTCTGCTGTCTATGACCTCTTCAACCTCATACTTGTCATCCTCTGATTCCTCCACCATCTGTGCCTCTTTTATCAGGAACCCCCCGGCATGACACCTAGGAGCCCCAACAGAGAACTGAGGAGAGGAGAGGAGAGGAGGGATGAAACCCAAGAGAACTTGACTGAGGACTCTGGGTGTTACAATCTTCTTTTCCCTTTGTTAACGGACTACATTTACTTGTTACAAACCCATAGTTACGATTGGACATTATCTCCTTTAATAGCTACCTTCACCTTTCCTTTCCTAGATAGCTATGCTCTTTCCCCTTTAGTTTCTATTGTTCTCTCAGTATATATAAACCCCTCTCATGTACCGTAGTTCTTTAGTTCCAACTTAGTCGAATCTTATCCACAACTTGAACACTCTTTTGCTCGTCGCCTCAACCGCTCTCCTCGCTCTCTCTCTCTAGCCTTCGTCATCGTCAGACTTAGTGCCTAGAACCCTTGTCCAGTGATTGGGAACAGACCAAGACTCTGTTTGTCACTGTAGACTTGGCCGCTGTGTTACGGTTGATGTCCACAACGTCGTTCAGTGTCCAAGTCTACAGCAACAAACAGAGTCTTGGTCTGTTCCCAATCACTGGACGAGGGTTCTAGGCACTAAGTCTGACAATGACGAAGGCTAGAGAGAGAGCGAGGAGAGCGGTTGAGGCGACGAGCAAAAGAGTGTTCAAGTTATGGATAAGATTCGACTAAGTTGGAACTAAGGAACTACGGTACATGAGCAGGGTTTATATACGTTGAGAGAACAATAGGAATATAAGGGGAAAGAGCATAGCTATCTGAGAAAGGAAAGGTGAAGGTAGCTATTAAAGGAGATAACGTCCAAGCGTAACTATGGGTTTGTAACAATTGAAATGTAGTCTATTGACAAGGGAAAAGAGAATTGTAACATTACCCCCTTTGTATGCTAGAAGTCACCGACTTCTACCAGCCTGAAGTCGTCCAACTGTGGTCCGTTCTGGACTCTGCCCATTTGACAGCATTGTCCAACTCTTTTGTGGAGGTCTCCACCGTCCATTTGAGTGCTTCCGCGGCGTGATGCAGATTCTGGGTGTTCCGCAGGAATGAATCGCGTTCCTCATAAGTCATTTCATGAGGGTCGATGGTGAGGGTGAGCGCGGCGAGGTTGTCGGTGGCGGAGGAGAGGTTAGTGATGGAGCAGGTGGCGGCGGCAAGGGCGTTGGCAATGACGGTGAGCGTGGTGTTCCATTTGACAAATTGGGCAAAATGAGGGAGGTGGTGGTCGTCAGGGTGTATCTGGGGAAGCAGGGCGGCTGGATGGGTATGTAAGTCGTCATCCTCAAAGTGAACGACAGTGGTGTTTTCAATGAAGACCTCGAGTGGGAGGTCTGGGACGGCGAGGAAAGGTGAAAAGGCAGCGGTTTCGTCGATGCGCCAGTGGGCGCAGGAGAGAAGTGCCAAGGCGATGAAGTAGGCGGCGAGGGCAAAGAAGGTGAACATGGTGGTATAATGTGACTAATGGCGTTAAGTGGTGATATCTGGAGATTTTTATACATGTTCCAGGTCACTGATTTCCATGTCGGAGCCCCAATTTTCTGTGTTCAATGGGTCTTCGATTGCAGGGTCAGTGAGGAGGTCTCGTTCTTCCCTGATGAACCTGGTTAATGAATTCAAATGTTCAATCCCTGGTGTTGTTGTCGGTGTAACTAGGAATCTTCTGATTCACCTAATAATATTCGCTATTACCTGAGCCATTGCAGTAGACAAATAATCAAGTTCATCAAGGATGTCTTCCATGAGAATGTGAGGCCTTCCTGGTATTCTGATTCCTCGGCTGATTAACCAGATCTGTGCGCTACACTCCCGTGTCTGTTTGGTGATTTCATCCATTTGTTTATATTCTTCTGGGCAAAGCAATCTTCCATGAGCGCTTTTATAAACATCACTGCTTTTGATGGCTAAAAGTTGGTAGGCAGGTGGATCTTTATTGTAGGGAGGTAGATCGTTGGTCGAAAATTGTAGATCGTGGTACTTGGGAAGATAATTCTGGGCATCATTGCAGGGGAATTCCGTTATCCCTGAAGGATTCTTTTGGTGACGGTGATCAAGTCGAGGGGTGTGATAGTATCGTGTGACTAACACCATAGTTCGGGTAAATTTTCCTGGCGGGGTCAGTGCTCTAAGAGCATGTTGGAAGGGGAGGTATTGTATGTGGGTATAGACGGTTTTTTCTTTGAGAGCTATAGTGTATCGAGAGAGTGTTGAGCAGTTCCGTTTTGTATAGTGGTAATTTTGTTTCAAGACGTGGCAGTTTCTATATCACGTCATGGTTCAGAGGTGTTGGCGTTGTTGATATTCTGATAGGATATCAGTGGCGTTTGCAAGATTGCAAGCAGGTTCCCAAGAGTTATCATTTGATCTGTAGCCTTTCCATTTAACTAGGTAATGGTAGCCTGCGCCTCGTTTCCTGTGGGCTAGAATTGCCTCTACCTCGAATTCCTCTTGTCCATTTACGAGATCAGGGGGTGGTTTCATATAATTCGGGCTGTGCGCAGTCATTTCCCTGTACGGGGTAAGGAGTGACGCATGAAACACAGGGTGAATGCGCCATTGTTTTGGGAGTTTCAATTTGTACGTTACTGGTCCCATCACTTGTTTGATCTCGAAGGGTCCTTCTTGTTTTGGTGCTAGCTTTCTGGATTGATATGGTATGTGAAGGTTTCGGTTCTCAAGCCATACTTTGGTACCCTTTTCAAATTGTATTGCTTTGTCTTTACGTCGTCTTGCCACTAGTTGTCTTGCTAGTTCATGTGCTGCTAGCACTTCTTCTCTGGCTTTCCTTAAGAACTGAAGGTGCTCCTCTGCTGCTGGTGTGGTCATTGGTGTAGTAGCTGTGGGAAGCGCAACAGGGTCCGTCCCATACATTAGTCTGAATGGAGAAGTTTTGATCGTGTCGTGATGTCGGTTATTGTGAGCAAACTCAGCTATTGGGAGAAGCGGTTTCCATAGATGCGGTTCATTGGAACAGAACATTCGGAGATAGACTTCTAGTTCCTGGTTGACTCGTTCTGTTTCCCCATCAGTCTGAGGATGATAGGCTGTGCTCATTCTGTGGTTGATTCCTAGTGCTTTTCGTATTTCTTGAAATACTTTTGTGGAGAACTGTGGTCCTCGATCTGAAATTAAGACATCTGGTAGGCCAAACCATTTGAAAATTTCGGAGATATAGAGTTCTGCTGTGCCTAAAGCATCGATTGTCTTCTTGCAAGGTGTGAAAATTACCCCCTTTGTAAGACCGTGGTCCACCGTGACCAGGATCGAGTCAAAACTATCAGAAAGGGGTAGGTCGGTAATGAAATCAAGGGTTACTTGTTGAAATGGGCGGGTTGCTTTTGACAGACGCTTCCTAACTAAAAACCCTCGTTTTCGAATTCGTTTAAGAGGGCATTCTTCTCCTCAGTAGACATTGCTGAAAAGATGGCTCTAATTTTCTTTGCTGGTTCATCTTCTTCCTTCTGTTGTTCCTCAGTGACGGAACGGACAGCCTTATTCTGGTAAGAAGACCTGGATGAAGACGCATCATTGCGTTTCGGGCAGTTTCTGGAGATGTGTCCCTGTGTTCCACATCTGAAACACTTGCCAGTCTTTCGGTATTCCTCTTTTTGATCATCTGTCAATCGGCCAGGGATCGTGGTATTTATAGCTCTGATTGTTCCAGATCGGTTGTTATTGTTTCGATTGAAACGTGTTCCAGATCCATCATTGGTTCTCCTGTTCCCTTGTCCTGTCATGTCCCAAGCGTTATGGTGATCTTCAGCCTTATCATAGGCTTCTTGCATCGTCTTGATCTTTCTTTGGTCCTGTAAGATTGTCCGAGCGAGTTCTAAAGGTAATCCTTTGACGAATGCCTGCAGTTGAGCGGGTATCCCTGTGAGTCCAGAGGTTCCTATGTCCATGCGAAATTTTCTGATGTATTTTGGGACTGAAACGCCATTTCCAACTCTTAATTTGGATAGATTGTTCAGGGCTCGAAGGGCACTGTTGACTTCTCCCCAGTCATTGATGAAACGTGTTTCAAATGCTTCATAGTTGCTCCATTTGAACACGGCTGTGGTACTGCCTCTATTGTCATTCAGTTCGCTTCGGATAATCGTTTTCCAGTCGTCTAATTCTGGTCCCATGCACGCAAGCGCATATCTCACTTTCTTCTCATCTTTCCCTTCATAGTTCTGTTCATTGAGGGTAAAGTAATCCTCAAGCTGTCCTAAAAATGACCTTGCTTCGATTCGTTTGTCTGTGAAAGGTCGTATAGGCTGCGGTTTGATATCTCCTTTAGAGCTAGCACTGGTTTCAGACGCCATTCTTGGTTCAGGAGTAATCGGTGATTCGGGGTTGATCGGTGGTTCAGGGGTTGGGGTTCTGGTGATCGGTTTCGGTTCTGGAGTAGGGGTTCTACTCGGGGCTCTGGTTTTCGGAGATGGGGGTGGTCTTTGTTTTGAGTAATCTGTATCAAACGGGTTTTCCTCAAGCTTGGCTTGTTCAATTCGTAGTAATTCCTCCCACTCTGCTAAAAGGCTAGTTGTGATTCCGTGTCGGTTGCTGTCTCTAAAGAATCTTCTATAGAGAGTCCTTCCTGGGTCGTTCTCTGGTTCCTTGACAAGGTAGAGCAGTTCTCCTTGTATTTCACTACCCCAGTCTAGGTAGATTTGATCGGGTAAATCGAATTCAGATACTCCTGAGTAGAAGTCCCCTGAAAAGTATTCGTTTGGGACTGGTTCATTTCGTTTCCATCCTTCTGTAACAAAGTACCAGGTTCGTTGGTAGAGAAAAACTTCTCGTTGTTCAAGGTAGTATTTCCCCTTATAGGTGACGGATCCGTTCGGGGGTCATTCCTGAGAGCTTCGAGTCTCAATGGTGTCGGCTAGGGATGATACCCTGAGCTAGTCCTGAGTTCCAACTTATGTTACGGTCGATGTCCACAATGTCATTCAGCGTCCAAGTCTACAGCAACAAACAGAGTCTTGGTCTGTTCCCAATCACTGGACGAGGGTTCTAGGCACTAAGTCTGACAATGACGAAGGCTAGAGAGAGAGCGAGGAGAGCGGTTGAGGTGATGAGCAAAAGAGTGTTCAAGTTATGGATAAGATTCGACTAAGTTGGAACTAAGGAACTACGGTACATGAGCAGGGTTTATATACGTTGAGAGAACAATAGGAATATAAGGGGAAAGAGCATAGCTATCTGAGAAAGGAAAGGTGAAGGTAGCTATTAAAGGAGATAACGTCCAAGCGTAACTATGGGTTTGTAACAATTGAAATGTAGTCTATTGACAAGGGAAAAGAGAATTGTAACATTTATTGACAAGGGAAAAGAGAATTGTAACATCGACCATAACATAAGTTGGAACTCAGGACCAGCTCAGGGTATCACCCCTAGCCGACACCATTGAGACCCGCAGCTCTCAGGAACAACCCCCGAACGGATCCATCACCTATAAGGGGAAATACTACCTTGGACGATGAGAAGTTTTTCTCTACCAACGAACCTGGTACTTTGTTACAGAAGGACGGAAACGAAACGAACCAGTCCCAGACAAATATTTTTCAGGAGACTTCTACTCAGGAGCCTTTGAATTCGACTTACCCGATCAAATCTACCTAGACTGGGGTAGTGAAATACAAGGAGAACCGCTCTACCTTGTTAAGGAACCAGAAAAGGAACCAGGAAGGACCCTCTATAGGAAATTCTTTAGTGAAAGTGACCGACACAGAATCACAGCTAGCCTTTTAGCAGAGTGGGAGGAATTACTACGAATTGAACAAGCCAAGCTTGAGGAAAACCCATTTGATACAGATTACTCGAAACAAGGACCACTCCCATCTCCGAAACCCAGAACCCCGAGTAGAACACCTACTCCAGAACCGAAACCGATCACCAGAACACCAACCCCCGAACCACCGATCACCCCTGAACCAAGAATGGTGTCTGAAACCAGTGCTAGCTCTAAAGGAGATATCAAACCGCAGCCTATACGACCCTTTACAGGCAAACGAATCGAAGCAAGGTCATTTTTAGGACAGCTTGAGGACTACTTCACCCTCAACGAACAGAACTATGAAGGAAAAAATGAGAAGAAAGTCAGATATGTGCTTGCATGCATGGGACCAGAACTAGATGACTGGAAAACTATTATCCGAAGCAAATTGAATGACAACAGAAGCAGTACCACAGCCACGTTCAGATGGAACAACTATGAAGCATTTGAAACATGTTTCATCAATGACTGGGGAGAAGTCAACAGTGCCCTTCGAGCCCTGAACAATCTATCCAAATTAAGAGTTGGAAACGGTGTTTCAGTCCCAGAATACATTAGAAAATTTCGCATGGACATAGGAACCTCTGGGCTCACTGGAATACCCGCCCAGTTACAGGCATTTGTCAAAGGATTACCTTTAGAACTTGCTAGGACAATCTTACAGGACCAAAGGAAGATCAAGACGATGCAAGAAGCCTATGATAAGGCTGAGGATCCCCATAATGCCTGGGACATGACAGGACAGGGAAACAGGAGAACCACTGAAGGATCTGGAACGCGTTTCAATTGAAACAACAATCGATCCGGAGCAATCAGAGCTATAAATACCACAACTCCTAGCCGATTGACAGATGATCAAAAGGAGGAATACCGAAAGACTGGCAAGTGTTTCAGATGTGGAACACAGTGACACATCTCCAGGAACTGCCCAAAACGCAATGATGCATCTTCATCCAGGTCTTCTTACCAGAATAAGGCTGTCCGTTCCGTCACTGAGGAACAACAGAAGGAAGAAGATGAACCAGCAAAGAAAATTAGAGCCATCTTTTCAGCAATGTCTACTGAAGAAAAGAATGCCCTCTTAAACGAATTCAAAAACAGGGGTTTTTAGTTAGGAAGCATCACTCAGCGGTTGGCCCTTCCTTATTATCGAGATCTGAACAGTTAGCGCTTGATTCTGTAATAGTATTATCCAACAATGACAAGCGCATTTCATTAACTATCAAATCGACCGATTTACCCGCTGGAACATCTGCCCTAATCAATTGTGGAGCAGAAGGAAACTTTGTAGACGAAGGAGCAGTGAGGGAGCTCAGGAAAGAATGACTTAAGAAACCAATGCAGCTAGCCCTTGACTCCCAACAATGGGGTGAGGATGACTATTGGATTAGAGTTAAAACATCGGCATCACAAGAACTAGAGCATAGGTTAAAGAAAGACGAACCATCCACCACTCTACCTACAGAATATGAGCAATGGCGCACCGTCTTTGACAAGAAGGCATCAGAACGCTTCCCATCCAGCCGACCATGGGATCACGCAATCAACACAAAGGAGGGTTTTGTCCCAAAAGCTAGTAAACTTTACCCTCTGTCGGTCAAGGAACAAGGACTGTTAGACGAATGAATTGATGAACAACTCAAGAAAGGATACATTAAACCATCTACATCACCGCAGGTGTCACCATTCTTCTTTGTAGCAAAGAAAGAAAGTGGAGCACTCCGACCCTGTCAGGATTACCGATACCTGAATGAATGGACTGTCAAAAACGCATATTCCCTTCCCCTGGTTTCTGATCTCATGACTAAATTACGAGGCGCTAAGTATTTCACCAAATTAGACCTCCGATGGGGATACAACAATGTTTGCATCAAGAAGGGAGACGAATGGAAAGCAGCCTTTATTACCAATCGAGGGCTCTACGAACCAACAGTAATGTTCTTTGGATTATGCAACTCGCTGTCAACCTTTCAAACTATGATGAATGAGTACTTTAGGGACATGATCAATGAAGGATGGCTGATCATTTACATGGACAACATGTTAATCTGTGCGGAAACACTAGAACAGCTGGAGGAGTGGACAAAATGAATTTCACAATGGCTACAAGATAACGATCTATTCCTGAAACTTGAAAAATGCAAGTTCGCCACACAGGAAGTCAAATTCCTAGGAATGATCATCACCCCTGGATGTATTCAGATGGACCCAATAAAGTTAGCAGGGATTGCTGATTGGCCAGTTCCTACCACAGTCAAACAAGTCCGATCATTCCTCGGATTTGGGAACTTTTACTGATGTTTCATTGGAAATTTCGCTGCCATCGCTAAACCACTTACCGACCTCACTAAGAAAACGGAACCATTTGACTGGACCATTGAATGAAACAATGCTTTTGAAATTCTGAAGAAATGGTTTGCATCTATGCCGGTATTATTAATGCCAGACCCTGCTTGACCCTTTATCCTTCAAACCGATGCATTGAATAAGGCAATAGGAGCAGTCTTGAAACAAGCAGATGAAACAGGATCTCTACATCCCTGCGGATTTATCTCACATGCATTAACACAAACAGAACAGAATTGTTACAGTCAATGTCCACAACATTGTTCAGCGTCCAAGTCTACAGCGACAAACAGAGTCTCGGTCTGTTCCCAGTCACTGGACAAGGATTCTAGGCACTAAGTCTGGCGATGACGAAGGCTAGAGAGAGAGTGAGGAGAGCGGTTGAGGCGACAAGCAAAAGATCATTCAAGTTATGGATAAGATTTGACTAAGTTGGAACTAAAGAACTATGGTACATGAGAGGGGTTTATATACGCTGAGAGAACAATAGAAACTAAAGGGGAAAGAGCATAGCTATCTAGGAAAGGAAAGGTGAAGGTAGCTATAAAGGGAGATAACATCCAAGTGTAACTATGAGGGTGTAACAAGTAAATGTAGTCCGTTAACAAAGGGAAAAGAGAACTGTAACATTACCCCCTTTGTATGCGAGAAGTCACCGACTTCTACCAGCCAGAAGTTGTCCAACCATGATCCGTTCTAGACTCAGCCCATTTGACAGCGTTGTCTAGTTCTTTTGTTGATGTCTCCACCTTCCACTTGAGATCTTCGGCACCTCTATGCAGGTTTTGTGCGTTTCGTAGGAAGGAGTCGCGTTCCTCATAGGTCATCTCGTGTGGGTCGATGGTAAGAGTGAGGGCGGCAAGGTTATCGGTGGCAGAGGAGAGGTTTGTGATGGAGCAGGTGGCGGCGGCGAGGGCGTCAGCGACGACGGTGAGCATGGTGTTCCTTTTGACAAATTGAGCGAAATGGGGAAGGTGGTGGTCGTCTGGATACACCTGGGGAAGGAGGTCTGCTGGGTGGACGTGCAGGTCGTCGTCCTCGAAGTGGACAATAGTGGTATTTTCAATGAAGACCTCGAGAGGGAGGTCTGGGATAGCGAGGAAGGGTGAGAAAGCAGCGGCGGTTTCGTCAATGCGCCAATGGGCGCAGGAGAGGAGAGCCAGGGCAATGAAGTAGGTGGTGAGGGCAAAGAAGGTGAACATGTCGGTATAATGTGATTATTGTCATTAGGTGATGATACCTGGAGAATTTATACGTGTTCCAGATCGCTGATTTCCATGTCGGAGTCCCAACTTTTTGTATCCAGTGGGTCTTTGATTGCAGGGTCAGTGAGGAGTTCTCGTTCTTCTGTGATGAACCTGGTTAATGAATTTAAATGTTCAATTCCTGGTGTCGTTGTTGGGGTGACTAAGAGTCTTCTGATTCTCCTGATGATGTCTGCTATTACCTCTCTTAGCGCAGTAGACAAATATTCGAGCTCATCAAGGATGTCCTCTATGAGAATGTGAGGCCTTCCTGGTATTCTGATTCTTCGGTTGATTAACCAAATTTGTGTGCTACACTCTCGTATCTGTTTAGTGATCTCGTCCATCTGCTTATATTCTTCTGGACATAGCAGTCTTCCATGAGTGCTTTCGTAAACATTACTGCTTCGGATAGCTAGAAGTTGATAGGCGGGTGGATCCTCATTATAGACAGGTAGATCATCAGTTGAGAATCGTAGATCATGGTACTTGGGAAGATAGTTCTGAATATCATTGCAGGGGAACTCTGTCATTCCTGAAGGGTTTTTTCGGTGATGGTGATCAAGTTGAGGGGTGCGGTAGTATCGTGTGACTAATGCCACAGTTCGGGTGAGTTTTCCCGACAGGTTCAGTTCTCTAGGAGCGTGTTGGAAGGGGAGATATTGTATGCGGGTGTAGACGGTTTTTTCTTTAAGAGCTATAGTGTATCGAGAGAGTGTTGAGCAGTTCCGTTTTGTATAGTGGTAGTTTTGTTTCAAGACGTGGCGGTTTCTGTATCAAGTCATGGTTCAGAGGTGTTGGTGTTGTTGGTATTCTGATAGGATGTCAGTGGCATTTGCAAGATTGCAAGCGGGTTCCCAAGAGTTATTGTTCAATCTGTAGCCTTTCCATTTAACTAGGTAATGGTAGCCTGCGCCTCGCTTCCTGTGGGCTAGAATTGCCTCTACCTCGAATTCCTCTTGTCCATTTATGAGATCAGGGGGTGGTTTCACATAGTTCAGGCCGTGTGCAGTCGTTTCTCTATATGGGGTAAGGAGTGATGTATGAAACACAGGGTGAATGCGCCATTGTTTTGGGAGTTTCAATTTGTACGTTACTGGTCCCATCACTTGTTCAATTTCAAAGGGTCCTTCTTGTTTTGGTGCTAGCTTCCTGGACTGATATGGTATGTGAAGATTTCGGTTCTCAAGCCATACTTTGGTGCCCTTTTCGAGTCGTATTGCTTTGTCCTTGCGTCATCTTGCTATTAATTGTCTTGCTAGTTCATGTGCTGCTAGCGCTTCTTCTCTGGCCTTCCTTAGTAACTGAAGGCGTTCTTCTGCTGCTGGTGTGGTCATTCGTGTAGTAGCTGTGGCAAGCGCAACAGGGTCCGTCCCATACATTAGTCTGAATGGGGAAGTTTTGATCATGTCATGATGTCGATTGTTGTGAGCAAACTCGGCTATTGGGAGAAGCGGTTTCCATAGATGTGGTTCATTGGAGCAGAACATTCGAAGGTAGACTTCTAATTCCTGGTTGACTTGTTCTGTTTCTCCATCAGTCTGTGGATGATAGGCTGTGCTCATTCTATGGTCGATTCCTAATGCTTTTCATATTTCCTGAAATACTTTTGCGGAGAATTGTGGTCCTCGATCCGAGATCAAAACGTCGGGTAGGCCAAACCATTTGAAAATTTCAGAGACGTAAAGTTCCGCAGTGCCTAGTGCGTCGATTGTCTTCTTGCAAGGTGTGAAAATTACCCCCTTTGTAAGGCCATGGTCCACCGTGACCAGGATCAAGTCAAGCCATCAGAAAGGGGTAGATCAGTGATGAAATCAAGGGTTACTTGTTGAAAAGGACGGGTTGATTTTGACGGAATTGGGTGAAGGGCAGATACATTTGGGTGCGTATTAATCTTCATTTGTTGACAGAGGGCGCATCCTTCAATCCATTCCCTGACATGTTTGAACATTCTGGGCCACCAGTAGTCACGTTTAAGGAGTTCAAGGGTCTTTAATCGTCCAGGGTGACCTGATGATCGTGCTTCGTGCGTTTCCTTAATCAATTTGGTTTGTAATCCGTCTTGGTCAGGGATGTAGGTCTTGCCGAGGTAGTGAACAATGCCATTGGTATAAGACCAATCCTGTATGTTCGATTTGATTGGTGGGGCATGGTGCGTGGTGATAACCTCAATTAGAATATGTCCGAAATCATCTTTTGACATTGCTCTTTGAATTTCTGTGACTAGATCTTCTGCAATAAGACGAATAAATCAATCCTCTGGTAGGACTACAATGTCTTCTTGTAATTCACTGTTTCCCATATGATCAGGATGTCGGGATAGGGCATCTGCTTCAAACAGTTTTGTGCCAGGGATGTGCTCAATGCGTAGGTCAAATTCTGATAGTAGGGATGACCATCTAGCTTGTCTGGGCGTTAAGCGTTGGGCGGTTTGATAGTAGGACAGATTCTTGTGGTCACAGTGGATTATAGTGGTGTGGGGTGATCCATGTAGTAAATGTCGCCAGGCCATCAATCCTTTGATAATTGCCAAGAGTTCCTGATCGTAGATCTGGTAATTCTGTTCCGTTTGTGTTAATGCGTGTGAGATAAATCCGCAGGGATGTAGAGATCCTGTTTCATCTGCTTGTTTCAAGACTGCTCCTATTGCCTTATTCGATGCATCAGTTTGAAGGATAAAGGGTCGAGTAGGATCTGGCATTAATAATACCAGCATAGATGCAAATCATTTCTTCAGAATTTCAAAAGCATTGTTTCGCTCAATAGTCCAGTCAAATGGTTCTGTTTTCTTAGTGAGGTCGGTAAGTGGCTTAGCGATGGCAGCGAAATTTCCAATGAAACATCAGTAAAAGTTCCCAAATCCGAGGAATGATCAGACTTGTTTAACTGTGGTAGGAACTGGCCAATCGGCGATCCCTGCTAACTTTATTGGGTCCATCTGAATGCATCCAGGGGTGATGATCATTCCTAGAAATTCAACTTCCTGCGTGGCAAACTTGCATTTTTCAAGTTTCAGGAATAGATCGTTATCTTGTAACCGTTGTAAAATTTGTTTTGTCCGCTCCTCCAGCTGTTCTAGTGTTTCCGCACAGATTAACATGTTGTCCATGTAAATGATCAGCCATCCTTCATTGATCATGTCCCTAAAGTACTCGTTCATCATAGTTTGAAAGGTTGACAGCGAGTTGCATAATCCAAAGAACATTACTGTTGGTTCATAGAGCCCTCGATTGGTAATAAAGGCTGCTTTCCATTCATCTCCCTTCTTGATTCGAACATTGTTGTATCCCCATCGGAGGTCTAGTTTGGTAAAATACTTGGCGCCTCGTAATTTAGTCATGAGATCGGAAACAAGGGGAAGGGGATATGCGTTTTTGACGGTCCATTCATTCAGATATCGATAATCCTGACAGGGTCGGAGTGCTCCACTTTCTTTCTTTGCTACAAAGAAGAATGGTGACACCTGTGGTGATGTAGATGGTTTAATGTATCCTTTCTTGAGTTGTTCATCAATCCATTTGTCTAACAGTCCTTGTTCTTTGACCGATAGAGGGTAAAGTTTACTAGCTTTTGGGACAAAACCCTCCTTTGTGTTGATTGTGTGATCCCACAGTCGACTGGATGGGAAGCGTTCTGATGCCTTTTTGTCAAAGATGGTGCGCCATTGCTCATATTCTGTAGGTAGAGTGGTGGATGGTTCGTCTTTATTTAACCTATGCTCTAGTTCTTGTGATGCCGATGTTTTAACTCTAATCCAATAGTCATCCTCACCCCATTGCTGGGAGTCAAGGGCTAGCTGCCAGATTGCTTTTGGCGACGTGTCCAGGTCTCCCATTTTCAGAGATTTCTCTCGCCAGTTGATGATCGGGTTATTTTCTTCTAACCAGGGTATTCCTAGAATCATTCGTTGATCACCTAGCTTAGTGATCCAGAACCAATTGATAAACTGCTGTCCCTCAATCATGTAGCATATTTTGGTCCGATGTGTGATCATTCCTTTCGCATTTACTGTTCCATCTGCGTTTCTGACTTTGATTGGTTTCTTAAGTTGTTCTTTTCTGAGCTCTTTCACTGCTCCCTCATCTACGAAGTTTCCTTCTGCTCCACAATTGATTAGGGCAGATGTTCCAGCGGGTAAATCGGTTGATTTGATAGTTAACGAAATGCGCTTGTCATTGTTGGATAATACTATTACAGAATCAAGTGCTAACTGTTCAGATCTCGATAATAAGGAAGGGCCAACCGCTGAGTGACGCTTCCTAACTAAAAACCCTCGTTTTCGAATTTGTTTAAGAGGGCATTCTTCTCTTCAGTAGACATTGCTGAAAAGATTGCTCCAATTTTCTTTGCTGGTTCGTCTTCTTCCTTCTGTTGTTCCTCAGTGACAGAACGGACAGCCTTATTCTGATAAGAAGACCTGGATGAAGACGCATCATTGCGTTTTGGGCAGTTCCTGGAGATGTGTCACTGTGTTCCACATCTGAAACACTTGCCAGTCTTTCAGTATTCCTCTTTTTGATCATCAGTCAATCGGCTAGGAGTTGTGGTATTTATAGCTCTGATTGCTCCGGATCGGTTGTTGAAACGTGTTCCAGACCCATCAGTGGTTCTCCTGTTTCCCTGTCCTGTCATGTCCCAAGCGTTATGGTGATCCTCAGCCTTATCATAGGCTTCTTGCATCGTCTTGATCTTCCTTTGGTCCTGTAAGATTGTTCTAGCAAGTTCTAATGGTAACCCTTTGACGAATGCCTGCAACTGAGCGGGTATTCCAGTGAGTCCAGAGGTTCCTATATCCATGCGAAATTTTTTGATGTACTCTGGGACTGAAACACCATTTCCAACTCTTAATTTGGATAGATTGTTCAGGGCTAGCACTGGTTTCAGATGCCATTCTTGGTTCAGGAGTGATCGGTGGTTCGGGGTTAATCGGTGGTTCAGGGGTTGGTGTTCTGGTGATTGGTTTCGGTTCTGGAGTAGGGGTTCTACTTGGAGTTCTGGGTTTCGGAGATGGGGGTGGTCCCTGTTTCGAGTAATCTGTATCAAACGGGTTTTCCTCAAGCTTGGCTTGTTCAATTCATAGTAATTCCTCCCACTCTGCTAAAAGGCTAGCTGTGATTCCGTGTCAGTTGCTTCCACTAAAGAATTTCCTATAGAGGGTCCTTCCTGGTTTGTTTTCTGGTTCCTTAACAAGGTAGAGCGGTTCTCCTTGTACTTCACTACCCCAGTCTAGGTAGATTTGATTGGGTAAATCGAATTCAAAGGCTCCTGAGTAGAAGTCTCCTGAAAAATATTTGTCTGGGACTGGTTCGTTTCGTTTCCGTCCTTCTGTAACAAAATACCAGGTTCGTTGATAGAGAAAAACTTCTCGTCGTCCAAGGTAGGTTTTCCCCTTATAGGTGACGGATCTGTTCGGGGGTCGTTCCTGAGAGCTGCGGGTCTCAATGGTGTCGGCTAGGGGTGATACCCTGAGCTGGTCCTGAGTTCCAACTTATGTTACGGTCGATGTCCACAACGTTGTTCAGCGTCCAAGTCTACAGTGACAAACAGAGTCTCGGTCTGTTCCCAGTCACTGGACAAGGATTCTAGGCACTAAGTCTGGCGATGACGAAGGCTAGAGAGAGAGTGAGGAGAGCGGTTGAGGCGACAAGCAAAAGATTGTTCAAGTTATGGATAAGATTTGACTAAGTTGGAACTAAAGAACTACGGTACATGAGAGGGGTTTATATACGCTGAGAGAACAATAAAACCTAAAGGGGAAAGAGCATAGCTATCTAGGAAAGGAAAGGTGAAGGTAGCTATAAAGGGAGATAACGTCCAAGCGTAACTATGAGGGTGTAACAAGTAAATGTAGTCCATTAACAAAGGGAAAAGAGAACTGTAACAAGAATTACCAGATCTATGATCGAGAACTCTTGGCAATTATCAAAGGATTGATGACCTGGTGACATTTACTACACGAATCACCCCACACCACTATAGTTCACTGTGACCACAAGAATCTGTCCTATTATTGAACCGCCCAACGTTTAACGCCCAGACAAGCTAGATGGTCATCCCTACTATCAGAATTTGACCTGCGCATTGAGCACATCCCTGGCACAAAAATGTTTGAAGCAGATGCCCTATCCCGACGCCCTGATCACATGGGAAACAGTGAATTACAAGAAGACATTGTAGTCCTACTATTGCAGAAGAAAGGGGGTAATTTTCACACCTTGCAAGAAGACAATCGATGCACTAGGCACTGCGGAACTTTACGTATCCAAAATTTTCAAACGGTTTGGCCTACCTGACATTTTAATCTCGGATCGAGGACCACAGTTCTCCACAAAAGTATTCCAGGAAATACGAAAAGCACTAGGAATTGACCATAGAATGAGCACAGCCTATCATCCTCAAACCAACGGAGAAACAGAACGAGTCAACCAGGAACTAGAAGTCTACCTCCGAATGTTCTGCTCCAATGAACCACATCTATGGAAACTGCTTCTCCCAATAGCCGAGTTTGCTCACAATAACCGACATCATGACACAATCAAAACTTCCCCATTCAGACTAATGTATGGGACGGACCCTGTTGCGCTTCCCACAGCTACTACACGAATGACCACACCAGCAGCAGAGGAGCGCCTTCAGTTCCTAAGGAAGGCCAGAGAAGAAGCGCTAGCAGCACATGAACTAGCAAGACAACTAGTGGCAAGACGACGCAAGGACAAAGCAATGCGATTCAAAAAAGGCACCAAAGTGTGGCTTGAGAACAGAAATCTTCACATACCAAATCAGTCCAGAAAGCTAGCACCAAAACGAGAAGGACCCTTTGAAATTGAACAAGTGATGGGACCAGTAACGTACAAATTGAAACTCCCGAAACAATGGTGCATTTACCCTGTGTTTCATACATCACTCCTTACCCCGTATAGAGAAACGACTGCACACGGCCCGAACTATGTGAAACCACCCCCTGATCTTGTAAATGGACAAGAGGAATTCGAGGTAGAGGCAATTCTAGCTCACAGAAAGCGAGGCGCAGGCCACCATTACCTAGTTAAATGGAAAGGCTACAGATCGAACGATAATTCTTGGGAACCCGCTCGCAATCTTGCAAACACCATTGATATCCTATCGGAATATTAACAACGCCGACACCTCTGAACCATGACTCAATACAGAAACCGCCGTGTTTTGAAACAAAATTACCACTATACAAAACGGAACTGCTCAATACTCTCTCGATACACTATAGCTCTTAAAGAAAAGACCGTCTACACCCACATACAATACCTCCCCTTCAGACATGCTCCTAGAGCATCGAACCCATCAGGGAAACTCACCCGAACTGTGGCGTTGGTCACACAATACTACCGCATCCCTCGACTTGATCACTGTCACCAAAAGAACCCTTCTGGAACAACAGAGTTCCCCTGCAATGCCATCCAGAACTACCTTCCCAAGTACCATGACCTACAATTCTCAACCGACAATCTACCTGCCTATAATAAGGATCCACCTGCCTACCAACTTCTAGCCATCCGAAGCAGTAACATTTATGAAAGTGCTCATGGAAGACTGCTATGTCCGGAAGAATATAAGCAGATGGATGAGATCACTAAACAGATACAGAGTGTAGTGCACAAATTTGGTTAATCAACCAAAGAATCAGAATACCAGGAAGGCCTTGCATTCTCATAGAAGATATCCTTGATGAACTTCAGTATTTGTCTACCGCACTAGGAGAGGTAATAGCGGACATCGTCAGGAGGATCAGAAGATTCTTAGTCACCCCAACAACGACACCAGGAATCCAACATCTAGATTCGCTAACCAGGTTCATCACAGAAGAACGAGAACTCCTTACCGACCCTGCAATCGAAGATCCACTACACATAGAAAGTTCAGAATCGGACATGGAAATTAGCGATCTGGAATAACGTATAAATTCTTCAAGTATCACCACTTAGCACCCAACCCACATCATAACAAGAAACCATGTTCACCTTCTTTGCCCTCGCTGCCTACTTCATCGCCTTGGCACTCCTCTCCTGCACTCACTGGCGCATCGACGAAACCGCTGCCACCTTCTCGCCCTTCCTCGCCGTCCCAGACCTCCCACTTGAGGTCTTCATTGAAAACACCACTGTCGTCCATTTCGACGATGACGATTTACATATCCATCCTGCTGTCCTGCTCCCCCAAGTATACCCTGACGACCACCATCTTCCCCACTTTGCCCAGTTCATCAGATGAAACACCACACTCACCGTTGTCGCGGATGCCCTTACCGCCGCCACCTGTTCCATAACCAATCTATCCTCTGCCACCGATAACCTTGCTGCCCTCACTCTTACCATCAACCCACACGAGATGACCTATGAGGAATGCAATTCTTTCCTATGGAACACACAAAATCTGCATAGAGCTGCTGAAGCTCTCAAGTGGAAGGTGGAAACATTGACAAAAGAACTAGATAACGCTGTCAAATGGGCTGAGTCTAGGACGGATCACGGTTGGACTACTTCTGGATGGTAGAAGTCGGTGACTTCTCACATACAAAGGGGGGTAATGTTACAATCTTCTTTTCCCTTTGTTAACGGACTACATTTACTTGTTACAAACCCATAGTTACGATTGGACGTTATCTCCTTTAATAGCTACCTTCACCTTTCCTTTCCTAGATAGCTATGCTCTTTCCCCTTTAGTTTCTATTGTCCTCTCAGTATATATAAACCCCTCTCATGTACCGTAGTTCTTTAGTTCCAACTTAGTCGAATCTTATCCATAACTTGAATGCTCTTTTGCTCATCGCCTCAACCGCTCTCCTCGCTCTCTCTCTCTAGCCTTCATCATCATCAGACTTAGTGCCTAGAACCCTTGTCCAGTGATTGGGAACAGACCGAGACTCTGTTTGTCGCTGTAGACTTGGCCGCTGAACGACATTGTGGACATTGACCATAACACTGGGTGCTAGATTGCACTCCTTATATACTACGACAGGTGGTCTGTGCACTACCCTAAGCCCTATTCTAATTATAGTACTTGTATGAGTAAGACAACTGCACATGTAGTAATGGTAATGAGTCATCAGCACCATACTCCAGTATCTTATCTACTTGTTTTTATCTAAGCACCAAGTGATAGATGCCTGCTTAGTCATCATGCGGTTATATAATATGAAGAAAATAAATAAAAAATGAAAATGACTTAGTGAAAAAGCTGAAGCTTTTCAGTCGGTCATGACAGTACCCCCTTTTTAAGATTTGGCTTCCAGACAAATTTAGACTTCTTTGTCATCCTTTAGCGCATCGTGCTCTATCACAGATGGTTCCTCTACTTCCTCAATGATGGGTGAGAGTGGGCGGGATGGTGGTGTGAGGTCTTTAATTGTTTCAGTGCAAGGCACTATATCATGCAATTGACGTAGGCACATGTTACATTGACATGGCCCTTCCATGTCTCCTGGCTCGGTAAGGGTGTCTAAGCCCTTCCTTCCTTTCCATTTTTGCCAGTTTTGTTCCCATTTTGCAGCTGGTGTTACTGCATTAACATCAATTTTGGACACTATTTTGTCTGAGGATTGTGTGAAGTTTTCATAGGGTCTGAAAGTCAACCTATCAAAGGTTGCTTTGTCAAGCCTTCTGATTGCTCCAGGGTTTCTATCATAAAAGTTTTTTCTTTTTCCTTTTTGCATTTTGTAGGTTGTCCAATGGTTCCCAGGAGTTATGTTCGGCAGTGTATCCTTTCCACCTAACCAAGTACTCCATTTTATTCCTTTTTAATCTTACATCTATTATCTCCTCTACCTCATATTCTTTCTCACCGTCTATTTCAATTGGTGGTGGAGGTTGCGCTTTTTGCCCTCTCATTGGTCATTTCCAAGGGCGGATTTGTGAGACATTTACCACGGGATGGATTTGTTGGGAGAAGGGTAGGTCTAATTCTACTGCATTGGGTGACACTATTTTCTTGATTGGGTATGGCCCAATCCATCTTTCCACCAATTTCCTAGTTGGCAGGCCTGTCAACCTTAAATCTTTGGTTGACAGCCATACTTTGTCTCCAACTTTGTACTCTGGTGCATCTGATCTGTGTCTGTCTGCATACAGCTTCATATCACCCTGTGATTTTAACAAGGCTGCCTGAGTTTCCTCATGAATTTCCTTCATTTTCTGAGCAAACTCTGATGCTGCTGGGTGACTTCCTTCTCTCCTTGGCTCGATTCCCATCCTGGGGTGTTTGCCATAGTTGACAAAGAATGGAGTCTGTTTGGTGGATGCCTGAATTTTGTTATTGTAGCTAAATTTGGCAATGGCTAACCATCCAGACCACGTTTCTTGTCTATGAAAATTCTCAGGTACTGTTCTAAGTCCTGATTCATTCATTCTGTTTGTCCATCCATTTGTGGATGGAATGCTGTGGACAAATCTGTACTGATGCCCAACATCTGGTTCAGTTCCTTCATCATTTGTGTGGCGAACTGTGGACTGTGACCAGAGATTATAGACTCGGGGAGTCCATGAAGTTTCCAAACATGGTCCCTGAATAATGTGGCCAGTCCTTGAGCCAAAGTTTCCTCTGATGTAGGAATGAAATGCGCCATTTTGGACATCCTATCACATACTACCAAAATTGCATTGTATCCATGAGACTCTGGTAATTTTGTGATGAAATCTGCCGAAATGTGTGTCCATGGCTGAGCTGGTGCCGAGTTTGGCATTAACTTTCCAGCTGGTGGCTCAGGGAAGTTCTTATTTCGCTGGCATTTGTCACACCCACTGACATATTTTTTAATGAATCTGGTGATTCCAGGCCACCAGTAATTTCTTGTGATGAGTTCAATCGTCTTCCACTGTCCTCCATGTCCAGCGATGAGCGTGTCATGGTGTTAGCGGACTGTCTCCATCTGCAACTTCTCATTCTTAGGTACATAGACTTTTCCTTGCCAGAGGATAAGTCCTTGTTCCATCTCCCATTCTCGAGCATTTAGTGTTTTACCACCAGCCTTTTTCATTGCTTCCACTGCTTTTACTACTGCTTCATCCCGTGCTTCAGAATGTCGAATTTTATTCAAGAGTTCCTTTTCTGAGCTGTGAATGAATACGTGTCCATGATGTAGTGCAGCGATTCTGAACAAGTCTGGTTTGAGGAGTGTGACGTCCTTGTTGTCATCATCCACCCCCTTTTTATGGTCTGGCCTTCTGGACAGAGAATCGGCCTTTCCCATGGTAACACCAGCTTTATGGTGCAATACAAAATTAAATTGACTGAGGTACAAAGCCCATCTGGCCTGTCTGCAATTCAACTTTTTTGCACTCATAAAGTACTCGAGGTTCTTGTGATCAGTCCATATCTCGAATCATTTATGTGCTCCTTCCAAGTAATGACACCATGTTTCCAGGCAACGCATAATGCCTAGCATTTCTTTGTCATGTATGTTGTAATTGCGCTCGGTATTGTTGAGCAACTTTGATAGATAGGCCACAGGCCTCCATTTGTCATCCTTGCAAAGCATAGATAAAATGCCACCTGTAGCGTAATCTGATGCATCTGACTCTACCCTGAACTTCCTATCTGAATCTGGAGCAACTAGCAAGGGTTGCTCCGTAAATATTTTTTTTAGGCTTTTGAAAGCCTTTTCCTGGACCTCTGTCCATTCCCATGTTTTTTCTTTTCTGACCAGATCGTGCAATGGTCGTGCGATTTTTGCGAAGTCTTGTATGAAGTGCCTATAGTAATTGGCAAGGCCCAGGAACCTTTGTACATCTTTGACACATGAAGGTGTTGGCCAGCTAATGATAGCTTCAACCTTTTTGGTGTCCATTTGAATTCCTTTGGGTCCAAGGACCACCCGTAGGAATTCAACTTCTTCTACGCACCATATGCATTTTTCTGGTTTTACATACAAATCATTTTCTTCCAATTGTTGCAAGACTTGTTGTACAATTGCGTCATGCTCCTCTTTTGTTTTAGTAAAGATGAGTATGTCATCAATGTACACAATGACTTTTCCTGCGTTGATCATATCGCAGAAAATGTCATTCATCATTGCTTGGAAGGTGGCTGGTGAATTGGTCAGCCCGAAGAACATTACTACCGGTTTGAAAGAACCTTCGGGGGTAGTGAATGCAGCTTTCCATTCATTGCCTTCCTTGATCCGTATGTTATTATAACCCCACCTAAGATCTAGCTTAGTGAAGTATTTAGCGCTTCCTGCTTGGTCCACGAGCTCCGATATAAGTGGTAATGGATAATTATTTTTAACCGTCCATTTGTTCAGGTATTGGTAGTCCTGAACCATTTGCTTCTTTCTGTCTTTTTTGCTTACAAAGAAGACGGGTGATGTTTGTGGTGATTTCAAGGGTCAGATATACCCTTTTTCCAACTGGTCATCCACAAAGTTCCACACTTCTTGAAGCTCATCTGGGGATAGGGGGTAAACTTTCCCTTTCTAGGGCTGATAGCCGGGTTTGGTATCTATTGCATGATCCCAAGGTTTCCTAGCTGGCATACGCTCTGATGCTCCTTTCTTGAAGATTTTAAGGTATTGATGGTATTGTTTGGGTACCATCTCTTTCGCTGTGAGTTTTGCCAACTCTCGTACATGTCTTATTGATCCGGTTTTTGGTCCTACAGCAGGGAACATTGGTAAGAATGGGTATTTATCCCCATACTTGTATTGACTTGGGTGTTTCATTTGTTCCATGTACGTGAGATGCTTCTCACTTTCCTCCTTTTCTTCGAGCCAGTGTGCAAAGTCTAACTCCTTTTCTTGTTCCCACAGATATTCCAGAACATGCCAGTGTTCCGCTGATCGGACCTTTTGCTCCCGCTTCTTGGTCCACTCCCTTTGCCTATGTCCACAGCTCCGTGGACAACGTGTCAATTTGACTTGACTGGTCTCCCAATTGATTTCAGGATTGTGTTTCCATAACCATGTTGACCCAATGATTACGTTGGTTTTTCCTAGCTCACATATCTCAAAAGTGGCTTGTTCTTTGTGCCCTTGATAGGATAGGAGGAGATCGACCTCATGTGTGATCATCCCCCCTTCATTGTTTGTTCTGTCCACATTTTGAACTTGGATGGGACATTCCAAGGGTATTAGTTTGAAGCCCATCCTTTTTGCATATGCTGCATGCATGAACAACCCTGTTGCTCCTGAATCAAGCAACGCAGTTTGCTGGGTTTGTTCATGTGTGTCCAACCTTTCCAACCCGATCTCCATCAAGATCTCGTCCTTCTGTCCTATTGACCTAACTAAAAATTCTTTTCCCCCTTTTTTCAATGCTCTCTTTGGACAAGCAGTTTCAGTGCTAAGTGCTATATCACACTGCTTTCCTTTTAAGTTCTTTTGTCCCTTTTTAGATACTTGTACTACTGTATTTGGTAATGAGGAATCAAGCACAGGTTTAGCTGCCCTGCTGCACTCCTTGGGAGTGACACTTTCAGTGCTGTGCGCTATATCAAGGTGTTTCACCTGGGAGTTCACCTCTTGCGGGAACATCTCAGAAGTCCTTGAGACTCCCAAGATTGTCCTCCTTCATTTCGTCAAACATCATCGTGCAAATATCGAGTCCTGATCTGCAGTTTCTGGAAATGTGTCCAATCTTGCTGCATTTGTAACATCTGAGTGGCAGTCTTTGATTTTGATCGACATCCATTGTGTTAGGGTCTGGCCAATTTGCTGTACTACTTGAACTCGTGGAGGCTCCAGCTCCCAATTGTCCCTGACTTGCTGATCGCAATCCAAATCTTTATCGGGGTTTGGGCTGGCCAGGGGTTACCGGCTTTGCTGTATCTGGGCCTTTGGATGCTCCTTCACTCCTATTGGCAGAGTTACTGGTCCGCAAGGAGTAGTATTTCTCCTTGGCTTTTGCCTGTCTCCACTGGCGATCCAATTTTACTGCCTTTTGGTACCATCCTTCAATGGTCTCAGGTACTTCATCGGCCTCCATGATCCTTTTTCGGAGTCTGGTATTCAAACTTTGTTTGAACTCTTCAATAAGAGCTCTCCCTAGGTATCCAGTGCCTTGTGATACCTTTTTGAATTTTTGCATGTGTTTCTCACACGTACTGGACCCTTGTGTCATGGTCCTCATCTCTGAGATCTTTGATGACTGCTCATCAGTGTCACTGAAATCCCTTCTGATCTGTCTGAACAATTGTTCTGCCGTTTGTGGAATCCCTTCCTCGTCATTGGCCATCTGCTCCAACAGATTGTCCTTCCAATCTGCAGCAAAGCCTTCCATCATGTACGAGATGATCAATAAGATCCGTTCCTCCTCGTCGGATTCCGGCATCTTCAATTGAATGTACAGTCTGCATGCATTAATGAAATTTGTCACTTCGGACATCTTTCTGGAGAAGACCGGGGGTTTGGCTACATCTATTCTAGATGCTCTGCCGTTACTGGTCCCAGGAATATTGAATACCATCCCTGGCGGTATATTAATGATATTGGCGGGTGGAGGAGTGTGTGCTGCTGCAGCCACGGCTTGTGCAGCATTTGTTTGCAGCTGTGTCAGCTGGTTTTGGAGGGCTTGGATGGTTGCAGCTTGCACATTAAGGAGATTCAGCAGTTCTGCTGATGTCATTTCTTGGGGCACCGCCATACTGTGATAGTGTGGCAGTGGTGATGTAGGTGATGGTGTAAGCGGGGGTGGTGGTGATGAAAACGGTGGTGCGGGTTCTCCGATGAAATCGGCATCGGAGTTGAAAAGTAGGTTAGGATTTAGAGTGGCTGGATTTGGTACTAGGATGGGAAACGGTGCTGCTTCCCACTGATGTGGTTCCTCTGTGATAGAGTTCGTGGAATGTGATGATGATGATGATGTTGATTCTCCTTCTGATGAACTAAAACCTGTGTTGTTTGGATCAAGATTGCCTGTGATGGTGTCCCAAAAAGTATTGTTATTGTGATCTCCTATCTTGTACGTAAAGGTGAGGGAGGTCTCGGCCTGTCACCTGCTTGGGAACGTAGATATGGAAACATGCACTCAGGGTCTACAACCACCCCTGCAGTGCTACAATGTATGATACTGACTACTAGTTTGATTTTAATTTGAAGAGTCTAACTAAACTGGGTCCAAACAGTTGTCCAGTTGCTGCTACACTGTACGGGTGCGGGCCTTTCTCAGAGATGCGTGGGCAAGTGCCAGCTATCTCCAAGGGGTAGGGTGAAAGGGTATTTACATAAACTAAAACTATAGCCTTCAGAGGCCTAGACCAGGGTAATTTAATGCACCAGGGGGCTGGTGAGGCTGGTCCCTGGATACGAATCACGTATCGTGTGATTAGTCTGGCACTGGTCTCCTGTGCACAGGTAACCCCATCGACTGGGTTAGGTCCTTCGGTTTGCATCAACCAGGAATGTAGCGCAAATCTAGTTTAGGGCTGCAATGCAGAGCCACGGGTGCACAGTTTTATAGGTTCTGGCAACTAATACCACAATTTTAATGTTGGTGTACAATGGTGTGATTCCCCTGGTTCTCTGCCACTTAAGCCTGTGGTCCGGCTATATCAAGCATTGGGGCTGCTAGAGAGGATAGTCGAGTTCTACTATCAGGAACCCCCCGGCATGATGCCTAGGAGCCCCAACAGAGGACTGAGGAGAGGAGAGGAGAGGAGGGATGAAACCCAAGAGAACTTGACTGAGGACTCTGGGTGCTAGATTGCACTCCTTATATACTATGACAGGTGGTCTGTGCACTACCCTAAGCCCTATACTAATTATAGTACTTGTATGAGTCAGATGACTGTGCATGTAGTAATGGTAATGAGTCATCAGCGCCATACTCTGGTATCTTATCTACTTGTTTTTATCTAAGCACCAAGCAATAGACGCCTGCTTAGTCATCATGTGGTTATATAATATGAAGAAAATAAATAAAAAATGAAAATGACTTAGTGAAAAAGCCGAAGCTTTTCAGTTGGTCATGACATCTTTGTGTTTGGCAGCCTTTTCAATTTGGTTGGGGAATTCCGGAGCACTATATGGTTTTAACAGCACTTTGTTGAAGACATTGTAGATCTTCCATGCTGCAGGAATCTTTAGCTGGTATGCAGACTCGCTGACCTTCTCAACCACCTCTAAGGGACCCAAAGTGTTGGCAAGTTTTCTGTACTGAGGTACACCTTATCACCAGGTTGATAATTTCGCGCCAGTGCCCTGTGAGCATCCCACCGCTTTTTCATTGTTTCAGCAGTTTTTTTTGATTGCTGTTTTAGCCTTGGCATGCACATCCTCAATTTCCTTGACAAGCTCTTCCATTACCATGGTTTTCGGCTGGTATAGCGGGTTCATCCCCTTGTTCAGATGTCTTCCATAGTTCATGAAAAATGGTGAAAATCCAGTGGACAAATGTACACGGTTGTTATGGCAAAATTGAGCCACTGCAAGCCAATCACTCCAATTATCCTGCTGATGATTGACAAACATTGTCAGGAATTCCTTGACTTCCTGATTAATGCATTCCGTCTGTCCATCAGTTTGCAGATGATAAGCTGTGGATCTGTTGGCCTGTATTCCTAGGATTCCATACAGATCATCCATGAACTTAGAGACAAATTGTGGTCCTTGATCACTGATAACCTTCTTTGGCAAACCATGTTCCAGAAGATGTTGTCCCTGAATAAAACCGCTACCCCTTGTGATGTAATTGATGATGTTGTCGGAAGAAAGTATGCCTTTTTTGTAAACCAATCTACTATGACCATAATCATGTTGTTGCCCTTCGAGTCTGGCAGTGGTTCAATCAAGTCTACCGAGATTACTTCCCATGGTATGTCAGGGATTTCATTTGGAATTAACAGTGCTGCCCTTGGCTGTCGGTTTGGCTTCGCCTTTTGACATGTTTCACATCCTTGTATAAAGTGCTCGATGTCCTTTTGCATTTGTGGCCACCAAAAGTTATGGGTGAGACTTTCTACAGTCTTGGCTACCCCTGAATGCCCCCAGGAATGGTGAATTTGAATCAAGTTGCCCCTGATCCACATGTCCGCTGGTATGTAAATCTGACCCTTCCATTCAACCAATCCTTTCTTGGTTTTAAAGTCAGGGTCTTGCTGTTCAGGGCCTTGTCAAACCTGAATTTCCCATTGCCGAGCTGAGACCTTCTGAATCGCTTTAATGATGTCTTCAATTGCCCGATCATCATTGTAGACCCTTACAAACAAATGATCCTTCAGGAGTATCTCATTTTGTCCCTTTTCATGCCCCGCCCTTCTCAACAGTAGATCTGCTTTCAAGTTAGACTTTTCGGACCAATGTAATGACAAAATTGAACTCCTGCAAGTCTGTGACCCATCATGCCTGTCGTCTATTTAAGTTCTGCAGTTTTCAGAAGTATGTGAGGTTTTGATGATCCATTAAAACCTCAATCTGTTCCTTTGCACCTTTAAGGTAGTGAGACCATTCATAAAATGCATGCATGACTGCAAGCATTTCCTTGTCATAGATCTTGTAATTTTGCTCTGCCTCATTTAATGACTTTGAAATAAAAGCCACAGGTCTCCATGTGCCATCCTTGCTCTGCTGGGACAAAATTCCACTGATTGCAAAATCAGATGCATCTACTTTGACATGAAATTGACTGTCATCATCGGGAATTTTGAGGATTACCTCCCTTGCCACAAGGTCTTTCAGTCCCTGAAAGGCCAAAGTCTGCTGGTCTGTCCAATTCCATTCAACCTTGCCTGTAAGACCTGTCAAGGGTTTCACAGTTTTGGCAAATCCTGGCACAAAATGCCGATGAAAGTTAATGAAACCCAAGAACTGCTGAAGTTCATGTTTGCATGTAGGGATCGGCCAATCAACCACAGCCTGCACTTTACCCTTTTCCATTTGGATAGAATCTTGACTGATGACTAGTCCCAGGAAATCAATCTGAGGCTGATCAAACCAACATTTCTCTGGTTTTAATGACAACTTGTGATTCTCCAGTTTTGCTAGGATGCAATTAACATGCGTTGTGTGTGTGTCCTGTGACTGAGAGAACACCAAGATATCATCCATATAAATGACAACCCATCCCTCAGCGATCTCTTGTCTAAAAATGTCATTCATCATTGTCTGGAATGTTGCTGGGGAATTGCAAAGACCAAAAAACATGACTAGGGGTTCAAACAGGCCCTGATGAGTTTTGAAAGCCACTTTCCATTCATTGCCTTCCTTGATCCTAATGTTGTTATATCCCCATTGGATATCCATTTTGGAAAATACTTTGGCTTTTGATAACTGATCGATCAATTCACCAATCAGGGGTAGTGGGTATTGGTTCTTCCTCATGATGTCATTTAATTTCTGGTAGTCCTGTACCAGTCTCAATTTTCCATCTTTTTTCTTGACAAAGAAGAATGGTGATGCCTGTTCAGAAGTGCTTGGTCTTATTTGTCCGGACCTTAGGTTTTCCTCCAGGAATTCATCCAACTGTTCCCATTCTTCTTTATTCAATGGGTACACTTTACAATCTGTCAGCTGTCCTCCTGGAATAAACTCGATGGCATGATCCCATGGCCGCCTCAGCGGTAGCTTGTCAAAAGTTTCTTTCTCAAATACCTTTTGATATTTGAGATAATGCCCTGGTATGGTTTCTTCTAGGGATTGCTTTTTACTGGCCAATGCCTCTTTTGCCACAATGTCTGTTGAGAGTGGTTGTAGTTTTAACTCTCTTGGTCCTATATGTACAGCAAGCAGACATTCCCCATCTTCTAAGGATTCGGTTTCTTCCACCTCCTCCTCAGGTTCGCTCACACTGGATTGGTTCCAACACATTCCTGGACACCAGCTAAAAGTCACTTCCTGCTTCCTCCAGTCCGTTTTTCCCAGTCGTGCGACACAGCAGTCCATTACTTCTTCGTGGTCTCCAATTCATAATTTAAACTGCACCATATACTCGATATTACCCATGGTATTATGAGTTCCATCTGTTATGGTCAATGTCCACAATGTCGTTCAGCGTCCAAGTCTACAGTGACAAACAGAGCCTCGGTCTGTTCCCAATCACTGGTCAAGGGTTCTAGGCACTAAGTCTGATGATGACGAAGGCTAGAGAGAGAGAGCGAGGAGAGCGGTTGAGGTGACGAGCAAAAGAGCGTTCAAGTTATGGATAAGATTCGACTAAGTTGGAACTAAGGAGCTACGGTACATGAGAGGGGTTTATATACGTTAAGAGAACAATAAGAATATAAGGGGAAAGAGCATAGCTATCTAAGAAAGGAAAGATGAAGGTAGCTACCAAAGGAGATAACGTCCAAGCATAACTATGGGTTTGTAACAAGTAAATATAGTCCATTAACAAAGGGAAAAGAGAGTTGTAACATTACCCCCTTTGTATGCGAGAAGTCACCGACTTCTACCAACCCGAGGTTGTCCAGCCATGGTCCGTCCTAGATTCTGCCCACTTGACAGCATTGTTGAGTTCTTTTGTCGACGTTTCTACTTTCCATTTGAGCGCTTCGGCAGTGCGATGCAAATTTTGGGCATTGCGTAAGAAAGAGTCACGTTCCTCGTAAGTCATTTCGTGTGGGTTGATAGTGAGAGTGAGGGCGGCAAGGTTGTTGGTGGCGGAGGATAGGTTGGTTATGGAACAGGTGGCGGCGGCAAGGGCGTCTGCGACGACGGTGAGTGTGGTATTTTGTTTGATATATTGGGCAAAGTGGGGAAGATGGTGGTTGTCGGGGTGTATTTGGGGAAGTAAGGTGGCCGGGTGAACATGTAAGTCGTCGTCCTCGAAGTGGACAATGGTGGTGTTTTCGATGAAGACCTCTAGCGGGAGGTCCGGGACAGCGATAAAGGGTGAGAAGGCAGCGGTCGCTTCGTTGATGCGCCAATGAGCGAAGGAGAGGAGGATCAGAGCAATGAAGTAGGCGGCGAGGGCGAAGAAGGTGAACATGGTTACTGTAATGCGTTTATTGGCTTTAGGTGACGATGCCTGGAGAATTTATACGTATTCCGGATCACTGATTTCCGTGTCAGAATCCCAATTTTCTGTGTTCAACGGATCCTCGATTGCAGGGTCAGTGAGGAGTTCTCGTTCTTCCCTGAGGAATATAGTTAACGAATTCAAATGCTCAATCCCTGGTGTCGTTGTCGGTGTAATTTGGAATTTTCTGATTCGCTTGACGATATCCACTATTACCTGTACCATCGCGAGAGATAGATAATCAAGTTCGTCGAGGATGTCTTCCATGAAAAGGCGAGGTCTTCCTGGTATTCTGATTCTTCGGCTAATTTGCCAGATCTGCGCGCTACACTCCCATGTCTGTTTAGTGATTTCATCCATCTGTTTATATTCTTCTGGGCAAAGCAGTCTTCCATGAGCGCTTTTATAAACATCACTGCTTTTGATGGCTAAAAGTTGGTAGGCAGGCGGGTTCTCATTGTAGAGAGGTAGATCATCGGTTGAAAATTGTAGGTCGTGGTACTTGGGAAGATAATTCCGGGCATCATTGCAGGGGAATTCCATTATCCCTGAAGGATTCTTTTGGTGATGGTGATCGAGACGAGGGGTGCGATAATATCGTGTGACTAATGCCATAGTTCGGGTGAGTTTTCCTGGCGGGGTCGGTGCTCTAAGAGCATGTTGGAAGGGGAGGTATTGTATGTGGGTATAGACGATTTTTTCTTTAAGGGCTATAGTGTATCGAGAGAGTGTAGAGCAGTTCCGTTTTGTATAGTGGTAGTTTTGTTTCAAGACGTGGCGGTTTCTATATTGCGTCATGGTTCAGAGGTGTCGATGTTGTTGATATTCTGATAGGATATCAGTGGCGTTTGCAAGATTGTGAGCGGGTTCCCAAGAGTTATCGTTCGATCCATAGCCTTTCCATTTAACTAGATAATGGTAGCCTGTGCCTCATTTCCTGTGGGCTAGAATTGCCTCTACCTCGAATTCCTCTTGTCCATTTACAAGATCAGGGGGTGGTTTCATATAGTTCGGGCCGTGCGCAGTCGTTTCCCTGTACGGTGTAAGGAGTGACGCATGAAACACAGGGTGGATGCGCCATTGTTTCAGGAGTTTCAATTTGTACGTTACTGGTCCCATCACTTGTTCGATTTCGAAGGGTCCTTCTCGTTTTGGTGCTAGCTTTCTGGACTGATATGGTATGTGAAGATTTCGGTTCTCAAGCCATACTTTGGTACCCTTTTCAAATCGTATTGCTTTGTCCTTGCGTCATCTTGCCACTAGTTGTCTTGCTAGTTCATGTGCTGCTAGCACTTCTTCTCTGGCTTTCCTTAGGAACTGAAGGCGCTCCTCTGCTGCTGGTGTGGTCATTCGCGTAGTAGCTGTGGGAAGCGCAACAGGGTCCGTTCCATACATTAGTCTGAATGGGGAAGTTTTGATCGTGTCGTGATGTCGGTTATTGTGGGCAAACTCAGCTATTGGGAGAAGCAGTTTCCATAGATGCAGTTCATTGGAACAGAACATTCGGAGATAGACTTCTAGTTCCTGGTTGACTCGTTCTGTTTCTCCATCAGTCTGAGGATGATAGGCTGTGCTCATTCTATGGTCGATTCCTAATGCTTTTCGTATTTCTTGAAATACTTTTGCGGAGAACTGTGGTCCTCAATCTGAAATTAAGACATCTGGTAGGCCAAACCGTTTGAAAATTTCGGAGACATAGAGTTCTGCTGTGCCTAACGCATCGATTGTCTTCTTGCAAGGTGTGAAAATTACCCCCTTTGTAAGACCGTGGTCCACCATGACCAGGATCGAGTCAAAACCATCAGAAAGGGGTAGGTCGGTAATGAAATCAAGGGTGACTTGTTGAAAGGGACGGGTTGCTTTTGACGAAATTGGGTGAAGGGCTGGCACATTTGGGTGTGTATTAATCTTCATTTGTTGACAAAGGGCGCATCCTTCTATCCATTCTCTGACGTGTTTGAACATCCCGGGCCACCAGTAATCTCGTTTAAGGAGTTCAAGGGTTTTTAATCGTCCAGGGTGGCCAGATGATCGTGCTTCGTGTGTTTCTTTAATCAATCTGGTTCGTAATCCGTCCTGGTCAGGGATATAGGTTTTCCCAAGATAGTGAACAATGCCATTTGTATAAGACCAATCCTGTATGTTCGATTTGATCGGTGGAGCGCGATGCACAGTGATAACCTCAATTAGAATTCGTCCAAAATCATCTTTTGACATTGCCTTCTGAATTTCCGTAACCAGATCTTCTGCAATAAGACGAATAAAACGATCTTCTGGTAGGACTATGACATCTTATTGTGATTCACTGTTTCCCATATGATCGGGGCATCGGGATAGGGCATCCGCTTCAAACATTTTCGTGCCAGGGACGTGTTCGATACGTAGGTCAAATTCTAATAATAAGGATGACCATCTAGCTTGTCTGGGTGTTAAGTGTTGGGCTGTTCGATAGTAGGACAAATTCTTGTGGTTGCAATGCACTATAGTAGTGTGGGGTGATCCATGCAGTAGATGTCGCCAAGTCATCAATCCTTTGATGATCGCCAAGAGTTCTCGATCGTAGATCTGGTAATTCTGTTCCGTTTGTGTTAATGCATGCGAAATAAATCCACAGGGATGCAGAGATCCTGTTTCATCTGCTTGTTTCAGTACTGCTCCTATCGCCTTATTTGATGCATTGGTCTGAAGGATAAAGGGTCAGGTAGGATCTGGCATTAATAATACTGGCATAGATGCGAATCGTTTCTTTAGTATTTCAAAAGCATTGTTTCGTTCTGTAGTCCAGTCAAATGGTTCAGCTTTTTTAGTGAGGTCGGTGAGCGGTTTAGCAATTGCAGCAAAGTTTCCAATGAAACGTTGGTAAAAATTTCCGAATCCGAGGAAGGATCGGACCTGTTTGACTGTGGTAGGGACTGGCCAATCGGCGATCCCTGCTAACTTAATTGGGTCCATCTGAATGCGTCCAGGGGTGATGATCATTCCTAAGAATTCAACTTCCTGTGTGGCGAACTTGCATTTTTCTAATTTCAGGAATAGATCGTTATCTTGTAACCATTGTAAAATCCATTTTGTCCACTCTTCCAGTTGTTCCAGTGATTCCGCGCAAATTAGCATGTCATCCATGTAGATGACTAACCATCCTTCATTGATCATATCTTTAAAGTATTCGTTCATCATAGTTTGAAAGGTTGATGGCAAGTTGCATAATCCAAAGAACATCACTGTGGGTTCGTAGAGTCCTCGATTGGTGATAAAGGCCGCTTTCCCTTCATCTCCCTTTTTGATGCGAACGTTATTGTATCCCCATCGGAGGTCTAGTTTGGTGAAATATTTGGCGCCTCGTAGTTTAGTCATGAGATCGGAGACTAAGGGAAGGGGATATGCGTTTTTGACAGTCCATTCATTGAGATATCAATAATCCTGACAGGGTCGGAGTGTTCCGCTTTCTTTCTTTGCTACAAAGAAGAATGGTGATGCCTGCGGTGATGTGGATGGTTTAATGTATCCTTTCTTGAGCTGTTCATCAATCCATTCGTCTAACAGCCCCTGTTCTTTGACGGATAGAGGGTAGAGTTTACTAGCCTTCGGGACAAAGCCTTCTTTCGTGTTGATTGCATGATCCCATGGTCAACTGGATGGGAAGCATTCTGATGCCTTTTTGTCGAAGATGGTGCGCCATTGCTCATATTCTGTTGGTAGAGTGGTAGATGGTTCGTCTTTCTTTAGCCTATGTTCTAATTCTTGTGATGCCAATGTTTTAACTCTGATCCAGTAGTCATCTTCACCCCATTGCTGGGAGTCAAGGGCTAGCTGCCAAATTGCTTTTGGCGATGTGTCCGGATCTTCAATTTTCAGGGTTTTTTCTCGCCAGTTGATGATCGGGTTGTTCTCTTCCAACCAAGGTATCCCTAGGATCATTCGTTGATTGCCTAGTTTAGTGATCCAGAACCAATTGATAAACTGTTGTCCCTCGATCATGCAGCATATTTTGGTCCAATGTGTGATCATTCCTTTCGCATTTACTGTTCCATCTGCGTTTCTGACTTTTATTGGTTTCTTAAGTCATTCTTTCCTGAGCTCCTTTACTGCTCCTTCGTCTACGAAATTTCCTTCTGCTCCACAGTCGATTAGGGCAGATGTTCCAGTGGGTAAATCGGTCGATTTGATAGTTAATGAAATGCGCTTGTCATTGTTGGATAATACTATTACAGAATCAAGCGCTAACTGTTCAGATCTCGATAATAAGGAAGGGCCAACCGCTGAGTGACGCTTCCTAAGTAAAAACCCTCGTTTTCAAATTCGTTTAAGAGGGCATTCTTCTCTTCAGTAGACATTGCTGAAAAGATGGCTCTAATTTTCTTTGCTGGTTCGTCTTCTTCCTTCTGTTGTTCCTCAGTGACAGAACAGACTGCCTTATTCTGGTAAGAAGACCTCGATGAAGATGCATCATTGCGTTTCGGGCAGTTCCTGGAGATGTGCCCTTGTGTTCCACATCTGAAGGGGTTGATCAGTGGTTCAGGGGTTGGTGTTCTGGTGATCGGTTTCGGTTCTGGAGTAGGAGTTCTACTTGGGGTTCTGGTTTTCAGAGATGGGGGTGGTCTTTGTTTCGAGTAATCTGTATCAAACGGGTTTTCCTCAAGCTTGGCTTGTTCAATTCGTAGTAATTCCTCCCACTCTGCTAAAAGGCTAGCTGTAATTCCGTGTCGGTTGCTGTCTCTAAAGAATCTTCTGTAGAGAGTCCTTCCTGGGTCGTTTTCTGGTTCCTTGACAAGGTAGAGCGGTTCTCCTTGTATTTCACTACCCCAGTCTAGGTAGATTTGATCGGGTAAATCGAATTCAGATACTCCTGAGTAGAAGTCTCCTGAAAAGTATTTGTTTGGGACTGGTTCGTTTCATTTCCATCCTTCTGTAACAAAGTACCAGGTTCGTTTGTAGAGAAAAACTTCTCGTCGTTCAAGGTAGTATTTCCCCTTATAGGTGACGGATCCGTTCGGGGGTCGTTCTTGAGAGCTGCGGGTCTCAATGGTGTCGGCTAGGGATGATACCCTGAGCTAGTCCTGAGTTCCAACTTATGTTACAGTCGATGTCCACAACATCGTTCAGCGTCCAAGTCTACAGCGACAAACAGAGCCTCGGTCTGTTCCCAATCACTGGTCAAGGGTTCTAGGCACTAAGTCTGAGGATGACAAAGGCTAGAGAGAGAGAGCGAGGAGAGCGGTTGAGGCGATGAGCAAAAGAGTGTTCAAGTTATGGATAAGATTCGACTAAGTTGGAACTAAGGAACTACGGTACATGAGAGGGGTTTATATACGTTAAGAGAACAATAAGAATATAAGGGGAAAGAGCATAGCTATCTAAGAAAGGAAAGACAAAGGTAGCTACCAAAGGAGATAATGTCCAAGCGTAACTATGGGTTTGTAACAAGTAAATATAGTCCATTAACAAAGGGAAAAGAGAGTTGTAACACCATCTGCATTATAAACTGGTACTGGTCTCATGAGGCGCTGTTTGTTCATCTGGTGTTTCTCCACAAACTCATTGTTAATGCATGATCCTGTGCATTCTGAATCAACTAAAGCTGTAACAGGAATTGTGGATCCTGTATCCATAGTGGTTATTATCCCTTTTAGATTCATTTCCTGCTTTCCTGAGGCCTTGACAATTTGTTGTCACAACTGTGCTAGATTCCACATTGCTTCCGATTCTGATTGTTGATTTAGTTCCTTCAACAATTCTGGCATCACCTCTTCTCATGAACCCATCCTTTCAGACAATCTATAGCAACAATTTCATTTTGTTGCCATATTTGTCTCATCACCCAAGCAGGAGTTCACTGCTTAATTCTAGGTTTTGCACTCACACTTAAGTTTTGAATCTGATGAATATGAGAGGAATATTCATATAACAAATCTTGTACATTTACACAAGAGTCATTGTTTGATTTCGAAACTCTATTAGCCAGCAGCGCTGAGTGCTCACCTACTGGCTTTCACCAAAACCCTTTTCTTTTCTGAGTTCTTTCCATTGCTCCTTGGTGAGCTCCTCAATCCATACTTCTCTTGCCTTCCATCAAGGCTTTTTTGGTTCAGGACATTCTTGTGCGAGATGTCCTTCTTTGCCACAGTTATAGCAATTGCCATTGAACTTTCATTGGGATTTGTCCACATCCATTGCATTGGGATCCTTGGATGTAGTTGGCATGCTGTATTGAAACTGATTTGGTTTGCTATCTTTAGCAACTGGTCTTTCCTTATATACACCTTTTTGCTTATTGGGTCCATATGCTTCTGTTGCCTTACAATAAGCTCGTGCCAATTCTATTGCCCGATCCTGAATTTGCTTCAGGGTCATGTCATCTCCTAGGTTTCCATGCCTGATTAGGTCTCTTCCAAGTGCAGGGTTAATGTTTTGCTTGAACAGAGAGATTAGGGCCCTGTTATCCCATCCAACCAGCAGTACTAATGCATTGAATCTGACCACATGATCCTCGATCATGGTGTTGCCTTGCTTTAATGTTAGGATAGCATCTGTGGCTTTCTCCCATGTTTCAGTGGACATGAAAAACTCATGCATCTGATTCATAAAGTCTGTCCAACTTGTGAAGGGAAATTGGTTTCTTAATGGCTCCTGGAGAACATGTCCATTCTCCATTCCTTCCCCCTGGTTTAGTTCTTCCCATGACAGACTGTCAGGCCATCCTGCATTAATGATTTGGTCCTGGTATTCCTGATGTGCATCCTGTACTGCTTTGAGTTTTACACCTGCCCAATCACCAGCCCTATTGTCTTTTCCTTTCCTGATTTGATAAAGGCAAATAGAGATTTTTCGATCCAACTGGATTTCTCTGGCTAATAAAAAGTATGTCTGCATTTGCTGCAGCCATCCATCAACCATTTGGGGATCTCCTTCATAGTAATCAGGCATCTTGGCTTTGGTAAGGGGCATGGGTTCTCGAACTGGATTGGTTCAGTGGTACTCATTAATTATCCCTGCTACCACTTGGCCAATTGAAGCAAGAGTTTCCTCTCGTAGCTGCTGTTGTCGATGAATTGCATCATTTTGCACTGGTACTTGCACCGGAGCTGATCCTGCAGGGGCTGGAGTTTCATCATCCTCCTGCCAGGCCGTTCGCCATCCCATTAAGGCATTGTACAGATTTCCAAGTATAGCACCTGTCATCCTAAAGGCACCTAACCTTTTATTCCAGACCCCGTTCATTCCAAAAAGAACATGTATCTCCAAGCTTGAAGCCCATCCATGCAAGGTTCCACATGGTAACAGCTATCGACTCCCTGGGTGGGTCTAATGGTGACCCACACCCTGGTGTTTCTTAATCTGGGATCCCAGGATACCAATTCAAATATTTGGGGATAAGTGGGCCAATTGTATTGACTCCAATATTGCACTTTGATCATACTGAGATAACAGTATCTGGGGATATCAGGATGAACGGAAAAGTTGCTGTATCGGCAATGAACTTCCACTGTTCAGGGCATGCATTAACCAATTTCATTCTTTGGTAGTTAACACCAGACCATCATGTTTCAATGTGTAAATGTTGAAGCTAATCAACAGTAATTCAATGTTGGAGGGCATGTTGAACAATGCCTCCCTAACTGCTGAACCTGGTTCTAATTGGTTCAGAACATCTTCAAGGGTTTTCTTTTCCCTTGTGATTTGTTGCTCCAGTTCCCTGAACTGGCGCTTCTGCAGTAATTGTTTGTGGCATATTTTTAAGAGTTCTTGCCACGTGTCCTCTTGTTCTCTGATGGCCACTTCTTCAGCACGCCATGCCACTAGCCTTTCTTGACGTTTCAATTCCTTTTGAAGACGTTTTTGCTCCTTTTTCCAGTGCTGCCAAGCCCTGACATGTGCATCACAAGGTTGGTTATTGGTCTGCACCTCCTTAATTGATTTGGTAGATAATTTCTTTGCTGCACACCCCTGTGCCCATTCAATTGAGAAAATGATCCCGATTTCTTCAAGGATCATGCGAGCCCTCAGCAATACGTAGTTGAATAGCCCAGCCATTCTGATTGTGTTTTGATTTTCCTTAGATCCACGATTCCAATGATGCCTCAAGTAGAGGGATGTTGCCTGTTCTTCTGTAGTTTCTTCTTTGTTAAGAAAAAGGATGGCAAGCTAAGGCCAGTACAAGACTACCAAAAGCTGAATGACATCACAAGGAAGAACCAATACCCATTACCCCTGATTGGAGAATTAATTGATCAGCTATCAAAAGCCAAGGTTTTCTCCAAAATGGATATTTGGTGGGGGTATAACAACATTTGGATTAAGGAAGGTGATGAATGGAAAGCAGCCTTCAAAACCCATAGGGGCTTGTTCGAACCCCTGGAACCAGAGTTTGTTTCCAAGTTCATGGATGATCTGTATGGAATTCTGGGTATTCAAGCAAATAGATCAATGGCTCATCACCTGCAAACCAATGGACAGACAGAATGTGTCAACCCGGAAGTTAAGTGTCATGACTGACTGAAAACTTTGTTTTTCACCAAGTCATTTTATATTCATTTTCTTCTTAAATTATATAATACTGGCTGATTAAGCAAGCACCTATCAGTCAGCGCTTAGATAACAGATAGGGATTAGATAAGATTATATAGTGGATCATGGCAAGGATGAGTCAATGCCCTGACTCATTGCACAGCCATGCACAGTGCCCCGCTGTTACCTTGTGTAGTATACGCACAGACCATGTACTCAGGTATATAAGAAGTGCAACTAGCACCCAGAGTCCTCAGCCAAGTTCTCTCAGGTTTCATCCCTTCCTCACTCCTCTACCTCTACAGTCTACTGAGTGGGGCCCTGATAGTAGAACTCAGCTGCTCATATTCACTGCCCCACTCAAAATTCTCACACCCGGACCACAGGGTTAAGTGGACAGGGATCAGGGGGATTCACACAGTCATACGCCGACTTTGAAATTCCAGTATTAGTTGCCAGACACTATAAAACTGTGCAACTGCGGCCCTGCCTTGTGGCCCTTGACTTACTTGGCACTACATTCCTGGTCTACGCAAACTGAAGGACCTAACCCGGTCGATAGGGTTACCTGTGCACAGGACACCAGTGCTGGATTTGTCACACAATACATGACACACATCTAGGGATCAGCCTTGCCAGCCCCCTAGCATGTTAAATTGCCCTGGCATAGGCCCCTAAAGGCTATACAGTATATACCGTAACTACCACCTTTCTTTACACCTTGGAAGTAGCCGGCGCTTGCTCATGCGCTTCCAAGAGAGGACCACACCCATATAGTGTAGTGTCAGCAGGACAACCATTCGGCCCCTGCTTAGATAAACTTTCCATGTCATCATAATCTGTAAATACCATACCTATATTGTAGCACTGCAGGGAGGGTTGTGGACCCTGAGTGCACCCTGTACAAACATATTTACCCATCCCAAATAAGTGACAGACCCAGACCTCCCTCACTTTCATCAAGATTGATCCATTTTGGCAAGAAGTATTAGAAGGATTAGATACAGATTCAATACCACCATTGCATACTCCCTGTGAGCGTGGCAGAGTGGTTAAATCTGTGCTTCATTCCTCTTCAATATCCTCTACTATGACTACAAGTAAAATAGTACAGAAACGGTGTGATATAGTGCCTGGCGCTGAAGTTGTGACTGTACAACCGAGAGAACCTAAGGGACACCAACATCTGGTTCGAACTATTGGCCAGAAAGATGAAATATAATTTTCAACTTTGGTTGATTTCCTGCCAAAATGAAAATGCTCGGAATCCAAGTAGGCTACTCAGACTACAAGTAGTGAGCTTGGACTGAGCTTGGAATCTTGAAATAAGGGGGGGAGTGTAAAGTGCTCATTTTTTGACAATTCACAAAGAATGTCTATTATGTTATATGACTGATATTTCCATTGCTACAATCTTCCTATTAGGCCTCTATACTTACACATGTGGGATCAATATGATTTACTCACCACTTACAACCATATATATTACCAAGTGCAATACAAATTATTAGTCAGTCCAAGTAATATTACTGACATGATATTATGTAAATAGATGTATATAAGGTATGCAATCAGAGCATTATTGACCAGCAATCTCAAACCTAAGCAACTAAAGTGAAGCTACACACACCTCTCACTTTCATTTTTCTGCACATTACCCTGTAATTCCAACACTATTCTCTATACCTTTACATGTTCCCTGGAAATTATATCTGTGGTTATTTGGTTAGTGCTGCATGTATATTTTGCTTCAATATTTACCATAAAGTTTTTAGACAAATGCCAAACAAGCTCAGCATGACAAGCAGTCATGTGGACATCCTGACAATGGCCAGCTCATGATGGAAAATCACAATTTTTTTGTTGGATCCTTTTCTTCACTGAATGAAAGATCATATGAAGTTTTCTGGGAGGAAAATGAGCAGTTAGTTTGTATGGTCATACAAGGTGTTGATGACTGTGAGCAAAGTGTTGGATTTGATTTACTGCTAACTTAATTAACAATTTAGTTTACTTTTCCATTACATTTCACCCTGCATATGTTCTTCCAGTGGAGGATCAGCCAAACAGATCACAATGCATTGTTGGCAATGCTACATTCATTGTACAACCAGAAACTGTCCAAATCAACTTGGATGGTGTGAATCTACTAGTGGAATTTAATGAAATTCCACATTTATATTTATGCCCTCACATTAATTTAATGCAAGTCCAGATTAGGGGACAGACATGGGAAAATTTTTTTGTGCAGGAGCAGACATCAAGGAAAACATATTTTTCACCATCACTTGCACATAACCATTACCATGCATAACAGTACATACTGCTTTAACAACAATACATACTCTATGATTTGTTGGTACATAAATGCAAAATTTCACTGTTCAATAATGTTCTGCATGGCTGTTGCAAAATGAGACTTGAATTGCATACATTAGAAGTATAGAAGTGTTCCTCCTTGCCAGTGGTCCTCACCATGGGAAAAGGGACCATTTAAGCCATAAGTTGATTAAAACCTTGAATGGTGGTAAAAGGCAAGACACCTGCTAACTAGTTGACTGCATCAGAAACCTGCTTACTATTTAGCACATTTGATAAGTTAATCTCTGTTCTTCATGGCCATGGCCCTGGTTGCCAAAGATCCTTGGACCCTGTACCTAGGATAGCCTTGCCAGTCCTTTACAGCAATCTATCCATCTTTTGTGAACAAATAATTGAGTCAACACAACAGATGAAAACAGTCACAAGGTCCATATTTTCTATGGGAATGCTGATGAGCTCTAGAAATACTTGTCCTTAGACTATCATCAGTCATTCTCTCAGTTTTTAACATCACAACCACTCACTCACCATAAATCCTAAACCTCACTGCATTCTTAAGTCCTTGTCCATGTCTGTTTGCTGTTCTTTAACATTAGCAGAATATGTGTGGGGATATAGAAGAAGGAAATGAATTAACCTCAGCACATCTTCAATGGCTTCAAGCCATTAAAGAATTTGAAAAGGAAGAAAGAATTGAAAAACAAAGGATTGAAAGTTAGAGACAAAATGTTGATAATTCTACTAGTAACACTCCATCACCACCACTGCCACCACCACATGTTTCATGCAAAGATAACCTCACTGTACTCCCCACATTTTTCCCTTGTAGAATTGGAAATAAATTAGAACTTGACAATATTTAAGGTCCTTAGCAGTAGTCTCCATCCACTTCATGCAATCAGCAACTCATGGAAATCATAACTTGGAAACCACTGGACATGTGTTGTAATTTTCAGTCCTTACAAACAGAAGCAACATATATAGATTTAAAAAGCTATGATTGGAAATCATGACAAAGGATAGCATCTTCTCATCCAAATCCTTTAAGTGGTGTCATTACCAAGCTGCACAGGTCCATCTGGGTATGTCATATGCAATACATCTCATGGTTGATGTGGCCAAGATTCAAAATCAGCTTGATGGTATGGAGGAGTTGGCAGATTTTGTGTATCACATTCAGTTTTCTCATAATGCTGATTATGCCATGAGGCATCCTGACATCTGGAACATGGGTTTTGTCCACACCTGTAAGAATGAGAATATTGAATCAATCAACAGCACAACTTCACAACTTACCATGATCATTCATCTTCTCTACCAGAATATGATGGAAATAGATAACCATTTGGTGCAAAAGCACCCAACTATTTCTGCTCTCTGAGTTTGTGAGCTGCAGAGAACCTACAAATGTATGTAGGATTCCCATGCAAGTCTCCCTCAGAGTTCCTGCATGGTAGAAGTGCCCCCCCAAAAGCAGATGCTATTTTCTGTTGTCAGAACAGCATGTGGAGTATTAGGCCTCATGTATAGAATGAACAAATTTAGAGTGATTGAGAAAGCAAAAAATTGCTTACAGTCTGTCACCAGCCATGAGCATTATGGCATGCACCTCCCACAGGTGCAAGTTGTGTTCTTGGGAGTCAAAGGTAGAAAAATGCTTCCTACCTGAAAGGAATTTCCCTCTTTTTCTTTGGCAACTAGCCACCACTTTTTCCCTGCCTTTACCTCCACATATGTACCAAATCCATTGTTGTCTATATGCCAGTTGCTGATTGCTCCTGCAGTGGCAGCCAAACCCCATCTAATTTCTTTATATGGCATTTCACCATATTTTTTGCAAAATGGTATGTGCATGGTTTGAACCCATACCATATTGTCACTTGCAAGGGAGAAATCTGGTTCAGGGCAACCAGTTGGAGTGGGGAATTCTAGTCCATTTAGAATCCTTCCTTGAGGATGATGTGCATGGAAGTGTATGTCTTGTAGTGTGCCTTTTTTGAGCCTACCAGAAAATCCATCCCACACCCACACCCACACCTGCACTGCACACCCACACCTAGACCACACCCGCACACCCACACCCACATCTTACCCACCCCACACACCCACTGCATCACCTTCCTGCCCATGTCCCTGCCTCACACCCATGCCCATGCCCTTGCCACCTACACCCTTGCTTGTCCATGCCCATGCCCACACCCTTGCCCTTGCCCTCACCACCCTTGCTGATGCCCACACCCTGTCCCTCTCCCTTACCTCCTGTCCTTGCCCTTACCTCACACCACACCCATGCCCACCCCCTCACACTGTTAGGACTAATCTTTACACAATCACAAGCTTTGTGAGAGAGAGTAGAAGAGATATGTACATATTCAAGACACAGTAGTCAGTGACCTGTAAGAAGGAAACTATTTAGAGTCTTAAGGACTCCTACCTACAGACACACTCCTTATATACCTGAGCCATTGGTCTGTGCGCACAGACTACACAGCCACTAAGGCTGTACACACAGCTACAACACCTAGGCCCCCCTCCTAGACCTGTCCAGATCCATCTGGACTCCCAGTCCATTCCCACAAACACCACTTCACCCAATATCCCCCAATGGCCTTGATCGTATAGCCACCCTGGGTTATGTAATCCTCCTGCCATATATGGATAGGGGTCCCTCAACATATGCTCACATCTCATTGTGCCTGTAGCCCTCTGGATAAAATAGAGAAAAATAAGGAAAAAGTTTATATCATAAAGTCCATATTTGTTAGGACTAATCCTTATACACAATCACAAGCTTTGGAGAAGAAATATATAGAGAGACAAAGCCTAGACACAATAGTCTGTGACCTACAAGGAGGAAACAATCTAGAGTCTTAAGGACTCCTACCTACAAAACACACACCTTATATACCTGAGTTGTTGGTCTGTGTGCACAGTCTGCACAGCTGCTAAGGCTATGCACATGCAGCAACAAGACCCAGACCCATCTCCCAGACCTGTCTGGACTCATCCAGACTCCCAGTCCTTTCCCACGAATGCCATTTCACCCAATATCCCCTAATGGTCTTGATTGTATAGCCACTCTGGGTTATATAATCCTCCTGCCATATCTGGATAGGGATCCCTTGCTGTATATAGAGAAAAATAAAGAAAAAGTCCATATTGTAACATGACCTCCTCCTTAAGATTTCACACCCTGGGAAGTCATGCTGTGAGTCTGTTTCATTGCATCAGTGCATGGTGCTATATCATGTGATTGGTCTGCCTAGGGGAATTAAGCATGGGTTTAACTGGCCCACCACACTCAAGGTCTCTTGAGAATGCCCCTTCCATGTCATGTTCAGTGTAGATGAGTTTATGGTTGCCTTTCCACCTTTGCCAATTCTGTTTTAGTTTTTTGAGGTAATCATGCTTGAACTTGCCATCTTCCCAACCAAACAAGTGCTTGGGAGCCTTTGTATCTGTTATGATACAGACTTTTTTCTTTATTTTTCTCTATTTTATTCAGAGGCCTACGGATGTATAACAAGACGCGAGCATACAGCAAAGGACCCCTATCCAGATATAGCAGGAAGATTATATAACTCAGGGTGGCTATATGATCAAAGCTGTTAGGGGATATTGGGTGAAACAGCATTCGCAGAAAGGGACCAAGAGTCTGGGTAAGTCCGGACAGGTCTGGGAGATGGGTCTGGATCTTGTTGCTGCGCATGCATAGCCTTAGTGGCTGCGCAGACTGTGCGCACAAACCAGTGACTCAGGTATATAAGATGTGCATTCTGTAGGTAGGAGTCCTTAAGACTCTAGATTGTTTCCTTCTCATAGGTCACAAACTATTGTGTCTTTAGTCTCGTCTCTAATCTATTCTCTTCTCTACAAGGCTTGTGATTGTGTAGGGATTAGTCCTAACATAATCTAGAGTCTTCTCATCACACCCTTTGTTGTTGGTCACAGTGTGGAGCAAGTCTTGCTCATCATCACAGACAGTGACAGAGAGAGTTTTTATTTTCAACAAACTGTCTGACTCTGTACATGTTACAGCACATGCCTACAGACAGCCTTGAGGAATCTAGGCAACAGCGGCTACGACAGCAGATAGCCTCATTCTACTGTTGTAGAGTGACTACGGCCAATTGGCTACTGGCAATAAAACAGTACTAGACGAGAGCTTGGAGCGTGCTGTAGTCGACCAGGCAGGGTCTTGCAGGCACCAGCACTAGTATTGCAGAAAAGGGAGTGGACCTCCTGAAGAAAATCCATTTGTGTGCCATGTATCAAGGAGATCCAGTCTAGAAACACCAATTACATATCAGATTTATTTGATCTGAGCATGAGGACATTCTAGTGAACACCTGGGCACCATGCATTTGGGTCATTTGGTGGAATTAAATCGAAGATCTGAGTGCAGGTGCATTATTGACCACATCAGACAGTGAACGTATTAGGAAGTACATTTACAGAAGAAAAGTTGACATCCCTCTACTTGAGGCATCATTGGATTCGTCAATAGTTTTGGAACACAACCAACTGTACTCGAGATGGCAGGACTATTTCAGTTTATATTGCCAAGGGCCAACATGACCCTTGTTCAGATCGGGAAAGCATTCTCGATTGAATGGGCGCAGGGATGCGCAGTAGAAAAATCATCCAAACCAGTACAAATCCAGACCAACAACTGGCAACGTGATGCTCACGTGCGAGCATGGAGGCTCTGGATTAAAGAACAGAGGTGTCTCAATAAGGAACACAGATGTCAAGAAAAACTGGCAGCATGGCGCACTGAAGAAGTGGCCATCAAGGAGCAGGAGGATGCATGGCAAGAATTGCTAAAAATACACCACGAACAATTGTTGCAAAGGCGCCAGTTCAAGGAACTGGAACAGCAGATTGCCAGAGAAAGGAAGACCCTGGAAGATGTTTTGAACCAGTTAGAACCAGCATTGGCTGTGTGGGAAGCATTGTTCAATACACCCTAAAACATCGAATTATTATTAATCAGTTTCAACATCTACACATTGAAACATGATGGGCTTGTGTTGACAACCAAGGAATGGAACTGGTTGATGCACACTCTAAATGGAAATATCATGAATGCAGGGCAGGTAATGAGAAATGAGAGAGGACTCCAAAACGAGGAACATCTCTGAGGGGAAAGATATGATCCATATCTTTCTGCATATATCAAATGGAGGTTGCCAAGGAACTACACACCGCCCTGTATATCCCAATATGGGGAAGATGAAATCTTCACACCACCCGATCATGATTACTTCCTGTCCAAGTTAGGAGAAGACATGGAATTCACACAATGCTGGGTCCAGGGGATTGCAAAAGAGAAACCCATGTTACCTGGGTCTTACACAATGGCAATTCCTAAAACAGCACCATGGAAAGTAAATGGGTACTGTCATTTATACCTGTTTAAGAAGGAATTCCATAATCAGTTCCATTGGCCAGAATGGCCCACATTGGAACAGATCCTATCTTGGGAACCAGAGCTTAGGGACTACTCAGTGGTTTTCGGGTTACAAGATAATGTAAAACCAGATAAATTCCATGTGTTAGAATGGGCAGAACTAAGTCTCAAAAAGGACAAGATCTATACATGAAAAGATCTGGAGTGGTTGGAGCGCCATGGAAAATTTAACAAACAAGCCAGATTTGGAGGACAAGGGAAGTGAAAGAAGCCTAGATCCAAATTGCCTGTCACCATATCCTCGTTTGTACAAGGGGCCTCCAAGAATCCATCTGTCAGATCACTTCCTGAATTAGGACAAGTTGCAGTAAAAAAGTCTTACTCCCAAGCAGTCATAAGTGCATTTGGACCAAGCAAAGCATTAACAAGGACTCAGGGAGCAGATTGGAGTTGGAATGGTGGATCAGTCGCAAACCCATTAGACTGGTTAAAGGAAAACCTGGCTGCACCCAATTTGTCTAATATGGAAGCATGGAAATGGGAAATTGACAATTGGAGAAGGGAAATTAAGAAGGATATTTCCACTCCTTACCCATATCCAAAACCCCGGTACAATAGACATATGCTCCACCCAGATATCCCTGGAATCTGTTACCTGTTCCTGATCAAGGCACAATACTGGGATGAATACAACTGGCCAGCATACCCTAAATTCATGAAGTAATATCATGGGATCCAAACCTGAGAAATGAACAAATTATAATTTCAATTCGGCAGACCCATGGTTTGGAACATTGCTACCACATTGATAAACAAATGAATGGATATGACAGGTGGGCGCATTTAGATCTAATGAACAGATCCGGCTCAGGACATAAGTGGTTAGGAGCATTCTGGTTTATGACTGACATGCTTGCAAATATGTACAATGCATTGACAGGATGGCAAACTGTATGGGCAGAGGATACAGAATTACCTGCTCCCCAAAGTGCTACTCTGACACAGGTAGCTGCTCAGGAAGATGCTATCCATAGACAACAGATGGCACAGGAAGAAACCATCATGGCAATTGGACAAGTAGTAGCCAGAATCATAAATGAGTACTGGGGAGCTAACCCAATACCACCACCCGCCCCTCTCACTAAAGCCAAAATGCCAGACTATTACGAGGGAGACCCCTGCATGGTGGATGGATGGTTGAGGCAAATGAGAACGTACTTTACACTGGCATGGGAAGTCCAACTGGATCAGAAGATTTCAATCTGTCTATACCAAATTCGAAAGGGAAAAGACAACTGAGCAGGAGATTGGGCGGGAGTCAAACTCAAGGCAGTCCAGGATGCAGAACAGGAATATCAAAATGAGGTAGTCAACTCTGGATGGCCAGCCAACTTGTCATGGGCATCTCTCAATCAAGGTGTTATCATGAATGACCATGAAATTTGATGACCCTTACGAAATCAGTTTCCTTTTACCACTTGGGAGGACTTTACAACGCAAATGCATGAGTTCTTCATGTCAACTGAAACCCGAGAAAAGGCAACTGATGCAATCTTGGCATTGAAACAGGGGAATACAATGATCGAAGATCATGTGGTCAGGTTCAATGCACTGCTGCCATTAGTAGGATGGGACAATAGGGCATTGATCATGCTGTTCAAACAAAACATCAACCCTGCACTCAGACGGGCCTGATTCAACATGGAAACTTGGGAGATGATGTGACCCTGAAGCAGATTCAGGATTGGGTGATAGAATTGGCACAAGCTTACCATAAAGCAATGGAAGCATATGGACCTGATAAGCAGAAAGGTGGATATAAGGAAAAAACAGTGGTTAAAGATAGTAAACTGAACCAGTTCCAATATAGTATGCCAACAACATCCAAAGATCTGAATGCCATGGATGTCAATAAAAGCAAGAAACAAGTTATGGGTAACTGCTACAATTGTGGAAAAGAAGGACATTTCACACGAGATTGCCTGGAGCCCAAGAAACTGTGATGGAAGGATAAGGGGAACTGGAGAGCAAGAGAAGTTAACATGGAAGAGCTCACCGAGGAGCAATGGAAAGAACTCAGAAAAGAAAAGGGTTTTGGCAAAAGCCAGTAGGTGAGCACTCAGTGCTGCTGGCTGATAGAGTTTCAAAATTAAACAATGACTCTTGTGTAAATGTACAAGATTTGTTATATGAATATTCTTCTCATATTCATTGGATTCGAAACCTAAGTGTGAGCACACAACCCAGAATTAAGCAGTGGACCCCTGCTTGGGTAATGAGATGGATATGGCAACAAAACAAAACTGTTGCTATGGATTGTTTGAAAGGATGGGTTCATGAGAGATGTTTATCTGAAGTAACACCGCAGTTGTTGAAGGAACTAAATCAACAATCAGAATCGGAAGCAATGTGGAATCTGGCACAGTTGCAACAACAAATTGTCAAGGCTTCAGGAAAGCAAGAAATGAACCTAAAAGGAATAATAACCACTATGGATACAGGATCCACAATTCCTGTTACAGCTTTAGTTGACTCAGGATGTACAGGATCGTGCATTAATGATGAGTTTGTGGAAAAACATCGAATGAACAAGCGACACTTCATGTGGCTGGTACCAGTCTATAACACAGATGGAACTCGTAATACCATGGGAAATATTGAATACATGGTTCAGTTTAAATTACAAATTGGAGACCACGAAAAAGTGATGGACTGTTGCATTGCGTGACTTGGAAAGACCAATTTGTTTTGGGGGCATGACTGGTTGCAATTGCACAATCCAAGTATGAATTGGAAAAAGCAGGAAGTGACTTTTAGTTGGTGTCCAGGAACATGCTGGAATCAATCCAATGTGAGCAAACCTGAGGAGGAGGTAGAGGAAGCCAAATCCTTAGAAGATGGAGAATGTCTCCTTGCTGTGCATATAGGACCAGGAGAATTAAAACTACGACCACTGTCAACAGATATAGCAGCTAAAGAGGCATTGGCTAGTAAGAAGCAGTCCTTAGGAGAAACAGTACTGGAACACTATCTCAAATATTGAAAGGTATTTGTTACAATTCTCTTTTCCCTTTGTTAACGGACTACATTTACTTGTTATAAACCCATAGTTATGCTTGGACGTTATCTCCTTTGGTAGCTACCTTCATCTTTCCTTTCTTAGATAGCTATGCTCTTTCCCCTTATGTTCTTATTGTTCTCCTAACGTATATAAACCCCTCTCATGTACCGTAGATCTTTAGTTCCAACTTAGTCGAATCATATCCATAACTTGAACGCTCTTTCGCTCGTCGCCTCAACCGCTCTCCTCACTCTCTCTCTAGCCTTCGTCATCGTCAGACCTAGTGCCTAGAACCCTTGACCAGTGATTGGGAACAGACCAAGACTCTGTTTATCACTGTAGACTTGGACGCTGAATGACGTTGTGGACATTGACCGTAACATGAGTTGGAACTCAGGACTAGCTCAGGGTATCATCCCTAGCCGACACCATTGAGACCCGCAGCTCTCAGGAACGACCCCCAAACGGATCCGTCACCTATAAGGGGAAATACTACCTTGAACAACGAGAAGTTTTTCTCTACCAACGAACCTGGTACTTTGTTACAGAAGGACGGAAACGAAACGAACCAGTCCCAAACAAATATTTTTCAGGAGACTTCGACTCAGGAGTATCTGAATTCGATTTACCTGATCAAATCTACCTAGACTGGGGTAGTGAAATACAAGGAGAACCGCTCTACCTTGTCAAGGAACCAGAAAACGACCCAGGAAGGACTCTCTACAGAAGATTCTTTAGAGACAGCAACCGACACGGAATCACAGCTAGCCTTTTAGCAGAGTGGGAGGAATTACTACGAATTGAACAAGCCAAGCTTGAGGAAAACCCGTTTGATACAGATTACTCAAAACAAAGACCACCCCCATCTCCGAAAACCAGAACCCCGAGTAGAACCCCTACTCCAGAACCGAAACTGATCACCAGAACACCAACCCCTGAACCGCCGATCAACCCCAAACCACCGATTACTCCTGAACCAAGAATGGCGTCTGAAACCAGTGCTAGCTCTAAAGGAGATATCAAACTGCAGCCTATACGACCTTTTACAGGCAAACGAATCGAAGCAAGGTCATTTTTAGGACAGCTTGAGGATTACTTTACCCTCAATGAACAGAACTATGAAGGAAAAGATGAGAAGAAAGTTAGATATGTGCTTGTGTGCATGGGACCAGGATTAGACGACTGGAAAACGATTATCCGAAGCGAACTGAATGACAATAGAGGCAGTACCATAGCCACGTTCAAATGGAGCAACTATGAAGCATTTGAAACACGTTTCATCAACGACTGGGGAGAAGTCAACAGCGCCCTTCGAGCCCTGAACAATCTATCCAAATTAAGAGTTGGAAATGGCGTTTCAGTCCCAGAATACATCAGAAAATCTCGCATGGACATAGGAACCTCTGGACTCACTGGAATACCCGCTCAGTTGCAGGCATTCGTCAAAGGACTACCATTAGAACTTGCTAGAACGATCTTACAAGACCAAAGAAAGATCAAAACGATGCAAGAAGCCTATGATAAGGCCGAGGATCACCATAACGCTTGGGACATGACAGGACAAGGAAACAGGAGAACCAATGATGGATCTGGAACACGTTTCAATCGAAACAATAACAACCGATCTGGAACAATCAGAGCTATAAATACCACCAATAACAACCGATCTGGAACAATCAGAGCTATAAATACCACGATCCCGAGCTGATTGACAGACGATCAAAAAGAGGAATACCAAAAGACAGGCAAGTGTTTCAGATGTGGAACACAGGGACACATCTCCAGGAACTGCCCAAAACGCAATGATGCGTCTTCATCCAGGTCTTCTTACCAGAATAAGGCAGTCCGTTCCGTTACTGAGGAACAACAGAAGGAAGAAGACGAACCAGCAAAGAAAATTAGAGCCATCTTTTCAGCAATGTCTACTGAAGAGAAGAATGCCCTCTTAAACGAATTTGAAAACGAGGGTTTTTACTTAGGAAGCGTCACTCAGCGGTTGGCCCTTCCTTATTATCGAGATCTGAACAGTTAGCGCTTGATTCTGTAATAGTATTATCCAACAATGACAAGCACATTTCATTAACTATCAAATCAACCAATTTACCTGCTGGAACATCTGCCCTAATCGATTGTGGAGCAGAAGGAAATTTTGTAGACAAAGAAGCAGTAAAGGAGCTCGAGAAAGAACGACTTAAGAAACCAATTAAGGTCAGAAACGCGGATGGAACAGTAAATGTGAAAGGAATGATCACACATCGGACCAAGATATGCTACATGATCGAAGGACAACAGTTTATCAATTGGTTCTGGATCACTAAACTAGGCGATCAACGAATGATCCTAGGGATACCTTGGTTGGAAGAGAATAACCTGATTATCAACTGGCGAGAGAAAACTCTGAAAATTGAAGATCCGGACACATCGCCAAAAGCAATTTGGCAGCTAGCCCTTGACTCCCAGCAATGGGGTGAAGATGACTACTGGATCAGAGTTAAAACATCGGCATCACAGGAATTAGAACATAGGCTAAAGAAAGACAAACCATCTACCATTCTACCAACAGAGTATGAGGAATGGCGCACCATCTTTGACAAAAAGGCGTCAGAACGCTTCCCATCCAGTCGACCATGGGATCACGCAATCAACACAAAAGAAGGCTTTGTCCCGAAGGCTAGTAAACTCTACCCTCTATCCGTTAAAGAACAAGGGCTGCTAGACGAATGGATTGATGAACAGCTCAAGAAAGGATACATTAAACCATCCACATCACCGCAGGCATCACCGTTCTTCTTTGTAGCAAAGAAAGAAAGCGGAGCACTCCGACCCTGTCAGGATTATCGATATCTCAATGAATGGACCGTCAAGAATGCATATCCCCTTCCCTTAGTTTCCGATCTCATGACTAAACTACGAGGCGCCAAGTACTTCACCAAACTAGACCTCCGATGGGGATACAACAATGTTCACATCAAAAAGGGAGATGAATGGAAAGCGGCCTTTATCACCAATCGAGGACTCTATGAACCTACAGTGATGTTCTTTGGATTATGCAACTCGCCATCAACTTTTCAAACTATGATGAACGAATACTTTAAAGATATGATCAATGAAGGATGGTTAGTCATCTACATGGATGACATGCTACTCTGCGCAGAATCACTAGAACAACTGGAAGAGCGGACAAAACAGATTTTACAACGGTTACAAGATAACGATCTATTCCTGAAATTAGAAAAATGCAAGTTCGCCACGCAGGAAGTCGAATTCTTAGGAATGATCATTACCCCTGGACGCATTCAGATGGACCCAATAAAGTTAGCAGGGATCGCCGATTGGCCAGTCCCTACCACAGTCAAACAGATCCGATCCTTCCTCGGATTTGGGAATTTTTACCAACGTTTCATTGGAAACTTTGCTGCAATCGCTAAACCGCTCACCGACCTCACTAAGAAAGCTGAACCATTTGACTGGACTACAGAACGAAACAATGCTTTTGAAATACTAAAGAAACGATTCGCATCTATGCCAGTATTATTAATGCCGGATCCTACCTGACCCTTTATCCTTCAGACCGATGCATCAAATAAGGCGATAGGAGCAGTACTGAAACAAGCAGATGAAACAGCATCTCTGCACCCCTGTGGGTTTATTTCACATGCACTAACACAAACGGAACAGAATTACCAGATCTACGATCGAGAACTCTTGGCAATCATCAAAGGATTGATGACTTGGCGACATCTACTGCATGGATCACCCCACACTACGATAGTGCACTGCAACCACAAGAATTTGTCCTACTATCGAACAGCCCAACGATTAACGCCCAGACAAGCTAGATGGTCATCCTTATTATCAGAATTTGACCTACGTATTGAGCACGTCCCCGGTACGAAAATGTTTGAAGCGGATGCCCTATCCCGATGCCCCGATCATATGGGAAACAGTGAATTACAAGAGGATGTCATAGTCCTACCGGAAGATCGTTTTATTTGTCTTATTGCAGAAGATCTGGTCACGGAAATTCAAAAGGCAATGTCAAAAGATGATTTTGGACGAATTCTAATTGAGGTTATCACCGCGCATCATGCTCCACCAATCAAATCGAACATACAGGATTGGTCTTATACAAACAGCATTGTTCACTATCTTGGGAAAACCTATATTCCCGACCAGGACGGATTACGAACCAGATTGATTAAAGAAACACATGAAGCACGATCATCTGGTCACCCTGGACGATTAAAGACCCTTGAACTCCTTAAGTGTGACTACTGGTGGCCCGGAATGCTCAAACATGTCAGAGAATGGATAGAAGGATGTGCCCTCTGCCAGCAGATGAAAATTAACACACACCCAAATGTACCAGCCCTTCACCCAATTCCGTCGAAAGCAACCCGCCCATTTCAACAAGTAACCCTTGATTTCATTACCGACCTACCCCTTTCTGATGGTTTTGACTCGATCCTGGTCATGGTGGACCATGGTCTTACAAAGGGGGTAATTTTCACACCTTGCAAGAAGACAATCGACGCTTTAGGCACAGCAGAACTCTACGTCTCCGAAATTTTCAAACGGTTTGGCCTACCAGATGTCTTAATTTCAGATCGAGGACCACAGTTCTCCGCAAAAGTATTGCAAGAAATACGAAAAGCACTAGGAATCGACCATAGAATGAGCACAGCCTATCATCCTCAGACTGATGGAGAAACAGAACGAGTCAACCAGGAACTAGAAGTCTATCTCTGAATGTTCTGTTCCAATGAACTGCATCTATGGAAACCGCTTCTCCCAATAGCTGAGTTTGCTCACAACAACCGACATCACGACACGATCAAAACTTCTCCATTCAGACTAATGTATGGAACGGACCCTGTTGCACTTCCCACAGCTACTACGCGAATGACCACGCCAGCAGCAGAGGAGCGCCTTCAGTTCTTAAGAAAAGCCAGAGAAGAAGCACTAGCAGCACATGAACTAGCAAGACAACTAGTGGCAAGACGACGCAAAGACAAAGCAATACGATTTGAAAAGGGTACCAAAGTATGGCTTGAGAACCGAAATCTTCACATACCATATCAGTCCAGGAAGCTAGCACCAAAACGAGTAGGACCCTTCAAAATCGAACAAGTGATGGGACCAGTAACATACAGATTGAAACTCCCAAAACAATGGCGCATTCACCCTGTGTTTCATGCGTCACTCCTTACCCCGTACAGGGAAACGACTGCGCACGGCCCGAATTATATGAAACCACCCCCTGATCTCGTAAATGGACAAGAGGAATTCGAGGTAGAGGCAATTCTAGCCCACAGGAAACGAGGCGCAGGCTACCACTACCTAGTTAAATGGAAAGGCTATGGATCGAATGATAACTCTTGGGAACCCGCTCGCAATCTTGCAAACGCCACTGATATCCTATCAGAATATCAACAATGCCGACACCTCTGAACCATGACGCGATATAGAAACCGCCACGTCCTGAAACAAAATTACCACTATACAAAACAGAACTGCTCAACACTCTCCCGATACACAATAGCTCTCAAGGAAAAAACTGTCTATACCCACATACAATACTTTCCCTTCCAACACGCTCTCAGAGCACCAACCCCACCAGGAAAACTTACCCAAGCCATGGCATTAGTCACCCGATACTATCGCACCCCTCGTCTCGATCACCGTCACCAAAAGAATCCTTCAGGGATAACGGAATTCCCCTGCAACAATGCCCAGAATTATCTTCCCAAGTACCACGACCTACGATTTTCGACCGACGATCTACCTTCCTACAATAAAGATCCACCTGCCTACCAACTTTTAGCCATCAAGAGCAGTGATGTTTATGAAAGCGCTCATGGAAGATTGCTTTGCCCAGAAGAATATAAACGAATGGATGAAATCACTAAACAGGCACGGGAGTGTAGCACACAGATCTGGTTAATTAGCCGAGGAATCAGAATACCGGGAAGGCCTCGCATTTTCATGGAAGACATCCTCGACAAACTTGATTATTTGTCTATCGCGATGGCACAGGAAATAGCAGATATCATTAGGCAAATCAGAAGATTCCGAATTACACCGACAACGACACCAGGGATTGAACATTTAAATTCACTAACCAGGTTCATGAGACAAGAGCGAGAACTCCTCACTGACCCTGCAATCGAAGACCCGTTGAACACAGAAAATTGGGACTCCGACACAGAAATCAGCGACCTGGAACATGTATAAATTCTCCAGAAACAATCACCTAATGCCAGTACCCACATTACACAGACATGTTCACTTTCTTTGCCCTCACCGCCTACTTGATCGCCCTAATCCTCCTCTCCTGCGCTCATTGGCGCATCGACGAAGTAACTGCCGCCCTCTTGCCCTTTATTGCCGTCCCGGACCTCCCGCTAGAGGTCTTCATTGAAAACACTACCGTTGTCCACTTCGAGGACGATGACTTACATGTTCACCTGGCCGCCTTACTCCCCCAGGTACATCCCGACGACCACCATCTTCCCCACTTTGCCCAATATATCAAATGAAATACCACGCTCACCGTCGTCGCGGACACCCTTGCCGCCACCACCTGTTCTATAACCAACCTATCCTCCGCCACCGACAACCTCACCGCCCTCACTCTTACTATCAACCCACACGAAATGACTTACGAGGAACGTGACTCTTTCCTACACAATGCTCAAAATTTGCATCGCGCTGCCGAAGCGCTCAAATGGAAAGTAGAAACGTCGACAAAAGAACTCGACAATGCCGTCAAGTGGGCAGAATCTAGGATGGACCATGGCTGGACAACCTCTGGTTGGTAGAAGTCGGTGACTTCTCACATACAAAGGGGGTAATGTTACAATTCTCTTTTCCCTTTGTTAACGGACTACATTTACTTGTTATAAACCCATAGTTACGCTTGGACGTTATCTCCTTTGGTAGCTACCTTCATCTTTCCTTTCTTAGATAGCTATACTCTTTCCCCTTATATTCTTATTGTTCTCCTAACGTATATAAACCCCTCTCATGTACCGTAGATCTTTAGTTCCAACTTAGTCGAATCATATCCATAACTTGAATGCTCTTTCGCTTGTCGCCTCAACCGCTCTCCTCACTCTCTCTAGCCTTCGTCATCGTCAGACCTAGTGCCTAGAACCCTTGACCAGTGATTGGGAACAGACCGAGACTCTGTTTATCGCTGTAGACTTGGACGCTGAACGACGTTGTGGACATCGACCATAACAGTATTTGAGAAGGAAACTTTCGACAAACTACCACCAAGATGGCCATGGGACCATGCCATTGAGTTCATTCCAGGAGGACAACTGACGGATTGTAAAGTGTACCCATTGAATAAAGAAGAACAGGAACAACTAGATGAGTTCCTTGAGGAGAACCTGAAGTCCGGACAGATAAGACCAAGTACTTCAGAACAGGTGTCACCATTTTTCTTGGTCAAGAAAAAGGATGGTAAACTGAGACCAGTACAAGACTACAGGAAGTTTAACAACATCACAAGGAAAAACCAGTATCCATTGCCCTTGATTGGCAAGATAATTGATTGACTATTGAAAGCCAAGGTCTTTTCCAAAATTGATATTCAATGGGGCTATAATAACATTTGGATCAAAGAGGGCAATGAATGGAAAGTGGCTTTTAAAACTCATTGCAGCTTGTTTGAACCTCTGGTTATGTTCTTTGGTCTTTGCAACTCCCCAGCAACATTTCAGACAATGATGAATGACATCTTTCAGCAAGAAATTGCTGAGGGATGGATTGTCATTTATATGGATGATACTTTGGTGTTCTCTCAGTCACAGGATGCACACACAATGCATGTCAACTGCATCCTAGCCAAGTTGGAGAATCACAAATTATCATTAAAGCCAGAGAAATGTTGGTTTGATCAGCCTCAGATCGATTTCTTAGGATTAGTCATCAGTCAAGATTCTATCCAAATGGAAAAGGGCAAAGTGCAGGCTGTGGTCAATTGGCCGGTCCCTACATGCAAACAAGAACTTCAGCAGTTCCTGGGTTTTGTCAACTTCTATCAGCGTTTTGTGCCAGGATTTGCTAAAATGGCAAAACCCTTGACAGGTCTCACAGGCAAGGTTGAGTGGAACTGGACCAAACAGCAGACATTGGCCTTTCAGGGACTGAAAGACCTTGTGGTGAGGGAGGTAGTCCTCAAAATTCCTGATGATGATGGTCAATTTCATGTTGAAGTAGATGCATCTGATTTTGCAATTGGCGGAATTTTGTCTCAGCAGAGCAAGGACAGTACATGGAGGCTGGTGGCTTTTATTTCTAAGTCATTAAATGAGGTGGATGTCATGACCAACCGAAAAGCTTTGGCTTTTCACTAAGTCATTTCACTTTTATTATTTATTTTTTCATATTATATAAACATATGCTGACTCAGCAGGCGCCTATCGCTTGGCGCTTAGATAAAGCCGTAGATAAGATACTGGAGCTCGGCGCTGATGACTCACTACTATTACTACATGCGCAGTCGCCTTACTCATACCACACTATATTTAGAGTAGGGCTTAGGGTAGTGCACAGACCACCTGTCGTAGTATATAAGGAGTGCAATTCAGCACCCAGAGTCCTCAGTCGAGTTCTCTCGGGTTTATTCCCTCCTCTCCTCTCCTCTCCTCAGTTCTCTGTTGGGGCTCCTAGGCGTCACGCCGGGGGGTTCCTGATAGTAGAACTCGACTACTTCTCTAGCAGCCCCAACGCTTGTTATACCCGGACCACAGGGTTAAGTGGACGAGAACTGGGGAATTGACACAGTCGTACGCCGACTATAAAATTGCGGTACCGGTTGCCAGACACTGTTCAAAACTGCGCACCTGTGGCCCTGCCTCGTGGCCCTCGACTAACTTGGCATTACGTTCCCGGTCTATGCAAACCGAAGTACCTAACCCGGTAGATAGGGTCACCTGTGCACAGGAAACCAGTGCCGGACTTATCACACGATACATGATACGTATCTAGGGACCAGCCTCACCAGCCCCCTAGCGCGTTAAATTGCCCTGGTCTAGGCCTCTGAAGGCTATACTTGTATTTACATAAATACCTTTTCTCGTACTCCTTGGAGATAGCCGGCACTTGCCCACGCGTCTCTGAGAAAGGCCCGCACCCATACGGTGTAGCGGCAGTTGGACAACCGTTTGGACCCAACTTAGATAGAACCTTCATCCATAAATAAAACAAGTAGTCAGTAAAGTATATTGTAGTACTGCAGGGGTGGTTGTAGACCCTGAGTACATGTTTCCATATCTACGTTCCCAAGCAGGTGACAGGCCAAGACCTCCCTCACCTTTACGTACAAAATAGGAGACAACAATAACGATACATTTTGGGACGCCGTCACCGGCGATCTTGATCCAAACGATGCGGGTTTTAGTTCCTCTGAAGGAGAATCTACATCATCATCATCATCACATTCCACAAACTCTATCACAGAGGAACCACATCAGTGGGAAGCAGCACCATTTCCCATACTAGTACCTAATCCAGCAACACTCAATCCTAACCTATTATTCAACTCCGACGCTGATTTCATCGGAGAACCCGCACCACCCTTTTCATCACCACCACCCCCGCTTACACCATCACCCACATCGCCACCGCCAAACTATCACAGTATGGCGGCGCCCCAAGAAATGACATCAGCAGAATTGCTGAACCTCCTCAACGCGCAAGCCGTGACCATCCAAGCCCTCCAGAATCAGCTAACACAGCTGCAAGCAAACGCTGCACAGGCCGCCGCGGCAGCAGCAGAACACCCTCCTCCCCCCACCAACATCGTTAACATACCGCCAGGGACGGTATTCAATATTCCCGGAACCGGTAACGGCGGAACATCTAGAATAGATGTAGCCAAACCTCCGGTCTTCTCCGGAAAAATGTCCGAAGTGACAAATTTCATAAACGCATGCAGGTTGTACATCCAATTGAAGATGCCGGAATCCGATGAGGAAGAAAGGATCTTATTGATCATATCGTACATGACGGAAGGCTTTGCCGCAGATTGGAAGGACAATCTGTTGGAGCAGATGGCCAACGATGAAGAAGGAATTCCGCAAATGGCGGAACAATTGTTCAGGCAGATCAGAAGGGATTTCGGTGACACTGATGAGCAATCATCGAAGATCTCGGAGATGCGGACCATGACACAAGGGTCCAGTACGTGTGAGGAACACGTGCAAAAATTTAAAAAGGTATCGCGAGGCACCGGATACCTGGGAAGAGCTCTTATCGAAGAGTTTAAATGCAGTTTGAATACCGGACTCCGTAAAAGGATAATGGAGGCCGATGAAGTACCTGAGACCATTGAAGGATGGTACCAGAAAGCAGTAAGATTGGATCGCCAGTGGAGACAGGCGAAAGCCGAGGAGAAGTATTACTCCTCGCGGACCAGTAACTCCGCCAATAGGAGTGAAGGAGCATCCAAAGGCCTGGATACGGCAAAGCCAGTAGCCCCTGGCCAGGGATCAGCAAGTCAGGGATGATTGGGAGCTCAAGCCTTGGTGAGTTCAAGTAGTATGGCAAATCGGCTGGACCCTAACGCAATGGACGTCGATCAAAATCAAAGACCACCACTCCGCTGTTACAAATGCGGCAAGATCGGACACATTTCAAGGAACTGCAGATCAGGACTCGATATTCGCACAATGACGTTTGATGAAATGAAGGAGTACTTTAAAAAGGGAGAAGAAAATTTAAAAGAGGAAGAGAGTCAGTAGGTCCCGTACTGGACTCTCGCAATAGATACGCTGTACTAGATAGGTTAGATAGTGCACAGTCCCTTGATATAGCGCCTAGCGCTGACCGGGCTGATGCAAGGACCATCTCGGAAGTCTCAAGGACTTCTGGGACGTCCCCGCAAGAGGCGAACTCCCAGGTGAAACACCTTGATATAGCGCACGGCGCTGAAAGTGTCCCTCCCAAGGAGCGCGGCAGGGCGGCTACACCTGTGCTTAATTCCTCATTACGAAATACAGTAGTACAAGTATCTACAAAGGGACAAAAGGACTTAAAAGGAAAGCAGCGTGATATAGCGCCCAGCGCTGAAACTGCTTGTCCAAAAAGGATGTTAAAAAAGGGAGAAAAGGAATTTTTAGTTAGGTCAATAGGACGAAAGGACGAAATCTTAATGGAGATTGGGTTGGAAAGGTTGGATACACATGAACAAACTCAACAAACCGCATTGCTCGACTCAGGAGCAACAGGATTGTTCATGCATGCCGCATATGCAGAAAGGATGGGCTTTAAACTCATACCCTTGGAGCGTCCCATTCAAGTCCGAAATGTGGATGGAACCAACAATGAAGGAGGAATGATCACCCACGAGGTTGATCTTCTTTTATCTTATCAAGGGCATAAGGAACGAGCCACCTTCGAAATATGCGAGCTGGGAAAAACCAACGTAATCATGGGATCCACATGGTTACGAAAACACAATCCAGAAATCAATTGGGAGACTGGCCAAGTCAAATTGACATGTTGTCCGCGAAGCTGTGGACATAGGCAGAGGGAATGGACTAAGAAGCGGGAGCAGAAAGTCAGATCAGCAGAACACTGGCGTGTTCTGGAATATCTGTGGGAACAGGAGAAGGAATTAGACTTCGTGCATTGGCTCGAGGAAAAAGAGGAAAGTGAGAAGCATCTGACGTACATGGAACAAATGAAACACCCGGGCCAATACAAGTATGGAGATAAATACCCATTCTTACCGGTGTTTCCATCATCCGCCAGATCAAAGGCTGGATCAATGAGACATGTGCGAGAGTTGGCAAAACTCACGGCTAAAGAGATGGTACCTGAACAATACCATCAATACCTCAAAATCTTCGAGAAAGGAGCATCGGAGCGCATGCCAGCTAGAAAGCCTTGGGATCATGCAATTGATACCAAACCAGGCTATCAGCCCCAGAAAGGAAAAGTCTATCCCCTATCTCCGGATGAGCTTCAAGAAGTACGGAACTTTGTGGACGATCAGTTGGCCAAAGGGTATATCCGACCCTCCAAATCACCACAGACGTCACCCGTCTTCTTTGTAAGCAAAAAAGACGGAAAAAAGCGGATGGTTCAGGACTACAGATACCTGAACGAATGGACAGTCAAAAATAACTATCCATTACCCTTGATATCTGAACTCGTAGATCGAGCAGGCAGTGCTAAATACTTCACTAAGCTAGACCTTAGGTGGGGTTACAATAATGTACGGATC